>CM040991.1:13463387-13604845 GCA_022985145.1 Pangasius djambal
CAAGTCCCATCCATGGATCGGATCCCCACCTCAGAGCCCCACCTCACCACTTACAGGACTTAAAGGATCTGCTTCTAACGTATCGTGCCAGATACCACAGCACAACTTCAGAGGTCTTGTGAAGTCCATGATCAGAGCTGTTTTGGTGGTGGCACAATTGGGACCTACACAATATTAGGCAGGTGGTTTTAATGTTATGTTATAATATTATATATATATATATATATATATATATATATATATATATATATATATATGAGGCACATTACAAGTTTGTATTATAAAGAGATAAATATTTTAATATATCATTTCTTGCCAGAAAGGTTCAAAGAGCAGCTGGTTGAGAGTAGGGATGTGCATCGGGAGTGTGGGACACAGCAAAAAAGTCACACAAGCGGAAGGTTTTTACTTTCATGCACGCGAGAACGAGCAATCAAATATGAAGCTCACAGAACAAACAAATACCATATTGCAAGGTGCATTTAGCTCATTTAAGACATGCTGACAGTGCTGACATTTCTACTTCTGTTTTTTTTTTTTTTTTTTTTTTTTTTTTAAGTGTGGAACCAGATACAAATATATGGATCAGTCAACAGATACAGATATTGCAAATGTGTTACAAACATACAGTCAGGTCCATTTACATTGACAAAATTATTGTTAGTTTATAGGAGTTGAAATTTAAAAAATATCTAAGTGCAGACTTTCACCTTTAATCTAAAGGTATTTACATCCAAATAGGGTCAGGGGTGTAGGAATGACAGCACTTTTAATATGTGCCCTCCTTCCCTTTTTAATTCAATTAAAAATAATTGGACAAACTAGCATACTCATAAATAAAATTGTCATTTTTAATACTTGGTTGCAAATTCTTTGCAGTCGATGACTGCTTAAAGTCTGGAACCCATAGACATCGCCAGACGCTGTCTTTTTTTTTTCGACTGGTGATACCCTGTCTGGCTTTTACTGCAGCCGTCTTCATGTCCTGCTTGTTCGTGGGGCATTTTTTCCTTCAGTTTTGCCTTCAACAAGCGAAATGCATGCTCACTTGGATTCAGTTCAATTGACTGACTTCCACTTTTTGCTGTAAAAAAGTCTTGGGTTGCTTTCAAAGTATGCTTCGGGTCATTGTCCATCTTGGAAAGTCTGAGCAGGTAATATAGACCTATACACCAGAATTAATGCTGCTGCTTTTTCCAACAGTCACATCATGAATAAATACAAGGGAACTGGTTCCACAGGCAGCCATACATGTCCACTCCATAAGATGAGGTGTTATGCTTCGGATCATGAGCAGTTCCTTCCCTTCTCCATACTCTTCTCTTCATCATTCTGGTACAAGTTGATGTTTGACTCATCTGTCAGAATGTTGCTATATGAGCTTTTTAGATGTCTTTTGCCAACTTAAATGGTCTCCCTGTTTTTGTGGCTTACCAGTGGTTTACATCTTGTAGTAAACCGTCTGTATTTACTCTGGTGAAACCTTCTCTTGATCATTGACAGATGCGCTACCTCCTGGAGGGTTTTCTTGATCTGGCCAACTGTTGCGCAGGGAATTGTTCTGTCATCTATCACAAATCTTTTCTGAGTTCTTCCAGGCCTTTTGGTGTTCCTGAGTTCATTAGTGAATTATTTCTTTTTAAGAACGTACCATATAGTTGATTTGGCCAGACCTAAGGTTTTTGCTATCTCTCTCTGATGGGTTTGTTTTGATTTTTCAGCCTAATAATGGCTTGCTTCACTGGCAGAGACAGCTCTTTTTGTTAACATTTTGAAAGTTAACAGCAACAGATTCATAATGCAAATGCCACACTTGACCTTTTTCTGCTTACTTTTAAGTGAAATAATGAACATGAGAAAATGTTATTTAGGTTACAGTTGACAACAATAGCCATCTAATATATTACTAGATTTACTTTGGTTTTAAAATTTGCTATATATTTAAATGATTCATACAGAGTGATATCATAGCCTGTATCATATTATGTATCACTTAGGACTTTCACCAAGCGATCATCAGCTCTATTAACAGCAGAGATGTGTCAACTATTCACACATTCATGCTACTCTTCAAAGATAGTACTCAAAGCAAAGTACCTCACCATCAACACAAAGAGGCAGAGAAGCTCCAATCAGCATCACAATAGGTTGCTACAAAAACGCAGTGTATCCATCAAATGTAGAACCAATCTAACAGCATTAAAGAGGCAAGGGCTGAATGCACACCTGGATAAGCCCTGATGATTCAGCCTGATAAATCACGAAGAGAACGCTGGCACGGCGCCCGCCTGCAAATGTTTACCCATAGCACCGGGGGAATGTTTCAGCACCAGCGCCATATTGATTCCTCATTTTTCATGGTGATGGGTGTCGTAATCAGTGTGGATGAGCGATGCCAGGAGATGGACGGGGGCCCAAGAATGATGCATGGATGGCAAGAGCTGCTCGGACATGTGGATAATGGAATCAGTTTCGCACAACACACACAGTCACTTTATTGAGATCCTAATTGACAGCCTCCAGGCTTCCAGTTATAACCCTTCATGCAACAATAGCTATTAAATCACACCTGTAGGACGGCACGCTGGCCCGCAAAACAGTGCCGAGCCATATATCTGACAAAAAGACGAAAGGTGAGCTAAAGATTTTTCATAAATCTTTTATATGAGCATTAAAAATACATGGTATCTGTACTGTGGCCAATATATATAAGATGTCCAGTGACAGGCACTATGGTTATTGATTATGATAAAGGCTTCCTCCTGCACAAAATCGAGTCAAAACACCATGATGGACGCTGTGTTTGGACGATAATCTGAGTGCAGTTTTGCCATCTATCTACTGGCCAAAGCTAATGGTCAGGATGTAGATAAAGGAATCTGGTGGTACATCTGAGTAAAAGGTCAAGTTCTACAAGGAACAAGAAGCTACTAATTGCCTTCAGATAAACTGATGCACCACTTCAAGCTCCATCATTTTTTCCCACGCTACAAATTGATTTAGAGTGCATATATACACGCCTGGCATTTAGCGTGAGCTGTTTGCAGAATATTGACTGTCCAGCTAGAGGAGTGAGTAATTTCATTTCTATTGATCACACACTAGTGGGAAATCACAGCTACACCTCCAGAGAGGACAGAAGCTGAGGATTTTTAGCAAGGTATTAAAAATAAAATAAACTAGGCTTGCGTATTTGGAGAATTCTTTAAATGAATTAGAAGTGGGAGGTGGAACAAATTGGAAGTTAACTCATTACACTTCTAGCTTATTATTCAGTTATTCATCTTGCATCACATTATTCGATAACTAATAATTACAGTGAAGCTATAAATAAGTTGCATATCACAGCTAATTCCCTCTATAAGTCTAGGAGTGGAGTAAATCGCCTATTTAAAGGAAAACACCACCTTTGAAATTGTGTTCCTACAACAAAGTTGGTGTGAAAGTAAACTTTTTTGGGTTTTGCATTTCCCGTTCATGTCGAGCACACTTGCACAGAGAAACTGGCTTACTGTGTAGTTTAAATCAAAATCTTTAGGTCTTGCCAGCAAGGTCTGAAGGTTTTTCTGCCACAATGAGTAGGCATATGGATGTGTGGGTAGTGCTTTGTTATGTAAGGCTGACCCAGTGGTTTTATAAAGTGTTGTGGAGAAATGTACTGCTCAGAGGGTCACTGTGATTTAACCCCACACGTCCCACTGCAGCTAACAGGGTCCCAGTGAGAGTCTTGGCTTGCTTGAAACTAGTGGTGAGGGCAGAGCTCAAACTGAAGTCAAATGCTCCTGTTAACACACTCAGCATGGCAATGTTAAGAGAAAACATTCAGCAAAAATGCCCTTTTTCTACCAAACCGAAAAGTATGTAATTAAAGGAATACAGAATAAAACGACAGCTTTAAACTGGAAAAGATCTGGTGCTAAATGACATCCTGCAAGAAGATAAATAATCTCTGAACACATACACAAGGTGTCCCAGTTTTAGATCAGTGCATTTTTATACTCTAAAGTCTAAATGTCCTTTTTATTTCTCTCTAATTTAGTGCTTTAAAAATGCAATAAATTTAAGCCTCAAGAGTTAGCAAAGGGTTAGTTGTGAATCTCAGTCATGAATGGAGGCGATTGTGGGAAGGTGAAATCTTGGCATCATTGATTCCTATTCATTCATTCATTCATTCATTCATTCATTCATTCATTCATTCATTCATTTTCAGCTAGCCTATCCCAGGAACGCAGGGCGAGAGATGGGAATACACCCTGGAAGGGACGCCAATTGATTGCATAGCATCACACATATACACACACACATTGGGGCATTAGGCACAATTTAGAGTCACCAATCCACCTACTGACATGTTTTTGGATGGCACCTAAAGGAAACCCACATGGACATGGGAAGAACATGAAAAACTTCACACAGAAAGTAACCCAAGCTCAGAAACAAAACTAGAACCTTGGAGCTCTGCACCACCCTGAAATGTATTCTATCTGAGTGATGAAACCTGAGGAATGGTAGATAGGAAGACGATGTAACAGCAACCAAGAAAAATCTTTTAAAGCCCTGACTTCATGCTTCCTCCTATATCCTACTGTACCTGAGAGCAAGTTTGATGAATGTTTTATTGAAACAGTTACAGAGTCAGACTCCTTGTGAAGATATTTTACCTCATCAACCTGATTCAGATTATGCGTCTGATTAGCTGTAGTGTACAAAAAAGAAATAAAGTATGATCCTCTATGCGGTGCTATACATGACAGTTTCTCTTGACAACAATAAGGAAAGAAAAACCTCTTGAATGTTGACCTCAAGAGAGACTTTGACAAGAACACAACAATTCTTGACAACTCGTTTGCCATAACAACTGAGTAAGTTCACAAACTCTCAACCACCACTGAACACCGCTGTCAGGTTCCCTGAAGCGCTGAGAGTATATGACGGCATAAAAAAACAAAAGAGTGAGGGACGCACTCCTCCGCAGTGAAGATTTAGAACCCTGGGCTGGCTCACTCACCATGTAAGCAACGCTAATTTGCTCATTTGCATAAAATATTGAGAAGTGAACACATTCCGAGAGTGCTTTGAAACGGCGCTGCCGAAATGCGTCCATTGGAAATGTAAATCGAGTCTTTTGTTTCATCTTTCCATCTTGTTCAAAACTCACAGCAGGAGAGGGCACTTACTGGCACTGAAGTTCTCTGTTTTCAGGAACAAATGAGAATATGGATCATGTTTGAAAGCATCTGATCTGCTTTAGGGATGTGCAGAAGGAGTAGACATATATTTTTTAAATAATTTTCTGTCATAAAAACCTGAGGCTGTAATGGATTATTCATAAAAACAGAAATGCTCACAGCACATAAAGGCATTGCCTTGAAAAGTTATTGTGCATTCATGGCTTTGGTCTTAATACTTTTAAAAATAAAAAATAAGAAATTCTACTTCAGAGACATAATTTGGCATTGTAACAACCCTTCCTAATGAATGGCTGATGACTAACAGCCTATCAGTTTCTTTTTTAATTAATTGCACAAGGAAACATAGACATACATGGGCATTCTGAAAATATTTTTAAACAACTGACTAAAATATTAGCGACAACAACAAAAAGACTTTGGAAATTATCAACCTCACTAATACAGCAGTTGGCTGCTGGACAACCGAACAATTAGTTGACCTTGCTCATCCATTCCTAATCCATAATCTAATTCTAAAAAATACTGCGGCTTATGATGGAGCAGCACAAACAAAAATGTAAATCAATAAATACATACATAAATATATAAATAAACATACATATGAATATTCAGATATGCAGCACTCAGGCACAATACTAATGCACAATGTACTAACAATAAAACACTAAGTAGATAATGGACACAAGCAACACAAAAATGAGAAAAGCTGGCACACAAAGGATATAGTATTATATAAGCCATCGCAGAGATTAAAAAAAAAAAAGAAAATCACAATGTCTAATCTAAAAGAGGCTAGTAATTAGTCTGTCAGCGATTGATGCATAAGGGTTGCATAAGCAAAGCACTGTGTTAAAAGCTAAATGAGACTAAAAAAAAAAAAAAAAAGACAATGTTATGCAACTTGTGTTTTCTCTCACTATCTCAGCAAACTCGTCTGACCCTGGCGTCTCACCAATAGCTAGTGAAGTGATATGGGTTCAAGACAAAACAGCAGCAATAAAAACACAATCAAGGCAAACAGGGCTCATGTTCATAAGATATCACGCATTTCACTGCTGTAAAACGAAAAGGGATGTTAATTAAAAAGGAGCAGAGCATTTGAGCGCTATATGCACGTAACACAAAATGTGGTCGATGGGTTTTCATTACAGTACTGACAAACAGCATGGTGTTCAACTACTGTATATATTCCATGCATCAGAGGGTTAGAGCTTGGGTCCGCTCTGTTCTTACAGATTAGGATTTCACCAGATGCTTAGAAAAATACTACAGTTTCTCAGCACCAGTACTAAATAAACCATTGCTTTGGTCCATGTTTTCATGGAGCAATACGTAATCACACGACTGTGAATTTATTACGAGAGTGCTGTTGATCCATTTAGAGAATATGGTTGTGGTTCCAGAACCGTTTCCATCTGTAGTTAATTAGGCAAGGGGGGACAAATGATAACTTCATTACCTGGACTACCGTGTAAGTTACTAGCATGTTATGGTCCTTTTTTAATGTTTTAGTGTTCAATGTTTAAGTGTGTAATGTAGCACTGAAAGGTTACTAGCTAGCTAAATGCATTAGTACAGTCTAAGGAAAGCAAACAAGTGTATGAATTTCCGTGGAGGGAGGGACTATATGGTCCTTATGTCCTCCTGATAAAACTTTTAATGTAGCACATCATGTCTGTGACCTTGCCAAAAAGTTAACAAGTCATTGGCAAGCATTTCGGCTACAAACTGCAATCTCTCTCTCTCTCTCTCTCTCTCTCTCTCCTCACATCACAAGTAAAGATAATGTGTGTCTGGCTAGCATCTTTATTTTCTCTCGATATGTTTAACGGTGTGGTTACTGCATGTTGCGCAAGCAGGAGAGTTATGACAACTTTGCATCTAACTTTTATTTTGCTCAGTTTTGTCTGTTTCGCCACACCTCTACACCTCTATGTAGTACAGCAAGTGGTGGGATATGGAAGCACTACAGCTACGGTATTGAGGTGTGTTGCATCATCGTGAAGTGCATTATGTTTTAACATACTGTACATACCAAATGAAAAGTTTTGTAGTTCACATCAGTGGTCAAACCACGGAGTAACACGGTATCACCGATAAGTCATATGCATAAAACATGCAAATGGTTATGGGTCAAAAGCAGGAAGCATTATGAGCACTAGGGAAAAACGCGGCGTGGAATTGAACACGAAAAGCACAAAGCAAAGACAAATAACTTAATGACATAAACAAACAAATCACTCTGAGGAAACAGGTGTTATGTGAACATTATGAAAACAAACCAATAATGAGACAAACAGGGACATAATCGCAACAAAAGCACATGCTGTTTAGTACTGTATCAGATTGAATTTTACGGGTATGCTTTATCTTAACTGCTATCATTAAAACAAGATGATTAACACACAACTGGTGTAACTGGTCTCGCACACACACACTGCTCTTAATTGTCATGTGAGGTCTGTTTTATTATTATTTTAGTATCCTGTTATTATGCACTTTTTATTCTTTTCCATGATCAATTACCAATGATTGTTATCGTGTTACTAATTATGGTCTCATTATCAAGGCCAGAGGTTTGGTATAAAAACAAGACTATTACATATCAATAAATGTTTAATTCCTTCAAATAAGGCTGGATGCTTATAAAGAGTAAGGGAGCGATTTATATAAATGAGGTTGTCATAGCAACAAGCAGACATCTTCTAAAACTCAGTTGTTCTCCTCCACCCTCAATACTGTGTGAGACAAAGAGAAACAGGTTTATTCATCAAAACAATGAGTCACATCATGCCTTGGTCTTTCCACTGGAATAAGAACAGTACATGTTACACTCCTTCTGGTATCCTAGCTTGAAACAGGAACACTGAGATGATCTACAAAGCAGATACAATAAACAAAGTACACAAAAGGTATCAGCAATGCCCAAGAACACCCCAAATTTCTTAAAGTTTTTCTTTAATATATATTTTTAATACACAGGAGTTTTAATGGGAATTCTCATTTGTGTTTCATTTACACACCAACTTTGTAACAAAAACTAAAAGGTTTCTTCTAAAATTCCTTAAGAAAAAATAGAATTAGACAATTTTTTTCTTACATTAAAGGAGTCAAAACAGACAGAAATGGCTCACAAGGCCTTAAACACTAATTCACTTAGTAAACCTGGCACCTTCCTGAGAAGGACGCTTCCAAAGACCCATTAACAGTAGGCCAGTGGTGGTTGGATTTCAGATGATCTCACTAGACATTCATCACATCTTCTTTTCTTTTTCTTTGTTCAAGTTATTTCAAGAAATTAAAAATCGTTTTGTAGATAGCATGGATTTTTAACTGTGAATGCATGTGCGTCCGAGCGTTAAAAAGAGAGTAAGAGAGAAAAGAAAGCAAGAAAGTAAAAAGGATAAGTAAAAGATGACAGAAAAATCAATGTCATACATCACAACTATATATCACAACCATACAGCAAGGTCAACAGGATATGATTTGCCCTGACTCACTCATCGCCTTGGGACATTCACTTTTAGGCCTGGTGTGGCAGCGTCTCTGAGCAGCCTGAGCTTCCTCACATCCATGCAGATTCACCTCGAGTCAGAGAATTCGGCCCAAACCAGACAACACGCTATCGAGATCTGAACGCAACCACAAGACTAAGGCTGATTATGATACACGTGGCAGTGTGTGAAAAACTGTTGGGTGTCACTGTGGCTGAATTCTGGCAAAGAGCCAAAAATGTCACAAACTCAGGTTTTGACTCAAATTGAGTCTTTCTACTAATAACATATTTTGACATCTCAACTTTCAGAAAACACAAGTACAGAAAAGTATATTTGATAAATATAAACGTTATTTAGGCTACTTTCTTACCTTGCCTTGGCGTCTTCCCACAACGATCATGTTGTGTAAGGAGCCAGCTTAACAAACACAGCTGTGAAAACAATCTCTCTGCCTGAAGATGAATAAATACCTCACTAGCTAATTGTGATTTTCTCACACAGCGAATGTCAGGCTTTGATCAAGTTGTTGGATAGCTACATGCTACAGCAAAATGGACATTAGTCTAATCAATTCAATTTGTAATTAGATACCAGCTGTCAAAATGTCTGTGACATCACTGTGTACACTGTGCACACACTCTGTGTGTAACAAAGTGCAACAAGATCTAATAAAAAGAAATTCAGCTAACGGGACAGAACTCAGAAAAGAATGCCCGATTATTTCTCCACCAATGCTTATAAACTCATTTCCTGCTGTAATATACTGTAATATAATTTTGCAGTGGCAGTAATTTGGCACAATTTGGCTGTAATATATATTTTTTTTCCATAAGTAGATCAGGTTATAAATGCAGAGGCAGGCAGGGCGTTCATTCAAACGAACTGTAAAAGAAATGCAATTTTCATCTCATTCCAATTTTGGGGGTAACCACATTTTAAAATGCTTGAGGAACACCTTTAGTTTTCAGAACTATATATAGAAGAAAATGTCAAAATTACCGTGTGAAGTGATATTTTGATAAATTGTATTATGGCAAGATATTGCAGTGTTTCATTGCTTTTATAATGCTGGGTGATTAGTCCTTATAGTTATAATTAGTCACAATATAGATTTTGTAGCTAATTAGATGCTATAATTTTTTTTGGCACCAAACGTATCTTTTTCAGTGTTACTTTATTTTTTTGTAGATATTCAGTAAATGTAATTGAAATCCTTTAAAGTGTGGTACCCAGTTGGCTGACACTTGGTTAACAATCATAGTGTGTATCATGAATACGTTTTCAATGTTTTTCTTTTGCTCATTGTTTTTTCCATATCGCCCACCACTACACAAGACAGTTATCACGTCTCATAGCATTTATGGTGCTGATTTACACTGATGTCATGTCACCATCAGCTTTAGCCAGAAACTCCAACTCCCGAAATTCCATGCCACAGTACAACACTTCTGGATCTGACTCAATTTCCTTGCAGCAATCACTGGACTTCTGATTCTACTTATCTGTCCGCAATCACACACACACTTTAAATAGACTAGACTTTCAAACATTCGGTGTGAAGTCTTGCTATTCCACGCCTGTATGCGTTGTATTGTGATTCTGGTTTCTGGTTTCATTTGTTTGATTCTGATTTTCGTTTTTGCCCAGTTCTGTTCTCTGTTTTGCACGCTTTTTAGATTACAATTTTGAGACTGTCCTTTGGACTGTTTGCTTTTTGTTTTTTTGTTTTTTCAGTAAACCTGCATTTATATCATAAACCTGAGCCACTTTTCTGACACATTACATAGATCATGTACTGTATGTAAAAATATAGGACACGTCGTCTTACAACACACCTGTAACGTTTCACAGATCCAAGTTTATTTAATGTGAGGATGCCAGTATTGGATGAGATTCGAGTATATACTCAAAGTTTTGATACTGGAATCCTATTAAGAATTTACAAAATGAGATCGGTCCATCCCTGGTCAAAATATACTTACTATATATACTTACTATACTGTACTAAACCTGTGGCACTTTTGGGAGGAAGCTGCTCTGGCAGACAGCATTTATGAGGCTTCCTGCCAAGATAAAGCCTGTGCAATTCATAAGTTCCATATTCCAAGGCTGAAAAGGTTATGTAATTACAGTAATATGACATTTTAAAATTACTATATATCATGCATACTTCTGAAAACCTGGAAATACATCAGTATAGCTCCTCACGCTGCACTAGCGACATTAACACTCAACTGTTTCCAGTAATGGCGGATTCACTCCATTGCTACTTCTATCAAAACACACCAATGCAATATGTTATAGTCTTAAATCTATGCCTATATATTCATGTATCAGAATTATCACTATTCTGTTGCATTTAAAGTATGTGATGTTGCAGTTAAATTGAAATTACTATTGACAAGGATTTAGAACAGATTTAACTACAAAAGAAAAAAAAATAGTTTGGATATATTTAATGTTTTCTAAAAAATAGAAACTTATTCGCTAAAGCATAGTCAGTGTTTGATCAGAAGTAGCCTTTGAATATTTCTCCACATTGGCACATATTGCCGAAGGGCTTTATCTTGTAAACAATCCCATCGACAAGCTTAAATGAATATAAATTAAAAAGGTCCAACAGCACACCGTGAACTTCCCGCTAAAGGCCACAGGCTTAACCCCCCCATGCGTGCATCTTTCATCAGCCTCCTCACATTCAGTCATACAATTTTAATACATAATCGGGCAAAAGTAGGTCGGCTGACAAACATGTCACATCTGCTCTCATCAGGGGCACATGACCGTTTTAGCATGAATGTTTCAACAGCATTTAGTCAGCCATGCTGTGCTCTGGCATCGTGGAGCCTTCAGAGAGGACGGGAGTGGGGTGAAAACGAATGCTTCATTTACCCCAAGCACAGATTAGTTTCTGAGAGTCAAAAAAGAACGAAAAAATGGCGGTGGTGGTGGTGGGGGGGACTACATAACAATACAAACAATTCCAAGCCTTTAATCAGAGGACTGCGTATAAATGAGGCTGAACCATGTTTACGCTGCCTATGCTCAGTCATGTCTAATGTGAGGTGCCACAAAGACACTTATTCCCGCCGCCTGCCAGGTAAAGAGAGAGAGAGAGAGAGAGAGAGAGAGAGAGAGAGAGAGAGAGTAGACTGAGCAAGAAAGACAAAAATCTAGAGAGCAAATGAGAGTGAGAGTGTTTTTATGCATCTGCCTGCTCACTGTCGTCTCTGTTTATCATAGTGCTCTGACACACACTTTAGTGCTCCAGGGACATTAAAATAAGAGAGCCATGCAGACTGAAAGAAGCTTATGTTTGTGTGTGTAACACTATTAAATTATAGTCTCAACCTCTACGTTCTCCTATTCTATATTACAAAGCCTATTTAATCAAAGTGTCAGCACACAGCATGGCACTACAGGCATGGAAGCCTTATTTTTCCTCATGCAATTGAAGTAATAGCTGCTTATTCCCCAGAGATGTGTCTCTACATCAACATATGTGATCATCTGACATAGGCAGCAGATGACGAGAGCCCCAAAGGGGGGAAAACTACCAAAGACAAGAGCAGTATTGAATAACATAGTGTGTTACTGTTAACAAAATGTGTGCAATCATAAATCGCATCAGTAAGAACGTCTCCCGTGGCACAGTACAGCTGACACGCCAGGACTCGGCGCGCAGCATGGAGTCATGTGGAAATGGATTGTGTAGAGTTACAGCCATTACCTCTAGAGATCTGCCGGTCAGTCAAATCATATCATATACACTGCCATTTACTGAAAGTGCACACACCTTAATGCATTTGATACCCCACCTTCTAGAAGCTTCTCTTTTCTCCCAGCACTCACAAATGGACATGAGTACAACAGGTAAGCAAGAGTGTTACAGTTTGACATTTTCATGGTATTGAAAATATCAAGGTTTTATTCTAATACAATATTAATTGACTATTAAAAAACACTCAAGGCATCTTTGTGCACTTTTTTGTGTATCATCTTTTTGTGTATCTTCTGTACAGTGGGGTCCAAAGGTCTGAGAGCACTAGTGAAAATGCTTCTACTTTGCATCCTTTTTCTAATTTAATACAACAATTTTCATTACAAGTTTCATTACTGACAACAACTTGAGTGAAAAGTAGAAACTTTGAAATATTTACATGAGTTTCTTAGTTTTTACTATGTCCCCTTTTTGCTTTAAGGACAGTGTGCACTCGAGCTGGCATGGACTCCACAAGTGCAAAACCTTATGATCCATTTTAGATCAGATTTATCGGAGTATCTTCTGAACGCATGCTGCAGTGGAAGACATGAGGAAAATCTGACCTCCTGTACAAAGCAGTTAACGTGGTCAATATCACACATTCGCTTACACTTAAATAGGGACCTAGAAATAGTGCAGAATCCTGAATACTAAATATTCGAGATATTGAACATGTACTTTCTTTGTTTTAAACATTGCAAAATTCTAAAACCTTCTGTTTATTTCCTATTTTAAATGAAAAAAAAAAAAATCCCAGATTTTCAATGCGGTCTTAGACTTCTAGACCCCAATGTATCTCTGTAAAGTAACGTTTCTGAAGGACATCTGTTGTATTTATGATCGATTTGCATGTCCATGTCTATACATCATCACAGTAAAAATTCCATACATGCAACATACATGTCTTACATATCAATACAATATCTGATCTTTATTAGACTCTGACAAATCTTTTCTTTATACTAAAGAAAAAGCACAAAACCTCTTTCCCATGGGATATAATGGAATCTTTACCTGCATGTCAGTCCAGATGGGGTTACTTTGATTGGTCATTTTAAAGAAGGTTAAATATGGCGTAATCTTTACAGATGCATGTACACACAGTCAGTTAAAGAATTTGCTTGCATAATGGATTTGGACAGGACTAAAATCCCAGAAATACTCTAATAATTACATTACCCCACCTCCCCACGAAAAACTAAAGAACAGAAAAGATATTTTGTCTGAAAAGAACAGAAAGATATTTTTGAAAATGACATTTCCATAAAATCTTTCATTGTCAGTATTTACGTCTTTATAAGCTGAAAGAGAGCAAGGCTGTGAGGAAAAGCGGTCTTAAGAAAAGACATGCATTTTAATCTATATTTTGAAAAAAAAAAAAAAGTAGTGAGGTGACCGTCTGATCATACGCCATGACTAACCATGAAACCGTGAGCCTGTAACAAGCAAGCTGCTTAAAATTCTCTTTCACCTGAACACCTGCACCAACACGCAGAAGTGCTTCGCTCACCACTCGTTTGTTCAATGACAGAATGCTCAGATGTATGAGGGTAGCGCAAGTACGTGTGTGTGTGTGTGTGTGTGTGTGTGTGTGTGTGTGTGTATACATACAGTATGCATGTGTACATGTGCATGTATGTGTGCATGGAATATCTACAGAAATAAATATTCCCCTGTCAGCAAACTGACAAGCTTAACCTTTCATGCAGGAGCAAAAGTCAGTAATTGAAAATTAAAAAAACAAACAAACAAACAAAAAAACTAATAGATAAACAAGACACACACACACACACACACACACACACACACAAAGAGACACGCATCTAAAGTGCTATACAGGCAGTGCATCTTTGAACAAGGTTAAAAAATTTAAATTAAGGTTAATAGCCTTTACACACACACACATAATCAAAACAGACACACACAGGCGCCCACATACAGACATGTGCAAAGGCACAGATGCCGCAAGATCAAGGATGGCCATGCACAAACACAAAGAAATAGATCAAACTAGGGTTGCAAAAATATTTTTTAAATATGGTAATATTTATATATAAGTTAAGTGTTTTCATAATTATACTAATATTCTGTATATAAAGCTGCTATATATATGGATAAAGCTGAAGCAAATGCAAATCAGAATTGAAATGCAAATCACAGAATGTTTTATTGGGTGGTGTAAGGATCTTGACCAACCTCAGACATTTTATGAGCATGGCCCAAATTGTGCTTAATAGTTTATTTACCAAAGTATTGTTATATCTAATTTACCTGATTTGTGAAAGCAAATCATGGGAAACCGGATATGGTTAAAGGTAACAACAGAGATAATGGTAACTGAGAGCTAATTAAAAATAATATTATATAAATTGTTTTTCAGGAATGACAATTTGTTTGCATTTATTTAAAATATTCCTTAGTGGTGTCAATAATTTTAGCACATTTTTATTTATGCAAAAAAAAATATTTTTTTAGAATTACATAAATATTTCCCCTTATTGTGGAAAATTTTAATTAATGTGTGCTCTGTTTATTTTATATGATGCTTTTTGCTCATTTTTATGAAGGGTGCCAATCATTCTTGAAGGCATCTTATTTTAGAGAGAGAGAGAGAGAGAGAGAGAGAAAGGACACTCTGCATCCTTCATTCACCCTTTACACAGCTAAACAAATGTACAAAATGGGATTCAAGCACAGTGATAATCCTAAGCAGTGGCTGTTAACGTGGTGTGTGTGCTGAATGTGAACACCACTATCTCTCTCTTCCTCCATGGCCCCTTCCTCCCACAGCTTTTCTGATGCAGGTTGATGAGTTCAGTTCCCAGGCCCGTGCTAGAGCCTTCAGCCACGTCCACGGGCACTCTGAGTAGCGCTGAAACTCCCGGCTTTTCAAAATGCAGCACAGAGGCCAAACCTCTCCTATGTGCCAGAACAGCACAAACCCATTTCTGTTCACCGACAAACACGTTATGTAAAAGCAGCACTGCGATCGGAGCTGAGAAAACTGCCAGCACTGCTCCATATTGTTGCTTTCTAATTACCCCAAGTCTACGTGCATCTCTAGCATGTCAGAATGTGTGTGTGTGTGTGTGTGTGTGACAGAGAGAGAGAGAGAGAGAGAGAGAGAGAGACATTCTGTTATCCAAGTTTCTGTGGACTGAAAAGTAAACAGTCAGAAATTCTCCACCCCACTGCTCCGCCATTAACACTACTTAATGGATGGAACAAAACAATTATGGCAGCTCTCTATGACAGCGTTCAGGATTATGAGCTGTAATTAGTAAAATAAAAATGACTCCGAGAGAGGACATGTTGGTAAACTCCAAATGAATCCTAATGCAGTAAATAAATACTTACCACAAAAGAGCCACAGCTCACGGACTAATTTACAGCAGAGTGTTAACACTCGTATCAGGAAACCGTTCACTCTTATTTCCTTCCTGATTTAGTCTTTTAACACCTTAAATAAATTTCATTCCTTCATATTCCATTTAGGGTTTTATTGCTAAATATGTCCACAAAAATATCACTTTCTTTGGTTACTATGAGAAGCTAATTCAAAATGGCTGCTGCTCCTGTTTTTAACTTTGTGATGTTTCTTTATCTATTATTATTATTATTATTATTAAAAAAAGACCCAACCTAGTGGATATGGTGGTACGCTCCCAATGTTTTAAACATTCAGTCTGCAGAATACTGTAAAATAAGTGATGGCTGTTCATGAAATTAGATGTAAAATGTAAAAATCTAATATCCATCCATAATATCCATCAATATGAACAGCTCAACAATGAAACTATAATATCATGGGTGGTTCAAGTGCGTAATTGCCTACTGGGTTCAAGACTGTCACTGATAGACTGCATGAATCTACAGTCTGGGCTAGAAAGAAATCAGCCCCAGAGTCGCTACTTTTTACCATCCTGTGTATTTAGCTGTTAAGACATTTGTTAATAGCAAAAAAATCTACTGTGAATGTGAAAACTCTATTTTTGTCTTTTTGTATCTGACAGGAACCCTATTTTGTATATTAGCCTTGTAGGCCTGGCCCAAAATAACAGACCCAGCTAAAGGACAATGTCCACATTTGTGGTTAAGGAAATTTTCTGTAGATTTTGTTCTGGCCAGATTATTTAGTTGAATCTTATTCTTTTTTCTCCTCCTTTCTTTCTGTACAAATAAAACCACTTGCTTCAGCACTCTCAGGAGTCTCTGTGATGATGCAGACCATAAAATCTGATATTGTCGATGTGCGTGATCAATATAGCGCACTGCTCCTTTCAGATCCAAACTTCTTGACCTTGTGCCATATCCTCTACTGTTCAACTTTCTGTACAATGTAATCTGATCAGGTCAGTGGTGCAGAGCTCATCTCCCAGCCATGCTCATGTTTTTTCTTCCGCTCATTTTTGCTTCCCTTGCACCTGAATGTTTGAAAAAGCCAACCTTGACCGTCTAACATAAATAGAGATAAATAGAGAAAATAGGCTCATTTCCAAAGGGAAAGATCTTTTCTTCATTGAGGATTTTTCTGATGTGCTTGCTGCTAGTTCTGGCCTTGAGGAAGCCTCAGTCTGAGCATTGTTGTAGGAGGCTGGTAAAGGCACATACAGGGCTGTAAAGCAGCAGGATTCTCCGCAGTGTCTACAGCACAGGCTTTAGAATTTAGTGATTAACCCTTTATTGTAAGTTATACATGGATTATTTCTGTCCTGTTCAAGCAAATAAATAAATTTTTGCTAATTGACAACTGAATGGCTGATCTCGGCTGTTCCTGGTATAAATATAAAACATGGACCATTAATCCATGAATAAACTCTGAGAATTTTCTGTGGTTTATGAATCCAATTTAAACACAAAGTATACTTCTATCAGTATAGCTCTACCACTAATGTTAGCTCTGTTTGATATAATATTATAGGCATATAAAAATGCATTAATATATTTAATTCTTAAAATAATTACAAATTTAATTGAACCTTTGAAGGAATTTGAGAATACAGTTTAGCTAAGTTGAACTAAATCAGTTTAACTAAATGAAGAATGTTCATTATGCAGTTTGCAATTTTTGTAAAAGAAGAATTATTAAACAATTTAATGCTGATGACTCAATTTTATATTCATTTTTATTCATAATCAAAGAGATTTCTTTTTGACTTGTCAGGTTATTGCACATTGCATGTATCAGGATAATTGTTGTAGGAATTTTCTGGAATTGAAGCCAATGGAATATGAGGGAATGTAATAAAAATAAATGTTTGACCTTATGTGAGTTTGGCTTAAATGTACTAAGTGTAGACAGAATTAATGAAATTTTTACATTATCTTGTCTATCAGTAATTTGTACATTACATTGTCTATCAGTCTACCAAGAAATTATTATGTATTTTGATATTTCTCATTTTTATATTGTATCCCTAGTTGCTGATGAGCTTTGACTTTTAAACTTTTCATATTAGTAGTACAGACTCGTAGCTGCTGTGCCACCACGGCCATTAAATTCACCCTTTTTTATTTGGTTCACTGGCTATGTTATGGTGTTAGTCAAAATGTATTTGTCCTTGTGTCCCTTGTAAATGGCAGAATATTGTGATTTAAAAATAGGTTTTGTTAGAGCTTATTAATTATTTATTAGAGCTGTAATCCCTCTGTCCACTGGAGGTGCCAATATTGCTAAAAAAAAATTCCTAGCAGGGAGAAAAAGCTGAATTTTACCACAAAAACTTTAGCGTATATTGACAGACAGGGCGGCTATTTTTTTTTTTTTTGTTTTGTGCGCCATGCAACAGTAAGAGAACTGAGGTAAAATTCTGGTGTGACCACTACTTAATAATTCCTCCATTTTTTTTTTTTTTCATCAACCAAAAAGAAACCAGTCCTGCACACACCTGAAACTCTCAGGTCAGAGTTCTAGATATGCTTGGCATGAAGTAAATGTAACCGGTACCAGCAGCCAATTATGTCTTTAATGCACTTTTCCCTTCAATAAACTGGATTTTCCAACAGGTGAAAGAAAGAAAAAACATAGTTGCTCCTGCCATAGCAAGCAGTAAAAAATATGTAAATGCTAGGGCTAAGCTGTAAATGTTGGCACCTCTGATTCAGTTCCCAAGTCTTCAAAACACATTGAGTATTTTCTGACCTACTGTAAAGAACAAACAGAGCTTCCTTAAGAGAGTATTATTAAAATCCAGTCCATAACTGGATCCTCCACACAGCCGGAGAGCAAAGAACAGCCTATACTAGGATGTCTCACATGGCTGCATTGGTGATTCATGTGCCAGGTTTAAAATAATTATACGCCCCACTTGCAGAGGTAGCGCCAAAGCAGAAAAGATAAACAAGACAATGCTGCATAGCTTCGCGAACGCCCACACACAGATGAACATACAGAGTCCATAGAGGCTGCATGATTGATAATAATGCTGCTGCTTCACTGTGTGCAGGCTTTTGGCATGTGCGTACTGTGTTGGATACATGGATGGTCTATAACCAGTAAATCAACTGCCAGTAATGCTTTGGCAATGTTAATACTGAATGAGTTGATCTTGGTGATCTCATACAGTAAGCCAGGATTAGCACCCGCTGAAAAGAGGAAAAATTAAATTAGATGAGGTGTTTGTGGGCACTGCACTGGTAAAATGAGCACATTCTTTTCTTTCCTTTTTTTTTTTTAAACAAATCCAAAAGACAATGAAAACATGCCTGGAAATTACGTTGAAGTCAGCCTGCATCATTCTGTTCTCTGGGACAGACTAGCATCATGGCTCATATTAAAAGTCTAGTCTGCTAACACTATGATCATCACTCTATATCCTTTAACTGTAAAAAAAAAAAAAAAAAAAAAAAGAGCCATGGACCCCGTCAGAACATTTTACAAATCTACGAATCCAACTGTTCAAACCTTAGGCTCATGATTTAAATATGTATAATAATATTTTGCCTATTTATTGGAGCCATAAAGGATTTCTTCCTGATCTTTCCACTGACAGAATATATTTTTATTACAACTGTTATGAGATTCAAGGTGACATTATTTATACGCTACTTGTTTTTGTGTTATGAGGTGTAGATTAAACCCATTCAATTCAAGTGACCTGTAAAACAGACTTATAACTATAAAATAACTATAAAATAACTATATCAATAACTAATATAATAACTTCAATAATGGTGGGCTGTGATTTCCACCACTAAAACTATGTAACTGCCTATGTTTTCCAGACTCCAGAGGGTCCCGAGAGCCCACACTGAGAACCATGACCATGATAGGAAATCAGTATCAAAGCTTTATCAGTCGATACCCACCACTGAACTAGTAGTAACCAAACTGGCTTTCCACAGTAAACTGTTGCTATATTTTGCATCTAGTGATACTCACAAAATCCAAAATGTCCTCGTGTTGAGATCTTTCTGTTATTTGTGTCACATGCATAATGAAAAGTCAGCACTGATGAGCAAAATGCCAAGACTTTTTACAAAGGTAAAACGGCAAGATATTACGAATAGCCCTATATAAAGAAAATAAATCACAATGGAGGAAATCTGATATTTGTATTATAATGCTGATGTTTCAGATTTGTTTTTAATTTATCTACAATTCTTAGGCCATCTGAAATCCATGTAAAAAAAATTGTCCATCTTTAAGTCATCCTTATACAAAAATGTGATTTGTTTTTAAAGCCTCAGTTAGCTAATATCCCAAATTATGTCCCATATACTATATTTTCTGCAATACAATACAACATAATAGGTTTTATATAAGGTTTTAGAATTTTGAAATATTTAAAACAAAGAAAGAAAATGTGCAATATCTTGAATATTTAAAACTGAAGATTCTGCACTATTTTTAGGTCCATATTTAAATGTGAGCGAATGTGCGATATTGACCATGTTAACTACTTTGTACAAAAGGTCAGATTTTCCTCTTGCCTAATCTCTTCTACTGAAGCATGCCTTCAGACAACACTCCGATTGATTTGATCTAAAATAGCACATATTAAGAAACTCTGAAATTCATGTAAATAGTTCAAAGATTCTACTTTTCACTCAAGTTTTAGCAACATAAAAAAGAGTGACTCTGATAAGCACCTGTTAACATTTGTTAAATATCACTCTTTTTTATTTAAAATTATATACATGATATAAAAAAATACATGAAACTGAAGCATGCAGTAACATGCATCAGACCCCTTCCTCTTTGGCAAGCAACACAACGGGTCATGTACGGGTCAGTTTCTGAACTTCTGAACTCAGAATAAGGGCTTCAAATGTAAAAATCTTTTTGAATACTTAAATATTGTTATTTATATTTAATAATGAAATTTGAGTAGTATTTGAAAAATACAGCTGAATTATAATCTTTACTATGATATCCAGAATGGGAATGCATTCAATCTATGCCATGGCATCAACGTGAACATGGCAGAGCCAGGGCACTGAGGCGAAGTGAAAGACAGCAAATGGAAAGACATTACACAGCTGACCTGAATGACAGTGGCCTTCTCTACCCTCAGCTAAAAGCCGCTCTACGAACGTCTGTTGCCGATTACTAATTTATATCTCTGCATGCAAGCCTTCTGGTGTTATCCCAAAGTGAGTCAAATGCACCAAACCAGCTTTCTTCAATACCAAAAGCTGATCTGTTCTGTTGACGTTTTCTGGTTGCTGTTGTTGTTGTTGTTTCTTCTTCTTCCTCTTTGCTAAATGTAAAAACTAATCTGAAGTGGAAATGGGAACAGACTTTCTGTTCCTTGTAGCAATGCTACAAAATGCTCTAAAATAGTTCACCTTGGTCATGTCTTTACTTGCATGAGGAAGTAGCTGCTGCACGCATTAAATAGCGGCACTTTAATTGACCTGATGAAAACAGCCAACCAGAATTGCTGCAAAGCTGCAGCTCGAAATTGGGTGGAAAAAAGAAACAGCCATGAGAGCCATTTGCTTACTTTTAATTACACAAATGTTGAATTTATAGGATACATTCACATTACCAGGCTGAACTGAAGTGACGTGAATCTTCTGCCTTGATTTGACACTGATCTGATTTTCTTCAGGACTGCATGGACACAAAAATGTAATGTTTTCAAATCTAACTTGACCCACTCGTGTGGTCCTAGACTGGACACATAGCTGATATGTAGTCATGCGAAATGAACGAGAACAGTCAAACTGGAATTCACGTGGCTTTTTCCATGCGCATATCACTATCGTCGCCATCATCCAAAACAACAGTGGAGGACAGCAAAAATGGGGACTATATTCAGTGAAAGGATGGGGTGATTTACTTGATATTTGGGGAATCGATTCAAATAAAACTGGAAGTTACCTACCAAAACTGAAACAGTTGTACACATGCAGCGCTATCTGGGGACAGGTGCATTCAACTTAGACAGACTAGCAGTTATGAAAGCGCATTGTCGAGACAGATACAATCTCCACAAAAAAAAATCAGAATAGTGCAAAAAGCTAATAATATCAACATAGCCCTATATTAGCTCTGAAATTGGGAAAATAGTGACAGCCACCTGCTATTATCACAGGAACAATGAGGGCAACAACCAGCTTGAGAACAAAAGATTCACTGTCTTATACACTACATATGAACCAGGGGTGTGGTGCTATACTAGTATCATAATGTACGCGGATAGGGGAATTGGCAATAGTTACATTGTTAACCTTGAGCTACAGTATTTCGCTATTTGATATGACATTTCTCTTTTATTCCCCATTTTCCTTCAGCCCGTGTGTGATGCACTTAGCTTTATTCAGAGGCACAAGCATCAAGTGAAGAGCCAAGCAAGCAGCTCTCTTAATCCAGTTAAATGCCTGTAATCAGATGGTGCTTTACTGGTGTGTAGAGAGGCCAGACCACCTGCTGGGACCTGCTGGAGAAGATGCCAAAGAGGAAGACAGGGACAAGACCTACAGCTGCACGCTTCACCTTGCCAAGCGCTAACAACATTCCACGATGGTAAATTCCAGTGGTACTGCAATTTAAAGCATAATATCCTACACATCTGAAACATTTTTAACCAGGAAGTAAAAATTGCAGCAAGTATACCTCAAATTCCCACAAGCTGGGACACTGAATGCAATTAAGCTCCAGGATACACAGCTCAGACTCTTCTCTATGAATAGATTCAAACTGAGTTTACACATTTACATCAAAAGCACAGTTAAGATGGGGAAAAAATCATCTAAAACCGCACAGCGCAACAGCAAGTGCGTTCTGGCACAGTGAGCAACATTATTCATAGAAGACTCCGATCAAAAATAACCTCACTGTGTTTCACTAGAGAATCGATTTATGTAAAAGCTCACAGATTGATAATGGAGCCATTAAGGGGCAAAGTACCAGCATCAGATATATTAATTCAACGTTCATATTAATATTCCAAGCATACACTTTTCTGGAGTGAGTAGAAGTAATACTAGTGGCCAAAAGCACTGGAGAAATCTCTATCATCTTACCCACCTTTTCGAGCACTCTGTATTAGAGAAAAAAAGTAGCTAAAAATATAACGCAGATTAGGTTTTTGGCTCTGCTTCCACTATGAAGACTGTGGTGCTTGAGCTAGGGATGTAACCAAATACAAAGACAGATATGCATAGGAGCTGCACTATTTGTTTCCTGGCGATACCACAGCTATCCGTGGCCAAGATTGTAAGAGAGCAAAAACTGGCCATGCTCTCTGGGTGCGAGGGATGGGATACTATCTCATTTGTCAATCACAGTGGCACTAGCCAGCCGTGGGCATTTGTAAGCTTATGTATGCGGAATAGGGTTAATAGCTCTTGTCTCCATGTGTGTTACGTTAACCTGGCAGCACTCAAACAGTGTGAAAGCACTCCTGTCATTTCAGCATATCTCTGCTGCTGTCTTAAAAAAATAATTGTAAAAATGTTGACTCGTGGTTTTCATCGTTCTTTATCATTATTAAATGAAAATCCTACCGGAAAATCATACGGCTTTAAATGTCGCTTAAAAGAACTCCATTTTGATTAGCAGCAGCACTGTGTCCCTGTTTTGTAGTAGATTCTGATTACTGATAGCAGGCTTCAGATTGAATTTAAAAAAAAAAAAAAACAAGCATGAACTTTCAAATTTAAGCCATGCCCATTTCCTGTTCAAATTCACATATATTTGGAACACTACACAGATACAGATTCAGATACAGGTACAGGCACCCATAGCTTGAACCATACGACTGTGTTAACTTTCAAAGCCTGGCGTGTGATGGTGATCCTCAGCCTCGAGCAGATGCCAGATAGTCAGTGTCTCACTGAATACAGATAAAGGATAGCAGGCTTCCCAGAATGAAAAATGCTAACCTTTACCAGCAATAGGAGCAACAAAAAGCTATCTATGGTATATGGCACTCTTATAAGAAATAATAAACTGGAGATAATGTTCGCACAGTGTGCAGCGTTGTTCCTCCATCTGGAGTCTGATGCCTGTAATCAAAACCATAAAGATCCTTGCCTGCAGTAGGGCAGCTCGTTTATAGTGCTACTTACAGGCTAGTGTTAATTCATTCAACAAAAATCCTCAGAAACCAGGTCCATAAAGCTTCCACTGATTACAGGTGCTGTCTGAAATGAGGTCATTCCTGATTCATTCACTGGTGTTTTTCTCCCTTGGAATTGTCCAGGAGAATGCAAGTCTGCTTATTTTGTAGAAAGCAATATGTTTGTCACTGTCCACAAAACATACTTTCTAGATTATTGTAAGGGGATTGATAAAAATTTGCATTGCATTTCTGTCATTTTCACTGAGGTATTTTTTTTATTTCAAATGCTTTAGTTGATATGTTTTTTTCTGCAAGGAAAAGCAATAAATAATACGCAGAAACATACTGCAATTCACTACGCACGTTCATCGGAGAACAAAGAAGTTATAAGATAAGCCAAGGTGTTATACCTTAAAATTTGCACGAGCTCTGTTCTCAACATAAATAATTGCCCAACTGTTGAATGAATCTTATGTTGCTGCATTAGCAAAATGTTAGTGTTTCTAAAAAATCATTTTGTGTCTTGGCAATATGCCCTCAGGAAAATCGATGGGAGGATTTCTATTATTTATTTATTTTATTTTTTAACTTTCCCTACCTCTAAAACCAAGATTTTGACAAAAGAATCTTTTTTAAATAACTCTAACACAGAATATTTTTATTTCCTGAGATTTAAGGTACCCATGAATGTGTCATTTCAAACCATTCAAATAATTTATGTTGAATAATAAATAGTTCAAAGGCTTTTTAATGTGCAAGACACTACTAAATGGCCTGGGAACATTTCAACACCTCTGCACTCATGAAGAATGTAGGAATCTATAAATATGCATTAAAATCCAAATTATAAATGTCCCCATATACTCCTTCAGTCCCAACCTAACCTCTTCCCCTCACTACCCTGATTACATTATGCTGTTACCAATGGCAAACCATGTTATTACAAAATAAAAACAAACAAACAAAAAAAAAAACAGGAAGCCAGATTGGGCAAATATGACCCTACATGTGTGAAAACCTCAGACTAGCTCAGAGCATGAAGAGGAGACATCAGGAAACTGTTGATGCATTAGAATTCTAAAATTAGCTTTCAAATGATGTTTACTCTTGCTCAATGGTACTATGGGTAACTGCAGCAAGTGGAGGGATGCTTTAGCGTGAGTAGTTCGGGGATGAACTTTAGGGGTAAGTGCTGATTTGGCACACCTGATACTTCCAAACTTTCATTTATGTGATCCTGACCAAGGAGCTGACTCATTGATGCCACCCTGAAGACTTTCCTAACCTAATGCTCAACTTTTACTTATCTATCATTCTACATAGTCAAAATAAGCCCTCCCGAAGAAGTTAGCCAAAATGCTTTTGAGTCCATGGATATTTTTAATATTGTATTATTTTCTTTAAAAGCAACTACTGCCTTCTGGTACATCCCAAGGGTAAAGCGAAAGAATAGTCATGCTTAAGCATTGTTTTATTGTTACTGATTAATCGCTGTTAGTTCTTATTCTCCAAAGATCCCAAGCTCATTGCTACTCAATATTTATCAGGCTCTCTCTGCCTCATGAGGAACTACGTACAAACCACAATTGCAGATTGTAGATTGCGTAGAAAGAAAAAAAAAAACAGAGTTGGTAAACATTGTACATTTTGTGAACGTAGAACAGCAAAGAAGGCACTGGCTCTCAAGATAATGGACAGCCTGATCAGTCTATAAAGAGCTTTCTCCTGACACATTCAGTGGATCTTATTCCTAGAATTCCCCCTCGTGCTCTTTTCACCCCAGAGTGACTCCTCCTAGCTGAAGAAGGCATGTCAGTGCCATTAGGTTGATTATGGGTCATATGAGTTAATGTGCAGTTTTCCAGTGTGTCATTTGTTAAGATACTAAGCAAGATTACCATTTGGGCATGCACCTTGAGAATATAAGGATGTGATCCCAGGTGTACAAACGTTCATTATTTTCCAAATTCCACAGCAAGCCACTAACAAATGTTTGGAAAGCAGAAGGACAATTGGCTGGCCCAAACAGCGATAGTGATGTTGGTGTTACGGATGTAGCTCTCCATTTGTCTCTGTTTCTAACGCTCAAAAATTGTAGGCCTCATAGAGATAATGGTTCCCTATAAGAATTCAAAATTGGAGGACATAATAAATACTTATTTTTTAACATGGTAATCTATGTATAGCCAGAGGCCTCTCTTCAGTCCTTCTCTGAAAGCAAAGCCAATGGTATGAATCTGATTGGTAATGCATTAGCTATCCATTTTACAGTACATACAAATCATATTTAAATGGGCAGAGTAAAGTCACAATGTTGTAAGATCTCTTCTTATCTCTTCCTATGCCAAGCACATCTGCTTTGTGGCTTAAACATGGCAGATATGGATTAATATGGGTTCAGAATTTGGAGAGGTCAACTTGGAGATCAAAAGCTGACTCATGGCTAGAAATTTTTAAGGTTGGGTTAAGTGAGCAGTTATAGAGTTGACCTAACATGTTATTCTTGGAGAAGCATCTAATAGAAGAGGCAGGGTTGGATAGGTTCCAGTTGGATAGGTTTCCTGGTGTTCCTGTCCATGAGAGTCAGTGTGTTGTTGCTGTTGCAGTCTGCTGAAGACATTCTAAAGCAGCCCACCTACATAGGGTTCTGGGATGGGCTGGTATGAGTGGATGATTGGATAGACATTTTAGCTGAAGAAGGTGGTATGGGTAACTCTTTATGTCATTCCTGCCACCAATTTGAATGTCCTTGGTGATTAGTACCTGTACAAACACTTCCCAGGATTGGCTTATGAGTTCTGTATATACACACACTGGAGATTTTAATAGGGACACAGGGACACTTGCTCATTTATGCAATTATGCAATCAGCCTATCATGTGATAGATAGATAGATAGATAGATAGATAGATAGATAGATAGATAGATAGATAGAAAAACAGATCGATCCATGAGGCAAATGGGCTGCAACAGCAGAAGACCACACTGGGTTCCGCTTCTGTCAGCCAAGAACAGGAATCTGAAGCTGGATATTTGAAGACAATGCCTGGTCTTTTTCCAGTCTTTAACTGCCCAGTTTTGATGAGCCTGAGTCTGTGTAAACTCTAGAGTTGTACATGAAAATCCCAGGGAATCAGCACTTTCTGAAATACTTAAACTAGCCTGTCTGGCAACAACAACCATGACACAGTCAAAGTCACTGAGATCACATTTTACCCCAGTTCTGTTTGATGTGAACATTAACTGCATGAATGAACAGGAGTACAGGTGTTCAAGTGGCCAGTGAGTGTATACAGAGGTAACAAACATGTTTATATGAGCAAACATGATTAGAAACTGGTCTACTATAAAGGAGAGAGCATAATTCAATTCTGCTTCAGACAGCTCCATTCTGTCTTTGGTCAAGAACTAAGCTTAAGCCAGTGAAATATCTTCAAAACAAACAGTACAACTGATGCTGAATTGAATGTGACTGAACTGCATCTCAGATGAAAAGGCTGAACTTTTTAAAATTGTGTTGCATCAGTATCTTGAGAACTACACATTTTCATTATCTCAGCGCAAGTTAGCACTTGGATTGCACACTGGGTCCTTGGAGGCCGATTGCTCTTTTGAATGCCTCTTTGCAAGGTTTTCTTGTTTGTCTTTAAAAGCCTTTTCTTCAGTACAGTAATGTACAAGGGAATGAAAGAACTATAGAACTACAGTTTTTGCACATTCAACCTTTGGCATCTACCACTGTATACTCAGCCTAGGCATATTAGGAAAAGAGTGCACGCTTTCCATAGCCATCTGCCTGCACAAAGTTAAAACTGCAACACTCCTTTGTGTGGCAGTGTGTGTTCATGGGTGTGTATATGCTTTTGTATGTACATGAAACTCATGATTCCTTTTAAAAAATTTTCTCTCTTTACTGTGCCTCTGTTTAATAGTACTGGGGCATTGTGGTCTTACTAGAGGTCTGATTATACCCTTCTGAATGAAGGATTATTCCCTTCTGAATAAGGATTTTCATAGCAATGACCGCTGAAGAGCAAAGAAAACAGCATCTTGCACTACAACTCTAAATGATCTGCAAAGTGATTGATTTGGTCTTAAATTTTTACTCCTCTAGCTTAAAAATAAAAGTGTGGTTTTTGTCCATTCTGACCATCCTCATATCATGCCAAATGTCATTTTTACTGGTTACCGGATAAGAGTGCATTTCAAAACAAAGTGTTCTTAGTTTCTGAAAAAGGGTTCTACTTGGAACTCATTTGAATAGGTAAACAGTTGTTTCTTTGTCATAATGGTTCAAAATATTCTAACAATGTACTGATATCCAGAACTTGGACTTAATAAATGCCACTTTCTCCATCATTTAGTGCTGTGTGCAACCAATTGCCTGTTAAACATTAATGCAATCTAAATAAAAAAAACCCGCAGAAATGATGTTTTTTACACCAACATAGAAATGTGCCAACGTGTAATATACTGTCCATGTATTCATGGCGTGTGTGTGTGTGTAAGAAACCTGTTTCTTTCACTGCATTCTAAATAAGGTTCTGCTGAGTGGGGTGTGCTGGAGAGTGTTACACAGGCATAAAAACAAAGAACAAGAAAAGGAAATTGGTGACGTTCAAATGGGCATAATGTGAGAGAGGTGAAGCTCCCATGGTACAGACATGGCTGGCTGACGTATGTTGCAGAGAGTATTAGGTGGAAGGTCTTCGGTGATGCACACTCTTTACATGCAAAGCTTAAACCTGTTTCTATACAAGCTTTTCATCAACTCAGTTCAGTGTAGTTTAGCTTTATTTTTTCAAAGAGTTTTAGGAAAGATAATACTTTTTACTGCAGAAGGTCACGTGAATAGAATTGACCTTGAATAGGATATGCACTTGAAAAAAGACTTAAGGCATTTCACAGGCTGAGGCGCGCTGTGTAATGGAATCATATTTGTGTCAGAGTTCAAAATGAGTCTAAAATGATTGTGTTGTTCTCAGCACAGCTCTCAGTGGCCTTTGTCTGGAAAACCACATCCCGCCACTTATGCTACCAGGGCATCTAGGCCTATTGTGCGACATATCGAAATTTAAAATGTCATCTTTTGCTTTTAGGTGGAGGAAGAGGCATTTCAACAGAAGAATCAGCAATGAAGGATATAAATGCACGACATGTATTAGTGTCTTTCCCAAAGGTCCTCCAATAAAAGAGGACAAGGGAAGAGTGTATCCAGTGACCTTTTATCTAAAGGTCCAAACCATTGAGGCACACAGGAACAAAGGCAGGAGAAACACACACGCACGCACACACACACACACACACACACATACACACACACTCACAAACAGCCTATGTATCGAGCCGTAATGACTCTCCCATGGCAGCCATTGTGCATCTGCACAAAGGCACCTACCAGATGTTTTTTTATGACTCTTTCACTTTTGGGATGAGTCGTGCCATCTGCTGCTCCAAACCACTGACATTCTACACGCCCTACGGCCCAAGGTCTTAACCTCTCTCACTCTGCACCAGCTTCATCCACATTCCTAATGTTAATTCAACACTTAACCTTCACTTAAACCCAATCACGTCCCTAAACTGAACCTCACGTCATGTTAGGGTGGCTAATGAATTCCAGCACATAGATTGTGTCTACATTTGGTGCACCATGGCACCAAATCTCACTCAATGCACTCAATGGGCCCTCTGGGCCAGATCAAGGCCAGCTGTTTCAGGCCATCGATTAGGATGCGGATAAGCTTATCTCTAACCTGCACCTAGGCTGAGAGAGTCTCCTGAGATCCCTTTCCCAGTGCAGCAAAAGAGGAGGAAGGAAAAGGAATACAACACTGTCTCTACTGATCACTTCGAACATTCTGTTCAGATTAATAGTTTATTTCTACTTAATGCAGAACAATCATTTAAAATATATCATGCATGGTTCAGTTTTCTATGATACAAGAAGTGTATTAGAAGTAAGGAACAAAACACAATAGACTGTGCTTTTATACAAAAATAATACTATCTGAAGTGCAATATTTTTGTATAATGGCAAAGTCTGAAATGTGTTATTCTGCCTTTACCACAGCGATTTGCCAACGATTACAATTTTTTAAAATTTTAATGAAAAACATGTTACAACAATAAACAGTCATTCCCTCACCAGCATCTCCTTTTCCCTGTTGAAGCTAACAAAACAAAACAAACAAACAAACAAACAAAAATACAGCTTGTCATTTTACCAAAAAAACCTGAAAGTGTAAAATCCTCCGTCCTGAAGACTTGTCCATGCTGAGAAACATTCACCACAAAAAAACTTCACCACATCAACGTTTATAAGTTTTCTTTGTTATACAACACAGCTTTTTTTCCCCCCCTTTTTTTATCTCTTTAGTACTAAGCTTAGATTATGTGGAGTGTCAGCCATAAAAGTTTCTGTGTATGACTGTTACTATAGAAACAGTAACATATTAGAAGGAGCTATTGTCAGATCTGTGCTGTTATGAAAACTTAATCCAGACCTTCTGACCAATCAGACTTGAGAATTCAATCACACTGTGGTATAAGGTCATTTATCATGTTTTCAATATCACACCATCTTCTCACTTAGTCTTACAATATAATGTGAAAAAATGCTGATTTCCCTATCACTTCCATTTTTTTTTCACTTATGTATGTGCACAAGTATAAATACACAGTAGTTTATGTATAGTTTATGTTGGTGATAATACATTATATATAATTAAAGAAAATTGCATCGCTATAAAATTGGCTTTAAAAAAGGGATAACGAGTCAATAGTCCTACTGATTTTACAGCAGTGCTTATTAGTATTGATTATTTAATTGATGTAGTAAATAGATCATAGCTGTATGACCTCCATATTTGCATTCTTATTCAAATAAACTTTCACATAGTAAAAAATGCCAAAGATAGCAAAACAGTCTAACCAGGTTTATTCTGATTGTTAGTGTTCATGTTTTGCTGGTGTTGTATAATCCCTCTGTCAAGCAGGCAGCTTAATGAAGGCCAGGTGCCGCTCTTTTTCGACTGCATGTGCAAATGACAGCAAGCTGACTCCCGAACACGACATGAGACACAAACAGACGTGAGGCTATCAGAGTCCTGCAGTGAAGCAGAGAGAGGGAAAGAGAGAAATTGGGAGAGCTGATATTGAAGAAAATCCTGAATGTCAGATAGTGAGTTAGTGAACCTCCCAAGGGCTATGTTCCAGTGCAGCATCGCGGCTCGACAACTAGAGCGGAAAAGAAGTGCTCACCCGAGTCAAAAATATGCTTGGAGTGAAGAGAGAAGAAAAAGTTTCTCAAGCAAAAAAATGTCGGAAAATAAAACCTAGGTCAACTGAACAGGATGACAGCCTTGTTTCTTTTTCTTATGCAATTGAAGATCAACTTGATCAATGACTCTGTTACATACAGTACATGATATCATGAAGATTATTAAAAACAATAATATAAACCTGCAGTAGCAGTTAATTTCTTAAAACCTCTTTTAATCCATCAGTAAACAATAAATTCATGTGCATAGGATGCAGGCAGTAGTGGCAGAAGTCTGCAGTTACATAATATACAGAACTATACACTTATGACTTATTATATAAGCTAAAAAAAAAAGCTCTGAGCAGTCGTGTCTAGTCTAGGTGCAAAGGAATAATTACATAAAGAGAAGGGAGATGAAAAAGAAGACAGAAAAAATAGATACAGAGTGACAATGACAAGGCCTATGTTTCTGTTACCCTGAGATGCTCAGAACCATCTGCACTTGCCCCCAACAGCCTGACAAAACAAACTCTGAACACATGAAAACTATTGAGTGTGCTTCCTTGGTAGGCGCCCTGCTAAAATAACACAAATGTTATGAAAAATATCTTGGCCTGTCACTCACTTCGTTTTTCTCCGATTCCCTTCTTCCATAACAGAACCATAAACACAAATTTGCATTTGTATTCAACATTGTTTCCGCTGGTTGCCTATGGAACAGATAGTAGCTGCAGCGTGAGAAGCTTTCGCACGCACTTGATCACACTGGATTTCTTTTTAAGGTCTATTACGATCATTAAAAGACTTTGTACAAGGAGGACAGACTCACTTCTGCTTCATTAAGAGGCACTAGAGAGCGGTGGCAATTAGACTCCGTTTAAAATGGCTTTTTTCATGGGTGGGACTGGTGCTTTTAGTCTCCGCATCCCACAGGGCCATTTATCAAACTCAACATATTGTACGCGACACATTACAACAGTCTAGCTCAGTCTAATAAAATTACTCTACCCTTAATTTGCTTACCAGGCAATCCAACTCACTGCAAACTTCGGCAAAGAGCATTTGAGCAAAACAAGGCAATAAAACAGTAAATAAACGAAAGGAAAAACTTAAACAGTAGGGCATTTCAATGGTGGCAAAAATCTGAGGAGAAGAAGAGAAGCTGGTCTGTGGGAAGTGCTGTCAGATACAGGGACTGCAAATGGAACTCAGTGTTTAGGCCTTCATCAGAGCACACAGAGTCAAATGATTGATTCTGAAGAAGGTGGAGTCAATTGTGCCATGCCAAGAAGCGATCCTGCTACAGTCCTTCAGGAAAGAAGTGAAAGGTCACAGAAAGATGGCATTAGCTGTCCTTTTTCAAATTACAGACTGCTAAACCTCCCGATAAACCCATAATAATTTCTCTATACAACTAGGGGCAAGAGGAAACACAGGATGGACAGATCAGACAGAAACATGCAGATTGACTGATAGACAGCCAGATCAATTAAAGTCAAATGAGTTAAATCCCAGGAATTCAATGGTTTTCCAGTCAATAAACAACAATTTCTTTCATTCATCTTCAATAACCACTTTATCCTGGTCAGGGTCACAGTGGATCTGAAGCCTATGCTAGAAACACTAGGTGTGAGACGGGAATACAGCTCGGATGGGATGCCAGTCCATTACAGGGCACCACAGCATAGGTTCCTTCCATCATTCATTCATTCATTCACTTTCCTTCTGCTTTTCCTGGTGGGGGATGCAGTGGCAGTATCCTGAGATCAGTCCAGACTTCTCTATCCACAGATTGAAGCTCCTCCTGGGGGATTCAGCAATGCCAAGCCAACTAGGATTTCCCTGGGGTCCCTATGCTTGTCTGTTGTTACAAGCTATGGGTAGTGTCTGAAAGAATTAGTTTGTGATCAAAGGCGGTGGAAATTAGGTTCATCCACAGAGTTTCTGGGCTTACTCTCTGTGATAGGTTGAGAAGCTCTGCAATCCTGGAATAGAGCTGCTGCTCCACATCAAGATGAGCAAGTTGAGTACTGTAATGGCTTGGGACTGCGAATGCTGTAGTGGCTTTGGGGCTGCGGTTGCCACGAGCAGCTTCGTACTCAGGACTCCATCAGTGGACATTGGATAGATTTTAACCAACCGGACTTCTTGCGGAAACTGTGATGAATTTATTGGTTGCACAATTGCACTATTTGTCCTTATAGCACACAATAATAGAAGGGATTTATTTATAATCGCACTATCCGTTGCACCCAGATGAGGATGGGTTCCCTTTTGAGCCTGGTTCCTCTCAAGGTTTCTTCCTCATATCATCTCAGGGAGTTTTTCCTTGCCACCGGCGCCACTGGCTTGCTCATTAGGGATAAATTCACAGTGATAAATTCAAATATTTACAATATATTTTTGTGAATCCATTTATTTCTGTAAAGCTGCTTTGTGACAATGTCCATTGTTAAAAGCGCTATACAAATAAAACTGAATTGAATTGAATTGATTTGAGGTGGTTTGGGCTCCTTAAAAGGATGCCACTGGTCAGGTATCCCTAAAACTGCATCAGGCACATCCCACTGAACAGACACAGAGATGAAGCATAGCTTCACTAAATCTAAACTGTGGATATAAGTAAGCAGTTCAAGCATGTCCCACTTGTCTGAAGTAAACCTGGAGTTAGGACTGGGTGTTGGTTAGGGGACAATGGAGTTGAGGTTTGATGCTGATTCTCGCTGTCATCATCTGACGTTAAACCAATTTGTTTATGGACTAGATTCAGGTCTGTAAACAAACATGATTATGAACAAGTCTGATTGGGTCATCTGAAACAAATATAGCTTAGAGCAAGAGCAGGGCAGAGTTTTATGATGGGATGTTAATTAGAAATACACTTTCGTGCAAAGCTTGACTGTGTTTGCGTAAAATTAATTAGGGTTTTCCATCATGCATATCTCCACTATACACATGTTTTGTATGTAATAATGCTCAAAAGTTAAAAATGCTCATTAGGGCTGTAAAGAGATACAAAATTCAAATTCAATACGAAACGACACATTCTTAATGCAGCAAAAATAAGCACGGCCTGAACATGTGTATTAGGTTCCCATTTTCAATTGTTTAAAACAATGAACATTATAAAATTACAATAACTTAATGATAGTGTTTGTATGATCCATTCAGACTCTTATAACTCTTATAACAGACTCAGGATATAACAAAACAAAAGTTGTGCATTAGAATGTAACAAAATTAAATATCCATAATTAAACAGGTATCTGGCACACTGTAATGGTTTGGTCCACCACTCACTGGCCTTCAGCATTGTAGTGTGTCAAGAATATAAACTGCTCCCATACACCATACCTTCAAGTTTTGAGTGAATTTTTGGTGCTGTTTTATTTCTCAATACACTAATGTGCTAATATGCTTGTATGCTAGCTCATGAAAAACGGCATTCTTTGGAGAACAGTGATTTTTTTTAAAACCTCTGTAGTCTATGCTGATTTGAGCTTTTATGAAAAGATTTTTTAAGAGGAGGGGGTGTAGCCTTGATTAAATTGAAATGTTTATTACACCTCATATAATCTAAGCAGCATTTTATGTTGAATAGCCTATTTTATGTTGAATAGCCTACAATATCTCTTATCTTACAGCCTTAACACTCATGTAAGAGCAATGTGAGCAGTCGAAATCTCATTTATTTTTACCTTAAGGGTGTAATCATACACTCCGGTCACGATTTGATTCAATTCACAATACTGCACTCAAATTCTATTCAATTCGATTCTCAGAAAATGTAAACAAAATTTGAATAACTTCATTTCATTAAATTTCATTTAATACTGCATATTACTTTGTGCTTATAATATTATTTAATACTGTAAGCAAAATGTACTACAGGTTCATCATATCTTAAAAAAATAAATATATCTATAATTTGGTGTAATGTAATTTTGATTGAATAAACAAAGTGTCTGGCCTGGTTAACTGAAACATAATAAGCTCCGTAGCAGAAATAGAGCAACAAAGTTGGCTAAAATGCCTGCCTCTTTCCTGAGCATTGTAAATCACAGAGACGCAGGAATGGTGCTGTTGAAAGTAGAGAAGAGCTCCTTTTAACCACTATAATGTGGTCGTGTAACCGTATAACATATAATGCGTGTTGGTTGTCGTAATCCGGAGCTATGAGGCATTGTGTCATGATGTATTGTTACACCCCTATTTTACACACAGTCAGATTTTATGTAATTGGACAAAAAAGTCATTTTTCACACAGTGAAAACACCTTGTCAGTCTTGTGGCTGTGATTTTATTTAGTAACTGTTTTTCAGCAGTTCGTCAAGCCAGAAATGCAGTCGTTTCTCATGTAAACCACTGCACCATTTTCAGGGGAACAGCTGGTTAAAGTAGTAAATTTTAGGACTCTTATAGCCACACATAGTATTCCATGCTCTGCCTCTGTTTACAGAAAGCAACAGAAAGAATGCTGCCTGTCTCTCTGTAATATTCTTAGAAAAAATAAATACAATTCATACATATTAACATGTAAATACTCAGACTTGCCAAAAAGCATGTCCACAGCCCGTCTCCATTTCTTAGCACTTCTGTGTCTGTGTGTTGTTTTTGTAATTTAGCACTTGTGGAGTGAGAGGCAGGAGAGGTTGTGGGAGGGATAATAAATTGGCGTTAGGAATGAGGACAGAGATAATTGTGAATAAATGTAGCTGAGGAGAATCAGGGAACGCTGAGTAGATATATTTAAGCTCTCACCACGCTGAAGTTTCCAGTTGAGCCGCCTTTCTTTTCTGTTTTGTTCTCCTGATTTGAACTCATACATTCCCTGGGCCTGTGCCTGAGTTCCCAGTTCTGCATTAATGCCAGTGTCGTGAACATTAATGCCAGGGTCGTGTTAGTGCCAGGGAATCTTCTCAACCCTCTGGGCTACAACAAACACTGGAATGTACATTTTGCGCTGGGTCTTTACTAGAAACAATGCAGCAACTGCTCTGAAAAGTGTCCTTCAATTTTACTTTTGTCACTAGCATTCAATATGAATTCAGTTATTCAGAAATGAATCAATAGTCTTGCATAGTGAGCAGGCCAATGTCCTGCCCTCACACTTCTTTGTTTTAAACTCTTCTTGGCTATATTTACGAGTGATAAAAGAGAGTAACTCTATCTGTAACCACTTCCTTTATGTCTGTTTCCCAACAACTTAGTTTGTGGTGCCATGACCAAAGACTTCTTTCTAAAAGAAATAAATGGATAAATTCTATTCTATGCTATTTTCGGATATTTTCTATTTTTCTATTATTTCATGTAACTTTTGACTTTTGAGCATGCATTATTTACTTTCCCCTCAAAAGAGGAAAATAACCACGGTGGGAACATTACGGAGTTAGACTCAAATTCACCAGACCCTGAATTCCTGATGCTTGAAAGAAAAACACTGCATAATTTGATGTTTTTAGGGAAATTGCACAATTAAATATATTGGCTCTATTTACCTCTGTGCAATTCAGATGTTCAATATTCAGGTTCACAACATACAAACAGTAGAAATTTTAGGTTTGAAAATTTAAATCATAGAAATTTCTGCACTATTTATTCATATGACTCCATTTCAGTTCATGGAAGTTCATGTCATGGAAATTCAGGGAAATTTTACAGGGTACTTAAAAATATCAAAAGAACCTAATTGTAATTAAACACAATCCTGGCCAATTACAATGCATCTCTGTTGTTTATAAGCTTTTGCCAGAGTGTGTATTTAGCAAGAATGTCATGACTCAGCCATTGTCCATTTTGTGCACTGCATAATTAGCATGCATGACTTTGTCTCAAAGCTTCCTATAATTAGAAATTTCACCTGATCACCCAGCTACTGTAAAAAAAAATTTCAACACAATTCAACCAATGTATTTAATAGTTTGTGGTACTAACAGCGAACCTGATACATGATACAGACAGCAAATTTACACATTTTATCTGAGACAATCTTGTCCTTTCTTTGGTATGCAATTTCACAGAGGGCTAGAATTTTTCTTTCCTGACTGTCTGACCAGTACTGACCATACTGGCCCTGTACACTAACACAGCATAACTGTAATTATGGTTGTGATTCTATTTTTTTCAACCACGCACTCTCATTATCATTGGAAGAGTTACGGTATGTGCCATTTTTGAATGTCGACTAGGAGGAGGCAAAAAAATCTATGCCCTGTCATTGACGGTGACAATGATGATGTGTGCAGGATAGCCATCATTTTGCAGTCATTACTTAAGACAGCAGATGCTATAAAATACATCACTGTCAAAGATGAAACTGACTTACACAGTGCTTAATGTTCAAAATAACTGACTAACCACAGACTGTGAAATAAATGATAGAGGCATTGTCATGGTTTCAAATGGAAACCTGAATATTGAAAATCGCCATTTATCTTGTTAAACAACTATAACAATATGTTTTTGTTTTTTTTTAAGGTTATGCTCACCCTGACATGTTTGTGCCAGATGACCATGAGAGTTATGAAACAGTCCTGGCAGTTGCATCCACAATGCATACTTGAGTTGGGCCAAGGAGCTGTTAATGACACTGAACACTCACAGGGACTTGTATGGCAGACACTCACATAAAATTTAACAATAAACAGATGCTATGGTTGGGTACTATTCCTTTTCTCTTCTCTTGTAAAGTTACTGCTTCATACTATTTCTTATGATAGTCACAAATACATGACTGAATGATTTGTATTTGTTGTTCTTTCTAAAAAAAAAAACGCAGGAGGTAGGGAATAACCAACCTTAGTGAGGAACAGCAGAACAGGCCACAAAAACCATGAGAGAGACTGACCACAATCACAGTGAGAGAAACCAGCTTCAGTTATGGAGGAACAAGTTGCATTGAGGGGGTGGGGGCAAATGTAGTGAAGCAATGGAAACCAGATGAAGAGATGGAAGGGGGAACCAAATGCCGTGATGGAGAAAGGAACCAAGCATGTCATGCAGGAAGCAACCAAATGCAGTGAAGGAAGGAGAAACCATCTCCAGTGAAGGAGGGGGAACCCAAAACACAGTCAGTTGCAGTGAAGGCGGGAGAGACCATCTCCAGTAACCGATCACATGGCCAGCTGCAGTGAAGGTGGGAGGAGCTATCTCCAGTGGAAGCAGGGAAACCATCATGACCAGCTGCAGTGAAGAATGGAGAGACCATCTCCAGTGAAGGAGGGAGAACCTAACCCAATGACAAGCTGAAGTGATGGAAGGAAGAACCATCTCCAGTGAAGGCAGGGAAGACCAACCGCATAACCAACTGCAGTGATGAAGGGAAGAACTATTTCCAGTGAAAGAGGGGAAAACCAACATCATGACCAGCTGCAGTGAAGAAGACTGGGACCAACTCCGGTGAGGGAGGAGGAAGTCAACCACACAACCTGCTGCAGTGAAAGAGGGAGGAACCATCTCCACTGAGGGAGGAGGAAACCAACCACACGACCAGCTGCAGCAAAGGAGGGAAGAACCAAATGTACTGCAGAAGGGAGGAACCAAATGCAGTGTGTGTGAGGGGGTGGACACGTAATCAGCTGTAGTGAGGCAGGAGGGAATGTAGGAACTACTACAAAAGAAGAGGGAAACCAGCTTCATTGAGGCAGAAACTGTGGTTTTTGGAGCTTAACAATGAAGCAGGATATTTGATTCTTTGGTGCTGTGCTGTGCACGGTGAAGGAGGCCGTGGTGGACCAGAACGAGCAAAAGAATAGCAGAAGTCGTGGCTACATCTGTGTCATGCTTGGCTCAATTTAGCCAGCCAAGACTCACATGAGTGTGAAGTGAAAAATGAGGCCTTGATTAAATCTAACTTGGTGCATGCCGCAGCCACAGAGACAGCAATGAAGAGTACTGCAGCGCAGCCTCTGACTCATTTGGGCTGGATTAATCCTAACCCGGCTGCCCTGGGGAGGAGATGACAGTCACACTGCTTCTCATTTCAGTCCCATTAGGTTAATAGGGCTCCAACCAGGATGAGTAGTTCAGAGAAAGAGAATGAGGGAAAGAAAGAAATAAGAGAGATAAAGAGAACGTAGATTGGTACAGTTACCATAATCAGGCCTGTATATACATCACTATGTGTGTGGATGTGTGTCTGTGTACCTTGTACAAAAGACAGTGAATAACAGCGTGTCTTGAGAGATGCTTGCTGCCAGCGGTGTGAAAACGATACATAATCAAATTAGTCTAGTTAGCAAAACAAGAGGGCTGTTTCATCTTTCCTTCAGCTGCACTACAAAAGCTAAGGAGAAATATTAAAACAATACAATGGGTAGGCCCAAGAGCTTATACACTCTTTTATTTTTAACACATCCCTGATAGGCTTTCCGACTCATGGCTGGCACCTGCTGTGCGTGTGGCTGATGTTACACAAGTGCACAAGACACTCCGATGCTATTTACACCTGATACTGAAATGCAACACAATCTGAATTCTGGAGACCCAGGGATTCGGTTGAGTAGGTGTAAATAATCAAAGAGCAACATTTAAATCCGATCAGGATCACGCCGAGGAAGCTGAGCTCATGCCGAGGCTGAACTGTGTCTAAGTATAAAAGCATTCAACTTTTTAAACCCTTGAGTCAGGGGAGACGTGTGCTTGAAGCTGATGACAATCCAATCACAGTTGTGCAAATAGGATGTTTTTTTACTTTATTAGTAGATAAATGGAACAATCATGGTAAGAATACCCCATGTTTGAAGGAGCCCTATTGGGAGAGCAGCTAAAAAATATGAACATGAGATTGGGGCTATATCTATCACAGGCCTTGGGCTACATGTCGCATGGCCCCGTTACTACATTTGTTGATGAAAACAAAGACAAAATTGTTCAACGACAACCATTTTTCCAGGACGAAAATAAAACTATAACTATGTAAGAGTACATCTGCACTCAAAATATGTAACACAATGTATTCACCAATGTAAGAAACATTCAACTGGCCTGTGCATGCACTACGACAAAGACTTTAGGCTATTACAGAAGGAACCAATCTGCAGCATGAATGTAACAATAGCATTTTTAAAATACGAGCAGTGCGGCACGGGTTAAAAATTTTGAAAGTACTGTGGTTATTTGAAAATGACTTCATATGATGTACATAAACAAGCCCTTAAAGGAGCTGTAGAACTTTCGGTCATCCAAGGGTTGAGACAGAGAAAGGCTTTGGAAAGCCAGTGATGGAAGTGTGCTCTTGAAAAGCATAACTAGCATAAATAACAAATTTGTGTTACCTAGGGATATAACAGAATCTGCATCTGTATCTGTTCAGTGCTCCAAATATCCATATCTGTGTCTGTATTTGGATTTGAACCATAAGTGGATATGGCCTAAATCTTTTTTTTTTTTTTTTTAAGTTAAACATAAACCCTAAGTCCCCAGAAACACTGAAAAACATGGGTGCTGGAAAAAAGAAGTCCCTTTTCATGATTTTCTGGTAAATTTTTATTTTATAACAATGGAGAGCAACAAAAACCATTGTGTGACGAACCTATAAGTTAATAGTTTTAAATAAATTAAATTGAATTTTTGGATACTACAGCAAAGATGTGACAGCACAGACAGAGAATTAAAGTAGCAGAGTTTCCCTGCCAATGATGAAATCAACAAACGTGACATTGCACTCAGTCCACAGCCAGCAGCCACACACACACACACATTGTGCATGGAAGATCAAGTACAATGGAAATCTGCTGCTCAAGCTTGGGTCTGAAGCTCCACCACACTGTAAACCATCAGACAATTTCAACGTTGAAAAAAAATGAATAGTGCACCTTTTATTTGTATCTGCATTTGTATCTGATTAGAACACATTATCTGTTCACTCTGAGTAACATATTCATATTTGGTTACATTCCTACCGATAACTTAAATAAAAGAAAAATATACTGATATTTGAGTTTTTGTTTGATTTTAGTTGAGTAAAATCGATGTTTACTTTTAAAATAATCCTAAAAACACTAAAACACTAACTAGATACCAGTAACCACTAAAATGTGACTTAAACAATTTTTTGTACAAAGACTACAACCAAAAATAACATCAGAACACTGAAAAAAATTATATACTCTATATAAATGATCTGAAAATCTGCATTATTTCTTACTTTAATAGTCTGAATATCAAGGTAGATAACCAATCCTGAATCAAAGTGACCTTGGCCTGAATGCACACTCCTGTTAGGAGGAGGATGTTGTTTGTCATGCAGAGAGATCTACCAAGCAGCAAAAGAAATGGGTTTGATTTGCTCATTAGACCATGTCTACTCTTCAGACCACACCACTCTGATCAGAGACTCAGAAAGAAAAAGAGAGAAAGAAACGCCTACGCCCCAAGACTGCTATAGAGAGAAGCAGCACACTTACAACACTGCATTAAAAGATGTATCTTTTCCCTTATTAATTCAATTCTGCTTGAGATATTGTGGGTGGAACAATGTGGATGCTCTAGGTTCAGAAAAAAAAAAAAAAAAAAAAAAAACGCACTCATCTCATTTGGAAGATGGTGAAAAAGTTGTCAACGTTTTATCGAGTCTCCGGGTGCACCCACACAAGCACGTTGCTCTTATATAAGTCAGAAGAAGCTTCACTTACAAAGCCAGTGTCAGACGTAATTGATTCATTTGACTGATAACAGTCCAATTACGCTTGTTTAACTTGTGCTCGTTTTTCGCTGCTTGATAAGCACAAGTGGTCCAAGACGCATGCCTGAATGCCCAACAGTAATTGGGTACATGCAATACGCTTCCTGCTCACTGGCTTGTTGTTAGTCCTTCATCCAAAGAAAATGAGCTTCCTTTTTTAGCAAAACAGAAAAGGAAGCATGTTTTCTTACCAAGTATGAAATTTAATCAGTATAAATTCTGAGTTAATACGCTACACAGGCTGAGGAAATTGCGCTGAAGAAGTGGATCCATGCTCCATCACACTCTCGCATGATTCCCTCCCCCTCCCAGTGGAAAAGTGGGAGATGTGTGAGTATAGTGAGTGTATGCCAAACCGCCTTCACCACTGCCATTTCACCAAGCATGGAAGGAGTCCTACATGAATTCCAGGCCTGTCAGAGACCTCGGAAAAGCAGTGGCTGTCGCCATAAACTAACAAGGAAAGAAATGTAAATGAAGCTGGAGGGCTCCAGCAAAATGTCACAGCACTGACGGTAGAAATAACATGGAAATATTTAGGTGAAGCAGGACAGAAAGAGCCTCAGTCAATGTCACGGTGCTCAGTGGATAAGACTTAAATGGCGGTAAAGCTAATCAAGAGTTCATGGAGGAACAGAGGGAGGCCCCCTCTTTCTTAATGCATGCACGCACCACAATACACTCCAGCACGCTTTCTCACTGTTGGCCTGGAAACCAACACACACTGAGATCGAAGTTTGGAGGAATTAAACCAGTTCCTGCAAAGCAAGACTATACCACTGGATATTTCATTTCTCTTTAGCTAGAAAAAAAACTTAGGTCTGTTTTTTTTTTCATTCCTTGCATCTGTAGACTTGTGTATGTGTATTTCCTTTGTAAAAGGAAAACAAAATCAGGTTCACTACAAGTATATAAATGTACTATGTGTCGTAAAGTACACTGTAAAGCATACAGTGGCACCAACAACCACGACAAAGTCAAACTCACTGAGATCCCATGTTTTTCCCCATTCTTATGATTAATATGTTAACTGAAGCTCTTGACCTTTACCTGCATGCTTTTATCTGCATCTGCATTGCACTGATAATCGTATGAACTGGCATGAATGATCAGGGGTACAGGTGTTCCGATTAAAGTGGCTAGTAAAAATAAGTAAGTAAATTACTTAAAAGTAATTAATTAATAATGGAGCCTATCCCAGGGGACTCTGGGCACAAGGCAGGGGACACCCAGGACGGGGTGCCAATCCATCACAGGGCACAGTTGCACATATTCACACACCACGGACAATTTAGAGATGCCAATCAGCCTACAATGCATGTCTTTGGACTCGGGGAGGAAACTGGAAAACCCCCCGAAGCACGGAGAGAACATACAAACTCTGCGCACTTCATTCTGAGCAAAGATTTCAACCCAACCCAAAGTATCCTTCTGAGTAAATGCAAAAGATCATATTACTAATTTTTTCTGTTCCAGTTTAGTCTGATAGAAATTACACAGGGAGATCTAGTACAGGTGTAGTATTTAATGTAGGGCACATTAGTATACTAAGATATGTGCTTAATGTGCGTATAGTATACTTTAAAAAATATATTTTTTATAAAATATACTATAAAATATTATATAAAAAAATTTATAAGGGGAAAGAGACACTAATATTTGATTATCAGTGAATTAAACAAGTCAAATCAGATGCTTGTGTAATATGAAATATACAAGCCCACCACTATGAATGACACACGGCAATGCAAAAAAAAAAAAAAAAAAAAAAAAAAAAAAAAAAAAAAAAAAAAAAAAAAAAAAAAAAAAAAAAAAAAAAAAAAAAAAAAAAAAAAGCACACCTAATCTCTCTCTCTCTCTCTCTCTCTCTCTCTCTCAGTCTCTCACTCTCTCTCTGTTTTTGGCAGGAGCATAGAGCTCACAAGGAACACGAACCCGTCTGTTCTCTTCCGCTACTGCCCTGGAGAAAGGAATCACAGCTTTAAGCTCCAAATGAAATTAACTGCTTGTAAAAGTTAATGCTGAGAAGAGAAGAAAGAAAGAAAGATGGAGAATGTAAATGGGAATTCAATAGTTGAGACGTGCACGCCTCCAGTCTCGGCAAGATTCCCCTCCACGGCACTCATTTCATGTTTTCAATTATTTAAGGCCAAAAGAGATGCTCTTAATTTTAAGGAAGGGCAATTTAAACTTCTAAATCTAACGGATCATTCATTCAAGTTGATTGCACCGGTGAATGTAAGATATTTAGCGTAATGAGTGTGCCTGAAACACTCAGGACAGGTAATGGATCAGAGTGAGAGACCGTGCCTTCTCATGGCTGTTCTTCAGAGGAGTGCTACATGTTTATTTACCAAGCTTAGTGGATAAAGCTGCAGCTCGCTGGCTGAGCAATCAAATGCAGCCTGGGTGGTTTAGAGAGAGGACTGTGTAACAGGTGGTGAAATCATTAGAAATGTGCACAATACGACTGTACTGAAAACAGATATTTACTGAACAGAGATGGAATAATGAGCTGTAAATCTTTCCGTGACTGACTGACTGATGGATTTATTGACTGAGCTGCTGCGATGGGAATTGTACAAATCTCTGACAAGACAGTAACTTTGCTTTAAGATCAATTTAAAATCCATAATATTCACTAAGGTCTGACACTGATCACACACTGATAGCAAGTCAGCTGTTCCAGAAAGCACATTTTCTTTCACATTTTCTCTACCCTGATAATGTGAGTTGGGATTCTCTGAAAGAGTTTTCTGTTCCAAACGCACTGCAAAGTATGCCATCTTAATAAGTAAAAATATTTTACATATAATAAAATTGATCTAGTATGTCCTTTTATAAGATTACAATAAACCAAATATATCATTATTAAACCTTGACATTTTACTAATTTCAAGCTTGAAATAGTCTTGTTCTATTGGCAGATCATTCTTCAAATTTTAAGCATTCATTTCTAGAAAGAAGCAAAATTAAAATCTATCAATAGCCTAAGCCTGAAATGTGTAAAAGCAATCTAAAGCAATATTACATATGATGTATAATAATCTCATAATAAGAAATATGATATAAATTTGCCCATATTCAAGATTTTCATTTGCAGTGTAGACAAAATCAAGATCGGTTACTTTGACAATTTATACTACCTTGCAAAATAGCACGTTTACAAGAGATAAGGCCAAATTTGCCGGCAATATTCAAAGAGCAGAGAATACGATTACATGTTTAAAATAAGCGTCTGTAATGCCTAGCCAATTTATTGTACCTTACTGATGGAAGTGATTTTACCGATTTACACCAAAACGAGATTAAAATGTAACAAATTTTAAAATAATAAATAATTAAAATAATAGAAGCTACCATCTTCAACACATTCTCTTCTCATTCCCCAAAGTTCCTGCAGCCCTGTCCAGGATAAAGTGATTACTGAAGATGATCGACTGAATGAATCTTTAATACTTTTACACTCACATGTTCAGTTTGTAAATTATTTTACATTTTTTCACCCTGCAATAAATCAGTAGCTAATTTTACACGGTGAATATCTCTGGAAAAGTGTGGTACTCTTAAAATCTTCTTGTTGTGTCCCTTTTATTTTAGGCAAAATTAAACATAGGCATGTCAAAGCAAGCACAGGCCGTGCATATTCAGTCCTATTGCCTTATGAGAGATTAAAGAATTATTAAAACATTAACACAAGAAATACAGCGTGTATTTGAGTTTCACAGTTTCACTTTCCTCCAAATGTTTATGATATTTTGTTTTTGTCCTGGCTTTATTAATTGTGGAAAATGTCATTCCATTTTGTCATAGATTTTGGGGAGAAAGGGTAAAATATTTTTCAATTATCATTTCACTTTCACTGAACACAATTAATACCACTGCAAAGCAATTCTATTCTCTTGGTAAGGTCACAGGAAGAAAATCAGAACAGAGGGATCCAGTAAGAACTCCATGAGTTTCTGTTTTTTCCCCCACATCACAGAGCTGAAGGATGTGTAGGAGTATAGGCGGATGCTGGGACTAAGGCCAGGACTCCAGAGCTCTTGTGGGGTTAAGAGCCTTGCTCATTGGCACTATGACTGTAGACAGCATAAGCCTGGGATCGTACACACTTTGAGTGCTGCCTTATTCCCACTGTCCTGGAAACCACTAGTCATAACTTTACTATCTCGTATCTTTAACCATAAGCCTACAAAAGGCAATCCCAGGCCAAGGCTGAGTAATCAGGTACTCTGAGACCTAAATAATCACATCTTTTAGTGTAGAATACTGCTTTTCAAGGCACAAATATCTTGCTTGAAAATTGTACTAAAAATATGCCTGATAAGTCATTAATTTTAATTGGCAAGACATAAAGACTGCTTTTGCTTTGCTATTTAATTGTGCATAAGTAATGTATTAACACAGCAAATCAATACTGAATGAAAGTGAAAGGAGATAACACTACACAGTGCGAGGCAAATGGCAAGAGGCTGAATAAATGAAAAATGGATCGGGTATAAAAGCTGTTAGTCACAGGCCCCTACGATTAATCGGAAGGCCAAGGATGAAGAATTCTCCCACTGCGGCAATAAACTGGACCCTCAATTAATTTCATGTGTGTGTGCACGACCAAGTGGGCATAGTTACAGAGGCCCGTGTTGAAGCAAAGCAGAGGATTATTCCTCTATTTGTCACCAAGTCTCATTCCAGGATTTCCTAAGCCTGCTCTAGGGATGATGCTTGCAAGAGATAGACACACAAACAACAAGAGAGAGAGTAAGACAGACAGGACAGATGAAGGAAAGAGCAGGGGAGAGGAAGAGCAATGGAGAGACAGCGAAATTGAGCTGAGATAGAGCGGAAATTGTTGCTCAGTGAATGTTCAGCTGGGCAGATGATAAGGGTTAAATTATAGCTATCTGTAGCCACTGGTGCTGGCTGCCCGACTGGCTCGCATCCTTTCTATTAACAGTTGCAACTCCCTTACGAGAAATCAATGAAGCAGAACTTTTTCCTTGCTGAGACACATATCATTACAGGCAGAACACAGCAGACGTACCATCAGGTCACACACCGTCCACAACAGAGGCGAAGCCGACCCACCTGTGCCTTGAGTCTAATGAGGGTCTGTATTTGAATAAAATAGATCGAGGCAAGAGGCCAGAACTGAAAGCACATTTATCAGTTTCTAATCTCTGTTGCCTGAACAGCAGGCAACAAGCCCACCAGCACGGGGCCAAAGCATCAGAGCCAGGGTTACTGTGGTGGAAGGAAAAAGGGAGCAGATGGAGAGACAGAGGAGAGACAGAGAGAAATGAAGGGAGGAGGAGAGGGAGAAAGGGAGACAATGTCTTGCCGCTTATGTTTGTCTGATGAAATGATTTTTGATGGAATGGACATTCCGCCTGTTTTTTTTTTTTATGTGAAGCTTAAATTTATTCATGAAACAGAAAAGTCAGAAATGTGATGATGAGAACAATATTGCTAAATATTACAGAAATGGATCATATTATATTTGTTCAACAAGGAACAGAAATGTGGAAAAGCATATGGTAATCCTAAATGTGTTATCTAATTTATTTTAAACATCTCACTTCATCACATTTCTGTTCCTTGTTGAACAGATTAGATTTCATTACATATTATAACATATTAGATTTTACTTTGGCTCATTTTTTACATTAAGTTTGTGATTTAGATTCCCTCCAATATTTAGATTCCCTGATTTTTGTCAAAATCAAAGTCAAATTAAACGTCTCTTATTACCATGATACCACGAAGTTGTTATATTTTTAAACAGGTTATCATACCATGAAAATCAAACCAAAATATCACTATAATACCACAACCTTGATACAGTATATGGCCAAAAGTTTGTGGACACCTGACCATCCCACCCCTATGCACTTGTTGAAGATCCCACTTCAGATTTAGTCCTCCTTTGCTGTTATAATAACCTCCACTGCTCTGGGAAAGCTGTTCACTAGATTTTAGAGAGTTATGGGGCTCTCCAAAGTTATGGGGCTATGGGGATTTGCCCATTGAGCCTAGGGCTGAATGATTAACCAGCTTTATATCGAAATCACAATTTGAAAGAACCAATAGCTTTATTATTATTGAGTGTCCTCTTAAGTTTTATAAGGGAAAATTACAGCCAATAAAACTTGTAGTTGACCAATCACCATGTGTGCTGTGTATGTTCAACAAAGCAGAACTATTAGGTGAACAAGCACAGCACTGAATATTATCAAAAAGTCAAAGCACTTCACCTGAGCAAGTGAGTGACAGCCAAGTGAGTGACACATGTCAGTACCCAGAAGAAACAGCACCCCGCGTGTGTCGAGCATTTAAGTGTTCTTTAAAAACAGGCACTGTGCAACATTACAAACCTATATCAGCATAAAAACATCATCGACAAAGTGTCACGCCATATGACAGAAGCTCCGTGACATAACAGTCGCTAGAAGTACGTAGCTAAAGACGTGCTACCAATTTAGACAACTAAGGCTTCCTTAATACTAAAGACCAGTTCACATATGGACATGTCGCATATCCCCCCCATTCAATTCCAATGTATTTATTTTATTTTTTCACTCGCACTAATGAGCTGCATAGAAATCCACTGAACACATGTTCTATATACTGTGCACTTTATTTATTTACTATATTAACAAACTTTATTCATTATAGCTTTGTAATCACAACTGGCAGATCGATACAGACAAAACAGGCTTATTAATAAAGAGAGCTCAAGAGCAAACGAGGCTCAGCAATCTGAGTTATTTTCTTCTTTGCTGCTTTACATCCAGTCTTTTGTGTTAGGGCCCTCTTCATGACAGTTTGGAAAAAAAAACAACAACAAAAAAAACATTTCAGTAATTAGTAAACTGGAGTGTTTGCTTGGCTTGGCTGAGAGTGGCTGTGGTTGTCAATGGGGATTCCGGTAGCTCTCGAGCTAGGCTTATAATGAAAAGTTAATATATCTCAAAACATACAAACAAAAAAAAATCACCAGAAATGCAAATTCATCTATTCATAACTGATGAATGTTGCTATGTTCAACAATGCAGCTGCTTGAGCAGTGGTTCTAGCAGCAACCGCATGTCATCTGAGGACCCTGAGGATCTTTTCATGGAGGAACAGGATTGTAATTATGTCTTGTAGATATGTAAACCACTAATAGAGGCCTGGAACTTAAATAGAAATAGAATGCTTTGAAAAATCACAATGAGATATTTTACCCAAATCTTTCAGCCCTAATTCGGCTACAAGAGCATTAGTGAGGTCAGGCATTGATGTTGGGTGCAGTCTGCGTTTCAGTTCATCCCAAAAGTGTTCAGTGGGGTTGAGGTCAGGGCTCTGTGCAGGCCACTCCAGTTCTTCCACTCCAGCCTTGGTAACCTGTGTCTTCATGGAGCTTATTTTGTGCACAGGGGCATTGCTGGAAAAGGTTTGGGCCTCTTACTTCCAGTGAAGGGAACTTGTAATGCTACAGCATACAAAGGCATTCAGGACACATTTGGGGAAGACCCACATACAGGGTACCATCACGGTCACGTAAAACTCTGAAATCCAATATTTTTATCAAAGCCCTGTAACTGCAGAAGCAGCCATCACACAGGCCTTCACCCAGCTGTTAGCCTTTTCCACCCCAAACCCACAAGAAAGAACACAGAGACAAACTTTTGATTGCCTGGCTTGCCTGGCTTTTGAGCAGCGACCCTTAAAGAAAAAAAGATGGCTGTACACTAAAGCCTGGGCCTCCATGGGCCCATCAGCTTCCTTCATCTGTGCTCATTAAGCAGACACCGAGTGAGGCTACATGTGTGAAGAAATGCTAAGCTCTCCATAAACAAGCAATTACAGAGACGCTGCAACATCTCACAGAGGCCAAGCTTCACCAAGACCTACTGAAAGAAGCTACTGAACCTTCGCTGGGTTTAACTAAATCTGCACCTTCAATTACAATGGTTCAGTGTTTTATTAAAACGGAATTGTGTGTTGTTACTACTAGCTGGAGGAACTGAAAGGTATTTTTTGGAAGCATAATAAACAAAGGCTGAACAAACAGGATTTGCTGACGTAGCAAGTGTGTTTGTTGTGTGTATGCACATGCAGAAAATGAGGTCAGTCTGAACACTGTGCGTAATCATGAGGAACAAGGTTTTATTTTTAGCTTTGCTTCAAAAAAACCACTCAGTTGGCTTGTACGTAGTGTTGAGATACACCAACCCAGCTTTACAGGAAAAAACTTTTATGCAGCTTATACACAATGAATATTACCCTTCTGTCACAAGAACACACAACGAATTTCAGTGTATCTAAAACTTTAGGGTAACTTACACTAGACTACGAAGTCATGTTGTGCACCAACATAACTTAAACATGCTATTTAAACACGATTGATATGTAATTATTTTTTTTTTTTTTACCACATTTTTAATCTTATTTTGATACATAATGAGTGGCAAATTTAGTGCTTTTAGCTACATACAGTATGATTACACTTAGAAGGATCATTAAATAAATCTAATTTCTCCTCTTCTCAGCGGTAGTTAAAGACAATCAGGCTTGCATGTCATGTGGTAAGGCTTTTTTTTCCCCCCTCATTCATCTGTACCCTTCTAGTTTTCATCCCATTCAAATGAAGTAGACATTTTACACAAAAGGGAAAGACAAGAGACGCTATAATGATAATTGATAATAATGGTTATGAAAGATTTTTGACACCTTTTGCAATATAAACAACCTTTGTCACCTCCCAGGCAATCTGAAATGCAGAGAGCCAACCACTCATCACAGTCCGGTATGTTTGGAAGTGCTGAGGTCGTGTAACCTACCTGAGATAACTGCACAGAAACAAAAAACAAAAGCAAACAAACATTTGAAACATTCATGATGACTAGTATTGTTAATCGCTTTACCGTGTCTTGTTGTACCTCACTGTGTAAAACGTCTACTCGATACGACGGGGATGAAAACTGGAACAGGTAACAAAAGAATGAGCGTATGAAGAATGAGCGAATATGTAAAGAAAAAAAAAAAACTTCTCTACCCTGTTACCACATGACCTGTAAGCCTGATTGTCTTTTGACAAGACAAAAAAATTAAGCTCATTTCATGAGGCTAAATACAATAAGTCTAAATACAGTATAGGTCATGAAAATAACTAAATTACACATGAAATGGGCTCAGTATGTTTAAAAATTAGGTAAAAATATTTATTATATATCATTTTTAATCAAATAGTGTAGTGCAGATGTGGGTGTGGTTATTTTGTGCAGATTTTTTATGTTTATGTTTATATGTATGTATAGTGTGATTGTGACAGGACATTGATATTCATTGTATATAAGCTGTCTATAAGTTGTATGTGATTTGGATGGGATATACCGGAATATTTAACTGTTAGTGGTACATTTTATGTTGGTCTTAGAGAGAGTGTCTATTTTGCACAAAAGCTCATAATGCCAAAATCCAACCTATATCTGACTATAATTCAATCTTGAGCTCATCTATCATGACATTTCTTAAGGCCTTTAAGCCCATTGATAAATGTGAAGGAGTTATAGCACAGATCTCTAACAAAGCCACTTCACCCAAAAATAAAATTAAATGCATATCTGTATCATAATCTCCTTCTTTGTCTTGGATCATAACAAATACCTCCAATGCTCAGCTAAAAGGTCAAATGTCAAACGGTCAAGCTCAAGGTCAAAATGTCAGTGCCAACTGAGAACTCTAAGAACTCTTAGAACTTCTGGGAAGAGAAATGATATTTTATTACATTTCTCTGCCATAAACACACAGCACACAGAAGACCGTGAGACGAGAATTACACCGATTATAAGTGTTACTCACTACATTAACATCTTCAGTGGGCGGCTAGTTCTGACAGAAACATATAGTCATGGGACATCAGAAGTGTAAGTACAGCAAGAGCAGAGCTGAAAGCCACTAACTCAATTCATACAGACTGAATTAGATCACCCATGAGGCACAGAGCAGTGGCGAGCTGGGAAAAAAGGCTGGATTAGTCTGGGGCTTTGAGTCCAATCATGACCAATCTTAATCACTTATGAAAGCCGCTTCATGTGGCTCCACACGTAAGCGACAGTTGTGACCATTCAGATCCATTCGCTATCTCACTTACAGCTGAGATGCAGCTAGACAATGAACAACAGGAAACAAAATTCGGATCAAGAGACAGAACACAATTATCAGTAACCAGAGGCCATTTTAAGAAATAACAGTGATGTCCTGTGTGCGCAGGCTGACAAAAATGAAGAGGGTTAAATAAAGGACAAGATGGTTAGAATGCTCTATTTATGACATGTTCATGCAAGAAACAAGATCTGGGAATGTATGTATAAATCCAATCAGAGTAAATTTTAGTCTTAAGTGGCAAAAAAAAAAATCCTGAGAAATCAGGATTTGTACTCCTTCACTCAGGGCTAAGAATAAGAGCAATACACAAAAATTATTTAGTCACAAGAGATCTCTTGAACAGGTGAGTATTCAGGAGTGATTGAGAGGTGTCTCACACTGTTACGAGTATTGCAAGGTGACAGCACTGAGACATAAATGATGTGCACGCATGGTCTCAGAAAAATGGGCTACAATGTATTGCACGATGATTCAGTCTTCATTAAGATGTACCAGGTCAATCACAAAGTAGTGCTTTTTTGCTCATAGGTTTCATTAGTAATCAAATACAAAGCAATTCTGTCTGACTAAGACACTATTTCTGACACACCGCTTCTGACTACTCTTTTTATTTGGTCTAGAGAGTAAAACTGTTGAACATGTGACACAACGGAACATGTGGACTGTAGATAAATAATTTTAAAAATATACAATTATATAAAGGAATAGTTAATAAAAACAAAAAATGATATAAACAGCATGGTTTCGCATACAGTCAGTCTATTTACAGTCAGTCTATTACATTTGTCTGGCTTCTTGTGATTTTTTTTTTTTTTCAAACGCTGTGATCTGCGTCTGGAATTGCAATCTTTTCTCACCATTTTTTCCTCACACTTTTCTGTGTACAAAACAGCTGGATATGACGGATTAATTGCCTTGAGCACCTCCTGGCAAACCATTTTCTTATCCCGACTACTCAGACTGAACCCAATCTACCGTCTATGCTTTTCCTTTATTTTTTTCACCAGTGCAGCTCTAGGGTTTGTATTTGGGTCAAGAGGAGTTTGCCTCTGAACTGAGAACAATTAGATATTATCACTTAAACAGGATAAATCGCATACACATTTTACAGGAGCTGCAACTGGCTGTCCTCGGTGGAAGTGGCATTATCAGTGGAAGTGTTATCATTGAGACGTTAGCTTATCGAATGAGGTTTTTTTTTTTTCCTTTTTAGAATTTCTATAAATCTATTTGCCTTCTGAAAAATTTTTTACTTTTTTTTAAAATTATTATTATTACTACTACTTCTTGAACATTAGGTAGAATAAAAAACAAAGACTGTGCTTGCATATGTCCTACTTTTTCTTGTGCTTTTTTGTTTGTTTTTGTCTAAGTAGACTATTTTTATGAGTAATTCTTAGAAACTGTGTAAATATCAGTTCTGCAATATGTATTACACTCCTAATAAGCTAGAGAGGTACGTGTCGAGTAGGTAGAGAGCCAGCAGCATAAACCTGAGCTTTGTGCTATATTGTAATAAATTTGTTTTTTCTGTCCTAGTAACACAGAGAACAGACTTCTTTTGAAAGACATAAAACGTCTAGTGAAACATCTAATCAATACGGAAAGCCTGCAGTTGGGCCCATTTACATGCTGTGGAGTGTTTGATGGATCAGCGCTGTGGAGATGTGAGAGACGGTTTGGGGGTTCTAACAACACAACATTACGTATACTCACCTTATTGTCAGCTGCTCTTCAGCATTATAAATGTTTATAAACAGGGGTGTTAAGTCCTGCCTGGGCCACATCAGTAGTTTTGTGAACTTCTGAAGGGCTATAAACTAAAGCTATTCATTTTTTATTTTCATATGAAAGTAGACTAGGATGATTCTAGGAAAAAGAAGAGCAAACAGGAAGCAGTCAGTTGTATGCACTATCAAATGATAATATTTATTCTACTGATTAAAGTTTTTTTTTTTAAATATATATATCAAAGGTTGTATAGAATAGTCAGTCACTAGTCACTGCTTTGGGGATGTTGCCTAATCAGGGTTGCGGGAAAAAACAGTGATACAGATGGTAAGGAAATGCAGGTTGATTGAAAAAGCAGTCAAATGTAATATTTCAGACTAGATTAAACCAATTCTACAGTCAGCAGCACATTATGTAAGACTACACTGGGAAAGTAGGATGTACTATGTATATATATATATATATATATATATATATATATATATATACATACAGATATACAGATATATACAGATGCTCAATTGGATTGAGATCTGGGGAATTTCAAGATCTGATTATCCTGCTGAAAGAGGCCACTGCCATTAGGGAATAACGGTGCCATGAAGAAGTGTAGTTGGTCTGCAACAATGTTTAGGTAGGTGGTACGTGTCACATGAATGCCAGGAGCCAAGGCTTCCCAGCAGAACATCGGCCAAAGCATCACACTGCCTCCGCCCGGGTTGCCTTCTTCCCATAGTGCATCCTGGTGCCATCTCTTTCCTAGGTAAGCGATGCACACGCACCCGGCCACATGATGTAAAAGACAATGTGATTTATCAGGCTAGGCCACCTTTTTCCATTGCTCCATGGTCCAGCTCTGATGCTGACGTGCCCATTTTAGGCACTTTCGGCGGTGGACAGGGGTCAGCATGGGCACTCCGGTGACCGGTCTTTGGCTACGCAGCCCCATACACAGCAAGCTGCGATGTACTGTGTGTTCTGACACCTTTCTGTCATAGCCAGCATTAATTTTTTCAGTAATTTGTGCTACAGTAGCTCTTCTGTGGGATCTGACCAGATGGGCTAGCCTTCGCTCCCCACATGCATCAATAAGACAACCAGTTCACTGATTGTCCCTCGTTGGACCACTTTTGGTAGGTACTAACCACTGCATACTGGGAACACCCCAAAATACCTGCTTTTTGGAGATGCTCTGACCCGGTCGTCTAGCCATCACAATTTGGCCCTTGTCAAAGTTGCTCAGATCCTGACGCTTGCCCGTTTTTCTTGCTTCCAACACAACAAATTCGAGAACAGACTGTTCACTTGCTGTCTAATATATCCCACCCCTTGACAGGTGCCATCATAACGAGATAATCAATGTTATTCATGTCATCTGTCAGTGGTTTTAATGTTATGGCTGATCTGTGTGTGTGTGTATGTGTGTGTGTGTAAATATATATATATATATATATATATATATATATATATATATATATATATATATATATATATATATATATATATATATATATATATATATATATATATATATAAACTTTAGCTTTAATGTAAGATTTTGACTTTGATATCACTTTGTAGTAACTGCATTCGTATTTTTTTTTGCCTTAATTATGGAAAAGATGACTAGTTGACTAGCCTACTACTTCTTTTTTGAATTAGACCTACTGGTGGACTAATAAAACATAATAGTCAAACAACCCCTTATTCATGCTACATCTGTTTTCCAAATATTGGAAATACCCCTGTCATGTTTCTGAATCATTACTAGACATGGGTCCGACTTGCATTAAACACAGCAGACAGGCATTCATTTTAAACAGCATTTCAGTGCCAGGAGATGTGATATGGGCCTTCCTGCGCAATACAGAGGCATGTGCATAATGCCGGTAGTTGCTACACTATGGGTCTGGTGTGATTTCTATATATTACTGGCCTAGTGTGAAATTGTTGAGTACTACAGGCTGTCTCAGTATTTTTCTTTGCAAGTTTCTGTGGACTGAATAAAATGAGGCAGCAGGCCGTAGTTGGCCCACAGGCTTTGAGTCTGACACGTGTTTGTAACCATTATAAATGCATGACTCTCTCTGTCTCTCTCTCTCTCTCTCTCTTGCTCTCTTTCGCTGTCTGTTTTTTCTTTGTATATACCATTTCACTCTTCAAAACAAACTCAAAGCAGCCTTTCCCCACAGGGACATGTGAATGATTCGTCCTACACTGATACACATTTCACTCAAGTTTATGGAAAGTAAGGTCAAGTTGTGCAATATTTTATCTTGGATATTTGAATACATTTGAATTATAACTTTGAATCATTGAACTTAGCTACAGAATAAACAGACTCCTTGGTCTATGAAAATTCTGGGAACATAGAACAGATTGGGCTTAGATCAAAATAACTAATTGATCCAGAGCTAATTGAGCCATACATTGATTATGTATTAATTGAATATTAATTGCCGTTTACACCACAGCTCCTTACACGCTTCTCAGTCAAACTCACAGGATGGTGAGATGAAGAGTTTTTTGTGTTTAAAATCATTTGGAATGTGTCACGGCTGTATGTACATTGTATTTATAGTGCTACACTTCACTGGGAAATCAGCAAAGCAGGAAGCTTTTCAGGATATGCCAGAGCTGCCTAAAGGTCCGATTATTGGTTGATTGATTGATTGCTAGTTTGGGTGTGTACTGCCTATGTGTTTAATAATTAAAATGCGTCCTGTGCTGTTGCTTTTGCAGTATACTATCTGGCTTCTGTAGCTAGAAATTTGACTGGAAGCTAGGTTGTTTTTAGTTCACTTTTCAACTTAAAGTTTAAATTCAATATGTATTTTATTGCCTTTCATCTTTCAAGATGAATTTTATTTAGAGAAATCTGCAACTGAGTCATTTTGAAATAATTATGACAATATAATGATCTGCCGTGGCAACCCCTAACGGGAGCAGCCAAAAGAAGAACAGCATTCATATATATCACATTTATATCGCATTCTGTTCTGTGAGTTACTACAAACACTACACCTGTCAGCAGGCTAAGCCCTGTCTTCTGCAGATGTCACAGAATCTGTGTCCTGCATGGATGATTTTTCCAATTTGCAATACTTTACAAACGTAGCAAAATGTAAATGTGGACACATACAATGGCATATCACAGATGAACAACGGCACTGTTGACACTGAGCTGTTGACACATTACAAAAATGACGACTCCAGAGCTAGCCAAGTGAGAAAGTAAAGTTCTTACAAGTGGGTACACAAAGCAAGAGGCTCACCGAATATTTGGGAGACAAAATCTGCCTCCAAATGCATATATTTTTTCATGTGTTTGAATTGTGAATGTAGATATTTTTGCTCTAAATTGAGAATAAGCCACACACTCGCAGTGCTCTAGTGATATTACACCACTTTTGGCCTTTTAATTATCAGAAGATCATTAGCTAGACTAGTTATCATGGTGAAATTAAGCCTCTGAAAAATATTCATTACGGCCATTGATTGATTAATAACTTTGCCTAGTTTATTTGATTGATTGATTGATTGATTGGCTGATTTAGTTCGTTAGTTAGTATGTTTCTCGTATAATAAAGGATGCTTCCTTAGCAGGTCAGATCTGTATTGGTTGGATGTGACCCTAACTTAGCCGTGGTATGTGAACATGGTATTTCTCAAAAAACTAATCAACTAGACATTCAACCAATCCTACACTAGTTTGCAGAAATACACAGATACACAGATAAAAATAGCCTTAAAGTGTCAACTTGGCATTTCTTTATTCATAGTATTCCATGGTACTGATATTTATTTATTAATTTATTCATCATTCTCCCTCAAAGGCTTAAAGATTCAAACATTACTTGATTCCTTGATTATATATATATATATATATATATATATATAAACTCTTTTTAGAAGAGGACAGTAGTACTTGTATTGTATGTAATTTATTTATTTACATTTATCAGGTAAACTACTCTACAAATTAATTTATAATTAAAAAATAATGCCAGTTTTCTATTAGGAAGGTTTCTAATTAACCAGCTGATTTTGCTACTGATTTCCTCCATTCCCTTCATTACACAGTTTGTAGTTGTCTTTTTGTAAAGTGCTTGGTCTTGTGAGAAAAACCACTTATAAAAACACACAATATGCCTTGCAAATGAAATGTTAATTAAGTAGGAACACTTAATACTCTATACTCTATAAAACGCTATAAAATTATGGAAAATAACACATTCTTCTGCATCTGACAATAAAAATAAAAACTGGTATGTGTGTATGGTGCTTTGGCTTTAAATAGTGGGTAAGGAGGACTGATCATGTGAAAATGAGTAGGCGTGCAATGTTATGTGTGTGTGTGTCTGTGTGTATGCACACTTCGGCAGGTGCATGGTCCCCCTAGCTTCTGATTAATTGATTGTTTGCTGTATTTGCAGGTGTTAAATTCCATCTAGCAGAGGCAGATGACTGTAGGAAACCCTGACTGCCCACACCACATGTGAAACAGAGAGATAGAGGAAGAGTGGAAAAGGGTGCGACTCAGACATAACACTGTACACGTTGCATGCTACACTGATATCACCAGGTAATATGCTGGTGCAGAAACCTAATATGACAGAATAGAAAAAAAATATATTTTTCAGAGCTGTTCAAAGTGTGCAATATGTACCTGTGAGTAGCTTTGTCATTATTTACACAAGGCTTTCCATTTGATTCATCCATCCACCAGCGCGTGACAGAGAATTTAGGTCTGTTTATCGCGCTGCCATTTAATGATGTCCTCAGTGTGACTCCGAATGTCATTAAGCCTCACATTAGCCAGCAGCAATATTGGGCTTGTGAAGCAGAAAGTTTAATTGTCTCGCTCCTTTATGTGTCCAGCTTTAAACAATGTGTCACTGTCTATGCGTAGAAGAAAAGCTGGCTGCTACAGAGGGAGTGATGGTCGATGGCAGAGGCTAACAGATTTCTATAGGTAATCTAAGGCGTAGGCGAGCCGGAGGCTGTTATTTCAGGCCGTTTGATTTACTGACCCTCTCTGCCGTGGACATTTGTTTCCATCGCATGCCTGCTTTCATCTGGCTTCGTCAATAAACGTGATTGATTGCCCAATCCCGCAAGCCCCTGTAGCAGGTATTGCCTTTTTTCTGAAAGATCATGGTGGAATAAAAAAAAAGAGCAGATCATTTGCAAGAGAAGATCACTAATTCTATATGAAATCATCATTAAAACAGCCAAATCTACAACAACATCTGGAACATAACTGCTTTCTTTCAGGTCCAGTGCTCCAAGGTCTTTATTTTGATTTCATTTTCCCAGGGTCGCATCCTCTGGCTATGTCTAATATTGTTTTTGTTTTGTCTCTTTGAAAAGCTATGACTTATAAAATGCCTGAAAAGCTCTGTCTCAATAATGGCTATAAGACATGAAAAGAAATGGCTTCTATTCAAGGCTCTAGACGAAAGACCTTGTCCTTCAATATGCTGATGTAAAGACTTAGACATGTTTGTGGGAGGTTTATATCCCTTTCAGACTTGAGACTTTTGATGTTGTGATAAATCTGTAGAAACTTTTCTCCAATGTATATTTTTTAACAGCGTCTTCACTGAGATTGCACAGATGCTATGGGACCAACCAGAAACATCACATAAACCACAAAACAACAATAATCCAAAAAGCTTATTTCTTCTTTTTTGCCCATAGAGGTAAATCACATAGCATTCAAACTACTTTGCCATTCACCAAGCATGACTGCTTTAAATCTAACTTCAAATATAGGGGAGCACTGAACTGATACTGAGTTTCAGTATTAGGGCTCACACTAGCCTGAAACACTGTATGATTATCAGATTTGATTTAGTTTCCCATCTGATCCACTGATCTACTCTGTGCCATGAACACTTGAATGCAATCACAGGACACAACTTATCTTAACGTAATGTGGTTAGATGAGGCAGGAAACAAATCAAAGTTTGGGTCAATAAACAGGAGGGCAACATCAGAAATGGATGAGTCACAATCCATAACAATTATAGGCATGAGTCAGAAACCTGAAAGCAACAGGAAGTGAAGAAATAAGAAACTCAGACTGGCAACAAACAAGAATAGAAACAACAGCACAGAAATATGCAGACTAATTAAGGGCTGAACACAGAACAGGTGCACACATTAGGGAAACAATCCACTGATAAGATAGAAGCAAAGACAGTACTGAAGTACTGAAAGACTGGGACTGAACTGTACCGGACTGGACTGTACTGGACAATAGTAAAAATTACTCACCGTGCTGGGAACCACAGCTAATAGTGAGAGGGGTATTTCATGAAACTTAAAACATGACGCCATCATACTTTTATGCCACTTCCATTACTTGGCTAAAGAAACTTGGAGACAATCGGTTATGTGTTGAGATGTAGTTATTGGATCAGATTTGACAATATGCAGAGCTCTGGTATGATTACGACATCAAAAATTGCAAAAGTGGAATTTATCAGTTACGAATGTTGCAAAATGCACTATTTCACTTTGGAGTATACGAGATCAAACTGAAAGGCAGGCTCTGTCCAGGACATTGCTGTAGGAGGGAGAAAGGTGGGCTTAGTGCTGATGACAGTGAACACTGATGTTGAATATAAAAGAAAAATTCTCTTGAAGAGGACTCGATGATGCCTCCGCCTACTTTCTGTTTTAACTTTCCCCAACACCTGGAAGAACAAAAGAGGGCCTTTGATCATGGGAAATCCTGCCTGATCACAGCTACACTGGCACATTATGGGTGAGGTAGGGGGTAGTTCAGAAACCCAGATGCTCAGCAGAGAGAGACAGAGCAAAAGAAACATGGACTGAAGAACAAAAGAGAGAAAGATACAGACAGATCAGTACCTGTGAGCCATTCGGAAACACACAGAGGTAAAAAGCAAGAGGATGTTCACCTGTAATCCTGTTCTCCATCCAGTTTAATCAAGCAAGCAAACACATAGGGAGCGCACAGGGAGAGGGGCCATGCGCCCTATGTCTCTTTGTTTTCTAAGGAAAACAGAGGCTATTCCTTGAGAAGTAAACACCAAACAAAAGCTCGCCCCAGTCAGGCCACAATGTGCCTCTCTATTTCTCACCTGTCTGATCACATTCACCTGTGCCGATGCTCACCTGCACACACACACACACGGTTGCTGAATGACAAAGACAGAAGAGCAACGATGAAGAAAAAGCTATTACCTCCCAACACACCCACACACTCACTCACACACGTATAAAGCTCAAAAGAGCCAGAAGCTGTTCAACTCGCATCTGCCTTTGCATTTGTCTTCACTCCACTTGTCGATAACCAAGTGTCATCTACTGTAGTTCGAAGGACAGGCTGACCAGCCGCATTTGGCTCCACATTTCCATAATATTTTGCCTGTGGATATGCAGAAGTGGTATAAAAATTTAGAAAAGCTAGTCTGGTGCATTCATTCATCTTCAGTAAGCACTTTATCCTGGTCAGGGTCAGAGTGTATACTGGAAACACTAGACATAAGGCAGCAATACACAACACTGCAGGATACCTTGCACACACTCATACCTAGGAGCAATTTAGAGTCAACAACCCACCTACTGACCTGTTTTCGGGAGGTGGGAGAAAACCATAGAACATGGAGGAAACACACATAGCCACTGTGTGAAGATATACACCACGTAAACAGTAATCCATGTTTAGGATCAAACCAGGGACCCTGGAGCTGTGAGTTTGGAGCCATGTAAATAAATTAAAATGCACATAAATCTAAATGTGTGCAAAGAATTCTGTCATTTTCCTGTTTAATCCACTGTGCAGCACGGCTGTCAAATTTAAAAATGTGCCTTTAAAATGTGTGTTCTAATCATAAATATGTAAAAGATTTAATATTCTAATGCCTTTGAATATTAATGAGTCTATAATTTCATATTCACCAAGACAATGAATATTAGCAGCAGCTCTACACTATGCGTTCCTATTGTATAAATGTGAACTTATTGCTGTCAAATATGACAATGTTATAAAAATTATAATCATACTCAAATGTAATTCTAACAGTACAGCACAGAACTGTACCCAGTCATCAGAGGCTGGATAAGGAAGCTTGGATCTAAGATATTCTATAGTCCCACAACGAGGGAGGGAATGGCGCTTGTGCCTGCCACATGCTCTACATAAGCACGACGCTCATCAGCACCTGGCTGCAGTTCTCAGCTCCGTCTGCCTGGACCTGAGTTTTATAACAGAGAAAGGAAAACCCATCCGTACAGGTGGCATCAATAATGGATGTGTGAATGTCAGCTGGGGCTCGCTGGCTGCTGCCATAAGGTGCTGCACTGAAATTGAACAGGAAACGCTTGGTCATAGTTTAGATACGAAATTGTACTGATGTACATGCCATAATTCTTTGGCACATAAAATGGCACTGTTATGAAGCTGAATTTTAGCCAAAGCAGACAGTTTGCTATTTTGTGAGACACAGCTGGGTTGTGACTTGCTTAAGGCGTAGTCGCAGTTCTTTAGTGGCCTTCCTTCTGCGAGAACAAAGACATTTAGTGGCTTCCATTTTTAAATATGTGGAATGTAAACTATGAGTTTCATGAAGTGACAGAAGCTCTTAAGCACCTCTACAAATCAGCACACAAATTGTTCAGGGCTGCAACATTCTTATTCCCTGTAAAAGGCTCATCCTGGCATTAACGACGTGTGTATGTGTGTGTTGCTGTGGGTAGTCTGAGCCGAGCTGGGCTTCAACAGGGCTCGGTTGGCCGCTCTAACTCAGCGGAGCAGACAGGCTGATTTACGGGCAGTGAGAAGGCTCTGGGAGATCAATATGTCGCTCCACACAGACAACTCATTAAAAATGCCTTGAGGAATGTGCTTAATTATCTGTGATTATTAATGGACCCTCTTCTCTAAATGAGCATCAACATGCCGCTCCAGGTATAATGCCAAAAACATGCAGTGTCACATGCATACATGTGTGCATGTACCTCTCTATCTCAATCTCCCTCTCACACGAGCAAACATGAGTCACTCTTCATGCGCGGCAGCATGTGTCCTGAGCACACAGATGCCTGACGGAGCCTTGAGCCGAGATGTTTGATATGTAAACAGTTTGCGACGGTAGGGTCATATTTACACTCATTTGAAGGATATGACATATGAGACAGATTGCATGCATTTCAACCACATGGACTGATCATCACAGCTCCCTGCTAATCTCAGTCAGAGATACTGTATGTTATATAAGAAGACGGGTTCATCAGATCCGAATTGGTTTTTGTTTTCTTAAACCTGTTCATCATTTGTCAGATAGAAAAGCACATGGCAGTCAAGGTCACGCAAACAAGTTGCACATAAATTTGGTTTGCTTTCACATATCATATTTTTTTTCTGTTTCATCATCATTTTCTTCTTCTACTTCTTTTTTTCTTCTTTTATTATAACATACTGCAGAAAGTTACGGACATATTGGGGATTTAACCGGCAGTGGGGAAAAACGTTTACCTTTAATGTCAAAGACAATGATTTGTGATGTGACCACGCCCCTTGACAACAATGACTTTTTGAACACGCACCTTGATGACTTGCGCAATGACTTATGTGGCCCCGCCCCTTGGCAGCAATGGCTTGTGTGACCACGCCCCTTGACAACAATGATTTCCCCTGACAACAACGCCACTTGAGATCATCTGAGGTCAGCTGAAGCTGTGTATTCTACATATTGTCACCTTTTCAGCAATAAACACTCCTTTAACACACACACACACACACACACACACACACACACCTATTGATATCTCTAAATTCCCTTTTTTTTTTCAAATAGAGGATATCAGAAGATTATTATATTTGTAAGGGAAAAAAGTTATGTGAGGTCAGGTAATGTAAATTATTTGGGGAATATGAGGGAAAATTCTCACTGAATGACATCTAATAGAGATCCTCTAGATCATTCTAACTGCTTTCACTATTCCACCCATTTCATTAAGCAGCTATTAACGCAGGCTTGCTTTAGTTTGCCTTTCATTTTGTGCTTACTCTGTCAAAAAAAGGCTACGCCAAACCGACAGGTCGTGTGGCTGGGTAAATATATAAATAAAAAAATAAATACAGCTGATGCTACTACGACCCCAAGTGATGGAAATACCATAAACGATGGGAACTAGTTTCAACCTAGTATTCCAACCGTCACTGTAACTATAATGGGAAAAAAAAATCATCGGCATTGAGGGGGGTCTTAACATTTGCGCACCATTTCTGCATGTGTGTTGAGGCGGCATCAGTTTACTCTATCACTCTAACCACTACAGAATAACAAAACTACACATTATAACTAACAGCCAAAAGAGGAGAACAGAAATAAAAATAAAAATAACCATGGTTCCGGTTAAACATGTGATCAGACTACATTAGCTGTGCCATTATATTTTAATGCATTTTCCTGCGGCGTATTAATGAAATGCAAAGACTGCTCATGTCGTTCCCAAAGCCTCCATTCAGCCCTGAGGTAACTTCACCAACCCGATCATCAAATACGCAAAGTTTTCCTGAGCTTGAAATATCAATATGCGCTGCCTAGGAATACAAAACATGAGTCAGTGCACGACAAGCGCTGAGGCAGGATGACTTTCCACCTGGGCTTAGGGGCTCAGTGATGGGCACTTGGATAAAGATCATTTCAGTACCTCAACTCGGATAAAGCAAATAAGGCTTATATATATATATATATATATGCGCGCGCGCGGGTGAATGCATGTGCGCGCGTGCGTGCGGCATTCCTGTACACTTGATGCTGAGCCAGCTTCCTCGAGGCAGTAACAGTAATTACAGCAAGCCACCGTCGGGTGTAGGGAAGTTGGAGGCGCGTTTACCTTTCAGCAGGATCCCGAAGATGCCGTACAGGGCGAGGAGCATGTGCTGCTTGCCGAGCATGATGTTCGCGTTCCAAATCGACGCGCTCTGGTCCCTTCTCTGCTCCCTCCGCGCTTATCCAGGTGTGCGCCGCGATCGATCCCGGCTCCTTAGAGCAACTTCGCAGTCCCAGCACCACGCCGTTTGTCGGGTTCGGCGAAAGAAGTGAGCTGTGCCACCGGAGGAGCGATGCTCTGGCTCGCAGCGCTGCGCGGGAGCGTGTGTGCGTGTGCGCGAGAGTGCAGCTCTGTGCCTCTCTAGTTTCTCTCGGAGTGGGAGCAGCCGAAACCACGCCCACGCGGCTTGACAGAGCACGCACGCTGACCAATCACGGGGCGTGCAGCGATCACACGCGCGACCTGCTACACGTGCATGCAGAATATGATATTACAGCATGCTCTTACAGATAACATAAAAATGAGCTCTAATAGATGAATAATTTAGCAGATTACAGGCAGATGACACAGAGTGTAGACTCTTCTCTATTTCTCTACTTTGGATGTCTCTGGTGACCTCTCCTCTATCTGTCTCAGGGCGCACACTCTCAACATAAAGTGCCAAACTGTTCCTTTCTTTGTCACTGGGATACATCTTCTGTACCGTAATGTGCATCTTTTACATGGTAATGTGAATGTAGTGCACCTTTAAAAATGATTTGAGGTACAAAACTGGACCCTAAGGACACTAATGTACCTTTAATTAGCTTTTAAAAGTAAAAGATACACACTAAATGTACAAATGGTGTACCCCATGAGGATAAGGCCCCAGGCACAAGGAAAGGTACAGGATATAGTGGTGCCCTTAAGTAAAAATCACATTCACTTATGTTTACTTGAGTTTGCATGTGAATTTCCATTTCCATTTAAATAGACGCCCTTATCTAGAGCGATGTACAGAAGTGTGTTGTGGTCTCTATCAAAACCACTTCCTCATAGTATTTCACTAGTTCAGGGACTAAGAGTACCATCTGTATAAAAACCCTGTTGGGGAGGTTAGTACAGTATGAAAAAAAATGATTTTTATTTTTTTTTTTTTAAATGGAAAGTGCTAAGACTCACTGAAACTAGGGTGATGTGGTTGGATTCCATTCAGTTTCTTTGACATTATAAGAAGATGTACAGAGAATGTACAGACAATGTAAAACTGTGTAGCTTTAGGGTATAACCTGTTGAACTGCACTTCCACATATTATGCGTGTAATGACGTGGAAAAAATTGCGATCATGTGAGGGTGATTTTTCCTTAAGGACACTACTATAGCTCTGCTTTAAACCATAGCCAGGTGTGCATCATGCAACATGGCCATGCAGGTGAAAAATTAAAAGTAAATTAATTGTGTATAAAAGTTGTATGGAAAAAAACATGCAAGCAGAAAGTCAATTACATGTGAAGTCGTATGTGTGAATCATAATGTCTGACGTGTTAAAACCATGTGTGATTATTCACATGTGTAGTTCATGTGACCTACCAAATGTGTATGATTGGACAACATATACCATATTTGCTTGATGCTGTAACCTGTAGATGCTGTGCACAGCTGACTGCACCTCATCATCTTGTTGACTACATTATACTGTGTAATAAAATACACCTTTAGGCAATGTTTATCCAGTTCTGGTGCACCTCTGCCCACTGTAGCCTCAGATTCCTGTTCTTGGCTGACAGGAATGAAACCTAATGTGGTCTTCTGTTATTGTAGCCTCAGGCCTCAATGTGCGATGTGTTTGTGTTCTGAGATGCTTTTCTGCTCACCATGGTTGGAATGAGTGGTTATTTGAGTTACTGTAGCCATCCTGTCAGCTCTTATCAGTCTGGCCATTTTTTCTCTGACCTCTTTCAAGGCGTTTCTCACTGAAGAACTGCCGCCCAGTGAATTTATTTATTTATTTGTTTATATTCAGTGTACACTCTAGAGACTGTTGTGTGTGAAAATCCCAGAAGATTAGCAGTTTCTCAAATACTCAAAACAGCCTTTCTGGCACCAATAACCATGCCACAGCCACTGGGATCACATTTCCCCTCCCCCCTCCATTCTGATGTACAGTGTGAACAATTATTATTATTATTATTATTATTATTATTATTATTATTATTATTTTCAAAAGTGTATGCCAGTTCATTCATGGTATTTATGAACATCTATAGTTATGTACATCTTTCATGATATTGTAAAAATTCTGCATGGTTTTATCTAGATAAAAAAGTTTAAAAAAGAGTATATTATAATAGAAAATTAGGTTCAATTTAATAATTTAAAGGGTTCAGTTTGTCCCTTTTAGGCTCTATGTAAAACCCTGTGACAGACAGTTTCTGTTTCAGAACGTGTCCCATGTAGAACACCTTCAGAAAGCTAGAACTATTAAACAACCAAAGAAGCTCTTTTCTAAATCTGTAAGGTTACCGTTGGGTTCAGTATAAGCATTTTCTTACAATGTCAGTGAAATCGGGTTAGTGATATCAGAAACTATTTAGTAATCATAAATAGTAGTATAGTATGGCACCATGCTATTAAAATAGGTATTAACAAGAAGAATGGGGATGCCTCCACTGCCAACAAGTCTAGTCCTTCTCTACATATGTACCTGGTGGCAAAGGCATTAAAATAGTTTGCTACTGTTTTATAAAATAATTAAAGGAGTGTTTACTGGTGGGTCAAAGGGCCACCTTCTACTGCGATAGGATGCTCAAGTGCTCAAATTTTCTCCCTACTTGTATTGCTTTTGCTAGTTTTCCATTCATCGTCATAAATTATAACCTTTTAGACATTGTTACATCCTGTAATTAGTTTCAAATATAGCCTACAATTTAGGCATATGATGTAGGTAGCTAATATTGATATAATATCTGCACTAACAAGTGCTCATAGTGAACTTTTCAACTATTTTTTAAAATTTATTTTTTACATTTTATTCAGTAAGATATTACATTTATAACATATAAAAGATGTCAAATTATCTAAATATACAGCAACAAAGTACATTTTGTTCTTTTTACAAATTCATTTAATATTTTGTAAAGGCCCTATTATTTTATATACAGCATCACCAGAAAGCACTGAATAGAAATTTGATGACATTTATGGTCACATGACCACAGGGGCTTTTTCCCCTAAGGGGCTGTTCAAGCAGGTCACACTTTTTATATAAACACTCAGAAAAGCTGTCCTGTCCAGAACTGCATTTTGTAAAAGAAAATGCCTTTATTTGTTTGTTTGTTTCAAAAGCTTTTTCCTCTTCCTGTATTGATGGCTGAGGAGTAATGCAACTTGGCCTTCACACGTCCACATCTAAACTGGTGCCTTACACATTTTCATTTCCCTGCAATGTTTTTCACATGCTGGTGGGCTGCTGACAACAAATCAACCTGATGTACAGATAAAACAAAATACATGAAATACATATCTGTTTATACAGCATCTTGTTTTTTGTCTTGCTGGTATGACAAATCACCATGCTGTTGAATATGTTAAGTCAGACTGTTACTAAGGAATTTACAGTTTTAACATTTTAAATGCAAAGCATACAATCTGTATATGGAAATACTGGGTGCATTGCTGGAAAGATTTTCTTCCTTGCATTTGTGAGCTCCCTTTAGGCAAGACATATGATGCATGTCGATTTAGGATTAATTATTTTTCAAGCTAAGATGAAATTATGTTAAAAACTGCCTTCAAGTCATTAATAAAATGCATTGTCATGGTCATTTCAATTAATAACACAAGGATTGTATCAGGGTTTTCATTCATAATTCTTTTGCTGAATACATTTAGGAAGACTTTATAAAAATATCCTTTCCCCCTTTAGAGTGTCACACTGCTGCTGTTTCTCAATCTAGAACACTGAATACATGCCCTTAGGAAGCACCTCTGCCATCTGTGAGAGGGCATGCTCTGATGACATCTCCCTACTGAGCACAACGTACTACAGTAAGTGTATAACACAGAGAGCCATAAATTCTTTTTAAAGCACTCTGAATTAAGCATTTGGCAGTTCTGGACTGAGTAAGCGTGATCATCATGATCTCTAAATGGTAGAATGAGCATTCCACTGAACATTATATCTATCAGTTAGGACCATCTTAACTTTATGATGCTTTTGGTAAACTGGAAACTTTTTATGTGTATTTAAATAGAATAATAATTTGCTGCCTTGCAAAGACTAATAAAGATTAAGGAGCCGAAGACGCAAGGGCAAAACTAAAAACAAAACCAAAAATGTCACAACGAATGTGAGAACACAACAGCAGAATCAGAAACTCATCAACATTAACTCAAAATGGAAAGGGTAGACTGAAAAAAAGGGAATATGTGGTTGGTCAGATTTAAGAGAATATATTATGTATAGTTTACATAAAAATATTAAGTTTCTCATCAAAACGTGATTTCACGTGATTGCTTATACTAAACTTAATGTAAACAAGTTTCTAATTACTAGATTGAATTGTGGAAAGTAAGCATGATTAATTCACACAGTAGTAACATAAACCAATTACATTTATTATGAAATCTTGCGAGGATGTTGGCACTGATGTGAGCTCTAACCATAGTATTCAATTAATGCAATTATCAGATGTGCAGTAGAATAGCACAGCAGTGACATGACTATTGCAGAAGGCCAACAACCAAGGTCAAATCATGATGGATGTATGAAAACAAACTGTATAAAAGTAACTCAGTTCACATGGAACCAATATATGCATTTGAATTAATTAAATTCAATGAGCTTTTTTTTTTTTCCAGTGTAGGTCTTTATTGAACATCATGCTTGGTGCTGATTGGTTACAGCACAGATCAGTCTGAGAGACTGTTAAAAAAATGGATAGCAGAAATTATGAGTATGTGAAAACTGAACTTGCCCAAAGGAAGCCAGGGTCATTCAGAAGAAAGAATCTCTTCACCATGATAACGTTACTTTGCATTAAAGCATTATTACTAGGCTAATGAGATAACAGCAGTGAGCATATGAACTTCAGTAAGGACCTACCCTTTCTGCTTTAAGTTAATATTGATATGTTAATTTTGCTGTTGCATTTTTTTTTATTTGCTGTTCTGTGTGTTTGCTGTTGTGTGTGTTTGCTGTTGCAGTTTTATTTTGTTAATGTGTTTTGTACTTATGGGCCACTGCAAGTACTGTTAAATATTATTTTCCAAAACTGATTTGTATGCAATATCACAAATGTTGCGGAAAATCCACAAAAAGGGTGTGATCGATTTCCTAAAATAAACACAACACAGTCAAAGCTGCAAGACCCCTTACAGATGCTACACCCCTCAAGTATGTCAATTAATAATCAGTGTTGCTGTTTCTTATAAATGGAGAAACTACAATGGTAACATCAAAATAACTCAAAATGAACTCATCAAAGCAATTCTTTGGTGCAATTTGGCAAAAAGGTGCTGGACACCAAAATAGATATCAATAGGGAATGATTAGGTGCATTAATGGAAAAAAATAACTTGAACAAGAGCAGGAAATGAAAGTGGTTAAATGGTGGTAGGCGGAATGAGTGAAGGGTTTAATACGGAGAAAAGAGCTATGTAGGGTCGAATGAGTCACTCTTATGCAAAAGTGGTTGCTCATTGGTGCAAGCACTCCAGGAGGAACAGCTGTATCCACTGGCTGGTGGACTTAGTAGGCTTAATATATGCAAACACTGATTCCTTTTTGGGGTATTCTGTAAATTCTGCTTATATTCTCCAAAATATCTACAGTCTACCCTTATAAACTGAGATATTGAGATATCTGTGAGATATTGTGCAGTTTTCAGAAGACTCTTTCAGAGAATATGTCTAAAAGCCTTTCCTCCTTTTGATGAAAATGTTCCCATTAATATGAATATGCAAATGTACAAAACTAAATACATCTACCAGTTGGATTCCATTGTTTACACTCCAGGTTGATGCTGAGAGGCCATCGATTAGCTATAATGTGGCACATTTCAAGCCAGCGTCCATATTTAAAGAGCCAGCATTTTTTCCAAGTGCCAAAATGACCTGCCAACTAAATAGATCACAGCTAGAATGGCTAAACAATCCCAAAATAATCAAGTGACAAACCCAAGATTATGTTTGCGACCTCTAGTATTACAGTGTGGTCATTTATACCACTTACTGCTAAATATTTTATACAGCCAACTTTATAGCATGACTTGTAAATGTATTTCTAGCATTATAAAGAGTCTGTTTTAATTTTTAACCACTTGAGATATTTATTTCTATACCTGTACAGCTTGATAGGAACCATAGTGCAGTGGGGAATTAGACTGGAGTGTGGCATATTCTGTCCTCGTCTGTGGACACTTTTGTGCCAGGTGAAAAATAGGAGAATGGCACGTCACAGATGGGGCTCTGAAGAGGTGCCAGAGCAATGACCACTAACCCTTCATTTTCTAAAATTCCACCTGTCACACCTCCTTCTGGGAACACCCACAATGATCTGTTTCTGCTTTGAGTTAAGGACGATATAAGGACTTCCTGATCAGACTCTGTTCCAAGTCTTGTCAACCATTTATATTTGTTCTCTTATTCTGGTTGCACTCTGGGCTCTTTTTGGACTGTGTTTTGGATTTTGTTTGCCCATTTTTGCTGTGGGTTGAGCTATTTTTTTTAAATAGACTGTCTATCTCATTTCCAATTGTCTGGACAGTATTTCTCCTTTGCAATAAACCATGCTTGCTGCAACCCTTTGGTCCTGGCTTTGGACCACTGAGGATGTTACACTCGGTTTAACATCCCGCCTGGCCATACTGAGTTTCATCCAATTTTGTGACCATGGCCGTCTCTCTGCCGTTTTATCCGTGGCTTAAATGCCAGCCTGTCTGCCATATCATTCCCTAAATGAGTGTTCTGTACCGCACAACCACAGCTGTTCTAGTCTGCTGCTTCTGTCAACCTGAGACCAGTGGCAGCACAATGACTATAACTGCTCACAGTCCCACCTCTTTCACCTACTCCATTCTCTTCTGGTGGAGAATATATATATATATATATATATAATTTTACATTTTATATAAATAGCACTTTATTATTAAATATTATAAATCTTATTCATATTTTGAAATATTCAAAACAAAGAAAGTAAATGTTCAATATCTTCAATGTTCAAGATTCTGCACTATTTATAGGTCCCTATTTGAAGGTAAGCAAATGTGTGTTAACTGCTTTGTACAAAAGGTCAATTTATCCTCATGCCTTCTGCTGAAGCATGCGTTCAGACGACACTCTGATGGATTTGATCTAAAATGGATCATAAGGTTTTGCACAAACTTGTGGCGTCCATGCCAGCTTGAGTGCACGCTGTCATTAAAGCGATTCATGCAAATATTTCAAAGATTCTGCTTTTCACTCAAGTTGTTGTCAATAACAGAATTTGTAATGAAAATGGTTGTATTAAATTAGAAAAGAAATACAAGCATTTTCACTAGTGCTCTCAGACTTTTGGACCCCACTGCGTATATATATATACAGTCCTATAAATCTTGTTTTGTGTATCAGAAGGGGGACAGATCCACAAAACATCAGATACATTTTAATTAAACATCCTACTTTTATTAAAATTAGGCAATATGGCCTGATACATTTCCAGCTTGCAAATCTAAGCAGCTCTAAGGTTCTCACCTTTGGGAAAGTGGCTTAAATTTTTTTGACTAATTAGCAGTTTCCACTTTGAGAACCTTTTGCTCAGCATTATGTGTCAACACGTTTTAGATTAATTTTATTTAAGGACAGGATGGAAGTTAGATAACCAGTTTCCATCATTTCTGTGTATAAAAGGGGCAGTTGCATATAACATGTATGTGGCATATAGTATGATTCAAGTATTCGTGCCAGTGGAGAGTTGCCAATGTCAAAATGAAATTGTGGTACACAGCCAACAAACACTGTGAAGAAATGTACACTTTTACAGTAAGACTTACAGGGTTCTGTTAATTAGACTGCTTGTTTTCAGTTCCCCTGTCTTCCATATTGTGCATATGAAACCTGTCAAATGGAAACAAGTAAATTTCATGGAGAGTCAGTTTTAATAAATTTTTTATAATAAGAAAAATTCCAATTTATATATCACCTTTCTCAAACACTAGATCAAATTACAGAGAAAGCAAACAAGAGTAGGAACAGAACAGTTCAGCTCAAGTTTAAAAGAGATAACAGAAAAGCAGTTCCCAAGAGATTCAGGGAGTGTGTTCCAAAGTGTAAGTGCCAAGACACTAAATGATCTGCTTCCCACAGTGGACAAGTTAAAGGGACAGCTTAGAGCTCAGTGTCAGAAAATGTGACAGTATGCACAGGGGTGTAAGGAAGGAGGAGCTCATAAAGTTAAAATGAAGCAAAGCCATGTAAGGCATTATATGTTATTTGGATGCAGTTTGGATGCAGACTGTAAGCAGCAGCCAGTGTGTTTTGTATATACTGAAGCTGCTGTATGGTTTTAGCCAGAATGAAATGGGAATTGCAGTAGTCAAGTGGCGATAAAAGCATGGACCAAAGATTCATCATCTTTTGGCTTTAGCATGTGGTGAAAAGTGAGCAATATTATGAAGGTGGAAAAAAAAGATTTTTGTGAGTGCCCTAATGTAGGTCTCAAGACTAAAAGAGGGCTATCTTTTGCACTTCGGATTCACTCAGAAATAAAAGTATTAATCTGTACTTTTCCTTGTCAGTGGGGTGTTACCATCAAGAATACATCTTTTGTATCATTGGTATGTGTCTTTTATCTTTTAAGATGCATTTAATTAACTTTTAGAGTGAAGCTTTGAAGGTACAACAGTGATTCAATTATTAGGGCTGTTAGACTCGAGTCCAGTCTTGAGATGTTTTCTGTATTGACTTGAACTCTAATGTCTCTAATTTATTGACATTTGTACTTAGAGTCTTTGGCATTGGTCTCACTATATATTGTCTTGGTCTTGACAGAGAGTTTGTAAAAAATAATGTTTATGTAGTCTTTTATTTTTGCATGAACAAAGTTTGTCAAGAAGTAATTCCTTCTTCTTGAAAACACAGCCTAATCAGTGACACAATGCACAAATGAAGCCAAGTCATTGAAGTAAAGGCTTGGCCTAGAAAAGGATTTAATGTTTTTTTTTATCTCGATCTTGACTTGGTCTCACTTTCAGTTGGACTAAATCTTAAATCCTTGACAACCCTTAAGACTGCCTAGTCTTTGAATAGTCCTGGTCTTTTACTTGTCTTGGACTTGGCAATGATGGTCTTGACTACAGCCATACTAGTATAAAGATACACACTAAAGGTACAAAATTGCACCCTAGTACCACCCCAGCAACAAGGAAAAGTACAGTTTGGTACCTTTATTTTTGAGAGTGTATAATAATGACCCCTTTAATGTTAATGTCAAGATCCAGACATTTGTACTCTAAGAATTAAGGGACAATAAATAAAACCTAACTATTAGCAGTGTTGAGTTTTAGAAAATCAGTGTTGATCTATAGTTTTATATCTTGAATGAGTGACATAAAAGCAGGTGGTGTTATGAATGTGGTGGACTGAACAGGGAAAACTGAGATTGTGATGTCATATAAATGACCCAAAGGTAACAGATAAATGTTAAAAAGGAGAGTACCAGGAACTGATGATCCCTGGGGGAACACCCTGAGCTACAGTAGCAGTGGTGGATTTGTTTGCCAATTGAGACAAATGATGTCTATTAGTAAGATAAGATTTGAACCAGGAAAGAGCAAACCCTGTAACCCCAATAACTGAGAGATGGGAAATGAGTATTTCATGATTTACCATATCAAAGGCAGTAGAGAGCAAGAAAGTGTAAAGTGTTGATGGCCCCAGAGTCAGTGAAGAGAAGATCATTTAAGAGATGAAGAAGAGCAGTCTCAGTACAGTGTTGTTTATAGAAACCAGACAGAAAAGTATCAAACAAGATTATTATTATTTTGGAAATTTGAAACTTTGAGGCTACAACATTTTCCATCACTTTAGATAAGAAAGGGCAGTATTTAGGGCTAATCTATACTTAAGCATTTAATTTGAACAGATAGTGTACAATAAGGCCCGTATACTTACATAGACACACTAGACACCAACCTGTGGCTTTCAGTACATAGAGCTCAGATCTAAACCACAGAGAGGAGCAGTCTGACGGAAAATATCTAGTCTTTAGTAGGGTCAGACAATAAATATGTCAGGCATATTGCTTTTATTGTGAAACAATTTCATCAGAACAGGAGAAGTTAGTTAAAGTAGTGAACTCACTACTGAAGCCTGAAAAAAAAAGTGAGTTATGTCAATAAGAAATAGAAACTTCCTTGTTAGACTTAGCAGGAAAATTGTAAATAGCTTCCATGTGTTTGTGATCAGAAACCCCAACTGCAGAACCAGGGACAGATTTTGGACACAAACCAGTGGAGAATATTGAGTCAAATGTGTGACCACAAATGTGAGTAAGGAAATCAGCATGCTGAATCAGATTAAAACAGTTGAGTATAGATGGAATTTCAGTTGACAAAGAGTAGTTTGTATCGAAGTGGATGTTAAAATCCATTAGCACAATGATGGCAGGACACAGAGAGATGGAAGGAGTGAGTAGGTCACTAAATTCAGACAAAAAGTTATTGGTTTATGAATAGATTAATAGCAATTTATATTAAGGGCATTATTGTAAATAACACCATCTTTGCCCATCAACTTGGGCCTTGATAGATAGCCATTGTATACCCACAGGGTGTGAGACCATTGAGATCTTCGGTTGCTGCCATTCCTCAGAGAGAAAAGAAAAAACACAACCAAGCTTTTATGGATCGCCAATTCATAGAATAGCTTTGTCTGTAAGAAAAATACAGTTATGTTTATTTTGTTTATCAGGCAATGGCCATACACCACTTGTTTAAGAATTCCACAGCCCCAACTTTTTTTTTTTTTGCATGATGTGCACTTATCTCAATCTCTGCATAAATCTTTTCTTTCCAGAAGATCTCATATGTCATTAAGAAGGCATCAGACTATGCACCGCCTGCAAATGCTGCCCACTTTAACTTTCAGCCATTAAGGAGTCCTTAAACCTGCCATGAAGTCTCTCCATGGATTACTCTCACCTAGACATCCCACACTCTCTTCTCTTGCCGCTGTTTTTGCTGATCAAGAATAATAAGCAGTAAGTGGTTTCTATCAGCAGAGATTTCCTATGGAGATGTACATACTGCTGAAATATAATCAAGGTGTTTTATCAACATAATGTAGCCTCATGTCATATGATGTATGCGGTAGTTAATTAGGGAAGTAAAACTATTACTGGTATTAGTTTACATGCTCACTTCCTGTTGTAGCAGCTATGTAAGACGCAAAAGAGATGCAAAAAAAAAAAAAACTGCTCTGGAGAGTTCTTTTGGAACAGTTTGGTTGTAGACCCACTCAAGGTGTATGTACTGTGTATTAAGTTAGTGATAGGTAAGTAAAATCCTACAGTTTCTAGGGCATTTCCCATCTTCAAAAAATCCAAAATACATTCAATCTGCAAACTGACTTGTTAGATTTGCTCAAATGTTTAACAAGACCACCTAACCTGAATAACCTGAGATGTACATAGCACAGCCAATGGGCTTTTGTTTGTTATACTTATATTTAAAAAATAACATCTTGTGCTATATTAAGCAGAATCTTTAGGTCATTGCTTCAAAAAACAGCCCCATCTACTGGACAGAGATGACACTAATTTTTTAAAATAGCTTTGCTTTACTACCATGGTTAGTAAGTTACCAAAGGAAAACAAACATAAAAAAACAAACATCAGTTCAAGATTCTATTCTGATGCCATGATAAGCCATTTGAAATCCCATTTGGCTAGAAGTGAGCAAGTAGTGCATATCATACTACTAATATTCAGTAGCCACTAGTAACCAGTAACTACTTGGTCTGGGTTATGGATCTGGAACTCATCCCAGGAACACTGGGAATGAGGTGGAAATACTGCCAGGATGGGATGCCAGTCCATCACAGGGCACCATGCACACACACATTCACACCTAGGGCAATTTAGCTTATCCAATCCACTTACTGGCATGTTTTAGGAGGAAACTGGAGAGCTGAGAAGAAAACCATGAAAACATGGTGAGAACATGCACAGAAAGACCCGAACTCAAGAAGTGACCCCAACTCAGGCTCAAACAGAGAACCCTGGAGCTGCGAGATGGCAATGTAACCCACTGCACCACCTTTCTGCCCTGTATCAAACCAGTACGCTGAACTTTTTTTCTCTGCATACCTTCAAATCAGACATCTTGCTCCAGAGATCTATTTAAAATATAGCTCTAAGGTAATCTGAATATACAAACTCTCCACACAAAGGTGACAATTTGAAGTCAAAAGCTGAAAGCCTGCTACGGCAGAAGGCTTAGAATGGCCCTTAAGAGAAACACTCAGCCATCGGACTATATCCATTCATGTCATGATATCTGTGAATGTCGTACAATGGAGTCTTATTCTGATCCCTCGTGCAATCCTGCCTGAGCCCTCCAAGCAGTCTCGTCAAGAATAGAGGGGCCATTTGGGTCCCATTGTCCTGGGAGTATGGCCTAGGTCTGGTGAATAAAAAAGCTCCTTTTTCCAAAATGTGTGTGAAATGTGATAAACCACTGAAGATGAGCGAACGATATTTGAAGGTTAAACACACCATCGGGTTCTGTGTCTGTCAGCTCCCAGTGGGGTGTCACAAAGTCAGCAACTGCTCTCTTTTTGCAACTATCTTCACTTCAGTTTTTATTCACTTCCCTATCCTCTTTTTCCTACCTCTCGGCCTCACTCTCTTCTTTTCATTCTGCTGAAGGCGGCATGGTCAATCAATTCTCAAGGCACAGGAGGGCCATTAATTCCCCATGGTCCAGTGAAAGGACACATCATTTGTCGTTCTGTGCAAGGAGTGGAATTGATGTTTTTACAGCCTCTGATCACTTCGCTAACTATGCTAAAAAGAAAATGTCCCAGCAGGGCACCTCTACATTTTATGCCAGTTTTTGAGTGTGCTTTGTTTGCCTGTGAGTCTTGCCTTTTTCAGTGAACAGAATCCTTTAATTCCTCACAACGGGGAAAACGAGTTAATCTGAGGTGAGGTGAGGTGAGGTGAGGTGAGGAGAGCATTATTTCTATGCTTTTCACCTCTATTTATGATTTCCTATTTGCACATTTCCCTAAATTGGGAGACTTATCAGTTTTACCTAGTAGTTAGACCAGAACTAGAAAACGGTGAAGAAAACAGTATGTGTGTTTGTGTGTGTGTGTGTGTATTCATTTAGTGAAGGCATGAGATGTATCTATCTCCTGACAAATTGGTTATTGGTTATTAAAAGGTCTGTCGACACCTAATGTAAGAGAGAGATGTGATAAAATCCTATATGGCTGAAATGACAATAAACTCCACTTGACTTGACTTGACTTGAAGTCAATTAAACTCTTGGGATATTGATCTCGTCAGTTAAGTAGCAGAGAGGGTTGTTAATCAGTTTCAGCTGCTTTGGTGTTAATGAAATTAACAACAGGTGCACTAGATGGGCAACAATGAGACGACCCCAAAACAGGAATGGTTTTACAGGTGGAGGCCACTGACATTTTTTTCCCTACTCATCTTTTCTGACTGTTTTTCACTAGTTTTGCATTTGGCTAGGGTCAGTGTCACTACTGGTAGCATGAGGCGATACCTGGACCCTACAGAGGTTGCACAGGCAGTCCAACTCCTCCAGGATGGTACATCAATACGTGCCATTGCCAGAAGGTTTGCTGTGTCTCCCAGCACAGTCTCAAGAGCATGGAGGAGATTCCAGGAGACAGGCAGTTACTCTAGGAGAGCTGAACAGGGCCGTAGATGGTCCTTAACCCATCAGCAGGACCGGTATCTACTCCTTTGTGCAAGGAGGAACAGGATGAGCACTGCCAGAGCCCTACAAAATAACCTCCAGCAGGCCACTGGTGTAAATGTCTCTGACCAAACAATCAGAAACAGACTTCATGAAGGTGGTCTGAGGGCCTGACATCCTCTAGTGGGCCCTGTGCTTACTGCCCGGCACCGTGGAGCTCGACTGGCATTTGCCACTGAACACCAGAATTGGCAGGTCCGCTACTGGCGCCCTATGCTTTTCACAGATGAGAGCAGGTTCACCCTGAGCACATGTGACAGACGTGAAAGGGTCTGGAGAAGCCGTGGAGAATGTTATGCTGCCTGTAACATCGTTCAGCGTGACTGGTTTGGTGGTGGGTCAGTGATGGTCTGGGGAGGCATATCCATGGAGGGACGCACAAACCGCTACAGGTCTAGCTTAGTCTAGTTAATTCACAAGACGTTTGCCTAGATACTTAGCTAGCTTTGCCCTACGTTCACACTAGCAAGCAAGTGTCACACAAGTAATGACCGCTATTATTTTGATTGTGTGTGAGCACTGTCAGATTAGCAGAGTAGCAAAGCAAGCTAAATGTACTAGCTACATACACTCACCAGAGGCACCAACAATCTCTGCTACTTTCTTCAAAACCTTTTAATGAGAAACCCAAATTTAATGAGAGGTCTTATATGACAAAGGAAGATGAAACCAATGCTATAAGTATTTCTTCCATTTTCACACATCAGACAGTAAATGGTTATTAACAACAGATCTAAATTTGTGAGTGGGGAACTGAATAAACGTTGGACCACATGTGCCATAGGTCCAAGGAATCAACTGAGCCAATTATTTGGATTTGTCACTTTACCATGTCATACTTAATTTGCATAGAATTTAGAAAATCAATTCAATTCAAATGTCACTTGTTGTGCTGTCACTTTGTCACTTGTCACTGAAATCACCGCTCTGTGTCACGGACATACATAGAAAATGAATGGTTGTCTGTTGCTTTGTCACTTGCTTGTGTGAACATAGGGTAACTCTCCACCATGTTCTATGAATATGTAGCAAGGGAGTCAAGCTTGAGGCAGTGTCACCAGTTAAGTAATGTCTGTTGTAGAGGAGTTCAAAACTGTGATTGTGCTTTAATGATAGAGCAGGGGTAGCATTTTAATTTGAACACTAGTACATTATAATTTTAAAGAAACTCCAAACAAACACATGCACCATTAGTCTTTCATCCTTTACCCCCAGAAAATATCCAAGTATGAGACCATGATAACACTTTCTTAAATTACTTTTTTTAATATTCTGCTTTTTACATTCTCTTTCATCGTTACCCACTATCTTTCCCATCTAGGGCTTTTTATTGTAAGCTCCAAATTGAGAATAACTAAAACCACTGCCTCAAAAAGGGCTCATGAATCTAAACACAGCTTAAAGTAAAGAGAACACACTGACATAAAATATAATCCAGGATAGACTGGTGCTCATCTGTCACACTGCTCTCCTTGGCCCTGCACCTGCATACCTTAGCACCATTATTGGGGACTCATGATACTAAATGTTTAATGGTACATTAGAGTCTCAGAGTATGTGCTGAGAAAAGCACTTTCACCCTAATCTACCTGCATGGAAAGGAGCCAAGGGTCAGAGAATCCTAGCTACAAATACTGGTTTTATGAAGACTGGATAACCTCTAGGGGTGGTGAAAATCTCCTGAATCTCCTGCACAACCATGTTGAAACTTTCACCAAAATCCTGAAGTGACCATATGACAGGATTTAATAAATACCATTGTCGTATGGCCATTGTTCCCTGGAACCTTCTGGAACCTTTGGTTGATCAGTGACAGGGAACCCTAGCAACAGTCATAGAACCACAGGTAAAAATTATATAGCATTCTATTGCACCCCTCCTAACAACCAAGGGCAGGGAGATTGACCTGAATAATTTTTGTCATGAAAAACCAACCTATATTTAGACTGACTGGAAAGGTGTTTGGAGATGAGAATGGCAATATTAACTGCTTTTCTTAGCATGGCATGTCACTGTAAGGGCCAGGCATCCGGCCCACCTGTCGACAAAGGTGTAGCACCTATTAGGCCAGTGTTTAGATAGCAGAGCTGCCCATGTCTTCCCCCTGTTGCTGGTGAACAGTTGAAATTGAATCACATCATCATTTATTTAGTACCATAGGATGCATACTGGGCATAACAAGTAACAGCAGCAGGTTCCACTACATGAAGTACTGAAATACGGTCAATCAAAAAGTAGGTGATATGCCTTTGAGCAGAAAAGGATCAGCACATGTTGATGTCCCAGAAACAAGTTGGTTCATAAAGCCTAACTTCTCATTAGGATTTCACATGCCTCCTGTGCCTCTGTGGCACCACATGGCCCACCGGCCAGTGTCCATAGTGATGTAGGAGACATCAATGTCTCTCCAAACAATTGAGCACTGGTCATTAAGCAATCAAAGGTGACAGAGTCTTGAGATGCCTGCATGCATCTCAAGACTCTGCTGTGCAGTCAACACGGGGGACGCCCATATCAGGCTGTTTCTCTAGTCAATGCCAAGGCAGCCATCATAGCTGGTATTCATCCTCAGCTTCTAGGGAGCTTACCCATTAACTGCATGAGTGCAAACTACTGAGAACTGAAGCTGTGTATAGTGTAACCCAGCTAACTTGGTGACCAACTACATGTTATAGTGCATACTTGGACATGCTAGCAGGATGTAGCCACAGGTCCACTAATCTTCGGACAGTGGGGACTGTGGAAGCTGGGAATTGAATCACCAAAGGAATGTGGGGAAGATATAGCAGAGTCATTCAGGGGACATAGTAGTCCATAACATGGTATGCTCAACAGCATGCTGCTATGTTGAGGGAGACCACTCAACCATTTTAGCTGCACTAATTACAGGTTCTCTATTCAGGAGACTGAGAGACCAAACCAAAGTCTCCACTTCGCAGAGATACAGGGGCCAAACTCCAGCCCCTGTATGCATGTTATCCATGCACGGTTTGTCAGCAGAGAGCCACTCGACCACAATAGTGGCACATAGTCACAGGCCCACAGATGGCAGGCAAAGTGAAAAACTCAAGGGTGTATAAAAAGATGCACCTGGTGTGGATGAGTGGTGAGTGCTGCACTGAGAAACAGAACAGTTTGTAGCTAACTTGCTGACAAAGCAGGAGTGATAGATAAGTAATAGATAAGGCTAGCAACTAACAAGGGTCCCAACTCAAGCTAGCACAATCTAGCAGAATTCTGAAAGGCTCCAAAATATACGAAATACACTCACTGTGGATGAAAGGAGATGATAAGGGATGATGGGAGGCTATCACCAGCTTGGGAGTACAGGTTACCTCTAGCTCTGACCGTAGTCATAAGTTATTACAAAGACCATGAGCCCTAGCACATGTATGAGGTGAGAAAATGAAAGGTAATGATGACCATATGATAATAGTATTTTGTATGAAATATTGTGTCATGTAGTCACTTTGTGACTTTGTTGAAGGTCTTGGCATGCATGTGCACAGGCACGAGAAGGTATTCAGATGATTCTCACCTCCTCGCAAGGTTAAGTGGGGTGAAATAGAACCTGAACTGGGCATTTGCTTTACAAGACAGGATTACAGTTCTTGCCCTTTTCAGCTTCTCTTTCCTTTCAGCTCCCTTTTGGCCTTTCTACAGTTTGGCTGGATGAAGAAAAACCACTGAGCTGGTACATTAGTGATGGGACCGCATTTTATTTGCCATGATTTCTTTTGTGGAATTGATGCAGCAAGAATGAACTTTTCCATACTGCTCATAAGTTTTTGCTGGTGTAATAGAAGTTTTCACTACATTCCAAGCCATGGTATCATCTGAAGTAATGAATCTACAACAAGAGTGCACTCATTTGCATATCTTATTATATTCAGATGTCTTGGTCAGTTTATTCAGGACTGTACACACTTAAACACTTTACATTTATTGTATGTATAAGTGCAATAAAGCTGACTCATTTGTGTATCATAGTATGGATCTGATTACAGTATATCCTCACTGATTGTCTCAGAAATGTGTCTGGCCAAGGGTTTCTCTTGAGCTCTATTTAAGCATGCAAGTGAGGGACAGGCACTCACTGACACAGCATCAGCAAGGAGTCCATCCTGAGATTATGGCTGAGAAATATTGAAGTTCTGACCTCCATGTGATCTCCTTTTTTATGCCATCCTAATAACCCCAGGGAACATGTGCACCTTAAAATGAAATTCATTCTTTCTTATACAGCTTTGAAACAAAGGCCCACAAGTGGCCACTCTGACCTTTAAGATTTGAGCATAAATGTGTTATTCAGGAGCATACAAAATGGATTTTGACTCTTTTATGTGTTCTGACAGCCAGAAACCACACAGTTAAGAAAAGAATGTGAGCGTTTTCATTGCATTTAAGTTACAATATGTTAATATTTCATAGGTCTTCAACCTGTAGCAGTTCCTATCCTGTGGTTTCATGTGTTGTGTTGTAGGCTGACTGGCATTTCCAAATTGTCTGTTCTCCAGGTACTACAGTTTCCTCCCCCAGTCCAAAGACATGTGTTGTAGGCTGACTGGCATTTCCAAATTGTCTGTAGTGTGATTGTGCCCTGCAATGGGTTGGCCCCCCATCTAGGGTGTCCCCCCCACCCCACCCCTTGTGCCCCAAGTCTCCTGGGATAGGCTCCAGGCTCCCTGCAACCTTGTATAGGACAAGTGGTACAGAAAATGGATGGATATAGAACTTCTATAACAAACAGTGGTTTCAGATTATATTAAAGTACATTTAAACAATCCCTATAAATCTGAAATGTCATTTACAAAGAGAAATGTAATGGCATTCAATCTAAATGCTATTCAGTTGACCATGTCACGGCCATAATCACATACTAACCTATAAACATTTACAACATCTATTACATCTATCTAAACATTTATTACATTTTTCCTGCTGTACATATTAAGCATTTACTGGTAAACAAATTCATATTGCATAAATGCCTAAAAAATGTTCCATAATTGTTACATTCAAATCCACTATCCACCATTTCTCACCATCAAGGAGACACCACAACTCCATAATACAATCCAGTTCAGACATTAGCTAGCACTCCATGTATTTATATCAGTTTATTCACTGCCTATCTTTGCAAGGGTTGTCCTATTCCAGTGGGCATTTTTAGCATTGGTTTCTCTATTTGTTATTCTTGGTTTTTGAGTTTTTGCTCTGCTCTTCATTTTGATTTTGTTTTCCCTGGATTGCGTGCCTGATGCTTGACCCCTGACTGTTTTTTTTTATCTGCTTATTTGAATTGTTAATAAACAGCTCACGCTAACATCTATCTGCCTCTGTTGTATGACAATGATTAATTACATTTACAAAATAAGATCACTGAAGATGATTATGAGTTTCAGTGAAATTTAATTCTGAAGTCTCATAAAATTCTGGCTGCAACTAGATGCACAAAGCAGGAATCACAATGTAAAACTGTACACATTGATGTCTAAAAAGTCTTTCATGAAATAAAGATTCAAGATTCAAGATTATATACAAAGTTATATACAGTATATACAAAGTTATATACAGTATATAACTTGAAGTGAAATGAGAACCTGGCCCAGTCCTCTATAGTCTGTGCATTTAAATACTAAATTAAAATTTAGTAATGAATAAGAAATAAGATAATAAAGAATAAGAAATATATGTACAGGAATGTGCAAAAAATCGATGTACACAATGTGCAGTATGTTACGTGTACAAAGTATGTGAGTATGTTACGTATAGAAACAATACAAAGTGCAAAGTGCAGTGTGCAGAGTGTCGATAAAATTCCAAATTATAAACTTTTTTGTACATTTTTACAGATTTTGTTTCACAGAAAGTAAATTTTTTCTATGGTAACACACTTTACATACTGTCTTGTATATGGTATACATAGGCTCTTATGCTGGTACACTACATAATATGCAAGATATTGTGCTGAAAGCCAAATTAGCACAACAGGCCCACTGTGATAGAACACTAGGATTGTGCAGGCAGGTGTTCAAAAAACAGTGGTCCCTCAGCTGAAATCTTGTATCTTACACATCTGTGCTAAGTGTGGTAACATTAATTTCAATGTTCTGCAGCTATTCTTGGAACAAAGTTCAGCATAGTGTTTTTTATATTTTCATTTATGGGCAGATATTGTGAATGCTGTTTCCAATTTGCAGTAGTAATCCTAAGTTAACAACAATTACTTAACCTACTACTGTTTAAAAGACCATTTATTAAGACCAGTCACTGCTTCTTCATTGTTTAAGTAGCAGGGCACAAGTACCTATCCTAGATAGGACTAGGGATGGTTTAACAATCAAACCAAGAACAGGTGGTAGGGGCATAAAAAAGAATTGTTGAATTATGAAAAAAAAATCTATTATAGATGCCTTATGGATTAATAGTTGTAACAATTTTTCCTCCGGGTTACAGAATTTAGCTTGTAGACAGGGCCATACTTATGGCCCAGAGCCTGTTCCCCTACAGCTCTGAGAACAGGACGAGTAGCACACCTACAATTAAACAGACCTGCAGGCCTTGCAGAACTGTGCACAGTATTTAAAGGACAGACACCAGCAATGGAAAAGCCAGAGGCTAAGAAGACATCCCAGTCCCTGGTGTGCCCAATCCCTATGCACATTCACCTCAACACACTAATGAAAAACTCAACTGGAAACTGGTGACAGCGATAAAGCATGCTGTTATGTGAATAAAAATTCATGAGATACAAAGAAAAGACAATACGCTAATCAAAACATTCAACCAATATATCTATTTGTTAATTAGTACTCACAAAGCATGTAATCACTTACATGCTCTGTGATTGGGATCTTAATAAATCAGGAACCTAGTGTTTATTACTTAATAGCTCCAATTCACTGCCACAAAGTTTATCTATAACAGAAATATTAATGTATCACTGAGTTTGCTTAATAATGATACAATAGATATAAAAGGTCTACACAGCCCTGTTAAAATTGCAGGTTTTTTAACGTTAAAATGTAAGATATTTTTCCACCTTTAATGTGATATACATTAACATATTAGGAAAAAAGAAGAAAAAGAAAAACCTTAAAATAACTTGGCTGTATAAGTGTGAACACCCAGTAACCAATGCGTTGTTAAAGCATCTTTTACTTGTAATACAGTACTCAGTCTTTTTGGGTTGTCTTTTTGAGTCTACCAACTTTATTTTATTCTGCTGTTCCTTGCAAAAATGCTCCAGATCTATCAATTTGCAAGGGGCTGTCTGTGCACAGCTGTCTTCAAGTCCTTCCACAGGTTTTTGATAGGATTTATATCTGGGCTCTGACTGGGCAATCCAAAACTTTGAACTTCTTCTTCTGAGGCCATCCTTTCCTGACTTGGATTTGTGCTTTGGGTCATTGTCATGCTGGAAGGTGAAATTTTTCTTTAGCATCAGCTGTCTAACAGAGGCCTGCAGGTTTTGTGCTAAAATAGATTGGTATTTGGAGCAATCCATGATTCTTGATCATGATCTTGACTAGAGCCCCAGTCCCAGCTGAAGAGAAGCAGCCCCATAGCTTGATGCTGCCATCACCATGCTTTACTACAGATATGGTGTTCTTGGGGTGATAAGCTTTCTTGTTTTTGTGCAAAACATATCTTTATTCCCATTATTCCCATTATTCCCAAAAAGTTCTACCTTGGTCTCAGACACAATTGCTTGCTTTTATACTACACAGGAAGCCTGCTTCCCTTAAAATTTAATAAAATGCAGCAATGAAATGTTCACCTAAATGTTTATATTATTCATCAATGTTGGTGGAATTCAATATTTTACTGAATCAAATGATCAAATATCACACTGCAATATCACGGTGTTCAATCATTTATCTCAAACTGTTTTGGGCAGCTCAGCTCATTAAAATCTCCTTTGAAGCCCCCGACGCAGTGTCTATTGCAGATTTAAGTACACCGTGTTTTAATGGTACAGGATTAATGCTTAATAATGCTTATTGTTACAGGCTTTTAACATGTCATTTTGAGCCATGCCCAGATACACGGGCTTCACTGGGGGTGAATGAGTGTGGACGGGTGTGTTTTGCACAGAAAAAAACATCTCAATATTTATTGGACAGTGCACTCTTCGTTTGTTCTGCCTGGAAGTATGGCTTTTCCTTATGATGATTGGTAGACCTCTCAAAGGGGTGGAACCTCATAACCAACTGCCAATCACTTACACAGTAATGAACATGATTGATCTTAAAGTTAAATATGGGCAGTAGTAGCTTAGTGATAAAGACAGTAGACTTCTGACTGGAACATTGTGAGGTCAAACCCCAGCACTACCATGCTGCCACTGCTGGGGCCTTGAGCAAGGTCCTTAACCCTCAACTGCTCGGTTGTATACAATGAAATAAATGTAAGTTGCTCAGGATAAGGATGTCTGCCAAATGCAATAAGTGTACAAAAATATATTTTATGTTTATTTAGGTGGGCTTGGATGTGTTTTTTTTCACCCTACCCCATAGCCCAGGCATGTGAAGAATATAAGAGATTATTGTCACATGCAGGGAGTGACCAATACTTGCTAGATATTCCTGCAGCTCCTTTATTGTTGCTGTATGTAGGTCTCTTGGCAGCCTCCATGATAGGTTTTCTTCTTGTCACTTTGTCAATTTTGCAGGGACATCCTGTTCTTGGTAATGTCACTGTGGTTCCCCATTTTCTCCACTTGTTGATGATGGCCTTTACTATGTTCCATGGTACATCTAATGTTTTGGAATTTCTTTGTTCCCCTGTCCTGATTGATACTTTTTGACAAGTGAGATACCATATAGGCTTTATAAGCTTTTTGTGGACGATGGCTTCAGTGGTCAGATGAAACCAAGAAGATGTCAGGAAAATCCTACAGAAACAGCTAGTCTTTATTCGAGGTTAATCAGAATAATTTCATTGATGACAGCTGTATGATTCTTACTTTGAATTCGAATTTGATTGGTTAATTCTGAACACAGTCACATGACCCATTATAAATGGGTGTGCAACCGGGTTATTGTAAGTAACCCCTCTCCCACAAAAAATATCTATTTGATTTTCACTTACATTTTTTTGGGCGCTATGTCACATTAAAGGTGGAAAAGATCTGACAGGATTTATCTTTGTATATTTGTATATTATCTTTTTATTTTTTACATTTTACTTTTTATATCCATTGTAACTTTATCAATTTAGCAGATAAACAAACTGTTCAGACTTTTCCTTTATGCATTAGCTGTACTGTGCTTAAAAGGTGCTTTGTGTAGAATATGTGATGATTACACGGTGATCTACAAATACCTTGGAATGATTTATTTTATGCCATGACTCCAACACCCATCCAAGTCCATGTTCACAAAGCTGCACCTCCAGCTCATTCTCCTTGGCCAAATATGACAGTTAGCTATAAACACATTAAATACTGACATGCCAAATAACTCACTGCCTCAATTGCATTTGCTAGTTTACAACTTATTTTAGGCAATCTGGCTAACTAATTTATAGGCACTGTTCATTTCAATCTACTTGACCAGTTAGTTACAGGGGTAGCTATAAACACCAAATACACTGGCACACCAAACAACTTACTCTACTGATTTGTCGCTGCACACTTTGATCCGAACAATTTCTTACATTACCTTTCCAGGACAACTGTCTCTAATTTGTTATTCAAATTCCTCCCTTTCATAGTAAGACGTTTGCCTTCATCTTGGAAAAGCTGTTTACAGATTTACTTTTCTCTTATTTCATTTTGGCTTCATTATTTCACTTTATTCCCACCAGCTTTTTTTTTTTTAAACTGCTAGCAACAATATTTTCCATATGGTGTACAAATGGGGTGGAGAAAAAGGGGGTGTCTATAGGTGGGATGTCTGACAGGTGGTAAACACCACCAAGGAGTCCTCCACAGCATTATTTTCCCTTAGGAATCTGATACACTTGCATAAATCACATTCTTTAAACATTTCTCTGATTTTATAACCTTAATAGCAGGAGCAATAAAATTATTGACAACATTCTAGTGAACGTTCGGTTAGAAGCAGAACGCAAGTGCTTATACTCGGTATACTTATACTCGAAAATCACAGTCAAAAGCACAGGCAGACAACATTAAAAAGGGATAATCCATATTAATAACGAAAACATAAGCAAAGGTCAACACGAGGAAACACGGAGGCCGAAAAAAAAAGCGCATGGAAAGGCTTGTTGTCAAACACTGGGACTTTACAATGAGACAGAGACACAACTGGGTATAAATAAGCAAACTAATCAAAGGCTTAACACAAAACAGATGGATATAATTGGGTAACACACCAATGAGAGGACAAGGGCGGAGACAGTGCTAAAACCAAAATAAAGGCACATGCCTATAAAATAAACAAACGCAGATGGACAAAAAAAAAACAAGCAGTTGAGCTGAGCACTGCAACTCACAGTGAGAGGGAGAAGTATATTCTGTTCGTTACCATGAAACAGACGTGTGTATCTGTGATTTATGACCTTGATGTGTTTCTTCTCACTGAGTGTTTTAGGTGTAAAAACAAGGTTTCAAACTCAAACTCTCAACAAGGTTTGAGAGTGTCAGTTTCTCGATAAGCAGCATTCGCCATTCATGTCTGTCATTCGCTCACTCTTTCTCTCCTTCTCCCTGGATGTGTGAGTGAATGTGTAAGTGAATGAGTGTGTTTAACCACAGGGGGTATAGATTGCCATGGCAACAATGCAGCTTCATCAAGATGTAAGCGAAATTATAACAGTAAGTGTAGAAATTATAACAGTATTATACTACTACTACTGTTATCTGTTTCCCCCTGTATTTCCATTCTTGGGCCTTTTAGGAGAAAAGAAGCATGATGTGTTGGTAACAGCTGTGATCAGATTTGGGGACTAATACACAAAGCTGAATGGATTTTCTCTAGTGAATGGAGATTCAGGAGGTTAAATCAAGCACAAATACTACATAGGTTTCACCGTGATATTATTACTCAGCATATGAAGTACACTATTCTCACTGGTCACTTTATTAGCACCACTGATCTCAGAACAGCCTTAATTCTTCATTGCAAGGATTCCACAAGATGATGGAAAAATTCCTTTGAGATTCTAGTCCATGGTGACATGACTCAATCAAATAATAGCAGCTTCATACTTATCCTGTGAATCTACCATTCTTCCACATCCAACAGGATTTAAAATCTGGTGACTAGTGACTTTTTTGTTTTTCTCACCATTCTGTGTAAAACTCTATATACGGTTGTGTGAAAATCCCAGATCAGCAGTTTCTGAAAAATTCAAACTAGCCTGTCTGGCACCATCAACAATGCAATGGTCAAAGTCACTGAGATCACTTTTTTTGTTGACCTATATATATATATATATATATATATATATATATATATATATATATATATATATATATGCATCCACTGCTGCTGTCATATGATTGGCTGATTTGATAATTGCATGAATGAGCAGCTGTACAGGTGTTCCTAATAAAGTGGCCAGTGATTGTATTTACAGCAATGTATAGGTGTTTAAATTAAATCAGCCAATACGATTGTCCTTTCCTCAAGACAATACTAAAAATCTGCCTTAAATTTTAAAAGGAAATGGCAGAGAAAGAGAAAGAGAGAGAATAAGAGAGAAATAATGTTGAGTTGGAAAGCAAAAATAACAGGTTCACATCAGGATCTATCAGTCAAAACAAGTAGATAGAATGACTACCCAGCAGATGATGGAGGACTGGCTTGTGTGACTGGTGTCAGCATATTTTCATAGTCTCCATATTATCATCACTTAATGTTTCACTGAATGTAAAACCGACTTATATACTGTGACACATAGTATATTGTGGCATGTGCAAAAGTTTGGACACTCTTCCAGTTGTACATTTTCAGAACTTAATGAAGCTGTTAATTGACTCATTGGGATTCCTTAGGCAGATCAAGAATGGTAATCAGGAATAACAATTTCAAAGCTTAAAAATTCCTTGACTCTTCAAACTTTGGGGTAAAACTCAACAATCATAGATTCCTAGACTCATAGAGTGAGGATCTGAAAATTAAACTGATGCCTACAAAGCAGAGGAAGACTACAAAAATATATCAAAGCACTTCCGTTTTTAGCAGTTTCCACTGTCTGACATGTCATTAAGAAATGACAATTAAGGGGAACTGTAGAAGTCAGTGCCAGCTCTGGAAGGCCAAGAAATCTCTCAGACAGAACTGCCTGTATGCTGCTCAGAAGGGCAAAGCAAAATCTGCATATGACATGCGTGTTCTTCTGTGCAGTGTTACTTGCACAAAAATGATCTGCATGGTAGAGTCATCAGAAGGAAACCTTACCTGTGACCTCATCACAGATTGAACATCTGATATATGCAAAACAACCTCTAGATAGGCCAAAGCCATTTTGGAAATAAATGCTGTTGACCAATGAAGTAAAACTGAAACTCTTTGGCCACAATCGACCAGTGGTATGTTTGGAGAAAAAGGAACATCATTTGATGAAAAGAACACCTTGCCAACTGTTAAGCAGGGGTAGATGGAAGAATGGATTTCAGTAAATTTCAGGAAGCAAATGCAAGTCAGTCAAGAAACTAAATCTGAAAAGTGCTTGGCTTCTACAACAGTATAATGCTCCAAAACATACCTCGAAATCCACAATGAACTACTTCAAGAAGTGCAAGCTGAAGCTTTTGGAATGGCCCTCACAGTCCTCTGACTTGAACATCTTTTCAAATTTGAGGTAGATTTTAAACAGGCTGTGCTAGTCCTAGTGATTCACTTATAAATTACCTGTGCACTAATGTTTGCAGGAAAAACAATTAAAGATTTTGTTTACTTCTTTTCATTTATGCAAAATATGTAACTTGGTCAGGGGGTGGACAAACTTTTGCATACAACTGTTAAAAAAAAAATTGTCTGCCATTGTATTTGCTGACACACTTCGGGGTCTGCGATTTATCCACTTGCTGCTCCTTTAAGCAATATTCACCTGGAAAGCAGCATATGGAGGTCTGAATGTAGGATCATAAACGTTTACATGCTTCCACCATGAGAGTTCTTTTATCGGTATGTTATTAATGTTTGCTGCTTTTCACTTTAATAGCTGGACTCCATCCAGCTTTATAAGAGCACCCTTCAACCGCAGAAAATGCATAATGTGATTCATCATCCAGTACTAGATACATTCACCTTCATTAAGATTGGAGCATCCACATTGCCTGGTGAAGGGCAAATCTCAAAGCTTGACATCATAAAAGGCTTTTTGTTCTCTTCACTGCAGTGTTATACACTTCTGGTTCACTTTATAATAGGACTAACCAGATATGGTCAAATCAAAGTCAGTGTAGTGATCAGCTTTGACTCGACTGTGTCACTTCAGGGTTTAAATGAAAAAGCCTCAATGAGGGTTATATCTCATGGGTACAGGAAAAGTAATTACAGCCAATCGAATGCTTACAGGACTTCTTGTTTTGACTAGAGGCAACATTAAGTGGATAAATGTCCATGATATAACCCAATGCCATGTCAAGAAATAGTGTCCGCCACTTTTCCTTAAAGAACAGAAAAAAGCCCTTTGGCAAGGACAGGGCCCGAGGAAAGGTATGTATGCTTCATTGTGCAGGAAGTCAACAGACAAAAAGAGCTTGATGTTTAAATGCAGGCTTAACAAATACAGGTAAGTGACACAGTCACAACACTATGTGTCTGCATGTATGAATATTAGTAAGTTGAGGGCAAAAGTTTGAATTCCCCATGGTTTTGAATTAAAAACAGCTTTTTTCAACAGAATTCCAAAATATTGCAGATGAAATGTATGTATTCTAAGGCAACAATCCAAAATATATGGCAAAACCAAATAATAATAATAATAATAATAATAATAATAATAATAAAGCATCCAAATCTGATTGGAAGGCCTGTTTTGAAGGCAATGTGTGGGAGGAAGTTGGACTCATCCTGAACTTGCACTTTGCACTTGATGTTGTACTGTATGTCTTGATGTAAAGACTGAAATTCTGCCTAATATGAAAGATTTCCCAGTATTTATGTGCAGCCTTCCCCCCGTCAACACTTCATTGACCTGCACTGAGGAGTCTATCCTGTGTTAATGACACCAGTTATTCATGTGCTTTAATCCTACATGTCCACTTTAAAAACAAAATGTGCCTGGCAGATTGCTGATTGATCTGCCACCTAAAAGACCGACCCCCGTCAGTTTTGGACTAGTTCACATTTGTGAGAGCAGCCAACAGATTGCACCTACCATGTCAATAGCTGTAAACAACATCCCATATTCAGAGATGAGATCAGTAACATTTGTCACCAGACAGATGGTGTTAACAGGGAACACAGTGTTTCTGTCAGAGTCGGCTATGTTTATTAGCAGGTGATATTAACTTTAATTTAATTAGGAGAGATTTTATAACTGACTACTGGCTTTACAAATGCAGAATCCTTATGATCTTAAATGATAAGGCAGTGGATTGAGTACCAGTTAAAAATAATGCCAGTGAGGAAAGTGACAGATGTCCAGTTTCACAGAAGTATGAACCACATCATGAGATTTTTCAATTTTCCAACTTTGGACAAACTCTCCACTGATTAAAGGACAATGTGATTCCCACACGCTGATGTAATGTGATAAGCTTCAGAGCCACAATTACAGCTTCTGCAACTTCAATTTGCACGTTCTCTGCATGTCACATTGCCCAGGAGCTTTGACAGCATGGCCCATCCCTTTCAATTAAAGCATTAAAGCACATTAAAGACAAGAATTCCACTCTTACTTGCCCTAGGAACACAGAACAGCCGTCTACCTCTTGTTCTATGCAAAGCCTTAATTACCTGAGATAATTATTTTCAACACCAGTACAATTAATGTCATTTTTACAGGAATTCAGTAGACCCAAAGAGAGCAAAATTCTGAAAGAGCCCTGAAAGAGATCTGATATTTTTTTTCGTTACATGTGCTGATATGTATGCAGTCACACAGCATGATGGCTTGGGTAAGTGAGGTAGAAAATACAAAGAGAAACTAGAAACAGAATTTTGCTACTTGTTTTATATATATATATATGTATATATATATATAGCATATACCTAGACCACTAGTTTCTCAGTTCATGCCCATTCATTATCTTGCAGAGATATAGGTGAGATGAGACTGATCAGTCACAAATCACACTTGAATCTGTATAAGTTAAATGAGCTCCATTAGCTGTTGTCGAAAAGCAAGTAAGGTGTGACACTGTGCTACTGTTCCTTGCACGCGTCTGAAGTCGGCTTCTCACTTTGCCCTGCCAGGCTGGATAAACTGAGCTTTATTAAATAGTAGGCAGAGCACACTCTTAATGATGTCACAGGAATTGAAAAGGGGATGAGTGGGATCGATGTCAAAAGCTTGAATAAATGGACACATAATGTGGAGGAAAAGAGAGACACTTCCTGCTGTGTATACTCACAGTGTATGTGTGTGTGTGTGTGTGTGTGTGTGTGTGTGTGTGTGTGCAAACCCATCAGGAACAGCTGCTGCTGGGCTCTCGCTCACACACAGGTGCCTTATACATGCAGAATATTATTATCTTCCTCTTTTCAAAGATTATCTTGGACTGACTCTAAGGCCACTCTAAGTCTGAATTAGAGTAGAATAAGTATGTTTAATTTGTTTTCTATTTATTCCATATCAGACTCATGCAAATGAAACAGACTTCAAAAGAAAGACATTTACCAAAGGATGTGTGGAAGGTATAGGGCAGGAAAAGTCTTTCATTCACTGGACAAAAATATGGAAAGGAAAATATAGCATTTGCAAGCACAGTAGAAATAAACAGCTAGTTCTAATAAATGAATGAATGAATGAAGCCTTTAGGACACAAAACAGATATATTAAGAACATATTTTAAACACATTACCAATTACATAGTGATTGGATCAGTATTGATAATTCCATGTAATAACATACAAATTAGTAAGGTTACTAATTCTATATTGTTGAATAAAGGGATGACTCACTGAATCAGTGAAACAGTGAAGGAAGTAGAGCTCCCGCATCTCCTAAATCCCAGTTTAACTCTTTCTTGATAAATAAGGCTTGACACTTGTTCTCACTGCAGTTTAACCTCTCTAACCATGTTCTCTCAAACGTCTCAGAGTTTGATTCATCATGAGTTTGATGGGTTTAATTCTGCATGAAAACCCCTCACTTACGCCGGATAGCTTGGGATTTTTATGATCTAGTTGCCTTGTCTGGTAGACTGGAATATGACACATACAGTAGCAGCCATATATGTATACACATAGTGCACCATGTCTGTTCTGGTAAGCCACAGATGTTTAGAAAGGCTAATCCACAGCTACAGCTGCACCCATTCAGCACTCCTCTCCCATCACACTGTGCATGTTCTCGGAGACCCTACAACAGGCAGGTCACCTTTGAAAGCAGCTCTTCCACTGAACTCCCATTGCCTCTAATACTATCCCCATGCCGCGATCAAGGGGCATATTTTATAGGGCTTCAAAAATACCAAACGTCATTAATATGCACACAAGGGAGAAGCACGAAATGTCATGCACACACATCCAGTCCACTCATCCTTTGGGTGTACGCACACAGAGGCATGCACAAAAGGAAATTCAAAACCCTTTTTTTGCTTTTACTGCATGCACACATACACCCACATACACCCACATACACCCACATACAGACACACACAAACTTGGTCCATAGTGAAAACTGCATTCCGACATGAATTTTGATTCTGATAATAAGCTCAGCGGGAAGTTCATCAGGGACCCAACTGTGCCTCTCCTGTCTTTTTGCTAGCGCAAAATTGCATTGAGCTACCTGCTGTCCCCCACTTCTCAACCAAACTTCAAAAGTCACCCATCCCCCAGATCCTGTTCTGGAATAAAGAGCTGGTTGGTGTTTGCTAAGGAAAAAAGGATTTGCGAAGCATGCAGGGGAGATGGCATTTACAACTCATGCTGATTTTTTCTTTTTACACTTTTGATGCCATGAATATATAACGTTTTTTTGTGTGTGCGTACAATTTGACACTCTTTGAGGATTTGTCTATCGCTTGGTGATTTGTCTATGCCCCTGTTGCTCATCATCTTCAGACTGGCGTGCTTTTCTCTATTATATAAAATTCAGATGGCACTAATGATCAACATTTTTTACTAATCTGAACTATATATAAAGTACATGTCAGCAGAATAGTACAGTTTTGTGTTGCCTGCAGTAAAGTAAAAAACACTGACACATTTATTCATAAGTTGTGATGACCTCTGGATAATGAAGGGGGGGGAGTGGGGTCAGTTGTGACAAGGATCAGCTGCAACAATTATGCCAATTAGCAACAAGCTACGGTGGTAACACTTACTCTGCACATACTCAGTAGCATCCTCTGCCTGCTGGAAAAGGACAGCAACTTAATCACAGAACATTATTGAATTATGTGATCAATTTATATGCACATGAAACCAAAGTAGGCTAGGTTAAGGCACTATCTAGTTGACTATCCGTTAGCACATTTGGAAACTGGTTAGTTAGCATATCAGATTTCAGAATGGTTGATAGTAGGAGGTCAGATGTAATAGTGTTATCAGTACAGGTATTTAAGATATTTCAGATGCAAACAAGTGTCCACCTACGTGAAAATTGGTTTCCTTCCTGGAAAGCTTTGTGGCACAAGGATGAAGTTCAAAGATCCAAGCATATGTTATTCACGTCATTGACGTATTTTTGTCCAAGATTTATGCACCAGCTTAAAGTGACATACCCAGGAATTAATATCAGGGGAGGGATGTGGAAATATACTAAATAAAAATCACTGTGTGATCTGTACATTTATATTCATAAGTACGACATGCTCATGCATTTTGTATGGATGCCACACAGCATTAAGAGTGATGATGGCACGAATTTGTTATTTCATCATTTAAGGCATAATTTATTGTCAGTCAATTTTCCCATCTTAATAATGTTGCCATAAAATACCTTTTACCACAATTAATAAGATGCTAGTAAAAGGAATGGATATTTATCTTAGGAGGACAATCTATCTTGTAAAACCAGATATACAATTTTTCTCTTCCTGCAATAGATCTTCAGTACTACTACATGTTGTCACCTCACTATCCCAGAGTGTAGCTCTCTGGCTTTCAGACAGAATCTTGATAAATATAGGTAGATAAATATGCCATAGTAAAGACTTTGCTGACCTTTTATGAACATCACTGTATTGCAATTACTGCACAAAAACGTTTTTTGACATGGAATAACATTTTTGCTTAGTAACTACACTATAATGGTGTTCATAAAAGGTATTTATAATCAGCTGCACTGCATATGTGTTATGTTAACTGTCCAGAAAGCATTTGGAAAGAAATATGCATTGGGACCTAGAAAATAGAATACACCCCCCTAGCTATGCCACTGTCCACTTAAGAATACAGAAAGTGCTTCATCTGGTGCAAACATTGTACAAGGACATAAGAGTTCTTTACTGCATGATAAAAATGGAATGTACTGACTGGGCTTGGCTGTAACATTTTGGTCCTTTGTTTTCCATTTTCTCTGATATTAAAATGAAAATTGCGTAATGAATAACAGAAAATCTACCTATCGTGTCAAAAACTGATGCTTTAGAATATTTTACTGATAAGATTTGCAAAACATAAATGTGACAAATGTACATCTGACCTTCCCCTCCCTTACCTAATGATATTCATTTAAATGCACTGTTATAAACATCAGATTTCCTTTATTACAGTGGTTTCTATGTATATCCAATAGACATGTATTTGTGAAAGCAAAAACCATTTAGCTTGTCAAGCATGATGTAAAGCAAGAATATGAGCATGTGTTGTCACCTGTGTTTTATTTTCCATTTATCCAAACTTCCCAACTGTCATGCAACACTTCCAGTAACAGAAAGAACTGATTCTAAGCCCTGGTCAGTTGACGCACTTCAAACTCAGAATTTGTCCTTCCTTTTATTTCATCCTATTCTTTCTCAGACAAGAATTCATTGAGCACTGTCGAGGCCGGTGTAAACAAGGCTTGTGGGCAACAATTGAAGTGTCAATCCGCAATGACAGCAGGCTTCATCCCATTATATCAGAAATACAAACAAGATTACAGTAACAAAGAGAGGATTATAGCACAATGAAGCAGGAGGGAGAAAAAGTGACATGGTTTGGACTGACAGGGAAGGGAAGTAAAAGAGGAGGAACATGCTATATAGGAGGTCTGAAGGCACCAATTGTTCAGCTCAATAAGATTTGATGGAGTAAGAAAACCAGATTGATTTAGTCTGTTCTCAGACTCCAGCCTCTTTGGCCATGCTGCTGTAGCACAAAGGTGTTGATCTGTATTGCAATCCATTCCTGGATAATGTTTGCTATTCAAATCCCTGTCGATGAAAACGAGATCACAGTACCATGATGAGGTCACAAGTTATGGCTGCTGTGGTGATAAGGCTTTAGGATTATAACAATCAAACCTTATGCAAACAATATTGAGCAAATTTCAAGTTCATTTAAATATCAAAGCAGTGTATTGCATTTCTAGGGAGTCTTAAGTCATCCTGTGTATGGTTGTGACTTCACATTTGATTATAAATATTAACTTGAAGACCACAAATGCAATTAAGCATGAATTGGCTCACAGGCCTCCAAAGGGGAAGGCTGGTCTTCTGATTACAAAAGCAATACCTTCAGAACATAAGCCACTGTAATAATACATTCCTAATTAGATATTTCAGGCTTTATAAATATATTAACTTAAAGCCCTGTGCACCTTGGCACAGCAGTGAAAAACAGTGAGAAAACTCATTAAATTGAAGTGTAGCTACAGCCCATGCACTGAAGTGCCACCACTTGAACTCAAGAAGCACTTCTGAGACCATAAGATGTAGAATCAGAAAATGACAAATGAGCAACTGTAGTGTTGGAGGTGGCTTAGGATTCTAAAAAGCAATGAGAGTAAAAAAAATCTGCTTTTGCCATCAGGATTTGTAAACCTATAGTGAAACACTAATGGCCACCACTAAATGCTAAGTTTATTTCCATGAAGCATTCGTTCTTTCACAATTCTGCTTCCATTTTAAATTCAAAATTTAATTCTTCAGTGGCCTCTAAAGCTGGACGTTAATTAAACTTTTATTACAAAATTTTCATCTGTGTTATTATTGCTATTTCTAAAGACTTTAGTTGATGGCAATTAGAGATGCATTTTTTAAATGCCTGAGTCTCGTGTGAAAGAGTCTTGTTTTCTTTCTCTGGCTACAAGCAACCAAGTACAACTAATGGCAATGTAGGGAAAGAGAAAGCATGGTTTACCACACATCCAAGAGTTTTCTTACACAAAGCCGGTAAGGTGACATGGTAATTATTTTTAATAAGATGTGGTCACAAAGTAACATATTAAGGTCACAAGTAAAGTTTTGTAGCCCAACATACTTTACTATTTACTACTGTATTTTAAAAGGAGCCATAGGCCATAATAGAAAATATTATCAATATTTATCAGTAGAAAAATCTATTGAATTATACCATCACAGAGAATTAAGTATTAATAAGTAAGAGGAATTAATCAATCAACTAATTAATTAATTGATTGATTCATTTATTCATTAAACTTCATTGGGGTCTAGTAGTCAGGGTCTAGGAGCCAGAGGCACTGTGGATGTGAAGCCAATCCTGGGAACACTGGGTGTGAGGCAGGAATACATCCTATATGGGATGCTAGTCCATTGAAAGGCACCAACATACCCATACCTACACACTCATTGCCACCTAAGGGAATTTAGCATAGCCAGTCTGCTTACTAGCATGTACTTTTGGAAGGTGGGAGGAAACCAGAGAAACTGAAAGAACCAAACACTAAAACTGGGAGAACATGTGAAATACCACACAGACAGTGACTGTGAGTCAGCAATGCTACCACCGCAACACTGTGCCATCCAAGTATGGAGATGATTGTTAATATTACACTTCAGTCTTGGAATTATGGATGAAGACATATACCATTAGCCTGTGTCCCAGCCAAATAATTAACTGGAGGCCAATTATGATGTTCCCACAAGTCATAGGCTCAGGTTGTACAGTTCATGGCTATGACTTTGGTATCTTGTGGTCACAACATAATTATTCATGGCCATGCCACAAACTTTATTTGTGGCCTCAAAATAAGGTATTATATATTAAGGTATGGCCTCAGTGTATCATCTTGGGGCCTAAATATATTTAATCATTGCCATGCCTTGAATAACTACCATGTCACCTCAACAAATAACCATCATGTCACCAAGGCAGCTTCATAGAAACAAATCAAAATTATCATCATTATCACTATTGAGGCATTTGGCTTTAATATTGCAATATGTATTTTGGTATCACACTGCCTCAGTAGCCTCTGTGCTCTATATATTCTCCAGCAGCCTACAAATCCAATATTCTAATGAAAATCTGAGTCTTTTGCGTAAAAAAAAAAAACCCAAAGATTAAGTACTTTAGGTGCAGCAGTTAGCGCATAGGTTTTCCTACTTATGCTAGCCCTAACCTGATCATGTCCTTCTGGGAAATACAGATGGAATTAAAAGAACTCCCAGGAATAAAACGAAACCTGAGTGCTGAGCATTTCTATTGCAGCAAAAAAAGTTTAACTAATTATAGTGGCTAATTAACCTTATTAGTTTCAAATCGTGTAGGAAGTAATTGAAAGACAGAGCCCAGCAGGTGTTCTATTACCCTCTATTTTTTCCTGGTTTTCATACCTTATCAGTTTGTTCCACCTCCACCCAGATTCACTCCCTGTCTCAAGTCCTCTGGGCACTGGCTGCAGCGTTCTCTGTCTGTGTGATACAGTAGATGCCAGCGGCACAATGGGATGCTTTGAAAATTGATGCTGTAGACTCTGCTCTGTCTCTTTTTCAAAAACAGATACACACCGACTCACTCTCAGCCTCTAATTCATTTCTGAAGTCCTCTCATTTTTCTGTTTTTACATGTTTAAGAAAAGAATATCTTCCCTGACTATAGTGAGATGCTACAGCTCAGATCTTAAACCAGAGAGAACAGAAAAACTGTGGGGACAGGTTGCACCATGCGAAGCACATACAGGGATGAAACCTTGTTATGGCATCACACTATCGCTCCGTCAAAGACACCATGCCCTGAGGTCTTGGCTATCATTTATCATCAAATTATGCGCATTTGTAAAAAGCTGAGAATATGAGATGTCTAGATACTAAAATCTAGCTGGCACACGTCACACTGTACCTACTCGATTTTTTTTTTTTTTATATTTTATGGCTTGTATTTCTAATGAATTATTGTCTGTCATGAACATTGTGTGATATGTTTTACTGTACACTGTCTACATATTTTCATGCGTTATGTATGTCAAGTGTCTGTATTTAGAATATAATGGCTCCAGGTACTGTGCAAGCAGGTTAATTTATCTTTGCCATCCTCATATCGTTTACAAATGGCAAATAAACTTTTAAAACTTGGTATCGTAAACAGGTAGTACTGATAGAGACAGATCCATAAGAAGAAAGGGATGGAAAGTGGCATCTGTTTGTCTCATAATAGGCCTCCCTAGCACTGCTGCTACTACAGTATACACCAGAGCCACTCTGTGTCGCACTGCAGAGATATGCAGCATATCCCATTTTGTACTTCTGGAGAAGCCACTTACCTTCCATGGCACTGCACAAAATTGCTCTCCAAGGTTTCCAGCAGCCCATTTAGGGCCTCTGTGCACTCACTGATGAAAAGAGTTCTGGGAACTCAACTGCTTTTCTCCATTATGCAAGCACAAATGGATAAGATACTACAAGTGTGGTCATGATGAATGCATGCATGTACTTCTACATAGCTAGGTTTGGCCAAAATGTACTTACTTAAATTTTCTCACACTGGTTGCTGGTGTAATCCAAGCTCATCTTGTGTAGACAAGATTTTGGATTTATCCGTCATAATTTGGGCCTTTCCAAACAAACATGGAGTTAGGGCTAGACACTAGCCAGCAGTAAATTGTGGAGGCATGGAATAATCGTCAACCATCCAATTAGAAAAACTCACTAAGCTCTTTGTGTTTGATGGTTAAAATTGATAGGTTCTATTTTAATGTAAATATACATAAGTAAATAAGGATATATATATATAAAGAAACATATGTATAATAATTTATTCTCATGTTTTATTTATTTATTGTCATTACACAATATGTGGACTATGTGCAAGCATCTCAATTTGTTATACTGCACAAGACTCAGAGGCTGTTGAGAGGTGGGAGAAATTCTCTGCACTTTAGTGGAAAGATTATGGATAAAGAGAAACCTTGTCTTTTAAGTTATTAGAGCAAATGAATCTGAGCTAACTAGATGAAAAGGACAGTTTTGACCTTGCAGATTTTGCAAACCTCAAGATGTCACTTGCATCATGAGCTTCTGATGGGTTTGATCAATTATGTGACTCATAGAGCATTTTGCTCCCTATCAAAGATAGCTAACATCCTCTCTGGGAAAATTTGTGGAAAATTGCCCCTAACATCACAGATTATTCTCATCTCATTAGCTATGGAAATGTTGTTATTAAATTGGGTAATCAAAATTAATCTAGAAAATGCAGGGGCAATAATGGCACTCATTTGAATATTTAAATGTCATCACACAAATATTAATTGCATAATTCATTTGGGAGCTCTGATGGACTTGAAATGTGTGTGATTTGGAGAAACAGAATGTCAGACACACACTGGTGGCTCTTTGGTCAAGCAAGACTTACTATGTCAATCCAAAATATCAGGCACACACTGTTGGGTTTTTGTTCAAGAGAGCTTCACTGTGACAAACCAAATAATATTGTTTTGTTTGAAACATAATTTAGGCTGATAGAGTAAAAGGCAGTGGTGGACAGTAACAAAGAACATGTAATTAGTTACTGTACTTAAGTACTTTTTTTCAAGTATTTGTGCTTTACTAAACTTTTTTAATTATTTCTGACATTTTCTGACATTTCTGATTTTTACTCCACTACATTTCAAAGCAAAATACTTTTACCCCATTAATTTCTGCAGCATATCAATCATTACTTATCACTCTGATGTATACTCCTGGGCAAAAAATGGACCAAGCCCAACATAGATTTTTTTTTTTTTTTTTTTTTTTACAGTTTTTTTTTAAAGATTTTTTAAAAAATGTTTAAGCCTTGTGGCCCTTGATGGGCTGCATCAGGTGTGGCAGATAATGACTAAATTCTTAGGAAAAACAAACATCCCAGAAGAGGTTTTTGGAAAATTTTGTAGACCCAGATATGTGTTAGTTTGAATTTTACATCAAACATTTTAATCATTATCATGATTTTACTTTTGTGTACAAGAAGACTATATAAGTGAATGTCCCTGTTTCTAGCTTTTCCCCAAACAGTTCACTGCAGCAAAGGTAAATGAGCAAATGGTGGCACAGGAGCTCTCAGGAATGCATTTGTTTAATTCTTGCTAATTTTCTGATCAATGATTTGTTGTTAAGACCATTAAAAGCTTAATTTTGCCATTTTGGGCTTGGTCCATTTTTTTGCCCAGGAGTGTATGAGAAAACCATATTGGCTAAAAACACTACTTTTTTAAATAACACATTTGAGCAGGAATGCATGCAATTGGATTGAAGTCGATCATACTTCACTAAAAATATTAAACTCAGGATGCCTTTTTATAAGGAAGGGTGTGGAGGGAGATATTCATGCCATGTGCGGTCTGGTTTTGGTCTACAGACCTCAGAGAGGTCTCTAGAAACTTATCATCAAATTAATATAACTAAAATAACAGTACTTTTACCTTTGACACTTAAGAACAGTAAAAAGCATGTACTTTTATGCTTTGACTAAGTAGATATGCGACTAAAAGACTTCTGCTTTCACTTGAGTAGGATGCTAACAGAGGTAACTTTCACTCAAGTACAGGATTTTTGTACCTTGTCCACCACTGGTAAAAAGTAATGTGTTTACCATATATATTCATGAAGAAATGTGGCAAAAATCATCCAACAGAACTGCCCCTTAGACTTCCTTGCTTTATAAACCTTTGAGTTTGACAAAAAGAGCAATACCAATGTCTCTTCTTGGACCTAGTGATAGACAATTCTTGCACAACTTTATTGGTGATAACACTCCAGGCACAATTACTTCTTCTGTGAATAAGACAATTTGTGACCTGCAGAATGCTTTTATTAGTCGTGAAAGACCACAGCACTACAGCAGATTCATCGCAAGAAGGACTCGATAATGAGCTGATAAATTGAATAAGCTCTGTGCTGTGGCTCCAAAAACAGAGTCTATTCATGGTTTAAAGCTACGAGCACAGCAAAGAATCTGTTCATGTTGAATTTGTCTTGGAGCTGTATAGATAATAACTGATCTGGACAACTTTATGTGGTTTTAAAAATTGAACGACCTTGCAATTGATAAAGAACTGTAGGTAACATGTCTCGAAATGTGCCTCATGTACATAGATTTTCATACTGCTGTTTAAATTATACAGTGTGCATATAGAGAAGTGTAGTAAGACACCACTATGAAAGTAAAGTGAAATGAAAGACATACTAACCATAGCTTTGATCATTAGCTGATTACACAGTCACCTCAACGTCTAGCTGTAATACTGCAATGAATCATTTCCTATTTTTATACTTTAGAAATGTGGAATCAGACTTTTTATTAATGCTTCAACTGACAGATTACACTTTTTGGTATTACTAACTAAAACTAGATCGACCTCTTTGTAAAACATGTGGTTATATGAGGCAGGATGCAAGTGTGTACACTCCTGGGCAAAAAAAAAAAAAATGGCAGAATATTAAGCTTTTAATGGCCTTAACAACAAATCATTGGTCAGGAAATTAGCAAGAATTAAACAAATAGATAAAGGAGCTTAGTATGAGATAGCTTTTCCCTTTGATTTTTTTTTTATGTTTAACCTTGTGGCCCTTGATGGGCTGCATCAGGTTTGGCAGATAACCAAATAATGTCTAATCTTTTAAGAAAAAAAAAAAAAACATCCCAGAAGATATTTTTTGGAAAATTTTGTACACCCAGACATGTGTTAGTTTGAATTTTACATCATGATTATCATGATTTTACCTTTGCATACAAGAAGACTATATAAGTGAATTTCTCTGTTTCAACACATACTTCCATGTCGTCAAGGGTTTGCTTATGTTGCCACGTGTTTTGTTTTGGTTCATGTCTTGTATTCTTCCATGTCTTGTCACTGGTTGTCTCCTTAGTATGTCTTGATTACTCTCACCTGTTTTCAGTTTGCCCCTTGATTAGTTTGTGCATTTAAACCCATGTGTTTCTTTGTGCAGTGTGATGTAAGGCTCAGTGTATGATTACCTAATTTACCAAGCCTTTGTTTCAGTGATTGCTATTCTGGTTTTTGATCTCGCCTTGCTTCCTGGTTTTTGGATTTTGCCCTTGTATTGCTGTTTGCTGATTGCCTGATCTCTTGCCTGTTCCTGTTCACAATTCTGCTTCATATTTTGGATTTTTTAACACTGAACACCTGGTCACCATCAGGAAACACACCAATGACAGAACAGGGGTGGAGACGGAACTGAAACAAAAGCACATGGCACTATAAAGGAAAGCACATAACATGAACTCAGCATTTTTTTTGTACTAAGAACCATGACTCCCAGTAAGAATGGGAATTTGTGTAAATTAAACTAAAAACTATATCACATTTAACAAATATTTTCTACAATTTCAACCTCAAAACTGCATGCTCTCTGTTCAGAAATGAATATGTATGGTTTCATATACAGGCAAATTAGGTCTTATTATGGCACATTTCATTTGCTAATTAACATTCGAAAACACCCTCACCTCCCCCGACATCTCACTTTCTTTTTTGACCTTCTAACACTGTCATGTTCATCTACTGCCCTAATCTGAATAACACTTACCTTTGCATATGCCCTTGTTATAAAAATACATGAATTATTATTTGCGAAGAATTCTCTCTTAAATGCATTATGCATAATTACTTGTATTACTCACTGAAAATAGTTATAGTTTTTTCTAAGTTTTCCTTTCAGCAAACTTTGATAAGCACAACATAAGGGTTAGTCACCTTTGAATAAAGGCATGCAGGCTCTTAATTGCTGGATTAAATAAATTGCATTTGTGTTCCATTTAATTCCACATGCTTAACATTTTGTTTTCAAATGGAATATTCCCATATTTTGTCACACTCAAGCAAAGATAGTGTAAAAATGAAATATAATAAAAAAAATGTGAGTAGAATGAGAATGGAATGATCATTAACATACCCCAACTAAACACAGTTGAGTCACTCAACCTCATCCATCTCTCAAAAATCCAACACTCACAGATTGTTTAGATAAGAGGAAAACATAATTCAGAAATGATATTAGTTTACAGGCTATCACAGAATACTGTATTGAACATATTAAATTTGATAATATGTATTTTTGATGAGAGATATTTGACAGTAACCACTGCATAAAAGACTGCAGACCTGGATGAAATAGCTGGTGTGAATTTTTTTTTCCCTCAAAAAGGCTTTCATTTGTCTTGGGAATATCTTAATATTTTCAACAACATTTTTCAGCATTTAAATAACTTGTACAGGCCCTTGAGTGGCACAACAGGAAATTGTTTGCCCAGAGAGCATGGCCTCCAGGTCACAGTGGCTGTAGCTCTCACCGACCAATCAGAGTGATACTAGCCAATTGTGGGTGTCTCTGAGCTCATGTATGCAGAAGAGGGTAGATACCATGTTATGCTGCCCTGTTATGCTGCCCTGTGACTGCATGAGGTGCAGTTAAAAAAGATGCAGTTTGTTGGCTTCATGTGCCTCAGAAGAAGCACGCTAGCCTTCACCCTCCTCAGTTGGTAGCTGTTGTATGATAGAGGAGAGCTGGCATGGTAGGTGACCAAACTGGGGAGAAAAACAGGGGGAGAAAAAACTGGTACACATTGTGTACATTTACCCCAAGCACAGTCATGTTGAATCATACATGAACAATCAAATCAAGTCAGTATACCATTCCAAACACAGCCTGTGTCAGCGTCTGTACTTCCAATTCAATTGATGAAATTAACATTTAATTTAAAAGATTTTGAAATGCGAAGTATTTCAGATCACACGCAACATCATCAAAATTGGATATCTATCTTGCAGCTGCATAAAATAGAGAGCTGTAAAAACACTGTGTCTCCATGTAGTACAGTTAGAATAGCTAACCAAAGAAAGTGGTCTCTCCTGAAATGGGCAAGTGCCACGCCTTACCAAGCACCCATGCCCTGTGAATAGTCCCAGCTTGGCATGTCCCTTTAAAAAAAAAAAAAAAAAAAAAAAGAATAGCTAACCAAAGAAAACAGATTCTAGAATGCCCTGAAACAAAATGATTTTAGCTCATAAACACAAATGTATATTTGCACAGTGAAATTCTTTTCTTTGCATATCCCAGCTTGTTAGGAAGCTGGGGTCAGAGCACAGGGTCAAATATGATACAGCGCCCCTGGAGCAGACAGGGTTAAGGGCCTTGCTCAAGGGCCCAACAGTGGCAGCATGGCAGTGCTGGGGCTTGAACCTCCGACCTTCTGATTTTAACTGTTGAACCGCCACTGCCCTCTTGTGAGGACAGTGGAAGTTTGTGATTTAATATTTCAGGACTGTCATTGTTGAGTCCTTAAGGAAGACCCTTAACCCCCAACTGTTCAACTTAGATTCAGATTCTAACTCGCTTTGGATAATCAGGATAATTAATCACACCCTTTTGGCATTTTAGATCAAAGCAACTAATAAAACTTCAGACCACACTTCAGTACAGACTTAGCAATGCACAACTACATATCACAGGCGGTTCTTGACTTGCATGCATTTACTTACCCTGAAAGGCAGTACGTAGAGTACACTAAATTTGTGTGAAAGCATGCGAAAGCTTCTCTGTTGAGGAAAATGTTTGACAGCCTATTTGGGGAAAATAAAGATCATATCTGCAAAGGAGCACAACAAAAATCTACTTGTTGAAGCAGATCACTCAACATGCTGTAGCTTTAAATAAACTGCCTCACACCATATAATATGCACAACTCATAGTGAATTAATTGTAATGTTTATTTTCAGTGGTGTGTGCAGATGTTGAAAGCCTTAACACATTTCAATGATCATACTGATATCTATGTAGATGAAAGGCTGCATTAAATTTAAAATAGACAGACGTACCACTAAGTGCTACTTCTAAATTTGCCTATACTCTCTCTCTCTCTTTCTCTCTCTCTCTGTCTGTCTCTCTATAGCCATCTGCTCTTCCCTGAACCTCTTGCCACCCCTACCAAAAGATCCTGCTGCTCTCCATCCACAGCTAATATCTTTCCATGTTTCACTGACTGGCCCAACACACATGCAAACACACACCTACACAAGCACATAAGACATGCTAAACACCCCCCCCCCCCCCCCCCCCCCCCCCCCCCCCCCCCCCCCCCCCCCCCCCCCCCCCCCCCCCCCCCCCCCCCCCCCCCCCCCACTCTCTTTTTCTCTCACTCAAACACACACGCACACACACACACACACATGCACACTTTGCTGTCACACAGATGCTGTTCAGTCCTGACTGTTTGACTACCACATTATTTGCCATGTTAATCTCCAGTTAAACACATGACACACAATTCAAGATGAAGTTATCAGCTCATTTAAAACATTGCCTTGTACAGTGTTACAGTGGTACATCATTTTCCCCTGTGTTTGTTTAAAAACTGCATTAAGAAATTCCATTTCAGTGTCATTCAACATTTCTGTTACCAAGTCTACTGGTTTCAAAGAGTAATTCCCATTTGCATTTCTGAAGTCAGAAGCCACCGTAGAAATTACACAACAGTAGAAATTTGCAGCTCACTTCTTCCGAAGTTGGCTTCATCAAGAACCATAAGATTGGCAATAAAAACATTTATTTTAACACTAGCTAGCTTAACAGTCAGCAATTAATTTTAGCTTTGCTAGCTTCATAAAGACAAATCAACTTTTCTAAACAAAATAAGGATGAAATAACTGAAGTCACACAAACAATTTTTTACAAGCTAACTTGCCAATAATCAATAAAAATGATTCAAAAAGATAGTTATACTATCTAATTCAAGATTTTTCTTATATAAATTATAAAGGAGTGAATTATAGTAGTTTAAGTAAGTGAGTAGTTTATGAAATCTGATGTCTGCACACTGTTAAAAGGCGTCACAGCAATACAACCAGGTTGAGGATTGTAAATTTCAATAATAAGTTGAAATGATTGCAAATTTTGCTGTTGAAATTTATTGAAATTGCAGATTGCAGGGAATTTCATAGAACTTAATTTTGCTTGCAAAAATTTCTCTAAGAAAGATCAAGTGCCACTGAGTCTTAAAACTTTGCTCTATCAGTGGGAATTTGATTCCATTTACATTTATGGCATTTGGCAGACACCCTTGTCCAGAGCAACTTACAATTATCTCATTTATACAACTGAGGGTTAAGGGCCTTGCTCAAGGACCCAGCAGTGGCAGCTTAGCAGTGCTGGGATTTGAACTCTCAACCTTCTGATCAGGAGTCCAACATCTTAACCACTGAGCTACCCACTATCCCTGAGGGTATATACATTTGCAAGTAATTGCAATAATTGTGGGGTCCAAGCTAGCACAGAGTGACTGTAGCCAATTGTGGGCATCTATAGCTCATGAATAAGGGAAAAATATCACTTCATGAGCATTCAGCTGCCCTTTGACATTTTACATCTTCTTTCAGTTTTTGTAGTTTGTTTTAGTTTATGAAACATTTCTGAGTACTAGCATTTCTTTCTGTTCTTTCTACAACTCTTGTACTCTTCTGACAGTTGACGGAAACCCAATTCTGCAGCATTTATATATCCTTGTCAGCTCTTCTTATAGTTAGATACTAAGATTTTATTCTGCTTCCTTTATAATTTGCTTTGGATAAAAGAATCTGTCAAATAAATGACATGCAAAACAACAGTTCTGGGCAGCACAGTGGCACAGAGAGTAGAGCTGCTTCTCACAGCTCCATGGTTTGATCCAGGTTACCGTGTGAGGAGTTGTGCATGTTGTCCCCTTGTCTGCTTTTTCCCCCCCCTGAGTTTTCCAGTTTTCTCTCATTTCCAAAAAACATGCAGCTACTTTGGGTTCCAAATCATTCTGGATGTAGCATTGGCTACTTTGGGATTGGATACTTTAAATTGCCCCTGTGTGTGCGGATGGTGCCCTGTGATGGACAGTTGTTCTGCAATTCTGTTGCTATTTCCTCATCAGATTCTTCAGAAACATGGCAGTTTGGTGTTCTAGATTGAATTGTATTAAACCACCTTGTGTGTGTAGGTTTCTGGCCAAATCTGTGTGTCCTAATTAATCCCCAATGAACCACCCTATTGGAGGGTAGTGTGAGGGCTTTTGAGAGGGCTCTGCTGCACCAGATGAAGGAGTGTTGAAGTGGCAGCAGGGAGAATGTGTCATGGCCATGTGGCCTCAGGAGGCCTCAAGGCCTGTGGTCTCTTTCCTCACACTGGCCAGCGCTCCTCTGAACCATCACCAGCAACAAATGTCACGTTGCCTGTCCATGGTGCTGCTCCAGAGCACCAAGTCATGCACTCAAACAGCTTGGCCAAAAGGAGGATAGTGCCAGCTTTGTGGGCTCCAGCCAAATGGCTTCATGGTGTATGTACTCTAATGGAAAAAGACACTAATTCATAGAGAAAAATAATGTTTTATATTCATGTTCAGGCAATACCTGTAATCATCCTGATAGTTGTAATTTCACAAACAAAGACATGACAATAAAGTATAAATAGTGCTTCATAATGCAGTTTTTTGTACAATTTTTAGTGTCATTTTACTTTTAATTCAACACAAATGTAAAAGATCAGAAGATGGAAAAACTACAACTTACCAAAACTGAATCTCTTATGTAGAATGACAAATATATTTATTTTAGGTGCCAATATTTCTGGAGTTGGCTTTTATTCCAGGGTCTGTTCAGATATTTGCAAATTTACAGCAAAAAGCACTGTACAGTTTACAATAGCTGATAGTGCCACAGATGCTGTAGTCTCTGTGTGTTCAGACAGAAGTGCAGATATAGTATGCAGTATATCATCCCTTGCTCATCCAGTTGAATAATTTAGCATCCGAGTCTGTAATGTAATGAATGGTTCCAGCGGTGCTGATTTGCTTTACTGATGCTGATCCTTGAATGAAGCCTGAGATCAGCACAGTTCAAAACACAGACAGAGAGGTGAAAAGCTATATATCTATATCTATTACACTTATTCCAAAATACAGACAGAGGTCAACATTCAAAGATATGGCACTACACATGACTAGAAAAACAGTAAAAACCATTGATGTAAAACTAGAAATAAGGAAACTGGGAAAATGGATATACAAAGAAACATGGGTTAATACAGCCCATAGGGGGCATGCTCAAATTGGAGAAAAGAAATGCCTAAAAGATTATTCTTGATTGGCCTTCTCTTTCTAGCTCATTTCCTCAATATGAAGGTGACATACCCTGCCATTTTAATCCCAGGAAACAAAATCTCTTGAGATCCAGCTGAGCTGAACCTGCTATCCTCTGTGGTTTCATTAGCTATAATTTTCCCAATAGCTTCCATTACTTTCCCCAAATTTAACCTAAAAATAAGGCTTAGAAATGTATCCAATTACTTGCAATATATTCCTCAATGGCACTCAGATTTCTGCATGATTTCCCCTTTCAGGTGGCTCATAATATTTATTCAAAAGATGCAGATGAACATGTGGAAACGTGGTTTGCTGAGACCACTGATAGACACTGACCTGAATATTTGAGTTCCATTATTGAACCTCTATGTACAGATACTTAAAACCACTTGCAGCAGATATGACAAATGAGAATAAAGATAGAAGAAAACCTGCAGCTTGAGTGTTTTCCGAGAATCTGTATGACTTGATTAAATGCAGAATGCATAATGCATTGTAATTATAGTTCCTAGCCATTCAGAATAGTCCTAGTGAAAACTGTACTGGATGCATCTACTGCTATTTCCTCTAATAGTGCCAAAAGACTGCCTTCTATTAGGTACATGGGCGACCACACAGGGCAGGCTTTTCATTAACACCTGTGAATGAAGATAAAGTCTACTTTCTAATTTTAAACTGTTCTACATAGTCTTTTCCCCTCTGTTGCCCTTCCATGACAATAATGCCCTCTGCTCTGAAAATAAATATTAGGAATGTAACTGTAACTGTATCTGTATTTGGATTTAAACTGGAAGTGTTTATTTATTTATTTATTTATTTAAATTTCAGTATAAACTCTACCTCTCTGACCATGGAATTATTTTGTTTGTATCTGCCCATAATATTTTATAACAAATTTAGTTGGTTTAAATTCCCAAAATATAACCAGACTAGCAGCTTAATTTAAACCATTATGACCCTGACCTGGCAGTTAGTAAGGATGGATGAATGATCGAACACTTCAGATGCATCACACAGCAACCCACGTTCATGTTAATGACTGTGCTCTTTTTTGTCTTGTAAACTTCATATCTGACTGTTCACTCACGTCCACAAGCTTCCTGGCCACATGCATCTGACCATTTGATGCATGAAAATAAAAACTTCACAATTTTTTTTTTGCATCCCTAGTACCTAGTTGCACAAATCTAACCATCAACTAAAGGGTGTAAACCTTTCTGACTAGCTATATTAAACTGAACAGTTTTTCTATTTGTACAGTATCTATTTAGAACACATTACCTGTTCATTCGGAATAATGTGTTTATAATCGATTAAATGCAAAATAAATAGGCAAAGATTAAAAAAAAGGTATTGAAAGGCTTAAGGGAAATTAAAAACATGAATTTAAATGCCACAATATATATAGTGCATAATTTATGCTGCCAAACAAATTTAATCAAGGAAACAAGATGAGTGAGGGATAATTATGGGCTAAGTCAACAGCAAGCCTGAATAAACTGATTTCAATAAGTGATGTAGAGGAATACATTTTTAAAGTTGATCATGCTTCAGGTGACTCTACAGGACATATATCACCTTCTATGTCAAACAGGTGTGAAACAGATAGCGTGGAAATAGTAGGAATAGATTTATTTGATATATGAATTTGGATATAGTTGTGTTATCTATGAGCAAGACAAATATGAAAATTTTAATTTATACAAATATAAATATAGAGTATTTTGTACGGACAATTTATATAAAATTTAATCTTGATGTTTTCAGTGAACTGATTCATAAACAAATATGAATTTAAGTACTTAAATTCAAAATCTTATTTTTTTGTATATTCATTTAAATGATTTGGCAAAACTGTAACTTAATACAGATATAGTAAGAAAGAGAAAAAGCCACTCTCAGTTGAACTCAGAGAGAGGGACAGAAGGAGTCTGCCCCACATCGAAAGTAATTTTTGTTTTGTATTCAGCACTTAAACATGACTGCTGTTTAATTTCTGCATTGTGTACCTCGGCTTGGTCTATTTGTGAAACTTGTTCTTGCATATGCCTCTTCTAATTTGGCCTGTGCTCTGTGTGTGTGTGTATGTGTGTGTGTATGTTTCCCAGTGTGTGCATGACGAGTTTCCCACTGTAACCCTTGAATATCAGAACACTCAGAGTAATTTTTTAGGGAGTTTTTTAGGGAAAAAAAAAAAATTACAATAACCTAGTTGCATATGTGTGCACACCCCTAAACTAATACTTTGTTGAAGCACCTTTGAATTTTATTACACCATTCAGTCTTTTTGGGTAATAGTCCATCAGCATGGCAAATCATGACTTTGCAATATTTTCTTTTTTAAGTGAAGTGACGTGACATGTATCCAAGTATAGTGACCCATACTTGGAATTTGTGCTCTGTATTTAACCCATCCAAGTGCGCACACACAAAGCAGTGGGCAGCCTTTTTTTTTTGCTGCGGCGCCCGGGGAGCAGTTGGGGGTTCAGTGCGTTGCTCAAGGGTCTCACCTCAGTCGTGGTATTGAGGGTGGAAGAGAGCACTGGTCATTTACTCTCCCCACCCCGAACCCATGACCTTCGGGTTTACTTTCAGGTTACAAGTCCGACTCTCTAACCATTAGGCCCCCTCTTTTCCAACTCTTTCTTCCAAAAACATTCTAGAGCCATAATATTGTGAGGGCATTGCCCTCCATTTTTAGTTGGGTTCAGCTCTGGGCTCTGGCTAGGCCATTCAAAAACCTTTATCTTCTTTTGGTTAAGCCATTCCTTTGTTGATTTGGAGGTATGCTTTGGGTCATTCTCATGCTGAAAGGTGAAATTCCTTTTCATCTTCAGCATACTAGCAAATGCCTGAATGTTTTGCACTAAAATTTACTAGTATTTATAGCTTATTCATGATTCCCTCCAACTTGATAAAAAATGCAGTTCTGGCTAAAGAAAAGCAGCCCAAAAGCATGATGCTGCCACCACCATGCTTCACCTTGGGTATGGTGTTCTTTTGGGGATGTGCTTTTTTACGCCAAAAATATCTTTTGGAATTACAGAATTATTGTACCATTTGGAATTGTTCTCATCAGACCATAACACATTTTGCCACATGGTTTGAGGTGATTTAGTCGGGCTTGGATGCTTTTTTGTGAGAAAGAGCTTCCATCTAGCCACCCTACCCCATAGCCCAGACATGGCAAGAATATGAGAGATTGTTGTTGTCACATGGAGAGGGTAATCAGTACTTGTCAGATATTCCTGCAGCTCCTCTAATGTTGCTGTAGATTTCTTGGCAGCATCCCGGGTAAGTTTTTGTCTTGTACTTTTGCAAATTATGGAGGGATGTCCTGTTCTTGGTGATGTCACTGTGATGGAGATGACTCCACTTGTTGATGATGGCCTTCATGTAAATTTTTCCATGGTAAATTTTTTTATATCGCTCTCCTGGTCGATATCTGTTGACAAGTGAGATACCATACAGGCTTCGTAAACACTTTGCAGACCACGGCTTCAGCAGTTGATTGAAACTAAGAAGATGTCAAGAAAATCCTACAGAAACAGCTGGTTTTATTTGGGGTTAATCAGAATAATTTAATTGATGACAGCTGTATGATAATTACTTTTGTACATGAGATGATTGGTATAAAAAGGTGTGCATACTTATATAACCAGGTTAGTGTAAGTTTTTTATATTTCCTATTTTTCCCTAAAAAGTTCCTGATTGTTTTTCATTTAATTTTTTTTTACGTTGTAATTTCATGTTGAGGGTGGAAATAGTTCTGACATGATTAATCTTAGTTTAATTTTTTTACTTTACAAAAACCTGCCATTTTAACAGGGGTGTGTAGACTTTATACATACATATATATTATATATATATATATAATCATAATCCCCCACTTCTACATTCACGTCATATTCAACTTCCAAACAGTTAAAACTGCTTTTCTGTGCAGATACAGAGGGCACCTTGTTTCCTTGACTAAAGAGGACATGCAGTAACAAATGATGTTGCTGGCTAAAGCATGTCAGAGGACACCTGTTTCTGTGCCTTCCCCAGCATATCCTCATCTCCCTTTGCCACACTGAATAAACCTGCTTCAGGTTCCTTCTCTCCCAGAGGAAAGAGATGGCCTTGTTCCAAACATCACATACTATGCATGCTGCCTGCGCTGGCTGAAAGTCCAACCACCCGACAGACCCTGCTGCAAGCTTCTCATATAAAGCTGAAACACAGCATTGAGCCTGACCATGTTCTGTTTCAACTGTCAGGCACAGCATGAAACATCTGGAAGCATTTGCGCATGCTGAGACCTTCCAACAAAGTCATATATATATAGACAGTCTATATACAGTATCTATACTGCTGTCATACAGCCACCTTCCCCCTTATACTTCTCATGTCTGTGCATGTGCAGAGCTGTCTGCTTAGCAGTTTGTGACCACAGCCTCCTCTCATTCCCTTCTATCGGATTGCAAGACCCTGCAGTGGATAGTGAAGACAGCTGAGAAGATCACTGGGGTCTTTCTTCCCTCCATCATAGATATTTATACCACATGCTGCATCCGCAAAGCCACCAGCATTGTGGATGACCCCACGCACTCCTCACACAAACTCTTCACCCTCCTGCTGTCTGGCAAAATGTACAGAAGCATTCGGGCCCTCACGACCACACTGTTTCTTCACCCAAGCCTTTACTCCTCAATACTCAGAGACTAGACTGACAACACACACATGCGCGTATATATACACACACACACACACACATTCTCAGCTGAACACTATCCCAATCCCTTTGCAATTTTTGCACATTATTTACTACTTGCATTTTTTGAAGTTTTTTTTTTAAATATTGTATATAATTTCTTGTCACTACCAGACTCTCTACCTGTCTGATTGCCCCAATAACTGCTATGTCCATATATGGTATAAGCCTATCTGCTGAATACAGATAGTATGTTATGTTTACATTCACAGCATTTTATTATGTTGTTTTATTATATTCTTTTGTACTACCTGTTATATCTGACATCTTCACACTAGAACTGTGTACTGGTTGGCGCTGCAGTTCATTTTTATTTGACCCTGGATTTGACCAAGACCTACTGGCATATTTCCTTATTACCAATGTGCAAGGAAAAAATGGTTTTCTCTACCCTATTTGGCTTACAATAATTTGTCACTCTTCTGTTCAGGTTTTTGGCACAACTGGTTTTTGGCTTTGTTTCAGTGCCTAATTGTTTCAATGCCTAGTTGTTTCAACTCCACATGTAATGACCCTTCTGCACAAGTACTGCTGTTTACGTAGATGACATAATAATCTATAACAATTGGAGCAGCACATGCAACATGTGAGCACAGTCCTAAATTCCATGAGACGAGCTGGCCGCATGGACTTGGTGAATTGTGTGGTTGGAGCAGGCCTTTGTGAAAGTCTTAAGGGACCCCTGCTCATATCAGTCAGAGACATCAATATTTACATGGAGAAAGTTATGTGTATTCAGACTTGGGTTACTCACTTGCTTAAATTTAAACATTCAGATTATGCAAATCAGCTGTCTGTAGTTTATGCCGCCAAAGCTGCCAGATTTTTTTTTTTTTTTTTTTTGAGTAGAAGCATCAGACATGGACTTTCTCAATAACTATAAATAATACATCTAGACCACTGCATTTAAACACAAGCACTTGTCTTTAAGCCTGAAAATGATGGACTGAAGGTGCAGACATTAATTTCTTCCCTGTCAAATTTAATACGATGTAACATGTAAGTAAGACATAATTTAAAAAATGAAACATAAAATGTAAGCTAGCTTGTCATGGTGTTTGGAGTTGAATTAGTAAGATAACAGAAATATTTTTGTTAATTGTGTATTCTCTGTTTTCTAGAAAATGTGCCAGCAGTTTGAACGATAATCTGCTTCTGCTAAGAATAATCTGTTATTTTTACAGCTCACTTTAAGTTAATCCATAATTTTGTCTATAAAAAAATTCAATCTTCCTTTGTGTGGGAATAAAAAAAATTAATGGACTTTAAAGGTAAAATATTATTCATTAATGAATAGTGACTTATTTTTCAATGGCATTCCCATAGTTTATCTGAGTGGCTTTACAGCCCAAAACTTGTGACATACTGAGATTTTATCAAACTGTCAAACAGTGTCAGACAATTGCTGTTAACTGAGACACACCTCTGTTTCAGGCAAACTCCACCCCGTGTGAACAACTCTTGCTTAATTGACTGAATAGTGCTTAAGTCTAGTTATGCCTGAGATATAAATATTGATGTGTGAAATGTTGGTATTAACTCCTCACTATGCATACATAACTCAACTTTTAATATGGCTCAGTGTGAAAAGGCTTGTATCTGACTTTCGTATTCAAGTCACAGACTCAAATTAGACATTACTGGTGCATAGGTAAACAATATGATTTACATTTGATGATCACTGCATGAACAGTAATGCCAGATATATTCTTATGAGATATGTAGAACATGTTTATAATAATAATTATTATCTATGAGTTATTGATGTACACAATGGCATGGCTTAGAAGGTAGTAATGAATTTATGATGGAAGTATAAAAGAACAAATTAAAGATGGAGAGAATACAACAATGACCTCATGACGTCAGAGAGTCCTTAAAAATATCCAATATTCTCCCAGTTTGGTCATTTGCCAATTCCCACCCTAGTTTCTCTTGGACTCCTAGTCAGGGATGGCTGTGACGTTCTCTGGATTCAAACTCATGATGACAGGGTGAACACCTTTCTGTCATGCCACTCGGGAGCCTCTCAGTCATTTTTTAACTGGGATTTTAACTTATTACTCTCAGATTCAATTACCTGAACATTAGTGGAGATGTAAAATGGGTCCTTTTGACCGCAAGACTAAATGGGAGGTAGGTGGTAGTTCAGGACTGCAAATAAGAGCTTTCAGTGTTTCTGAAATTTGAATTGGTGGCTTATATGCAAAATAATGGTATAGTAATCCTTAGAAACATGTACTTTAAAACTATCATAGAAAGGTGGTTAAGGAAAAATGTAGGTATTCTAGCAAAATTGCATACTGCATCATATAATATGCATGCCAGTTTTACCAAGGGATGCCAGTGGCAGATGCAGAGTAAACCCATTTCCAAATTATGTCAAAATAATCATACAAATAGCAGGGGATAGAACACTATGATCCACCAATACTTGACTGTTTGCATGAAAAGAGAATCCTACTAGGCTACTTAGCATTCAAGGTGTTTAATGGAGTGAGCATGCAAGATTTATGGCTCTTCTGGGAGGATGAAATTCCCCTGGCCCAAGCTCATCATCTTAACAGGGAAGCTTGTAACAACCTCTTCACTCAGAGAATAGATTTTTTTTTTTTTTACTCAAAGAAGTCATTTCTATTCTCTGTGTATAAAAGCACATTAAACATAAATGCATTGCAAATGAAGGGCAAGGCAATATAATTGTTTAGACCCCATAATGAATTATAGAAGCCTTTGTCAGATTAAATGCGCATGATTTGACTTTAAATAACTCACACGGTACGGTTAAGCCAGAATTAAAGAGATGTTATTGTGATAGAAAATACTGAATGGCATACATGCTAGAATGTTCTTTTTTTCATTCATCTTCTCTAACCGCAGGGGATCCAGGACCTATCCCAGGAACGCTGGGTGTGAAGGGAGAACACACCTTGGATGAGACACCAGTCCAATGCAGGGCACCATGCACACACATTTGCATACTCAGTGACAAATATGAACAGTTTATCACAGTCAATGAACCTACTGGCATGTTTTTGGAAGGTGGAAGGAAACCTAGAGGAAACCCACAGGGACTCGGGGAGAACATGCACGGAAATTCCACACAGACAGTAACCTGAGCTCAGGATCAAAAGCTACAATAATGACTATAAAATACTAAACATAGTGAGATATTGTGAGTAGTATATTAAACATGGTGAGGTAGCAGAAACCCCATGTGCTTTTTTTTTTATTGCAAAAGAATATAGAATAAAGTGCCTGAAAGATCAATTAAACCTTCCTTTATTCCTTTCTTATACCTTGTACAGTAAAAGTAAGATGAGTAATGCAAAAGCATGATGAGATAAAAAAAAAAATGAAAATGCCTCTCTGTAGGCTCATACCTAAAATATGGCAATATCTCTATGAAAAAACACTCATGGGAGAGTCAATAATTTTCCATCTCATTTAACTCTTCATATCCATTTATGTTTCAACAGCATTTACGTGGTAAAGAAAGTCTCTACTTTCTTCCTGACACACACAAAGACTGACAAAGACTTCTTTTCAGACTCAAGTTTGGGAGGACACTGTGTTTGCTGTGTTGCTATTTATCAACCTGTCACCCAGCAGAAATCAAATTTCCCCTGAAGGCACCGTGAAATTACACATTTTTCTTTTTTCCCTTCTTTTTTCCCCTCTGCCCTCCCCTTCAGACCTCCAGGATAAATATCACAACTTAAGCCTCTTGAGCTGCCTGGTCTGTGGGCTAGATGACATTTTGGCCATGCCTTCTGTTTTCCCTGCTTTCTCCTCTCTAGGACAAACTCAGAGGGTCAGTGAGTCATATTGCATGATCCTTACTTTCCTAGAAGTGCAATCCTCCATTGTTTATTTTGTCAAAATCCGGCTAATGGATGTACTGCTTTTGATTTGTAGTGCCATTGTCTCTTTGTGACACTGTGAATGTGGGAGTGCTGTGCTGTCATGTCCTCACGTATGATTATAATCACAATTTGTATACAACCTATTTGGCTGAAATGTGTTTTGTGGAACATTATTTTCTTTTCAAACTTATTTGTACACTTTCTGCATCGGACAGCACATTCATATGCTTCCAAGCTGACCATTGGTACCTCACTAGCTCTGCAGGTTCTCCGTATCTCAGTAGTCATCCACAGCCTACTAAAAATAAACAGACACATACAGTAAATAGGCTGCATTAATAATGCCCAGGTGCAGACATTCCTTTTTTCCTGCTTGCTCTCTCTGACACTTCCTTCCTTTCTCTGCCAATGTGAAACCAATCCCTGAGCCAAATCCTACAGAATATTTAAAATTGGTTCAATGTTTCAGAGTTTCAAAGTGATGTGGGTTCTAAGATGCTTTTCTGCTCACCACAGTTTTAAAAAGTGGCTATTGCATTATTATAGACTTTCTGTCAGCTCAAACCAGTCTGGCCATTCTCCTCTGACCTCAGCAAGGCATTTCCTTTATTTCCATTATTTAAGGCCCCCGCACACACACACAAACACACACACACACACACACACACACACAAAACATTGGCATGCTATTTGCAGCACCTTTTATACATTTAATATCAACGTTCTGGCACATGCATACATTGCATAGCAACGTTCTGTGAGACTGAGTTGGAAAATCCCAGGAGATCAACAATTTCTGAAATACTCAAACCAGTCCTACCAACCAAAGACACTGAGATCACATTTTTCTCCTGAAGCTCTTGACCTGTATCTGCATGATTTTATGTATTGCGCTGCTGCCACATGAATGGAGTGTATATCTATATTAATTTGATATATATATATATATATATATATATATATATATATATATATATATATATATATATATATATATATATCAATGTTCATTCCACATTTATCACAGATTATTATATGTTTTGTGTTTGGCATGGCATTGTATTCTGATAGCCAGAAATGCTGGTCATATAACATAGCTTTTTAAATTGTATCATAGCATTAGTATTCATTTTTTCCTTATTTTGACATTGCCAAATTAGTGTTTTAAGATATCATAATTATTTCAGCATTTTTCTTAATACAATTTATTTAAATATTAGTAGCATATGAACATGTGCAACATACAGTTTAGAGTTCTTTTCCAGAAATTTTTTTTTGTAATATCTTTAGCTGCCAGAACAGCTGAATTTGTGCCACTCTCTCTAGCAGTTAGGCCCAGCAAGCTGGCTGCGTCTGTTTGGTGTAGTGATCTGTGTCTCCCAGCTTCTCAGAAAAACCTGAACATGAGCACAATCCAGCACCAAAATCAAGCAGAATTATACACTTGGATAAAGTCAAATTAGACTGACAATGAGAAAGCCACCCACATTTCCATATTTATTAATGTCTAATATAATTTGAATGCTCAAACCCCCTTCAGAACTGCAAACACTGTCTGAGACCCGACTACGCAAAAGCCCTAATCAAAAATTCATTTCTATCTCCCGAATAACAAACACACACTCTTTTTATTAACATTTTTTAATAATGGAAAAAGCTGTGTGTTGCATTTTTCTTTCAGAGGAAATTGTTGATAATACACCAATATTGAAAGAGGCAATCAGGACACAGCTGAAAAAGCTCTGCTATCTTAAAACCACAATTTGACAACATGATTCTATGACTGGGAAAACCACTGAGAGGTATAGAAGAAGGACTCAGCCCACTGGCATCAATTTCCTGGCATTCTAGGGACCTTTGGGACCCAATTAGTTAGTGATCAATTCGATAACAAGAAAAAACATTGTTTGCTTTTATTCTTCTCTTTGATTGCCAAGGCAAGCCTCACTAAAACTGCTATGAACTGGATTTTAGCTTTTTTCCATATCTCAAGTGATTCTCTTGACTGTGCTACATCTTTAGATGCACTATTGGACTATTGAGGCCTGGGCTAAATTTAGCCTAGTGAGATTCTGTGCTAGTGTTAAAGGATCCTTTCATTTGAAGCATTTGTCCCCAGTTAATATGGAAAGAACATGGAAATTAATTTACAGAATCATTAAAAAGATAATAATACTCAGTATTTCTTTTTTTTTCCCTGTGTAAATCTGCAGACACAAGGATTTTCATTAAATTCACTCCTACACAAATATTGCGAAATTCATCAACTCGGAAAGCCTAGACCTAAAGAGGAGAGGGAGAAAACATAATGTTTATTGCCTACATTTTCAATAAGGCCATTTGAATCCTTAGGCCATACTTACTGGTAAATAGATATTGCATGAAGTGCAGTACACAAAACAATCCAAAGCTGTGTGTCAAGCAGAGGTCAGTTCACAGGTCATGTTAAGAGCAGAGAGAAAATTGGATTTTCCCATGTTCCGGGCTTCTAAACACCTCATAAACTGCCTATTTTTTGGTGTAATCTCTAGGCAAAACTAATGCTTCAGACAGACTACACACCATAACAACAGCAAGGCTTTGCTTGTTGATGACCCAATGATACCATACAGGAAATACACATTAGAGTGTTCTAGTGTGTTTGTGCCATCTGCGGAAGAGGATTTGGTGTAGTTTCAGTGTGAACCGGAGAATGTCAGCAAAGACTGAATGCAATCTGTAGGCTGTGTTAAAGGCCACAGAGTCTGTGGTTATTATCCAAACCTACACCTTTCTGTAGGTTTGTTTCAAATCCACAGCAAAATAGCGCCAAAATAGTCATATTCATGCAGCTTCTTAAAACACACAGATATATAAGGTAAATCTAAAAGTTCATCTCTTTGTATCCTGATCCTAAGCCTTACATCAAAAAGTAATGATTAAATTCTGGAAGTTCATTTGCATGTAGCTTAGTTTTATTACAAGCACCAGCTTTCAAAAATTTCATTCCTATGTAGCTTCACTTGATATAACAAAGTAAATATTAAATTAATTTGGAATATTGCTGCAATTTATAGGCCTTAGCACTGAAAAGTTTTGAGATCAGACCTCCTACTAAGAGGGGAAATTAATAAAAGCAACAAGAGCAACAGAAAGACAAAAGAGAGTAAGAGAGAGACAGCAAAAGCCCTCAAGAAGTGTGGATGTTTCCGTCGACTCAGTTTGAGCTGATGACCCTCTGGCTCAGAGGGCACAGCTCACAGATGGCTCCTCTCTCCGGTTGGACATGGGGATGAGGATAAGGCCGGACCAGGCTCAGTCTAGCCATAGTGCTAGCAGTGCCCATATGGCTGAAAGGGCACCATGCCCTGCTTCTTCCTCTCACCCTCTCTCTGCCCTCCATAACACCTTCTACCTTCTGGAGCCTCTCTCCACCAAGCCTGGCACACACACACACACACACACACACATTGGGATCAGTGATGCCCATGCATTTGCTGGAGGCCTTTCATTAATGCTCTCTTAATAAGCAACAGATACTTTAAATTAATGTTAATAGACTGTAGGACAATTACAAAAGCATATCCATGACAGCCACGTTTACTTTTAATTAGCTCCAATTTTCTGTGTCATTACACACTAACAATAATCTGTGGTCATTAAGAATCAAGCAACCAATTGTGAATGCTTTAGATAAATAGGAGCTTTGCATTAGCATAATCTGCACAATGCTCACACATAATTTTACAAACAGGGTGATGTACATGTACAACTTAAATATTTAAACTTTTGCACAACGTGGGTGTTGAACATGAGCAGCCCACTCTCACTACTTTCAGCCACAGTCTCACTTCCCCCTCGAACTTGCTGTGAAACATACGACGCCTCCTCTCTGGCTTATATAAAGCTCACCATGCAAAAGAAGAGAGTGAGTTTGTATTGTATTTCATTGTGTGTGTTTTTTTTTTTTTTTTTTTTACAGAACCATTCTCTGCACATATGGGGACTGCAGAGCCAATGGCAAGGAAAACTGTGGGCAACAATGGTACTTCTTTTTGAGATTTCTGTTGAAGAGTTCTGTCTTGAAGTGGGTGTGCCTGCAAATACATAACTTTTTAAGTTCTCTTCCACCAGCGAGTTTGGGCTAAAACTTCCAACACAACTTTAGGATCTAAGGCAGAGGCTCATGTCGGGGGACAGGTGCACATGCACTCCTACACATATGAGCAGCAGCTCTGCTTCCTCCTATTCTCGCTTCCCTCCACAAAGTAGCAAGAATATCTACTGCTATGAGAAAAGGATTAAATCATATATGGTGTTTTGCAGGAACACTGAATAACTGAGTAAACACTGAGTTTGATTCTGGGATTAACAGTAAAAGTGCATTTTTATTCCCTACTACACTGACATGCAGAAATTAATTCAGATTGCAGACTTTAAAAAAAAAAATTGGTAACACTTTACAATACTGCACTGTTCTACAACTCAGGAACGAATAAATAGTTCTTCATTAACACATTTCTTACTCCCATGAACTACAAAGAACTACTAATTAATGACTCAGTAGGTATGTCAGTAGAAGTTCGCTATTAATTTAGCGGTAATTCCTGACTTTCAAGTTGTAATTAGTCTTCAAGTCAAGTGGGTCTGACATTGAGTCTTACATTTCTCCTGGAGAGCTACCAGCTAACTATGGATCTTTTTATAATAATTACTGATTAATTATTGATCACATTGACATTACTTCTCAATAGCTACAGATCTACTATCTAATATATGCCTAAAATGTAAATGTATAAATGAGTTATTATAGGTCTCCTCAGAAGAGCACAGAGTTGGTCTGTTGTTTTTATTTAGCCAGCCAAGGTATAAAGAGAGAAATGGACAACAATAACCTACAAACGTACAAGACTGTAAAGGAGCAATGATAAACAAATAATCTACATTAACTTACTTTTGTTGTATATAGTTTACTTTAAACTACAAAACACTGATGTTTAAGAAATTAGTAATAAATTACCATGTGTAATACTGTCTTACATCATCATTAACTACTGAAGAACAGCACAGTAACACTTCAGTCATTAATGAGTTTCAATGTTTTTTTTTTTTTAAACTTCATACAATTTAGAGCTGTTATAATGGTACAAAACAGGGCTGACATTCATTTAACTGTTATAGTCTAAATACTTAAAACAATAAAATAATAATACGCTGAACAAAAAGCATGCCATTAGCATGCCATTTGCCCATATTACATAAAACACATTTTTTAACCAAGAGAAGGCAATGTCATAATTGTGTCATTTAATTTTGTGCTTTATGTTCATTTTTACTTACTCAGTCATATTTTTGCTCGGTTCTTATTTCTCTCCTACTTGAATCTGTGTAAAAGCCCCCATCTTCTACCTGTTTTTTTATGCAGAATCTCAAATGATTTCCTCTTTACTAGTACTTCTCACTACATAAGGTATAATATTATTGAACAGATTGTCCATATTGTTCAGATAGGAATTTCTTTTAGATTGGCCTTACTTGGTTTACTTTATACACTCTCTCTCACACTCACTGGTCACTTTAATAGGAATACCTGTAACCTTCTCATTCATGCAATTAACCAATCAAACAATCATGTGGCAGCAAAGCACAAAATGCATAAAATTATGTAGATAGAGGTTAAGAGCTTCAGTTATTGTTCATATCAAACATCAGAATAGAGAAAAATGTTATGTCAGTGATCTCATGGATGTGCCAGATCTGCAGGTTTGAATATTCTATTAGAGGAGAATGGTCAGACTTTTTAGAGCTGGCAGGAAGGCAATGGTAACTCAAATAATCACTATTTACAACTGTGGTGAACAGAAAACTGAATTATTAGCATATTATTTGTGTTCACACAGATATAGATGTGAGTTAATGAAGTACAAATAGCTTGAATAGTTAAATGCTTGTGAGCTGGGTACAGAAACAGGAGGTTCAATAAAATTAGGGGAAAAAATGCCTCAGAAAGTGACATAAAATCAAAGCTGTCTTACAGTGAGAACTGGTCACTCAATCAGGACACATCCTAACAGCAGTGCAGAAATCACCACAGAATTCAATTTACACCTCCTTGACCCTGTCATGACCAAAGGTGTGTGTGTGTGTGTGTGTGTGTGTGTGTGAGTGCATGAATAATTTTAGAAAGCCATTTGAAAAGAACAAAAATGATGATCTCTGAACCCAGAACAAAGGTTGATATTGATTCACATTCAGAAAGACAATACACAAAATATACATTTTGGAGATTCTCAGCCTCCAATCTTTGTACAAATTTGAACAAGAATGAGTTGGTTGGATTTCACGTATGAAGCTCATATACATTATAAAAAGGTGCCTCAAACCCAAAATTTTGCTTTTGCAACTCGAAATATATTAATTTATTATATCGAAATATATTAATTTATTATATCATTGTTTAAAAAATTGGCAGATGTGAGCCCATGTTGTTCTCCACATGACATTTGCGAGAACATATTTTTTCCCCCTGAAGAATAAAATAGAAATCACTTGATTTTTGGGGACAAAAAAGGAAGTGTGACCTTATTATTTCTGCATACAAATACTGCCTGTGGTTTCTGTTACATGATCTATCAGTCTTCTGTCATTGTTCCACTACAGAGCAATCAGCCCTGTTTCTTAGGCAGAGGATATGAGATTTGGCAAATAGCAGTGAGGAAAGCATATTTACTCTGCTGCTGCTCAGTCGCAGCAGTTTGAAAGTGTGCCTAGCAAAGCTACAGCAGGATTTGTGTGTGTTTCTGTGAAAGGATCCACACTAATATGCACTGTATGTGTATTTATTCTCCTGCTGTGACCTTTTGCAAAACCTAGCCACAGAGCTGTTAGCAGTTCACTGAATAAAAGTTCTCCACAAATGTTCAGACACACTCAGCAGATACACGACAGATACTAAAGAGTGTAATGTGATTCAATATATGGTTTATTAAGCTTAAAGAGAGTAGGGTTTAAGTCCTTTCTCCTAATGTGCTTCTTAATCAGCTATGCACTTGCCTCCTTTTCTATCCCATGAAGATATTTGCATTTTGGTTCATGTTATTTAATGATTCTGAGACTAATAAGCAAATTCATTGACTTCAAAGCAGAACCTCCACAGTGTAATTAATAATTCACAAAGGCAAATAAAGACACCTTGGAGTAAGCTGGGAGACTGGGATGTACTGGATGTTTTACCTCATTAATATCAGCAACTCAATATTATTAAGAAAAAGTCAAGTAAAGATTATAAAGTTAAGGCTGTGATAGTTGCCATTGCCCAGTTCCATTAAAAAGAACTATTAGCTATTATTAGAGCTATTTTTTTCAAGCACAGTTAGGACTAGGTGTTCTGTGATTAGATGTTATTTGGATTCCTCTAAATATAATCATTTCCAGATGTTCGCAGGTTGTGGATATTAACACTGATTTTAGTGACATGCAAAAAGTGGTGGGCTTATCAGTTTTGCCAAAACTAAGTTTTATCCTAACTATAGAAATTGTCACAAAGCAGCTTTACATAGATTCTGATGTACACTATATAGCCAAACGTATGTGGACACCAGACCAATCAAACCCATATGTGCTTGTTGAACATCCATACATAGATTTAGTCCCCTTTGCTTTTATAATAACCTCCAATATTTTGGAGCATGTCTGTGGGGATTTGCCCAAACAGCCACAAGTGCATTAGTGAGGTCAGTTACTGATGTTGGGTGAGGAGGCCTGGTGCAAATCAGGTTCCACCTCATCCCAAAAGTGTTCAGTGGGGTTCAGGTCAGCACTCTGTGAAGGACACTCAAGCTCTTCCACTCCAACTTTGGTTTTATGGAGCTCACTTTGTTCACAAGGGCATTGTGATGGTGGAACAAGTTTTGGCCCCTTAGCTCAAGTGAATGGGAATTCCTAATAGTACAGTATACAAGGAGATTCTACACAACTGTGTGCTTCAAACTTCTTTGTGGCAACAGTTTTTGAACTGTCCAGTTTGGGTGAGCCTGTACCCGTGATAGCCTCGGATTCCTGTTTTTGGCCCATAGGAGTGGAACCCAATGTGGTCTTCTGCTGTTGTAGTTTGATGTTTTGTGCATGCTGAGATTCTTTCCTGCTCACCATGGGTGTAAAGAGTGATTATATGAGTTACTATATTCTACCTGACAGCTCGTAACAATCTGGGCATTTTCCTCTGACCTCTTATCAACAAGGTGTTCACAGAACTGTCAATTTTTTTGTTGTTGTTTTTCGCAACACTTTGTGTAAACTCTAGAGACTGTTGTGTGTGAAATTCCCAGGAGATCAGCAATTTCTGAAATACTCAAACCAGCCCATCTGGAACCAACAACCATGCCACAATCAGTCACACACATCACATTTTTCATTTTGATGTTTGATGTGAATATTAACTGAAGCTCTTGACCTGTATCTGCTGATGATTTTGTTTTTTTTGCATTACACTGCTGCCACATGATTGGCTGATTAGATAACTGCATGAATGCACAGTGTGTGTGTGTGTGTGTGTGCGTGCCCATTGCTCTTCTACAACTGTATACTATAATGCCACTCTGTACTAAGTGTGTGAATGGGTGTTTAGTATGATCAGATAGTGAATAACAGTCCTGGTATAAGTTCAGGAAGGACTTTATAACTTCAGCAGTTCTTAATACAAGTCTACAATAACAAGATCAGACTATCCACTGAAGCAATGGTGAGACTTGGGAATAAACTATTTAGGTTATCCAAGTGGGACCATCAACAGCATAAGAATATGAGTCACAAATACAGAAAGCTTCAGTAAAATTCATTTTCTCTCTGTCTATCCTAAGGCTTTTTTGCATATGGTTGCCACGTGCCATTACCATTTTGGCATTGTTTTCACTGGCATGTCAAAAGCTTTGCCTTTTTGGTAAGTTGTACATTTTCAGTTTCCAAATTTTAACCTTCTCCTAAACTTCTCACAATGTATTATAAACTCACATATTATAGTCTCTTTATAAAAGTATATAAAGCACAAATATTGTGAATTAACATAAACATGGTGATAAAAACGTGAATGTACCATTGTCGCTGTCCATGGCACTGAATTAATTAATTTGTTTGTTTGTTTGTTTGTTTATTTATTTACTTATTTATTTATTTATTTTCAAATAACTACACACTATAATCTCATACAACTCTAAGTCTACAATTAATAAAACCACTATAGGTCTTCTAATCATTCCAGAAATAGTAAAGCAATATTCTTCCCAATGGTGTTCGTGCAACATAATATTATAAACAAGTCTAGGCAAGTCTAGTTTTACCAGACTACAATCAACTGCACTGCATTTATCATGCAAATGTTAACAGTATCGGGATCTTGGATGGGATATTCAAATTGAATTGTTCTGCTGGGGAAAAACAAACAAACAAACAAAAAAAATGCTTATGTAGAGGTTTGCTATTTTGCAAGATATTATGTTGTGCTCAATGCTGAAATATACACTCACCATCCACTTTATTATGAACACCTGTAAACCTGCTCATTCATGCAGTTTTCTAATCAGCCAATCATGTGGCAGCAGCACAGTGCATAAAATCATGCAGACACAGGTCAAGAGCTTCAGTTAACGTTCACATCAAACATCAGAATGAAGGAAAAATGTGATCTCAGTGATTTTGACCATGGCATGCTTGTTGGTACCAGATGGGCTGGTTTGAGTATTTCAGAAACTGCTGATCTCCTGGGAATTTCACACACAACAGTCTCTAGAGTTTACACAAAGTGTTGCAAAAAACAAAAAAAAATTGACAGTTCTGTGAACACCTTGTTGATAAGAGGTCAGAGGAAAATGCAGTCTCTAGAGTTTACACAGAATGGTGTGAAAAACAAAATAAAAGTGAGTGAGTTACAGTTCTGTGGGTGGAAACACCTTGTTGATAAGAGGTCAGAGGAAAATGGCCAGATTGGTTTGAGCTGACGTGGTGAGCAGAAAAGCATCTCAGCATGCACAAAACATTGAACCCTGAGGTGAATGGGCTACAACAGCAGAAAACCACATCAGGTTCCACTCCTGTCAGCCAAGAACAGGAAACTGAGGCTATTATGGGCACAGGCTCACCCAAACTGGACAGTTAAAGATTAGAATAAAAATCTTTTTCCAGTCTTCAGCTGTCTGTGCCCTTGCCCTCATAGCCTCAGATTCTTGTTCTTGGCTGACAGGAGTGGAATCTGATGTGGTCTTCTGCTATTGTAGCCCTTCCACCTCAAGGTTTGATGTGATGTGTGTTCTCAGATGCTTTCCTGCACACCACAGTTCACAGGGTGTTTTGTTTTGAATGTGTGTAAAACTCCCAGGAGATCAGCAATTTATGAAATACTGAAACCAGCCCTTCTGGTACCCAACATCCATACCATGATCAAAGGCACAGAGGTCACACTTTTTCTTCATTCTGGTGTTTGATGTAAACATTAACTGAAGCTCTTGACCTGTATCTGCATGCTTTTATGCATTGTACTAATTCCATATGATTGGTTGATTGGATAACTACATGAATGTGCAGATGTACGGGTGTTCCTTATAAAGTGGAAGGTGAGTGTAAGTGTCTGTATTTTTTTATTTAGCATTTTAAAGGATACAAAGATCTGCCCAGAACCCATAAATGATAGTCCTATAGGTAAACTGGGCAAAAACAGGCAAATATAGGTACTTCTGTATTTAATTAATAAAGTTAAAGTCAAATATATTGATATTTATTTATGCATAGCTGAATATGTTGACTGTATTCATCAAAGGAGTGAAGGAATCATCAAGTGTAGTGTAATATGGATTTTTAAGTGGCGGGGGATGTTTAGTTAGCTAGCTGTAATCTTAGCCAGGGCAGGCAGGGACGTACTGTCTACATAGTGTTTTTCATGCTTTCCCTGCATCTGTATGGGTTTCCTCTGGGTTCTCCAGTTTCCTCCCATTTTCCAAAAAATATGCCAGTGGATAAATTGGCTATGATAAATTGCCCCTAGGTGGAAGTGTTTGTGGGTGAGTGTGTGTGTGCATGTGTGAGTGTGTGTGAGTGCATGTGCGATGGACTGGCATCTGATTCAGGGTGTATTGTCAACTCAACAGGATAAAGCATTTACTGAAGATGAATGAATGAAAGAATAACTAGCATTACTCATCCTAGAATTTTTTTGACAGATTGTTGGCCCACATGTTCAGGCTACACCTACTGTACTCCCACTCATGCATGTTACAACAACAGGGAGACAGTCAGTAGGATGTAAAGATCGTTCTTGGCAAGTCACCTCTTGTGGTGTTCTGTTAAGAATATATAGTTCATACTAGGAATTTGAATAAAACATAATGCACTTTTAGTTTGACATATTTTGAGTATAAATAAATAAAGTTATAAATTCTTTATAAACATTTATAAAGCTTAAATGTCAATTCAAAAAGCTGTGGCTTACTTAAAAATATTTATATTAAATAACTTACTATATTTGTATTGGGATTCATTTAGTGCCAATTTTTATTTTGGGATCTATTCAGTGTCAATTCTCTAGTGACAAATATTGGCATGTTATAAGTGGTGGGTAGGTTGGGCTCAGAGAAAAAGCCTGCTGTCAGAGCTTCATTCCAGCACAGCAGTTTGGAGTATCACACTCAACATGACTCTGGCATCTGCTAAGTGCCATGAATCTGTGGGATGTGCATGTGTGGGAAGACATGTGTGGAGAAAGCTCTGAATTTTGGAATACTTTCTACTGTTAAACTTGAAATAACACAATAAAGACATTGTCTATAAGTCATAAAACAGTTGCCTGTTGTCAGCTTTAGTTTTAAAATGCAAGCTGAAAAACCTTTTCCAATTTGGTATGACAACATCATTAATTAGACCTTCACACAGCATATAGCACTCTCTACAATAAGTATATGGCACAGGCCTACAATAAGTGTCAGATCAGGAACTCTCTGTTCCCACTCATCATGTTAACATGAACACGCTAGATTTGTTTCTCTAACTTTCTTCTGATTCAACATTCCACACACACACACACACACACACACACACACACACACACACACACCCATACACAAAAATAAACCTCTATACAACCACATTTTTAATTTTAATTAATGACTAACCAACCACCAAGTCTTAATAATAAGGTTTTCTTTAGAAATCCATTTACTTGGTTGTTAAGAGTTATATTGTTTTGTATATACACACACACACACACTGATCCAGAGCTCAGTTTACTGTATGTGAGGAGTTTCAGATGTTCTCCCAGTACCTGTGTGGATTTTGTCCAGGTCCTTCCACCTCCCAAAACCATGCCAATAGGTAGATTTAATAAGACAAATTGCCCCTAGATATAAAAGAGTGTGTGAATGTGTGTGTGCCCTGTGATAGACTGGCATCCCATCCAGGGTGTATTTCTGCCAGTCAGCTCCAGGCCCACTGCAACCCTGATTATAATAAAGCGATTACCAAAGATGAATGAATAAATGACATATTACACTGATCCACATATTACACTATTCCTTTCATCCTTTTGATTCCAAAAAAATGTTCATTCCTATTTTCTTGCACATACACTTAGGTCCCATGGCTGTGGACCCCTTGTAATCCTCATGAAGTTATACACCACAGTGCTAAGATCATGGATCCACACCTTCCTCTTTACCTAATGCTACCACCTTCCCTCATATAGCTAACTTTATTTTTCCATTGTTCCATTCCATTGTTTTTTCCATTCATGGTCACATTGATATAATCATTAGAACCAGAGTTGTTTAACTGAATGTAGACCCGTGTAGGTTGGACAAATTGGGCTTTTTGTGTCCAAGTCCAAGATATGTGTGTGTGTGTGTGTGTGTGTGTGTGTGTGTGTGTGTGTGTGTGTGTGTGTGTGTGTGTGTGTGTGTGCGTGTGGAGCGCACTGGAAATAGTCAGCATGCAAAAGGCCAACCTCTACCCTCTTCTGCCCTGCCCTTTCAAAGAGATGCCACAAAGGTGTCTGCAAACACAAATCAATTACACACTTCTTGATGGAGAACTGTGACATTTGCATTGGATGCCACTGAGTCATCCCAAATGCCATTGCTCTTACAAAAACAGTGAAATGCAAAGACATTGCAACTCAGAGTATACACATCATGCCATAAAATCTTAATGAGATGAAGCAAAAGTTGTACAGGAAACGTCATTTAAATGACAGTGCACCACTCTCCCTGGTGAGTCTATTTCATTTCTCTGTTACAGCTAATATTAATTCCTTTATTTGAGCCAGAGTTTTGCTAAACTTGACGGGTTTATATTCATCAATCAGGTAATGAGAATAAAATAAACTTATTATTTTAGAGCTTGTTCCTCATTCGAATTTTTCTCTAATACTGTATTTATTCAGTTAAAGGGTCTGCTAAAACTGCCAGTGTTTAAGGCGTGGATGGAGGTAGTTTGCTCAGTGGCACCATTTCAAAGTGATATTCTACTACAAAGCTTATTGTTGCCTTTAATTGATCATCCTTTGTGGGTGTTTATGTTAACTTTTCTCCTTCAGATTTTGTGTGTGTGTGTGTGTGTGTGTGTGTGTGTGTGTGTGTGTGTGTGTGTGTGTGTGCATAGATTTCCAGCATGGATTTTTAGCTCATACACTAGCAATACATGTTTTTGCTCGCTATTTTACCATCTGACAGCTAATCCAGGAAGAAATAGAAACAGTATTTTGGTTCTGATGTACAATGAATTATATTCAAATATAGAATGGCTATAATAGCAATTTGTTTAATGCTACAATAAGTGTTTTAAAAATAATAATAAGGGCAATATTTAGAACTAGCATTACTGAGTCAGTGGAGAAAAAACAAATACTCTAAATCATGATGCTCTTTTACTGCTGCAAGTCACTCTAACAGGAAATATTTACTAAAAATCAGAGCAGTTGGGTTGGGTTTGACACAGATGTTTAGGCTTATACGTTATACATCATGCCACAATATGGCATGAAAACTGATCCAGATACTATCACTGACTGTTGTGAAGCCAGAATTGAAATTATTGAAATCATTATAAGAGAAGGCTAAATATTAGGGATACTAGTGGTCAAGAGATCAATCAAAAATGGAGAGCAACAAATGTTAAAATAAAGCAAGGATAAATACTGATGTGGCAATAGCTCCTGAAGTTATAGGGGGATTCGGAGTGGTCATTATTCCTGAGTAATTTCATTGTTTGCTAATTAGCCAAATTATAGCCAGCCAACTTCCCTTGTTGTGGAATTAGTAGATCATTTCACTCAGTTGTGAAATACATTAGCTGGCTAGTTTGCTATTGGTGAACACCACAATGTTTGTCTGTTACAGATTTTGAGTTTTTTTCCAGCACCTCCTGTTAATTAACAGCTCAGCTAGCTAACTAAGCTGTCAGCTAATTAAAATTATTTTTGTGTCTGTTCTATTCTCTCCTGAGTTTTGTTTGCTGAGTTTTTTGACATTTCATTTACCAAGTCTTTAATGCTTAATTCTACTTGGATGTGTATCGACTTGCCACTCGCTATCATCTGTGCAAGGAAAATGTGAAACTATAAAATATTCCGCCAAGCGTTGCCAGCAATAAGATATTTATCTGAGAGAACATCCTGTACAGCAACTTTAAAAAGACTTACTCGGGCTTAGTTAGGCACTAGCTTTTTTCTGGGAAAATGAGCATTTTCCTCAAATACATTATATTCTAATGAGAAGGAACTGACATATGCAGAAAATAATGCATTTTACCTGAAAAACAAAAGAAAATGCATAAAAGCTTTAAGTGGACTAACTGAATGTCATTATAGAGTTTTAAGGTGCTGTTGGTATACATATCTGAAAATCCCTGTGGCCCTGTGTGTTTAATCTGGGTTCTTTGGTGTTCTCCCTAAAAACATGCTGGTAGTTTGATTGGCTGAGCTAAATTACCCCTAGGTGTGAATGAGTGTGTGTGTGTGTGTATGTGTGTGTGTGCATGGTGCCTACAGTGTGTATTCCTGCTTCCAAGCATAGGCTCCACATCCGCTATCCTGACCAGGATAAAATAATTACTGAAGATGAATGAACAAATGTTAAGCTCATTAAGTCATTCACAATTGTGTGGAATATTCTATAATTAACAGCTGTTAATTGCCAGCTGTGACAATTACAGACAACAAAACCGATGGCCAATAGTAAACGTACAACTGAAAGAAAGGACAAATTGTTCTGCTTTAGAGAGAGAGAGAGAGAGAGGGAGAGAGAGAGGAAGGAAGGAAAGGAAAAAAATCAGACAAGGAGGTGCAAATAACTGCCCTTGTTAAATATTCATCATTAATTTACATACATTAACAATAAACTCCTTTTCATTTAGTCTAGAATAATTACACCCATTATTTTCCACCAACAGTCAAATTACAGCGAATGACTGGATCTCTGAAGTGCACTATTTTGGGGCATAAGTATTTTCCATGGGGCCCCTCTGAACAAATAATTCATATTCTAAAGTGCATTGTTTAATCTGAATCCAGAGATAGGAATATACACTGGCATTATGATGCATACTAATTAGAGTGACTGAATTGGAGATGCTTAGGAGCAGGATGCACAGAGAAGTGACCCGATCCTATTACGTCAAAATGCATGCCTGCCTGTCTCAACCCTTGGGGGGAACCCTACTGCTATTTTAATTGTTATTCTGTTTCAGGAACTGGCTGATTGAAACTGTCATCAGCCCTTAAGCTCTTGGCTTAGTGTTGGGCAACAAACAACAACAACAAAAAACCCTACAGTCGTCATTCAGAGATGCTGTGTCAAAACAGATCATGTTTATCTTCTCTTCTGATGATGTATCAATGGCATGCATTTCTGAGTACACATGGCCTTAGGGCAGCTGACAGCTTTCAACTTCTTTCATTTCCCTCCCTGGTGAACATGTGTTCACTTTATGTAACACCTCTGAAAAGTCAAAGAATGTGTGGACATAACTTTGTTTTGAAAAAATCCGGGGATAAGTTTAAGGGCATCGAGGAAAAAGTTTTTAAAAACTTGGGTGATCAATGAGAAACAAGTACAAAAAAAACAACGTAATAGACTCGGAGCGTTTTCATGTCTGGCCCAAATGCACAGGTCTGTACTTAGGATCAATCCTGGGTTCTTTTCATTCTGGGTTTTCTTTAACACAAATTCCTTCTGAACTGCAGAACACTTGCAATTATTTTCATTATATACTGTGCATGTTTTTTGGAAACTATGAGATAATGCTTGTAACCTTTTATCATTTGTATTAATATTTATTTGTTCTTCATTGGTGCTCCTATATTTTAACACTAGTGAGGCTTTTTTGCTGATTAATAATTTAGCTTTTTTGAGCTGTAGATACCTGTGTTTCAATGCTTTGTTTGCTCAAAGGTATTCAGTCTCCTGCAATCTGCTGTCCACATCGTGCTTTCACTGGCATTGTAAAATGTAAAACAGAAGTTGTAAATTTATGTTAATCTAATTAACTCATGTTAGTCTAATTGAACCGATGAGGTTATCCTGTTCTGTGGGTAGATTGCTTTCATACTGTATATGCATTAGTTTTAGGTTTTGAAGCAAACCCTAGAAAACCATTGGACCAATGGACGGCATATTGGTTCCCTAGAATGTGTCCGAGTTTGAAAGCAAATTTAAGAGTCAAACAAACATATCAAATTCTAGGTTCAAGCCATTTCATGTCAGGTAAAAATGAATTCCCATACTCAATGAGCTTTATGGTTCTCAGTGTGAAGAGTGTTGCTTTCATGTCATTTTGTCCTGGGCTCATGTCATGTGCTTTTTGTCTACATTTCCATGGACCTTTGTTTCTGCTCCTGTCTCTGCTCCTATTCTGTCAAAGGTGTGCTTTCTGACTGTGTCCATCTGTTCTGTGTTAGATCATTGATTTGTTTTTCTATGGATACACTGATGTTTCTTGGTTTCTTAGCAAAATCCTATCATGCTTTCATGTCATTAAGTATTCTGATTGTGATAATGGATTATTCTGCCTTCACTAACTGCATGCTAAGTTCATTGAATATCATTCTGTACTTGTGGACTAAGTGATCGAGAAAGCAATAAATACGGTAGAAGAGTCAAAACTTCATTCATTATTATAGACTATATGGTTGGACTGGAAGGACTGGAGTGGCCTGCACAGAGCTCTCAACCCCACTGAACAACTTTGGGATGAGTTGGAACGCCGACTGCACCCCAGGCCTCCTCACCCAACATCAGTGCCCGACCTCAATAATTATAGCTCACTCTTGAAGCTGAATATATAAATCCTCGCAAAGAGTGGAGGTTATTTAAAGAGCAAAGATGTTCAAAAAGCACATATGGGTGTGATGGTCAGGTGTCAACAAATGTTTGGCCATATAGTGTAGTTTCTTTGTTTTTACAGTATTTGCAACTCAGATGGTTCTCAGCCCTTAAAACAAATACCGTACTAAGCTCCTCAAAGATCCCGTCTATCATTGTATTGCACAATGCTCCACTGAAAAACAGGACTGTGAATAGAATTGGATTCTAACACCAGTCAGCCCTATTTTCTGCAGACATAAGTCAACAGTAGGACCGGTTGACAAACCATACCAGCTCCTTTATAAAACTGGTAAAACTGGTTAATATTCACATTAAATGAACAACTTCAATGCATGTGTAAATTGTAAATGTCCATGCTTCAAATGATTTTCTTCCGACATGTAAAACTAAGCAGGCTAATACAGAAAACCTATAACTTGCACAACACCCTGCACTAAGCAATTCATTATGTGATTTCAAAATATGAAAAAGGATATTATTTTGCATCTTGCTAAATAACCTGTTGTCAGGTAACACTTATCCATACTTGATTAAAAAAATTCTGAATATACGCCAAAGATCAGTCCCTATTTAAAGTAATTTAATGATGTCAAATTTAGGGATATTCTTAGTGATGTTCATAAAAAAGTGTTTGTACAAATTCAGGCATTTGATGGGAACATGTCCACAGTGTAAATGTGTGTGTGTGTGTGTGTGTGTGTGCATGTGTGTGTTTTGGGTACTAGAACAAGCAGTAAGAGATGTTTGTCTCTACAGCTCACTGAGGTCTTACAAGACTCTACTGAGGTCTTTCTCATTTAAACATCCAACATCACACATATACCCAACAGGCTAAGTCTTTTCTTCGGAAATCAAAGAAAAGAAACAGAAAAGAAACACTTCGCTAAAACTTTAGCAAAGTGATCTTTCTCACAGTTCGCACTCATTAGTCCTTGTTCTGTCCTCAGAAAGAGATGTGCATGTACAGACATTAAGACAAGCTGGGGTCGATAATGAGGACAGAAATCTCAATTAAAGCAGAGGAATTCTGGGAACCACTGGACTTCAATACACCATGATGGCATTTTTAATGATGGTGACATTTGACCTTTGAGAGCAAAGTGCTTTGGGCAGAACTGGTCTCCTCAGTAGTGTATGATGAGCTTCAGACATGACATGCACCCCCTGCAGAGAAGAAAGAACTTGAGGGGGAAAATGTGCTATACAGTCATATATTTAATGTATCCTTGTGCTGCTTCCCAGTGTTTGTCATATAAAGCTGTACTGGAATTTATTAAAGGTTCAAACTTAATGTAATTTCGCAAAATCTAGAAGTCTACACAAAGGAGAAAGTGAGTATGATCTTTCCAAAAGATATGGACTGTACATATACCACATATGTATGAATATACCAGAGTAATTAGCTATACTATAATCCTACTATACTTATGCATTATTTTAGCATATTTCTACTATACTTGAGTATTGGCCTAATTATATTTCTAAGAATAAAACCTTACTTTTCACTCATCCATGACTGCAGGACCTGTTTTCTTTGTTAATGCAGGTTAGATTTGCATTGATTCCAGTAGCTAACATATCTGGCTAAGCAGCAAATCATATTCTATATTACTGAAGTGTAGACTTTCAGCTTTATTTTAAGAGGTTCCACAAAAATATGGTATTTACCTTTTAGGAATTACAACCATTTTAAGCAAAGTACTTCCATTTTCAGGGGCTCAAAGGTATTTGGACAATTGACTGACAAGAAGTTAATTGACCAGGTGCGGTCCATTCCCTCGTTACTTCAAGACAAATGAAGCAGATTAAAGGTCTGGAGCTGATATCAGGTATTGAGTTGGCATTTGGCAGCTGTTCGACTGGAGCTACCAATATGAAGTCCAAGGAGATCTCAATGATCGCAGAATCTTTTCCTTGGTGAAGAAAAACCCCTTCACAACATCAACAGAAGTCAAGAATACTCTGGAGAAGGTAGGTGTATCATTGTCAAAATCTACAATCAAGAGACGCCTTCGTGAATGTAAATACAGAGGGTTTATAAACAAGGTGCAAACCTCTGGTAACATTCAAGAACAGGAAAGCCCGATGCAGGTGGATAATGACCCTAAACATACTGCGAAAGCAACTCAAGACTTTTTGAAGGCAAAGACATGGAATATTCTTCAATGGCCGAGTCAGTCTCCTGATCTCAACCCAATAGAGCTGCTTTTCACTTACTGAAGACAAGGCTGAAGGCAGAAAGACCCACAAACAAGCAGCAACTGAAGGTGGCTGCAGTAAAGGCCATCTCCAGGGAGGAAACTCAGAATATGAGTTTTGAGAACATGGGCTCCAGACTTCAGGCAGTCATTGACTACAAAGGATTTTCATCCAAGTATTAAAATTATGGTTATATTTACAAGTATGTCACTTTGTCCAAATACATTTACTACTACTAAATACCTTTACCAAATACTTCCGCACCTAACTGTATGTATATATATATATATATATATATATATATATATATATATATATATATATGATTATTTACATTATATTTTACTTCTGATTAATTCCTTAGTATTCTCTAACAGTTTTACATAAGTAATAAAAGTCATTTTTCACATGAAAACATGACATGAAGTTAATTTCATGAGTTAAAACCATTTAAATTTTACTTTTAATACTTGAGTACATTTAAAAATAGCAATTTGACTGGACATCAAAGAAGCACCAAAAAAAAAAAAAGTTAAACCCAGAAACAATAAGCATGCAGAAATGTCCAACAGGGGGTGCTGATGTGGGCAGTAGTAAAGGTCTTAGTCCTGAGAGAGAAAGAGGAACCTTCTTCAGGACCAAATGCATTGATGCTCATTGGAGATAATGGTGGTACTACACCAGACATGCCTCTGTACCGATCCTTTTAATTATTCACCCTTTGTCATTTTCACATAATACAGACAGATGTTTCAGAAATTATAGTTTAATACATCTAACATTAGTGTTTTGCAGTAGTAAATCAGTGACTCTGCAGCTTCCTCTAAAGAATTACTAATTAACAGAGACATGGTACATGTTCTACAATATTAAACCAATATGCTGAGTTCACTTGAGTGCCAATATCACCAAGAACAAATTAGCTACTCTGGAATACAGAACAGTAGACATTTGTAATCTTTCTCTTTTTACCAGACACGATAAAAATCAAGGGAATTAATCATGTAATTCATCATAAATAAACAAGCATTTTACACTATACCTGATTATCCCATCTTGTACTCGGTGGTGGAAAAAGTACAGAACACACTGACGTGAATAAAAATACTGCTAATGTAGTAATAATTCACTTGAGTAAAAGTAAATGTATTGATCAAGAAAATTACTCAAGTAAGAGTAAATAAGCCTTCTGGTGAAAATCCACTTGAGTAATTACTTTACAACTAATCATAAAACTTATCCAGTGCAACTGAACAATTATGTTAACTAACCAAGTAAGCTATGCTGAAGTGAACACCACCTCGATTATCAATATACAGAAGATAACATTAGCTGGTTAGCTAACTTAGCCAAATGTTTGTTAACTAGCTAGCTTGTGGTAATTCATAAATGTTTCTAGCTACATAATTAGCTGTCTCGCAAAGATGCCCCTTAAACATTATGTGAAGCATTATCTATGGTCTGTAGCAGCACTATTTAATACAACATGTAATCACTACTGAACACTGACATGACATCTTAAGTTTAATACAGAGCTTTCAGACTGTAAAACATTAAAAGATCTGGCTAGCTAATATAGGTCACTCAGCTAATGGCTTACCTGTGTATGTTTCTAGAGGTTGGATATTGAGCTGTGAAATGCCAATATCTCAATGGGCTTTGGATCACATACTTTGCAGATATTTTTTCCTTTGAAGCAGTTAAAACTGATGATACCTGATAAATTGGGCCACTGATCCTCATCTGTCTCCACTGTCTCAGACATTGCTGCTGACTAAGCATTTGGAGCCTGAATTGTACACTTTAATCAGGAAACTGCTTTATAAAATTACTACAAATTTGCATCTAGAATCTAGACCTAGACTCTAGGATCTAGAATATTGGTTGTTGTTACCAATCTCTTGCTTGGTAAGAATTAATGTTACCAAAATTAATATATATACAGTAGGTTACGGGTTGCTGCTTTTTTGTGATCTTGTCCTGTTCAGTACTTGTCCTGCACTGTCTCGTGTTGTCTGTTCTGCACTGTTTTGTTTTGCACTGTTTGCACCAGGTTGCACACTATGCACTTTATGTGGCTAGGACAACTTAGTCTAGTCCTCAGCTCTGTGTTCCTGTAACTGTATGTTGT
>CM040991.1:13606305-13628805 GCA_022985145.1 Pangasius djambal
CTATGCACTTTATGTGGCTAGGACAACTTAGTCTAGTCCTCAGCTCTGTGTTCCTGTAACTGTATGTTGTGTGAGGTGACGATGTTTTATGTAGCACCAAGGGTTCTGGAGAAACGTTGTCTCATTTCACTGTGTACTGCGTCAGCTATATATAGTTGAAATGACAATAAAAGCCTCTTGACTTGACTTGACTTGATTTTACCTCGATGTAACTATGCCGTTCATTTGCAACCTTCCCATGTAAGTAAATCATTTTTTAAACTAAATTAAGTAAATAAACTCATGTGGAAAAATCATCCACCAAGAATTAGCTTTAAAATTCTAACCAAAGCTAAAGAAAAGGACGGACTACTGTTACCTGATCTACACTTAAACTACTGGCCAGCCCAGGTGAAAGGTATTATAAGCTGGATACACAAACATAGGGATGCACAATGGACAGATGTTCAATCCACGCTCAGCTATCCCACAACATTAGAATCCCTGCCCTTCACAAATGATATAAACACAGTGCCTTTATAGTGGGTCACGTAATTTATAACACTTTGGAAACCGGGAAGGACATCTTAAATTAAAGATGAACATCTTTCAAGATGAACAATGGCAGACTATATGTGATAACATCTTTCTCACTCTATCCTACAGTAAAATAATTGAACAAAACTACAAATTCCTGCACAGAATATATATACACAAAAAATACACAAGTTTTGGCTATCAGTACATGACTTTGCAAAAAAAAAAAAGTAATATATAACATGAATATACATGAACATGAAGAATATAACACATAAACATGAAGAATATAACACATGAAACAAACCCATTTAGATATCTTTTAGGTACAGATATACATCAGTGATTAGATGTTATCTCCAATACACACGTAGGACTGATATCCTATACAGCAATGCGTTTTGCTATATTGGAACAAGGAACAGCCTCCTCCATTTGATTTCTTCAAGCAAACGCTAGATAAGATACTGCCACTGGAACAATTGACATACAACTTAAAAATAAAAGAAAAGCCTCCATTAAAATCTGGGACCCACTTATGACATGTTTTTAGCCCTTCCCATGTACTCCATATATTACATAATATTTCATATTATGCATCTGTAACTAGTATTTAAACTCTTGTGCTGACCAACTACATAGTACTTTTCTGGATAACCAATTATTAATTATTATTGCATTTATAATAAAACCATCCATCCATTTTATATACTGCTTATCCTACACAGAGTCACAGGGTAACCTGAAGCCTATCCCAGGAGACTCAGGGGACAGAGTGAGGTACACCCTGGATGGGGTGACTGCCCATACTGTTGCACATTAATGCCATCATTCCCAAGGATCTAGATAGCCATCAGTTTGCTTATCGAGCAAAAAGATCAACTGATGATGCTGTCTCACTTGCACTTCACACAGATTTGACACAGCCAACACACAGCCAAACATTTATGTTAGGATGCTATTCATTGATTTCAGTTCCGCTTTAAATACCATTATCCCTCATATGTAAATTAGGCAACCTGGGCTTAATTTACATATAAGTTTATGAGGGATAATGTAAATTAGGCATCCAGAGGAGGTCCAACATCTAGTTCAGTGGTGTATGGACAATAATTTGGTCCTGAACATCATGTAAACAAAAGAGATCATTGTAGATTTTAGGAGATCCAGGAAGACCATCCATCCCTCTTTGCATATAAATGGAGAGGAGGTGGAGAGTCTTAATGACATCAGGTTCCTTGGAGTCTACATAACAAAAGATCTCACATAGTTCATCAACACCCCACCTCCCATCTTCCCTGTTCACCTATGAATGCTCTGCTAAGCACAGCTCCAACATCATCTTCAAATTTGCTGACAATACAACCATCCTGAGACTCTGATGACAAGACATTCTACAGAGAAGAGGTCAGAGCACTTTCAACTTGGTGTGATGACAACAATCTCTCTTTGAATGTCAGCAAGACCAAGGAGATGATTGTGGATTACAAGTAGTCACAGAGAAGGGGTCACACTCCTATCTCAATGGGGTGGAGGTGGAGAGAATTAAAAGCTACAAGTTCCTTGGTGTTCACATCTCTGAAGATCTCTCCTGGAGCCTCTACACTGACACAGTAGTGAGAGCAGCCCATCAGCGTCCCAAACTTTCTGCGGAGGCTTAAAAGCTTTGGCATTTCCTCTGATATCATGTCAAACTTCTACCACTGCACCATAAAGAACACTCTGACCGGCTACATCACTCTTTGGTATGGCAGCTGCTCCTCCTCCAACTGCAAAGCTCATTATAGTGTGGTAAGAACCTGATTGTTAACAACCAGTAGTCCCTCATCTAGCACTGCAACATTTTATTACTGCCACTTCCAGACATTTAGATATTTACTATTCAGATTTACTATGTACTCTTTATTGTATTTGTATTTACTGTTCTGCCTTATATAATAGCACGTGTCATTTTTACTCTGCCATTGAAATAATTTAATAGCACGTCACTTTTACTCTGCCACTGTAATAATTTAATAGCACATGTCATTTTTACTCTGCCATTGTACACCATTTATTACATTACAGCATCATCTCAACCACTCATGCCCAAATATGTGTTTGTCATGTCTAATAAGTGTTTGTACTGTCAGTGTCTAAATCTAAGCCTCGTCACAAGCATTTCAATGCCCAGTGTACCCAGTGTAACTGTGCAAATGATAAATTGACTCGACACCTGGTGAAGAAAGCACAATAAAGGGTATTTTTCTCTCGGAAACTTAGTGAACTTCTACCGTGGCACCAAAAACAGCATCTACGGTACTCACCTATGGTATCACAGTGTGTTATGCTAGCTGTACTGGGGAAAACCAGAAGGAAAGGCTGGGGAATAGACTTGTTTCAGACAGCTAAAACAAAACAGAGGATTATAGGCTCTGAGCTCCCGAACCTGGGTATTGTGTATGCTAGCTGACTACACACAAAGGGTAGCAACATCATGAAAGACTCCACCCACCCAGGACACAAAATATTTGTTGTTATTATTATTATTATTATTATTATTATTATTAATTTATTTATTTTTTACTCTATAACAGTGGTAAATGCAGCGAAGCTGAATATTTCATTATTAAAACAACTCAAGTAAAAGTACTACAATTTAATTATACTCAGAAAAGTACTGTTACAGTGAACCATGTACTTAAGTACTATAATGAGAGTACATGTAGTTTGTTACTTTCCAACCCTACTTGCACTTGACATCTTGTCAGCTTTATGTTTATCATATTGTGGGAACTGAGTATGCTCTTCTATGTGCAATATGTTTTATGTATAAAAATGTTCCAAAATGGCAAACAGATGTTTGTAGGCTTTCAGAAACACTGTAAAGTTCCATTTATTTCATTAATCTTTTAATCAGTAAAATACATCCTTGGTGGATCCTCCCAGAGCTGGAAGAGTTGCTGTAATACAACTCTAAGGCAGAACTGGGAACCCAAGAGCAAAGCAGGCCTTCTTTGAAGTCCTCATAAATGTCAGAGCGCTAAGAGAGGTTAATAAATATTTAAGACAATCTTTAGAATCTTTGAACTGCCATGTTGGCTCTAGCTCCCAGGCCCACAATATTGCACCAAACTCTGGGGCCTTGGTAGGCTGGAACATTTCTTATGTGTGGCGATCCTTGCTTTGAACAAGCAATGCACAACAAGGAGACCTGGCTCACCTTCACCTTTACTGATCTGAGAATAGATCATATCTGAGTGAAAAGACAGTCTCAGAGGAACGCAGAGCCACTTGTTGTAGTATCTAACCTGTCCATAGTAACCAGGTGATCCTTAATAATTGTAGTAAGAGACCCAGATACTGTCAGGTGTAATTTTATTGGCATAGCAGACAGAAGTGTGTGTTTTACATGAGCCAAGAAGCTACAAAATATGCCTAGTTTATTATGTTCTGCATAAGATCTTTGATAAGGGACAAATAAACACTTGCTGTAGATGCCATTATATAAAGTCATTTTTGTCATGAGATATGTTTCCATCTAACCTACCAATAATAATACTAATAATACTTCTACTACTACTAATTAATAAATAAATAAATAAATAAATAAATAAACAAACAAAAAATAAAATAAAATAAAATAAAATAAAATAAAATAAAATAAAATAAAATAAACTACTTTGTCCTGATTTTCCCTACCTTGCCCTTTTATACAGTACATAATATGAAATTAATAAATACATTTTTGGTCACCTTGAATACATTTTTAATGACAGTCCAAGTACCCATTTATGCATTGTGCTATTGATTGAAATTTAATTCTGGATTCTTCTATCCAAGCAAATATACAGTATGTCTTCCTTTGGGTTCTGCATGACTCATCTACGCTTGAATGCCACTCACTAATTAGAACTGACTAAACACACACACACACACACACACATATATATATATATATATATATATATATATATATATATATATATATATATATATATATATATATATATATATATATATATATATATGCGTATATATATATATGCATATATACAGGCAATTTCTGTTGGCTTTTATATTAAAAATTCTGATTCAGGTATCCATCAGACATCACATTCCTGCATCCACCCCCATCTACGCTTCCCAGAACACACTACGCCCTACAAACATGGCCGCACAAGACTACAACCACAGACATTGTCACGTTCACAGTCTCCGTAATACTAGTTGCACACACCTGAACATGCCCTGTATAAAGGCCTCACAAACAATCAAAGTAAAGTAATGCTCAGTGTGTGTCTGGGTGTTGTTATTCTGGTTCTGACTTTGTTTGCTCCTCATTTGTGATTTTGGATCTTGCCCTATTCCATTTTGCCCTAATTGCCTGACTCTTGCCTGTTTTTGAATTACGTTTTTGAATACCGTTTTTGTCTGCCAGATTCTTCAATAAAACTGCACTTACATCCGTTTCAGGCATCCTTACCTTACAGGTGCACCATGTGAAGTATGCATGTTTTTGCTCTGGAGAACTGCTCTCAGAAAAACATTTATTGATCTTTCCAAAAATAAAAAAAATATATATATAGTTTACATTTGTTAGTGAGTGAACTTCATTTCTAAACATTAAAAATCAAATTAATTATTTGTATGTTATCAGGGATTGCTTAAATATGTCATCTGTGGATTAGGTTGAAAATCCAAATGCTGTGTAATGTAAAGATGGCTAGTCTTCACTCCAAGATCAAGATCTATTAAAAATAGTGGGCTCTGAGGATCTTTTATTATTATTATTATTATTATTATTATTATTATTATTATTTTACAAAAGGCATAAATATAGACTATATGGCCAAAGGTATGTTGAAACCTGTATGTGGTTCCTCCCCAAACTGTTGCCACAAAGTTGGACCACACAATTGTATAGAATGTCTTTGTATGCTGTAGCATTACAATTTTCCTTCACTTGAACAAAGGGGCCCAAACATGCTCCAGCATGACAATGCCCCTGTGCATAAAGCCCTGACCTTTTGAGCAACCTTGACTCCACTGACCACCTTTAAAATGAATTGGATTGCCAAATGAGCCTCAGGCCTCCTCACACTTCATCAGTGCCTGACCTCACTACTGTTCTTGTGGTTAATGTGCACAGCCATTCCCAGAAAAGTGAAGGCTATTATAACAGCAAAGAGGGAGTAAATCTGGACTGGAATGTTCAAAAATACATACACACATATGGGTTTGATGGTAAAGGTGTCCACAAACTTTTGCTCATATATTGTACATTTTATATTTAAATCTGTCCTTTTGCTCTGAAATGTTTATATGTTCTATGTAGAAATAAGAAAGGGCTAAAAGTAGAATCTTTAAGAAAGACAAGAACATTTATCAAAAGAAACCTTTAAAGAACTTTTGAAGAACCCTTTTCTGTGTATAGAGGCTGGGGCTGAATTCTTTCTAGCGCAGACTGCACATTCATGCAGCCTGTCAGTGACAGTTATGGCAAGTGTTTACACATAGCGAAATGTCATTTAAAGGCTAATTTATTTAAGTGTGCTTTGTTGACACATTCATGACATGTCATTGTGATTGAGAAGGTACAATAGCGGGTATAATAAACATGAAGCCTTTCAATGAGTGTGTGTGTTCTTGTTTGTATGCATAATTGTCATATGCCTATGCCTGTGCTTTACAGCTCATTCTTAATAGTTTCATAATAATAACAGCATAATAAGGTTAAAATAAAGTTATTGGAAAGTAATAGATTTTTTTTAGCATTCTCATTCAATATCTTTACCAGCCGTCACTGGTGAATATTATAAATTTATATGGCCTCGGGGCTTAGACTGTATATATGGTAGACAACCTGACAACTGTAAGAACAGAGTGAATTTCTCCATCATTTGACAGGGTGAAGAATAGGTTATCATCAATGTATATAAAGTTGTACTGATTAAAAACAGAACCATAGCAACAATGTAATCCAAGTAATAATAATCATGGTAGTCATGTTTCAAAATGCAGAAAGTCTCTGTATTGTCAGAAGCCTAAAGTATATACAGCCTAAAAACTATTCGCATTTTGAAAATACCCATGTTACCATACTGTGTTAGGGCTGTCACTTACCCACGTTACCATACTGTTACCATACTGTGTTAGGGCTGTCACTTACCCACGTTACCATACTGTTACCATACTGTTACCATACTGTGTTAGGGCTGATTATATTGGTAATCAAGTAATCTGACAATTATTTTGATGAATAATCGAGTAATCTGATTTTTTTTTACATTCACAATAAAAACAGACTTAAATGAACAGTAAGTTCACTTAAGATAATTATTTAATCTCCCCAAACTATATATATTTAGAAATGTTCTATCACTCAATATTTGATATTTGTACACTGTTTTAAGAACTGCTACAGTGATTATAATTCCTTGATTTGTTTGATGAGTATCCATGGAGACATGCAAACTCAAAGTGGGAGTTACAACCTTATTATGAAACATGTTATGAACACGTAGTGCACATTTGGAAAAATATGTTTTCCCATGTTTACTTCACATTTGGTCAGAGATAATTATCATTTCTCTCTACTTTCTATTAAATTATGTGGGCGGGCATTAAAGTGGTGAAATACTCTTTCATAATGTGCTAGGAATGTATCATACACATCATTTTCGGGCTTGTTCTTAAAACAGCTGTGCAAGTTAAGATTATTCAAAATTGTTAAAATCTGCTGCTTCTGGCAGCAGATCTGAGAAACCTGGAAGTCGCCTTTTCAGGTGTGGCAGCATTGAAGATGTGCTGATATGGTATTACAGCAAAATTGGTTGTGGGCCTTATCTGGTTGAATTTAGGCCCACATACCACCACGGCCCACTCCCCTTGAATGGCCCTTAAGCTGCAAACTCATGCCAGAGCTCAGCCTAATGCTGTTTCACACAAGACTGTGAAAAAAAAGGTGCCAGAATTAAACCAGAAGGGCCTAAAGTAAGCCAGATCTCACCCAGATTTTTTGCTATCAGGGGAGGTGGGTAGAGTATCCAAAATCTGTACTCAAGTAAAAGTACAAGTACTTATGGAAATATTTACTCAAGTAAAAGTAAAAATCTTAATAGTTACTTGAGTAAGAGTAAAAAAGTATCTGATGAAAAAACTACTCAAGTAGCTAGTTACTAGTTACTTCTGATCTGATTGATACGAAGCAAAAACTCTGAATTTCAAACTACTTGGAGAGCTTTCACACACCTCTCCTTGAAAGTCTCTTTGTTCTACTTATATAAAACCTAGGCTGAAGTAAAGTAGCCTATCTCAGTCCTGTGATGGGCACATTAACATCACATAACCTGTCATTTGCAATAAAATCTCAGACACACGCAGATGTTTTTCTAACAGTTAACTCTGTCTTTATTTTCACATTCACAACACAAACCTGTCAGCATCTGCATTTAAACAAGCTAACAGAGAACAAAAGAGAAGGTGTGTGTGCAGAGTGTGTGTTTGTTATTATGTTTGTGTATGAACTTGTTTATGTGTGTTTGCGCTTCAGTATGTGAATGTTTATTTGGTCATATGTTCTTTCTTCAACAATCAGTTTTACAGAATTTTACTGCTGACCTTCAGCAGTGCCCACAGTTACCAAATTACCATTAACAGGGTTCAAATAGGCATAATCTTGACACTTACCGCCACGTGTTTTTTCAGGTTGGAGCTGGAATTCTTGTGCGCTGCAAGGTCAGTTCGTTTTGGTGCACACAGCATGCGTCGCATTATGAAACTATTCTTTTTGACATCTTGGAGTGAAAACATAGACTGAACTTGAGGCCACGGGTGAGCTGCCTCCGATAACTCGCACACGTCTTCCTCTGCTTCAGCCATCATCTTCCAACTAAACGCGCGCTAAACGTAAGCGGGAGATGCGTAGCAGCCTCTCGCGAAGCAGCCTCTCCAACGTCTCGCGAGACTTGCGAACAAGTCATATAAACTAATTATTTAAAAAATCTCATATTTATTACCCTTTGATAGTAACGGAGGAACGCCGCCAAACGTAGCGAAGTAAAAGTAAAGCTTTTTCACTAAAAATGTACTTGAGTAAGAGTAAAAGTACACATCTTTAAATATACTCTAAAAGTACAAGTTACCCAAAATTTTACTCAAGTAAATGTAACGAAGTAAATGTAATTCATGTAGTTCATTTTTGCATCGATGGCAGACAACAATACGTTGGACACGTTGGTTAGTACGTTGGACTACTGATCAGAAGGTCAGGAGGTCGATCCCCAGCACCCCCAAGCTGCCACTGCTAGACCCTTGAGCAAGGCCCTTAACCCTCAACTGCTCAGTTGTATAAATAAGATAAATGTAAGTCACTCTGGATAAGGGCATCTGCCAAATGCTATAAATGTAAATGTAATGTACACAGTAAACATTCTGTGTCGTTTGTTGCATGGACCCTTGTCTGTGCGCTGCCTTGCCTCCATGATTTTGCTAAATACTCGAAACGGTAAATTGTAATCGAGGATTTTTTTTTTTTTTTTTAATTGGGTACTAGAATTTAATCAAGTAATCGTGATAGCCTTAGTTAGCAAGCCTGCAAGGCTTTGTTTGCAGAGAAGAGAACTTTTATGAGCCTAATCATACTGTATGTTGTGAAAAGCACAAGCATTATGCATGAAGTGGGCAATGCTCAATATGTTAAAAAAACGAGGTAAAAATAATTACTTTTAAATACTATTATTACTAATTATTATTGATCATATTCAAATAGCATAGAAGAAGAGGTTAGCATGGTTAAAATAGCTTGGTGCAGAAGGTCTCATACAGAGCATAATGAAAGCTTGATATGTATGCTTGTACCAGAACATTGATATCCAATGTATAGAAGATGCTGCAGATAATTTGCATGTGAGCGTTTTTTCTGTGAGACTGGGCTGAACTAAAATATCTGGTGCCTAAATCAAAGCACTGGATAACATTTATGTAGGTTGAAGCATAATTAACCTCTCATGAGATACGAGGCAATCATTTCATATAAGCTCCAATACAGCTCCCAAGTGCTGTCCCATACAATTCTTCTTTTGTAGGCCTAGTTTGCAGTTATCTCATGAATACTATGTGAGCACAAATATGATTGTGATTTTTAATTTGGCCATATTCTGGTTTCACAATGCCACAATGGATAACAACAGTGCCATGTTTTCCACCATATATAGAGCAATTACCTTGGTGGAGCTTTCAGAGAAAAGGTGTATGTCTGGAAGGCAACTGGAATCCTGCAACCAGACCTAAATTGGAAAATTATTCTTGTTGTTGTCATTATTAAGTTACTATAGCTATAAGCCTATTTGATCAGGTTTAATGCAAACATCAGTAACTTAAAACAATGTATATATAATGTCAACTTGAATTTAATTGCAATTGTAATGCTGCTCTAAAGTGCTGTTACAGAATAACAATTTATGTGACTGATGGATCTTTTACCACTATGTTGGTTCAACAGAGAACTACAAAAATTCCCATCATAAATGTCACCATTATGTGGAAAAAGGACCATTTTCTCTATATTGCAGTAACAACAAAAATGGTTAAGATACTGTATATGGACCAGAAGGTTGTTTAGGGAACCAAAATTGTTCTTCTGTGACATGACTCTAAAAACCCTTTTCTAAGAGCATACAACTGACTCTGCAAAGCTTGCACAGAGCTGTCACAGAAAGGAAAAACCAGGTAAAATGTATGTCTTTCCAGTATTTATGACAATATTAATGACAATGTTTAGACATGAAGAAAAGTCAACACATATTGACTCACTGACACATACTGATGTATTGACACATTGACACAATGGACAATGTGACCTAGTCCTAGGCTAATCTGTAGCTAAACAGTTGAGTGCAGGTGTAAGTTAGTTAGCTAGCAAATGTAGCTGAGGCCCACCACAGCAGATTTCATTAACTGAGGTATGTTTACTTAGCTAAAGTATATTAGCTGAAAGCAAAGATGAGAAAATCTCATCACCAACACTCTGTTTTGGTAATTGCTCTGTTTTAACCGATGATTCTGATTCACTGTATATGTCTGATCTTGTGTGCATTTGACTGACACCCCATTTCTTAATTTTACACTTTAAACATTTATACCATTATACTGTTTGACTATATGCTATTTGATTGAAGGAGCATTTTTGCACAGTTTTGCATATTTTGTTCTGTTACAAATTAAATGCCATGCCAGGAACTTCTCATATGTGATGTGTCTAGCCTCTCATCTGTCAGATGAGTCTTTTTTGGCCTTTAAAATAATGCAGATAGAAATTCCTGCAATACCATATACTGAGACAGTGACTGATCATTATTTATTGATGCCCCCCTGGTTTCCCTCCGTGCCCCTCCTGGGCCAGCCTTCTAAAGTTGAAATGTTGGCCTAGACACTCCACTGACGTGATGCAATGATGTTAATATAGACCTAAATCAAACAGAACAGGAAAAAAGTGAACAGAACATCTATCGTATATACTACACCACATGTATTTAATTTAATAATATAAAGTTTACACTATATTACGCGATCGTATTGTCAAGTCAACAAGGAATACCACATAGTCAGAATAATGTGATTAGATTGTTTTGCAATGTTTTGTATGTATGTAACATACAGTTTAGTATGAGCTAGGAAGTTTGTCTAATTTTAAAGTTTGACAGAACCATCTGGTTCCTGCCCTGGTTATGATCTGACCTGGGACCGCTAACAAGAAACCATCAGCAGTAAACTTCTGAAACAATTCAAGGGACTGCTTATGTGGGACCAACCTTGACAGTTAAACCCACATTATTATTTTAAGGCAGCCTAGATGAATCTGGTTCAGTGGAATATTTGTCTTGGACAGGCTCTGACATTTGAGACAGTGGAATAATTATCTCTTAAGCTGCTTCAGAAGAACGCCTACAGTCCAGTTATATAGGACAGAAGCATTGTCAAGAATGTTCGGAGAAATGAAGTTGGTTTAGTTATGCTTTTAAACATTAAAAACCAACCCCCCTTTTATAAAATAAAATGTAAATAAAAAATAAAATAAAGAATTCTTAAATTCTTTCTATATTCTACAATTTCTGTAATCTATTTCTGCAATAGCATTTTATGAATGGGGAATTGTTTCTTACTCATTTGTTAATAACAAATACAATTTTTCCATTGAATTAAAGCAGTTTACAATTTTGGAGAAAGGTGATGATTTTATGTCACCAACATGATCAAAACATGTAGTGAAAATGAAATAGAATAATGTTAAAATAACGTTATAAATAAAATTATGTTGGATTGCCTTCTTCAAAACATGCCATATTTACTTTATATCTAATTAACTTCATTTAAATTCAGTTAACTTAACATTTGAGTGCAGATGGAAGCAATATGCACAATTTAATTAAACAAATCCAGTTATTTTTTTCAGTACATATGAATAGATTTTCTATTTATAGATATATAAATTGAAAACCTAGACAACATAGAACATAAAAACACAAAATGTCATGGTTTGTTGAAGAAATTCCTTTTCATTTCAGAGCCCATGTTTGGAACAGCTTGTGATCATGAATGCCGTTGTGTAACATCCTGGTAAGAAAAATAGAAATGGCACGTCCCCTTGAGCCTCCTTCATCAAAATGTCTGTGCATGAACCTTATTACCCATCTAAATGCTGAAGCTGTTGTACATGTCATTTTCAGTAGCTGGCAATGGAGTTAGTGTTCTTAGCTGAAAGTGGGAGTTTTAATTCTAACAGTCCTTTTTTTTATCCCAAGGCTGTATCTGCTATGTTCAGGCACTCTGTGTCTCTCTCTCTCTCTCACACACACACATACACATACACAAACACACACACTAAAGTTGCCTTGAAATAGACCACAGTGATAAAACTTTCAGACAGTGATACAGTGATAAAAATTTCAGACTATTTGTAAGATGTTTTACAATGAAGAAAATAAAGCTCATGTATCTGTGCTGATTTAATTAGATCTCTTCCTCTCTATTAAACAAGACTCAGGAAAGAAAATAGCTAATTCATTTGTAAAGACGTAACATCATGAAATTAGGGCATGTGCTCAAAATCACATGTGCATGGTGATGCAGGGACTGTGAGATATTTATCTCAACTCATTCTTTCTATTCTGAAGATTTAACATGTTTGTCATGGGGATGCTACATGATCAGTCCTACTCTATGATATTATAATAGGTATATAAATCTGCATATAAATGGAAAGACTTAAACTATTGCACTTTATCCATTTTCCCCCCACATAGAATGTAGAGTAGATGTCATGTTTGTAGTGTCTTGTTTATACTACACTCTTCTATGTTGAAAGGAAGTCATTAACAGTCGAGCATAAAAATTCTCTTTTTTATAGTTAATGCAAACAAATCCATAAACAGGAAAAAACCCCAGACAATACCAGAAAAAAAAAAAACTAAAAACAGAGGAACACTATGAAAACTATGAAGACAACATAGACTTAGCATTTCAGTAGAAGTACATGGAAACAGGTAAGACACAGATAAGTCAAACAGAGGAAACAGGTGGAACAGAGGAAAAACAGGAAGCTAATACGTTTTCCCAGTTTCTTTGACAGTAGCCATTTCTTTTCACATCACTAAAGAAATCAGCTGAAATGGAGTTGCAATCAGACTTCAGGCTGGTAAAATATCACATACTGTGCATTCTGCAATCCAACATACTGTATTTGCCTCTTATATAGTCACTGGTCACTAAAAAGGCCTGAATCCATGTTCTGCAGTTGTTTGCTTTGATTAACACTTAAGTTGGTTCATTGATTCATGCCACACATTTGTCAGCAGAGCAGGTTTCGCAGTGGCATCCTGAGAAGAGTCAAAAGCAGACATAAAAAACAACATCCCTAACACCTTCTGGACATCTGGATACACACAAATCCCACAAATCACACACATCTTTTTTAATTAATTTATTTATTTCAATTTAATCAGAATATACTGCAAATAACTAGCATTTGCATATGCATAATATATCAGTAAATGCTTTAATTACTATATCACATCTTTCCTACATACAGGATTCTTTATATAAAACCAGGATTACTTTACTGTGCATGCATTACAACTCTAGGCCTCCAGGAATAGATTTGAGAAGGTTTACTGATGAGAATGAAGTGTAGGTAGGTTTGGTCTTGGTGGACTAGATATGCTACACTGCTGCTAAGCAAGTACAAAGACTTGCTTGCTCTGTTAGACATGCTCATATATTAAGTGAAGTGAAGTGACTTGTGGCCAAGTATGGTGACCCATACTCGGAATTTGTGCTCTGCTCTGCATTTAACCCATCCAGGTGCACACACAGTAGTGAACACACACACAGTTGAAATAAGGTGAATTGGTGGTTATCTAGAGTTATATCAGACATGGTGAGATCGTCAACGGAAAGTGATTTGCAAGTGACTTCCCTGGACCTTAGAACCCTGTAAAAAGCAGTGAGGAAAACTGTTTCTAAGAGTGTGTCTATGTAGGAACCGAAAACCCCCAGTCTGAAATGATGCAGCAGTTTGTGTAAAAATGGTAAGGTAAGAGGTAAACATTTATCTTTGGTTGCAGAGGAAGCCTTCGAAATGCCATCCAGGAGCAGGTGGATGGAAGGATGTTTGAAGAGTCTAGGTGTGCTGGGATCCCGGCAATGGAGGTGAAACTGAGTGCCTGCTAAGTTTGCTTTAATGGAAGGAGGCTGTAATTTGTGAGAATTAAAACAGTAGACTATGAAGGCACACAGTACCTCAAAATTTGATGGGAAGGGAGGGAAGACAGAAGCAGTGCAGAACAGGGAGAAGTGTGACAAGGCAGAGTCATAGGCTTTTAAGGTGGATTTAGCCATCCCTATCCTCATGATTTTTTTGTGCCTCTTCCAAGTACGAAGGGAGAGATTTTAGTCTAGTACTGTTTGGGGGAATGGGGGTGGATGGTTGGGCTTTGGGGCAAAGCGTGTGGAATTCCTGGCTAGTGGGATGGGAAAAATTCTTAGTACCGGGGGCAGGTTTATTTGGGTGAAGGAAATTCTAGTGTGACGTTTGATAGGTAGTCTGGGGACAGAGATTAGTGGAGTGGGAAATGGTCCTGGACCAGTAAAGTGTCTGCTAATTCAATTCAATTTTATTTGTATAGCGCTTTTAACAATGGACATTGTCACAAAGCAGCTTTACAGAAATAAATGAATTCACAAAAAATATATTGTAAATATTTGAATTTATCACTGTGAATTTATCCCTATGAATTTATCCCTAATGAGCAAGCCAGTGGCGCCAGTGGTGACTCTAGCAAAGAAAAACTCCCTGAGATGATATGAGGAAGAAACCTTGAGAGGAACCAGGCTCAAAAGGGAACCCATCCTCATCTGTGTGCAACGGATAGTGCGATTATAAATAAATCCCTTCTATTATTGTGTACTATAAGGACAAATAGTGCAATTGTGCAACCAATAAATTCATCACAGTTTTCACAAGAAGTCCGGTTAGTTAAAATCTATCCAGTGTCCACTGATGGAGTCCTGAGTACAAAGCTGCTCGTGGCAACCGCAGCCCCCAAGCCACTACAGCAATCGCAGTCCCAAGCCATTACAGTACAGCTCCGTCCATATGGGGCCACCCCCAGCAGCAGTAAGCAAACTCAACCGATGAGAACTCCAACCAGAAGTAGGGCATCACGATGGGTCAAGCAGCGAGGAGGAGCAGAAGGGGAATCAGGATGGGTCAGGCAGTGAGGAGGAGCGGAAGGGGTCAGGATCACTGGCATCTCAGAAGTAGCATGTGTAGCTCGACAGAGAGTGAAGGAGAGAGAGAGATGGAGAGAGAGGAAGAGATTGTTAGGTAAGCTTTTGTCCTCTAATGGTTAAGCACAATGTACTTTGCATGCAGAGTGCAAGCAGGGACTCCGGCAAGACTAGCTATGACAGCATAACTAAAAGGGAGAGCCAGAAGCTAACACAGACATGAGGGCACCCTGGGACATAAGGCAGCCAGCCACTCCACCATCAACAAACCTGAGTGAGCGCGTGAGAGTGGGGGGGCGACATCATCCAAACATCCCAGTTCACCACAACACTCTGTGCCTGTGAACCCTCCAGACCTGCCCCTGTACCTAAGAAAAAACTATTCACAAAAGGCTTGACTAAACAAATATGTTTTCAGCCTAGACTTAAACACTGAGACTGTGTCTGAGCCCCGAACACTAAGTGGAAGGCTGTTCCATAACTGTGGGGCTTTGTAAGAATAAGCTCTACCCCCAGCTGTAGCCTGCACTATTCGAGATACCAACAAATAGCCTGCACCTTTTGATCTAAGTAGGCGTGGCGGATCATAAAAGACCAAAAGTTCGCTCAGGTACTGTGGCGCGAGACCATTAAGTGCTTTATAGGTCAATAGTAGTATTTTATAATCAATACAGAATTTGACTGGGAGCCAATGCAGTGTGGATAAGATAGGGGTGATGTGGTCATATCTTCTGATTCTAGTAAGGATTCTTGCTGCTGCATTCTGGACTAACTGGAGCTTGTTTATGCATCTACTGGAGCATCCAGACAGTAAGGCTTTACAATAATCCAACCTAGAGGTAACAAAAGCATGAACTAATTTTTCTGCATCCTGTAGTGACAATATATTTCTTATTTTAGCAATATTTCTGAGATGAAAGAAAGCAATCCTAGTTATATTATCTACATTAGCTTCAAAAGAAAGACTAGAGTCAATAATCACACCAAGGTCTTTTACTGCTGCAGATGATGAAACAGAAAGGCCATCCAGAATTATTATGTAATCAGAAAGCTTACTTCTAACTGCATGTGGTCCTAGTACAAGTACTTCTGTCTTGTCAGAATTAAGTAAGAGAAAGTTAATAAGCATCCAGTTTCTAATGTCTTTTACACATTCCTCAACTTTAATGCTAATGAGTTCGAGATCTACGATGGACCAGTCCAGTTTTAAATTGAAGCACTGAATGTACATGGCCGCCTTGGCTGAAAAGGACTTGTGGTACTTGTAAAAGAAAGAGCTGCCATAGTTGAGAGCCACAGAAATATTAAGACTACAGAAATATCTCAGCAGTTGACAATACGTTTGTCCAAGACGCCAGAAAAGCAGAGCAGAATTTTTACTAGATTGGTCGTTACCTGCTAATGTCTGGCTTCGCAAGCTATGGGATATAGCTACTGCTGGTGAAATGAAGGGGGCACCACTAGATGACGTGGGGAGAGCTGTCGTGAGGTTGTGGCATGGCGATACATCCGGGGTGGTCCTGGGGGGGAGAGATGAAGGAGGAGCAAGAGCGGCCGAGGAGGCGAGTGGATTAGATTTTTCCAGAGCTGAAACTCTGTTGTCCAGTCTATTAATGGAGTCCTTAATTTCAAAGAGATGGGATCCGGTGTATCCAGGGAGTTGGTATGGGGTATTTTGGCTGAAAAAGTGTTTGGTGTCAGAATGGTATGCTTCTGCTTGTCCTTAGCCTTGGCTGGGGCTGGGCTGGGCAGCTGTGGATGAGGAGATAGGATGGAATCGGAAGATGAGAAGGTAAAAAATTATTTGTGGGATAAACCGGTTGGAGGGGTGATACTGCGGTTGAACTGGCCACTTGTGAATGGAGGCATGATGTTGGGCCAGTCAAGCACTCTGGTGTTTGGAGGGGAGAGAGGACAGAGGGTCCACTTTGGCTAATAGAGTGTTTGGAGTCTGTGCATTGGGGTCTGGATCAGAGCAGGGTTCTTTGAGGGATAAGACCTCATTGATGTCAAAGTGAGACATGCCTCCAAGAGTAGGAAGGGAGGCTAGAAGTGGGGAGAATTTTCATATTCAGGATAATAAAGAGATACGTAGATAGAGAAGCATTCAGCAACCAATCAGTGCAGATAGAGTTTCATGGCTGAACTAGACATTCTTCTTTATAGAATAGAAGAATTACATAAGGACAGTGAATTCCGTTTGTGATATATACTTTTTAAATTGCAAAATATGTAACACACAGCAAAAAGCTCAAATGCAGTAAAAGCAGCAAGAGTATGACAGCAGTAATTGATTGGGCAGTATTAACAGGCACTTAAAAGGCAAACTTTCAAATAAAACATTGAGTGATGTCCAACAAATCTTTGAGCTTCAGTTTAAGATTGTGTTATGAACTGTCCATCACTAAATCCACAAAGCTCATGTTTATTATACAGCTCCCATTTGATATTCACTGGCATTTTTTTTTGTTTGTTTGTTTTAAAAATAAGTAACACATAAAGTGTTGTAAGGAACACAGAGCCCTGGTGCAAAATCAGCAATGAAGTAATATTATCTGGGTCTTCTTTATTTTCATCTGTATTTCTTTTCTTATGAAAAGCTTCTACAGATAATGTGTGAGGCCAATAATTCACTGTGATTGTTGGTGTGTATTTCCAAGAGAAGGTTCCAATTTTCTACTAGACGTGTCATTGAACCACATATAGCAGCAATTTGAGAGCTGGTCTGAAGACAAAAGCATTGCATTGCATTCTTACTAATGCTCCCATGCAATGCCAAGTAAATCCATCATTGTGTCTGCCCTTTACATTATTGCTGTCTTAACAGAGAATGCAAGGTTGTGGTAGATTTTATTTAATCCCACATCCAAAGACAGTATTATTACCAAATACATAACAGTATGTTTTATGTTACTGTACAATCTATAGACAATGAAGATTGGAAAAAGACCAACCAACATTATTTCAATCTTCAACTGTCCAGTTTGGGTGAGTCTGTGCCCACAGTAGCCTCATATACCTTTTCTTGGCTGACAGGAGTGGAACCCAATGTAGATTTTTGCTGTTGTATCTGCCTCAAGATTCGATGTGCTTTGCAATTTGAAATGTTTTTCTGCTCTCCATGGTTGTAAAGAGTGCTTATTTAAGTTACCATAGTCTTCCATGGCCATTCTCCTCTGACCTTTCTCAAGGGTTTTCCTAGCAGAGAACTGCTACTCAATGAATGTCTTCCACACCATTCTGTGTAAACTCTAGAGACTGTTGTGGGTGAACATCCCAGTAGATCAGCAGTTTCTTAATAGCAGCCAGTCTGGCACCAACAATGATGCCACAATCAAAGTCACTGAGATAAATTTTTTTCTCATACTGATGTTTGATGTGAACATTATCTGAAGCTCCTAACCTGTATCTGCATGATTGTCCTGTTGCCTGTTAATGAGATAATTGCATTAATGAGCAGGTGTACAGGTCCTATTACACCTATTTCAATTAAAATGGTCAGTGAATGTATATACTCTATATATGTATGTTTGTGTGAATATTAAAAAGGACATTTTAAAAGTCCTAAAAGTTAGAAGATGAGGACTAAGGAGGTGAGAAATACACACACAGACTGTTCATCTAAAAGCAAGTAAGGTCTGTTCAACGTTTCTGTAATAGTAGTGTTAAAATCTACATTTATAATGACTAAACTGATTTTAGAGCTTCACATTAATTGGCTATTAGTTCAGAGACACAGTGAGCCATTATATTAAATCCTGGGTTGATTTCCTAAATGGCATTTACCTCTAGTGCACTTTTATTGCAGGACTAAATGATGGATTGAGCCTGAAATATCTAAAATCAATCAATTATGTAGTTTATTTTAACCAATATGTTATTTATGAGCCTAGATTTAAAATTTCATCAGTTTGGTGGTTGCCAATGATCATGAATACTAGCGAGATTGTTTGGATATTGGAAATACTATTATGTTACAATGCCTCGGGGCAAGGCTGCTGTAGGGCACGATCAAAACGTGTCTAATAAGGAAATGCTTTGTCTCTGTCAGCAGGATATGCATGAAACACGTGTCAGTCTTTTGAAGACAGCAAACGGGGAATGGAGAACAGCTTAGCAAGTAGGCATGATTTACCCTAGCTTACTTGCTTCAACACCCAGCACAAACAAGATCCCATTAGCATGGCCTCATCTATTTGCATAAGACTTAGAGAGAACACACTGGGTGAAGGATCTAGTCAGAAACTGCTGTAAGGAATTAGTAGCCCTCTGCTATTTAGTGACTCATGCATATGGAAATCCTAACACACGCCAACACCATTTTAATAACTTAGATAATGAGAACAAGGTTACGCAAGAGTTCATTTACAAAGCATATGCACTTATGAAGTGTCCAGAAGATCTCGCACATATGTCCAAAGTGGTTTCGGTATAAAGTGAATACAATTTCATAAGAGCACACTTCTAATTTCTTTTTTTAAATTACATACTGGAGTTGAGAATACTAACAGCTGACCCTTTACAATTAAGACTGGAGATTTAGAGCCACATTATATTTTAATTAAAAGATATTCAGTATCTCTGGATATGTGTCATGAATTGTAGCATGAGGATGTGTATCTGTATTTTTTATTGATTTCTAAGGAGGCAGAAAACTGCCCGAAAACCCATGCTACGTTTGATCACCTTTCTTCTCATGGAACCAAGAGAACCTAACAAGAGTATCTCACACATGTGCAGTCTGTCCTAGAAATAGTGAAGACTCAATAGTCACAGAATTATTACTAGTCAAAGTCAGAGAACTGCCTTCTTGAAAAACCCTAACTAGCTAGAATATCTTTTTTCTTTTTACAAAACAGTATAGCACAGAAATCTTCAGTAACAGTGGGAATGTTTATCATAAAATACATTTATTAATTAGATTTATTTATTTCCACACATTAAGCTTTTCTTGTTTCTGGTATTAGCTCAATTTGGCATTTCTCATGCTTATGTACTATATATCCACTCTATACAGGTCATAACACAGTGGTGTTGTACATTTGTATTGTATGTTATTTTTCTATTAAATTCAACTCTTTATTGGCATGACTGTATTTACTTGAATATTGCCAGTGCAGGGCAAGGCCAGGAACCGGGGAGCAAATAGTTTTAGATTTTAATCTGTAACAATACCATTTATGTGGCATATATTTAGAAGCTATAATGACTGCCTAGGAAACTGAAAGCATTAGTGTTGATTTTATCTCCTGCAGCTCACATAAACAAGTCTGTTTATATACAGCATGTTTTACAGCATCATACTGATTCAGCATCATACTATTTTCCATCACATAAAAATACAGTAGCTCCAAAATACAGTTTTTCTCCACTCTCCACTTAAAGACATTACAAATTACTGTAGCCAAATTGAGGATTGTGCCTCCTTGCTCTTTCTCTTCTTAATTACCTGGCATGTTAGCTGGCACAAGACTTGTATGTTTGCCTGTAGTTTGTTCACGTTTTGTGTGACTACACAAAAAAAGCAATTCAGGATCACATAAAAGACAAATATATCTGTAATGAAATTGTCCATGAACTTGAGATCCCAGGCTCTATGGACAGTGTTTTCTTTCCAGCGTTTCTGCAATATAGTCCCAAATCAGGAGTGAGTGGGTGTCAGAGCAAGGTCTCTCCTCTTTACTCTGGAAAATTTGTTAAAATGTTCAGAGAGAACTTGTCAAGTTTCTTGCTTTTTCATGTGCAAAAAGGATGTTTCTTTTAATCATCCTCACATTCACTGTTATAAAGTTTCCAGGTAACACTGACAAATCATAGCCAAAAGTCTATCTGATTTCAAACAGTTTCTTCAGCTTGAGCCATATAATGTTATAAAACATTCTGAGACATTTGGAGAAAGTATGTTATTACTTTCACGTGATGTTTGATTAAGACTGTATATGAAATTCAGAATTACAGGAGAGTGATTAGGCTCTGTCCTTACCAGCCTTCCTGATGACTGTTCAAATATGTTTTTCATATTTAAGTATGTTTTTTATTAGTGTATACTGTATATTAACATGTGTGTGTATTACTTTCTTTGTAGCATCTCTCTCTTTTTTTTAAGACATTGTTGTGACTGATCCTCTGGGTTTTATGTTATGGCTTTTGAGAAATGTTCCAGGTTCCCTATTTCTCCTTGTACTTTGTATATTTAATATTTTCAATTTATGACAGTAGCCTGTGTCTTTTGTATTATGTATTTTTTTACTTGAATTATTTTAGCTGCTAGTAATACATATTTTAGCTGCTAGTAATAGGCATTTATATATTAATAGCTACACATTAATTGTACACTGAGTAAATTGCTGACAACTCAACAACTTTATCCAATAAGATTTATTTGCATCTTCGTATTCATGTTTGTATTTGCCTATGATGGCCATGTCTGTCCCCACCACCCTGACTCACATTTTTTGCATAAAAAAACAAAAAAACACACACATTAGGTTTCTTGATTTGAATCAATTTAGTAATAGTTATATATTAATAGCTTCACATTAATTGCTTACAAAGTACATTGTTATATATATTGCAGTGACAACAATTCCATTTGATCATGATTTGCCTTGTGGGTCTGACTGGATAGCCCGGACTTTCTTTCAATATGTCTGTCAGTTGAACATAATGTCAATAAGCCTCTCAGTTTCTGCTACTATTTAGAACTGCATCATACATATAATATTCTATATAAAACTCTGTAAAAACTCCTGCAATCACTGTAAGGGTGTAATGTAATGTCAACATCTGTATCTCTATCTGTTTAGTGCTCCGAATATTCATATCTGTATCTTCAGGATTTAAACCTGAAGTGGTCCTGGCCTAAACGGGAGTTTTGTTTTTTTTCTTTTAAATGAAATATGAATAATAACACTATGAGAAACAATAAAATCTTACAATAGAGGTAGAAATGCCACCACTGTCAGCCTATCAAAAATAAATGCCGTAAATGCATCACACAATTTGGTCTTTGTCTGTCCTGTGAGCTTCTGAATGCTCACTTGTGCCTACATTAAAGGAAAAACTTCCTGCTCACATGACTTTCTTTGTTGTGTTCTTTGGGAACCCTGTTCTGTTGCACACCTCAAATCTCTAAGTCTCAACCAGATGCCCTTAAAAAACAAACAAACAAACAAACAAATAAAAAAACAATGAGTAGTGCATCCCCATTCATAT
>CM040991.1:13630225-13652224 GCA_022985145.1 Pangasius djambal
CCACTCCATGATAGACAAGACACCGGCTCGGATGCCTAGAGTATGTAGAGCTGTAATAGCTGCTAATGGGGATTTCTTTGATGAATCCAAAATTTGAGTATTTTTCTATGTTATGTTCATGTTTATGTTCATAAACTTTTTATTTAATAAAATATGTTTTCATAGTTTGTGTTGTCCCTTATTATCAATGCAAAATGATATTAAAAAATATTTGGAAGTTACATTTAAGCATTTTGTAGGCTATACGTTTACTTATGTAGCTAAATTAAGTTATTCCCATCCTTTTTAATAAAAGGAAAAAAATATTATTAACCTGCCTTGTCTATCTGAGTCTATGTTTCAAGGTAATTGAACACACCATCACTCTATTCTGACAGCTAATATACACCTCATAAGCTCACATAGCTATTGTAAATTGAAACTGTTATTTTAGATTGCTTTAGTCTTTCATTCCAGTCTTCTACTGCAGTTAACTTTGTCATCAATCAGCCAGTTATTATGATAACTTATTTGCCTCTTATTATTACAGAAGTGCTAGTAATATAGACATTTATAGATAGTCCTTTATTTGGAGCACAATCTCTGAAATGTTAACTTTTCTGGCAGCTCGGGGAGGTTGTGATGACTGGAGACACTGTGTTCCAACAGCTAGGAGCAAATAAGGATTATGCAGTTCTCACTGTGAAAGCAGCAACCAGCAACAACTCCCCCTGAGCAAGAAAGTTTACGATGTGTGTCAAAGAGAGAGTTGCCCAGATATGGTGTAGTTATGTAAGCTTATGCTACAGCACTTTTGAATTCTCAATTTTGTTTGCTCAGAAGGTGATTATAGGCCATTCTATAACAGCACGCCTTGGACAGTAGTACCCGCTGCAAGATAAATCACAGGTTTATATTTATGAGCATGTTCTAATATGTTATCTTTTCTATATTAACAACTTAGACAAACTTGTATGGGACTCTCACATAAACAGATTTAAAACGATGCGTAATAGTTAATATGTGGAAATCTCCTGAAAGGAGATTTATTTAGCATTTTTGGAAGGAGTCTCCATTGTCACAGATTTGTGAGAGGTAAGGCTTTTCATTTAAGTTTTCAGACAGGGTAAAGTCTTCAGGATGATGGGCTTTGCTGTTTCTTGGTAACTTTTTTTTGTGTGTGTTTTTAACTTTGAGAGAGAGATAAAAGAGAGGCTGGTAAAGGAACGACTGTTTATAGCTGATATAATGTAAGGGACTAACTAACTTGGTATAGTTATGTTTAACGTTGATGCTCATTAAATGTAACAATAAATGCATAAAAGGTATTACATGTTTTATTAAATAAATATAATTTCTTAATGTTGGCAAAAAAATTGGAAAATAAACTTAACAGTAACCACACTGGCCACATCACACTACCCCTTTGTTGATTATTTTTCTAAAACAACACACTCCCAAGTCCCTACATAGATCGCGTTCCTAAAAATGTCCTTAGATGGTGGCAATTTTATTCTATTTGCATATTTCATATTGTATACTGTACTGTATGTGTTTCTGTTGTGTTTGAAAAGGTCAGTTTCTATTCCAGGAAGCCAACCCAAGGGATTGAATGAACACAGAGCTTTAATAGGCTGGGAAAAATGAACTAATATTGTACATTTGAATAAGGTAGCACAAGCCAATTAGACCCATTGTGCTCTTGGTGCAGTTCAAAAGAAATTTGCAGACAGGTTTCCTTCTTTATTTTATTATTATTATTATTATTATTATTATTATTATTATTATTATTATTATTATTATTCAGTGATATTCATGAGTTGCTTGGTTATCGCAGGGTCAGTGATATTCATGAGTTGCTTGGTTAACATGTAGATATATATGGAGCCATTATCTTTGCTGCTGCTGACATTTATTGGGGGATTAGTTATTAAAGCAATAAGCCCCTAGAAGCTGTGGTTTACAGTGATTTTAGAACAGCTAAGGGGCATTGTTAGGCTTGACGAGGAGCGGAGTTTTAGCTGAGCAAAAAAAAACCAAAACCCTTAGCTGTTCTAAAATCACTGTAAACCAAGGTCTCATGGGTTATTATAAAAGCTTATTGCTTTTATAAAACGGTTAATACATATACCTGGCAAGGTTTCATAAAATAAACACACAGCATCAAAAAATGCAATAATTTATTGATAACAAATAATCATTCTTCCGCCAAGCAATGTAGTTCTTCAGCAACATTTAGCAGAATGGTTGCCAAGCAACACACAGACACAGCAACACACAGACGCAGTGGAAAGCATTCTTAAAGATTGGGACGATTATTAACATTTATCTGAATATTGCAATTAATTTTGCAGTTGTTGAAGTAGTGTTCAATTAAGTTAGTGCTCCTCTTTCCTAGTACAGGAGTGTTTTTCTCTGGACAGGTGTGTTTTAATTGTGGTGCCAGAAGCAAGGAAATTGCTCCAGCATCTTCTCTCATTGTAGTTTGGGTGCCAGTAAGATTGCAAGGACAATTTACATTTATGCCCCATCACTGACATGATTTCTCTTGCCTCTAGGCCAGCGTGAGAGAGTTTTGTACAGTGGTGCTTCACAAGCAGTGGTTGGTGTAGATTGTCTTGGTGCCAGCTGCTTTACAAAGCTGCGGCAAGGAACTTCACCCCATGGGCTCTCTAGTATACCTAATGTTAGGAGAAAGAAAAAACTTGTTCCAGTCATGTTGCAGTTACATTGTAACCACATATGTATTTACTATCAGCAACCATTACGCCCACTTTCCCCTAGCAATATCATTATTATTGTCACTTGCTAGCAATATCATTTTTGTTACACTGTATGGTAACAAAGTGTGGCAGAAGAAAAGGGCTCAAGAAGGAAAATTAACTAAATTTTAAATGTAGCCAAGATTGTGGCAGAAGAAAAGGGCTCAAGAAGGAAAATCAACTAATTTTTAAATGTAGCCAACTACACTACCATGGTACTCTCACCCAAGGACTTAAACTAACAAGACACTACAATGGTCACAGGATCGTTATACTCAGTGAGGACTGAGACAGTTTTGCACATTAAAATATATATTTTATTACACCAAGTCAATGTAAAATACTCAAATGTGACTATCACAGCAATCAGTGAAGAAGAAGGGGGCCAAGGTACCCTGTAACCAGCCTCCCCAGGGCAAATCCGCAACACTCCCACCGTGCAAACAAAGACAAAACTTAAGAAAAAATAAAGCAAATCTACCAAAAAAAAGCACAAATTAATTACATTTGTAGAATTAATTGAAAACAAAAAAATAACACCAAAAAACAGAAAAGAACAAAAAAAAAAAACAAGAACAAACATAAAACAGCAGCACAGTCTGGGTCCGCGTTTCCTTGGAAACACACACACTCACACCATTTGAGACTGAAAATGAGCGGACAGACACACCCCTCTGACCTATACATACACCTGCAGTGACAAGCATATAAACATTAACCATAGCACTATATAATTACAGCACACCGTATTAAGCTCATACTTATGGTGCCGGAACAACACACACAAGAGAACTGCATACTATTACACTGTCACCCAACTCCAGCTGCAGAACACATACTCAATTTATAGATACAAAGATTTTATGAATATATAATGCAAAGAAGTCAGCTGGAAGCTTGGAATCTTGACCAAACATCAAGTAATAAGGGGACTCATCAGTGGATTGGTGGGGAGTGGTGTTGTAACAGAACAGAAGCTGGGGGAGACAAACAGTCCAATCTCTCTTCCTAGTTATAAGGTTATGCAAGGTTCGATTAAACCATTCACACTGCCCATTGCCAGCAGGATGATATGGGGTAGTTCAAGACCAAACCATATAGGCCACACAATTGTTGAATAAAGGAACTCTCAAAACTCCTCCCCTTGTCTGAATGAACATGGCCTGGTACCCCAAATTTATAAAACCACTCAGTAACCAGAACTTGAGCCACAGTGGAGGAATGCTGATCTCGAGTAGGAATAGCCTGGGCGAATTTTGAGAAGACATCAGTCATGATGATCACATTGTCCATACCATTCTCGGCAGGTTTGAGGAAGGTAAAATCAATATAAAAGATCAATCAATGTGAAATCCTTCAAAGATTTAGGAAGGATCAACCAAAGCACCTCCTCATCCCCATCAAGACATAATGTGCGATGATAGAGCACTTCTTGTTGCTCCACAAGATGATCTTACTGTCTCAATAGTCATAAGACAGGCCTTGCAATCTGTAGTTGTTCATCTGGTTCCGGCTGGCGTTTTCTCTTCTAGAAGACTAACAGCTCCTTATGACTGTATCATCTGCCTAGTTGTTCCTCTGTTTCCGGCTGGCGTTTTCTCTTCTACAATACTAACAGCTTCTTATGACTGTATTGTCTGCCTAGAAGGGACATGAAATGGCCGCTTGCATTACCTGAGGTATAGGCTCCACAGAGACATGATGCGGGGAAATAGGCACTGGACGTCCCATGGACAGTCCAGCTTGACTTGGCTCTGATAAATATGGCTGTGAATGGGCATCATTTTTGTTAGCTTTGCCAGACCTGTACTTAATGACATAATCAAAAATAGCCAATTGAGTTGCTCCGTAGCACCTAGTTTGACAGTGGCAAGGTGGCATAAGGGGTTGTTGTCAGTATACACAATATATTTCTGGCCCAGCAAATACTCTCTGAACTTCTTGGTCATGGCCGATGTAAGGGCCAGGAACTCCAGTTCCATTGAGCTATAATTTGTCATATTACGTTCAGCAGGTCTCAACCCTTGGCTGGTATAAGCAATAGGCCTCATTCTACCCTCCTCTTCCTGAGCAAGAACAGCACCCAAACCACAATGACTGGCATCCATGTCTAGAATAAAGGGTAGAGAGAAATTATCATATGCCAAGACTGGGGCTACAATAAGCTTCCTCTTAAGACCCTCAAAATTGTTCTCACATTCCTTGGTCCCTGCTCCTGGTAGGCTCTTTCCAGACCCCTTCCTCTTCTTAGAACCTACCAATCCAGCCACCATGTAGAGGGCCCACCAACTCTGTGAAGCCTTCAACAAACCATCTGTAGTAGCTGGCAAAACCAAGGAAGGATCTTAAATCTGAGATATGTGCAGGTCTTTGCCACATGCTTAATTTTCCTAGGGTCGGGAAAAACACCAGGATTAGATATCACATGGCCCAAGTTACATTCCTCTTGCATGCAAAACAAGCATTTCTCCAATTTAGCCTTAAGGCCCACCTGCTTCAGTTGGGCCAACACCACCTCCAGCCATTCTAGATGTTCTGCAACAGAGGAAGAAAACACAATAACATCATCCAAGAACAATAACAAAGACTGACAGTATTGAGCCCCAAACATCCTCTCCATCAACCTCTGGAAAGTACTTGGAGCATTATACAGGCTAAAGGCCATGCACAGTTCCACTCAAAGCCTCCAGCTTTAATATAGCTCCAGCTTGACTCTGGGTTTGCTCTAAGAGGGAAGACAAATCAAGATCCTCAATCTTACTCTGAACAGTAGATGCCTGTAAAGAAGAAACCATAGCAGTGACTGTCTTAACCTCCTTAAACCCAGCTGGCAAACTAACAACACTTGATGTGAGGGTACCAGTTTGAGGATAAAGTATAAAATCTATTGTCACCCCATTATCTACCAGAATATATACTGTCCCATAAGTACTGGTATAATGAATTACCCCAACTAGCAATGGAGAAGCCAACAATCCCACTGGTAGCCCAGTACATGGGGGCTCAAATAAAAAAGTATGCCTAGCATGATGGGATGAACAAGTAGCAGGCACTAACTCCCACCAAACCCTCCCACCCCGTACTCTTACCTGAAGAGTCTGGTGGGGGCTCGGCCATGACATTATGACACTGCCACAGGGCCTGACAAACTGAACTTGGAGACTGAACTATAGAAGGCAGTTCAAATAATCCAGGACCATGTTCTCCAAACAACTCTACATAACACTTTTTTAAGACATTCATCCCTATCACACCTGGAACTCTAGAAAGAGAGAATTCTAGAAACTAGAATCCCTGGAGGATCTTTCACTAATAATACCCCCTGCCCAGGCTTCCTTCCTAGCTTGATGTAACCTACAAATGGTATGGCTAATCCATTAGCAGCTTGAAGCTGTAGCCAATGACAAGACTGAAGTTGAGCAGGACCCCAAGATGCAAAATGCTCTGAGAAAAAGCTCTCATTTATGGTGGACACCATGGATCCAGCGTCCACCAAACATGGCACCCCGACACCCCCAAAACTACATCTATATGAGGGGAGGACAACATCAATTGAGACAGAATCTAAACTCTCTGAGGCAGCCACTGAGCCAATAACACGCCCAACCGAGCTATGGCTCAACAACTAGGTGGGTGAGTTTTCTGGTTGCTGGATCAATTAGGCAGGTGTACCCCCATTAAGAGGCTCACTCAAGGATGATTGGGACTGAGAAAGGACACTTTCCTCACCACACACCCTGGCATAATGGCCAGGTTTCTGACACCACCTACAAATAAATTAACCCCCCGAGGAAACGAACCACGGCTATGCTGTCTTTGTATTGAAGCAAGATTTTGAGTTTGCTGGTATAACTGTCCTTTAACTCAACCAGTTTGTATCTAAACATAACACCAGGCAACTACACCTCCCTGAACCCCACACTAGAACCCATAAGCTGATGATGCAGCCTAGGTTCCCAACTGCCCGCCAACATTCCCTCATGTTCCTACCCAATAGCCTCCCCTGAACATCTAATAAGCTAGACTCAGGTTTATTCTGGACAAAACGCTTAAGCTCCCTACAAAGGGCACAATCATAGATGTGATCTCGCAGTAGGGTATCTGTATTTGGCATGCCATTAAAACACAATAATGCATAATGTGAGGACTCCTGCAATGACTCACCTTCCTGCTGTTTTCTAGTGAAGAAAGGTTCCTGTAAGGCTACAAGAATTTTTACTGGATCCTCCCTTTCCTCCCGAGAATGATATTTAATGTCTTCGCTAGCCTTCTCCTTTAAATGGTCATACATAAAGAATACCCGATCAGCAGAAGATAAATGGCATGCATGCATACCCGTTGATTGGCTTAAACCTCGCCTGCATCTAAACATTGGACAGCTCCTTTCTGTAGGGACATATACAACCCTTGCAGTAGTGGGGATACTACTAATAGGAAGAAAACTGGAAGCCTCAGTGCTACTACTTATGGGGCCAGAGGCTGCTGCTTGATGTAACTGTGCATTTTTTGCCTCTAACTGGGCTACCAGCTCTTGCAACTGCTGCATATCTTCTGCCACTGCTACTGCAAAATTGCAGAAATTGAAGATTTAAAAAAAGAATAAAAAAACAACTGCCTGGTCTAATGAAGTCTACTGCTGTTTTGTCTTTCACAATTCAAATTATATGCCAACTAAAAAAAAGCAAAACATAGCTCAAAACTGGGAGTCCCGCCCACTATGCCAGATTTTGGCAGAAGGAAATGGCTTAAGAACGAAAATCGACTAATTTTTAATATTAACCATAGCACTATATAATTACAGCACACTGTATTAAGTTCATACTTACAGTGCTGGAACAAAACACATAAGAGGACTGCATACTATTACACCGTCACTCAACCCAACATTTTGGGGTTATATGTTGACACCTAATGGCTACACAAGCTATACTGCAACAAAAATTATATTGCTGAACATTATAGGCTACAATTAAAAACATGCATGCTAGCTAAAGTTACATCGTTAACTTGCCATACATCGTTGGTGTAGTTTGTCCGCTTTGGATGGAAATAAAAGGCTGGTGGATTGGGCGTCAACAAAGAGATGTATTTCTCTGACAAAGGGGCAGGACACAGTGGGTTCCCTGGCTCCTCATACATAAATGCACGTAGGCTCTCTTTGTTTTTTTCGCTGGTATCTTTGTGTTTTTTGTGCATTTGTTGAATAACAGCATTGCATACTTCTGACTATTCTTGTCCTGGCAGATAATAAATACTGGCTTCAGTTGGTTGCCCTCTTTAGCTCTGCGTCCCACATCCACCTCAGGGTGCATTGTGCATTCTGAAATGCTTTTCTGCCCACCAAGTTTGAGTGGTTAGTTGTATTAGCATAACCTTCTTGTCAGCTTAAACCAGTCAAGCAATTGTTTACTGGATTTTTATTTGAAATACTCAAAACAGCCCATCAGACACTGACAACCATGCCACGACCAAAGTGATTGAGATCACATTTTTTCCCATTCTGATGTTTGATGTGAACATTAACTGAAGCTCTTGACTTGTATCTGCATGCTGCCACATGATTGGATAATTGAATAATTAAGCACATGTCATAATAAAGTGCCCATATATATTGCGTCAATCTTCATTCATCAATGCCTTTCAGATCTCTGTTTTACCTCAATATCCATTTGTTTACACAATTATGTAAACAGATAGTTTCTGTGCACTTTAATTCCAACCTGCATTTTAAATACTCTTCCATATGGACGTGATGTTTCTCCTTCCTTGCACTTTAAGTGCTGCTCTGTGTTACTATATGGATCTAACAATTCTTTCACCCAGATCTGTATAGTAATAAAACAGTTTAACTTCAAATTGTAGTCCATTACTCCAGACTGACCCTGTAGTGAAATCTGTAATAAAGCTGGCTGAAAAAATGATTTCTATTTTATATTGCCAGTGAGAAGGAAAACTTATAATGAGATCCCTATCAGAATGATTCCCTCAATGTTCTATAGGAGTGCTGCATTACAGCACTCAGGTCATTAAGTAATGCAAAGTACTCTTACTATTATTGCTCAATATCCTCATAACTCCATGCATGAATGTATTTGTGTGTGTTCACTCATGTGTCTCACTGTGCTACTGTGAGTCAGACCCCTCCAGGCTTTGTCTGGTCTCAGAGGTGACTGTACAGCCTGTAGCCAGTAGCAATGTCAAGCTAACCTTGCTTTAATAATGCTCTATCCATGTGGGTGTCTTGGCCATATGGGGGCCTGTGATCACCTTTAAGCTCCATAACTAGCTTTAGTTGGTGCTCTCTTGCCTCTTTAAAACCGTTAACATGAAAACGTTTGATTCTTGACTCCAAAAGATTAAACCTGTTGGAGGAGGAGAGTATTATTTTTATTATTTTTTCTGCCTGTAGCATACCCACAACGCGATCAAGTCTGGTAAAAATTGTACATATGAAACTCCTGCTGTTTTGCACCATCTGGTTCATGCATACATGGAGAAACAGGAGATATATATTACGAATACACCATGCACTGGACTCTTCATATCACACTGAAATAGATCACCTTTTTTTATTATTATTATTATTATTTCATTTATTGTGCTTAATGGTCCATTTTTAACAAGAAAACCTGATTTAATTTGTGAAATATTTTACCCCAGTACATTATTTTATAGATGGGAGATGGATCCTATAGAGGAGATTTCAGTATTTATTGATTTTAATTGCTGAGTCACTTTCTGATAAAAGGGCCACCATTTGGCATCGAGCATCACAATCTAATCAGACAGTGTACAGGAAGACAAGGCTGAGAAGATTAGCCCGATTACTTTTGTATTTGTAGAACTCGAGTTTATATTATTGGAACATGTTATGACTTTGTGTTTGGCCTCCAAGGAAGCTTGTTGTTTAAAAAGCTTGCGTTGTGCCAGGTTTATAATGGAGGTGCATGTTCAGTTTACTTCCCTGTCATGTAGCTCACACCGGGAGCCGTTCTGTCGCATTGCTTGTTCCAAAGCAGCTGCTGGGCTAAACCCATGCGGACCCTGTGTACTACAGAACACACACACACACACACACACATATATATATATATATATATATATATATATATATATATATATATATAGCTTATTATACATACATATACATATTCATATATATATATATAAATATTTGACATTCTTACATTATATTTACCTGGAATTTAATCAGGTGTCACTGCAGGGCAATGTGTGACACCTTGGTAAACCTGCCTGAGAAGTGTTTGTTTTTTTTGCAGTGGTTTCATTCTCTGTGTTTATTTTCAGGCTAGTGAGTTCCTCTCATCCCAAAGTAAATGCCCATATAGGTGTATTTGTGTCCTTGGGTGAAGTTCATAATGCCGCAGGCACTGTGTTTGGAGTGATTTTTAAAGAGGCTAGGTCAGGGCAAAGTTCCTCCCTGAAAAGAGAATGGGTTTAGTCCTGGCTGAGAAAGGCCATTTTTCCCCTGTGCTTTCCCCTGTGTAATAGTACATAGTATGCCTGAATAGAGCTATAGAAGAAAACTATTTCTCACTAAAGAAATACTTCTATCCAAAGTGCCATGGTAGCATTGAGCCTCATACTAAATAGGAATCTTAATGAATTTGGACAGCATTCAAATTGTGCACTATATAGAGGAAGGAAAAGTGACCTTAGGTGGCCTCACATTGCTGCTTCAATCAATTCACTGGCTGCTGTGAGCCACTTGAAGCTTCTACTCCATTCCCTTTTCGCTCCACCGCAAAACTTTGTCAGTGATTTAAGATATCAAACACCTCACAAAGTGGGAAGGAGGGGACAGGAAAAAGGAGGCTTTTGATGTAGAGAAGGTTGCTTTGGGATTCGTTAATGGTGGAGCGTGGCTGCTAGAGGCAGAGAGTTTTCGAACACTTGTTTGTGTGTGCTCTGTGCCAAAAAGTGCAGATAGCTGATGACTCAGCTCAGCCTAGAGCATGTGAGTGTGTTGGCTTTTAATGCTCCTCTCTATGTCCACCCGCCCACCAATGCTTCCTGTTTGACAGTGTGCGCTCAGGCGGCTTCAGCAGAAATGCCTTGGCTGGTGAAAATTGAGCGGTCAAGTGTAACGTCTCTGCCAGTGAGCCCTCTTAAAGAAAACCTCCTGGGATTGCACTCTGAACAGTTCTGCCTAGGCATTTTGCATCAGCCTCAGGCTGTTCTGAATTTTATGAATATGGAAGAGGCCATCATTGTAGGGCATTATGACCTACTGAATAGCTATAAGAATTCTTCTGTGACTTGAGGTCAGTCAACATATAACAGTCTGCACAAACAAGCTTCAAACAGATAAAAGGGTTATTAGTATAAGTGTGTATTGGTTGGATTGTAGATCCGATGGTAGAACCTGAATCTGCAGTCATGCTAGAAAAAATGCAGTTGGATTTTATTCAAAATGTTCACTCCCCATCTCTGAAATTTTACCTTTTTGGTGTTTCGGAAAGAGCAAAGGAGCAAATAAGTCAAAGGCTTTTATGTCACAAGAAAACTTTATATCCCTGGAATGGTAATTTTACAGCAAAAAAAAAAAAAATCTAAAAATAAATATATATTTTTTTCACTTGAATATTTTTTGATATTTTATTGCATATTAAACATTTTCACACATTATTATTGAATTATAAGTTTTCAACTTCACCTCACCTGCTTCACTCATTTCGGGTGGCTGCCCTTTAATTTAAAAATTAATTTTCTGAGCCACTATCATCTTTAACAGTGTCCAATTTTAAAATAATTTTTTTACTTTAAATAGTGACAGCTAAATGATGGTTATTTAGCACTTCTTAGAGAAAACAACACTAATTATGCACACATCCCACTAAATAGGTGCTGGGCTGAGAAATATCAAAAGGATGGTGGAAAAACAACAGAAAATAGAAGTAAATGATCATCCTAAAAGAATGCCCAATTTTTCATTCAAATAAACTGGCAGAGTGGAAGAAGGGCATGTGGCCCAGAGGAGTGGATGAGAAAAAAAAGGAATATATATATATATATATTACACAATGAGGCAGATGGGCTACAACATCAGAAGACTATATCAGGTTCCACTCTTGTTAGCCAAGAACAAGAATCTGATGGTACAGTGGGTGAGTTACATGGAAACTGGACAGTTGAAGATTTGGGAGAAGAAAAGCAAAAATACAAACAAACAAACAAACAAATAAACAAAACATCTCCTGGTGTATTCCCAAGGTTCAAGAGTCCAGTTTAGGTGTAGCCCAAGGTTAGCCTGTCCTGTGGTCTGAGATGCTTTTCTGCTCACCATGATTGTAAATAGTGGTTATTTGTGTCACCGTAGCCTTCGTGTTAGCTCAATCCAGTCTGGCCATTCTGTGTACTGTTGTGCATGTGTCCATGCAAATACCAGGATATATGTATGTATGTATGTATGTATGTATGTATATACTGGTCCCGGCAATGGTGCAGTTTATCCAGCACATGAGAAACAAGAATGACAACTTCAAGCAAAATTAATATTTATTCTACAATTTTTTTGCATACAGTCAACATTCAAATAAACACAGATTAAATTTTCAACAGGCCTATAAACACAACAATCAGCCAAGAACAAGAAAACTTTCTGCTAATGAAAAATATAACTTTATGACATGGCTACTAATAACATTTTATTTATCTTTGTTTTAACTAGATTGAAATGTATAGATGCACCCAAACATTAACTTGCAACACATATTCCCAAATGTACGACATTTCTGCTTCTTTGCAGCTGGACCAGGATCATATATCTCCGTGACCTTAACATGTTCCTCACTGTCTTGATTAGGCTGATCAGAATTGCCTGCTTTTAGCAGGACATTTTTATGAGTTGACTGTTTCGGCATTTTTCTTCAACCATGTGACTATACAATAACTATTTGCTGATAGCATTTACTGGCGTTTACATGTATGTAAGATGTGTACTTTTTTTTAGCTGTCTAGTTTTCTCTGGGAACAATTTAGCAAGCTACATGAATCCTATTTTAATTTTTGTCTCATTTTTTGAACACAACAACAGTTGTTGTGATTTGCTAGAAAACAAAGATTCCAAAGAAGCGGCTATGAATCCTGAAATTCTATAGGCTATATGAAAGGCTAGCAGTAGGTAATGATACAACCCCCAGTAGCAGGGATTCTTAAACAGCTACATTTAAACAGCACCTTTTTTATTTGTATGTCCTTTAAGTGAATATTTTTGCTGGTCAAATACTGGTATTTACCGTCTAACAGAAAATTATATATTTTACATCTGAATTTCAAAGAGCTGAAATAAAAACCAACATATTGAAATACAGTATCTAGGTGAAATGTTTTGATTACATGCATTTGATACATGCATCAAAATGTTTTAATTCTGCATTTTTAAAAATCATGAGTTCAGGTTCAGGTTCTGGTGAATCAGATTTAACTCTATAGGCTGCTTTCCATTTTCTTTGTGGTTCACAGCAGGGAGTTGAGCCAACAAGCCCACTAAGTGCTGGACTGAGAAGAGCTCTGTTCTGAGATTTATTAAACCATTCCCAGGACACCATAGGGGTCACATTCACCTTCTAAAACCCAACTCTGCTGACTAAGAGCCTTAAGGAAGGAACTTAATGCTCTGTAATAATCCCTTCATCTGACTGAATTTTTCCCACAGTCTTAGAGGTGCAAAACAAGCCCTATTTCATTTCCTATTTAAAAAAAATCTGTATGTTTGGTTAATTTGAATAGCGGTGTGTCTGTTACAGACACTTGTTTGAAACCTTGTTGTGTTACACTGCCCTCTGTGTCTCTCTCTCTTTCTCCTCTTCTCCATCGGCATATCTTTTGATTAAGAACAGCATTCTGAGAGGGCTCTTGACGGCACCCATCTCACCCTGTTTTTCAGGCTTTAATAAGCTCTTTAAGCTCTCAGCTGAGCTCAAATGAGCTGCTCCCATTCATTATTACTCTTATCACTTGTAGAGACACAGAGGACTGAGTTTTACATTCTGTCAGGTAGGCATGCTGTACATTTCTATACAGCAACACGTAAGTCCGGTTTATAGTGGTTGGGATTTTCAAGCTATAAATTGCAATAAAAAATAGCTGCTTTCTAGAGGCATCATTTGAATTTACATGAGTGTGTCAACTTACTACTTCACTAGGACAAAGGAAAGTTGAGTAAGATTAGGATAGGGAGAGAAGTGTGTGGGTGACAGAGAGAGAAAGAGAATCACTGGTGTGAGAGAAAATGAAGGCACCAATAGAGTGAACATTTTACCTCCCACACTTTGTTATCCCTATGGTTATTTAGCACAGTTTGTATCACATCACAATTCCATCTCAGCTCTCTGGTTCACTGTGTGAGAAACCTGCAATCTTGACATTGCTTAAATGAGAAGCAAAAATTCAGTGATCCGCCTGCAGTGTATTGTAGTGTAATATTGTAGTTATTTTAAATATTGCCATAGAATTTTCAGTTAAAAAAAAGCTTGATCCTTGCTATATCAACATTTTAAAATTATGGCTTTGAGTTTCTCTTTGTGTGTGTGTGTGTGTGTGTGTGTGTGTGTGTGTGTGTGTGTGTGGTGTCATAATACTACTATCGAAGCCTGAAGCCTCTAATGCTAGATGTTTCGCCATTACAGACGTTTCAATTAGCTACACACAGGAGGAGACACAGTGTTGCTCATTTCTCAGTTGAATGAGAAACAAGATGAAGAAACTGTTTTATCAAAATAATACCCGATGCTCTCTTTTGCATCTTCTGGCTATAAATTATGATCCACATATAAGTGAAATTTACAAATAGAAGCTGTCATGAACAGTATAGTTAATTATTTTCATCCTGACATTGTTGGAGTGTCATTTTCTGACCTAAAAATAACCAGACTGATGTTGGTTATTGGTGATCCACATCACCATCTTCCTTGATGCCCATGTTCTAATGTATGTAAATTCATATTAAAAATTATGAAGAAATTATGAAATTCAATGAAATCCCCCAACTTGTCTGAATTCTAATAAATTTCAAAAAGTTATTCTTTTGGCTCTTTGATATGTTGCTGAGAAAGACACTTCAAACTGGTCTGATTTCTTAAAATGAAAGCTGGAACGTGTTGAATGGATAAGGTTGGTAACACATTAGGGGTGTAATGCCACTATTTATATATGTATCTGTATTTGTTTAGTGTATCAGTATTCGGAATTAAACACAAGGTGTGTGGCATAAATATTTTTTTTTAATTAAAGAGGAACCCTATCACTATATCCCTGGAAACACTGGTGGAAAAAAACACAGCTAGAAATGGCAGCGCTGCCAGCATTGCCTGTGAATTCTAACTCTTAACAGTTCCTCAACCTGAGCTACATGTGTTTTTTAATGATCTATTTAATGTTCTATTTGTAAAATATAAGCAAACAAGTAGCCTAATTTAAACAATCATGGCCCTGACCTGGTATTTACTAAGGTTGAATGATTGTCCACTGTAAATGCATTACCACTGATACTTATACACAAAGTGGTCTTTGGTAGTCCTGGCAGCTTCAAATCTGATCACCTGCATGAAAGTAAAAACCGCCCATGCACATAACTTTTTTGCTTGGTATTCCAGTCCTGCACACCTCTAGTCTCAACCAGATGCCATGTGAATCTTTCTGTATTTCCTGAAAAAAAAAAAACAATAGTGTACCCCCTATTTGTGCCTGTATTCTGTATTATCTGTTGATTCCGATTGATGCATTCATATTTGTTTAGATCTCTATAATACACAGAACTCTACAGAGGGCAGCTGAAGAGAGCAAGCCTTATCATGCAGTGTAGAGGACTCAGCAGAGCAGCTGTTAAACCAGCCCACAATTGGAAGGCAGATGCTGAGAACGAGCCAAGCCCCTGCTGCTCTGGCCTGATGTGAGGAAATCACACAGCACTTAGCCTGCTCATACTGGAAAAAAGTTGGTGAGACTTTCGAATTCTGCGCTCTCTCCAAAATGAAAGAAACTGTCTGGAGTTTGTTGCAGAATCACTGAATACTTTATGAAAGTATCTTTCATCTTCTAGCCCCCCACAACCCCAACTTTCGTTCTTGTATGAGGAATATGCGCAGGAAGAGAACTGAGCCTAGGAGCCTATCACATCCTATACTCTCTCCCTGGGTACAGACTGTTTGAGACGCGTCTTGCTCAGTTGCAGGAGGCTGAGGGAGGCTTTGATCAGTCCGCATGGAGCTACTGTATGAGTCATATGGTGTGCAGAACCACCCCAATGCTTATAAATTGAGCTCCCAGTACCAAGGCTCTCCTCCTTTCAGTAAGCACCCCCAATCCCCCAGGATTAAGGCTTAACCCTTTCCCCCCAGACTCTCTCTCTAGCTTTCCCTTTCTCATTCTACTTCTTGACTGAGAAATGTGTGGTTCTAAGTGCAAGTGGTTTATTGTTGCCAAGGAAACTGCCTCTCATTTTTGGCCGATAACCTTTATTATGTGTGCTCTGTTTGTGGGAATAGAAGGCTGTGGGTTTGATTTATCATGCCCTAATAACACATGTTGTAGTTCACACAGCAAATTAATTATGGACAGTGCTTGTGTGTGTTGCCACCTAATGTGGAGTAGAAAAGATAGAGATTTAGTACATCAACTCTCAACTCTTTTGCAGTTGGTAGTCATTCTAAAGTGGCAGTGCTGAGGGGAGATTTGGTACCGTTATTAATCAGATCTTACCCTTATTATAACAAAAAGCATACTTGCTGTGCTTTTCTTAAATAATCTAATACCTTATGAAACTCATTGTAAGTCTAGCCTCAGCCTAAGCCAAAGCTGCTCCATGTCTGATTTCTTTTGTACACTTTTCTGGCCACAATCTTCAAGATCGTGAAGGCTCCAATGAGAGTGCTTTCTGCACTTTTGTGTGTACACACTTGCAGACACCACAAGACAGTGGGGTTTTCAGAGCAAGATGTAGTCAGTGGATGGAAAAACATTCTTGGGGTCTTTCCTATAAAAGTTGATAAAGAGTTTTGTGTGAAGCAGTTAGCAGTTAAAGATAACATTGTGCTTGCTAAGAGGCTATGGGAAAAGCTCTGTGATTGGTTATCTGCCATGCCAGTCAAATTGAATCATGCTATAAGACTTATCTACTGTAAATCAAGATGTCATGAAACATAGCTGATATAATCAATTGATGAGCCTCCTTGAAATACCTTGGTCACTGTATATAATAAGGGATCAACTTTATAATTTTCTCACACGTTTGATCTCTTCCATATGTCCTAGTTGTGTACATCTGAGTGTGTGTGGGTGGATAGAAGGCATGGCACACCAGAACGATGAGCAGCTTTGATCTAATGACATTCACTAGCTTTTGTGAGTCTCTCCTTCCAGCAGCCCTGCAGTCTGAAAGAAGCCAGAGAGAAAAACAGTGAGGGAAGAAGAGAGACAGAGATGGGGAAGATGATGGATGATAAGGTACGAACCTGAAATCTCCCAGTCTCACCTCGAGCAACTTTCCAAATGGTACACAACATAAAGCCTGCTCTGAGGGAATCATACAAACCCTTAATCCAAATCCTCTGTTTTTACAATTTAATATTTATTTGTTCTTCTCTTGCTGGGAGTCTTTCTTTATTCTTGTGATTACCTTTACTCTGTACACATGATACACATTGATACCTCTTGACCTTTTAGTGAGCTATTAATGAGTGGAAGGATGACATGAAGAAGTGGCCTGACATACGTAACTCTATTTTACGTTGTCATAATGTTGGACAAGTGCTGATGCACAAAATTGACAACGGTGATCTGGTGTTTCTGAAAGCTGAAGTGCGACCTAGACAAAGCAAGAAAAACATTAATCTCCTTGGGTCATTACTACATCAACCAGCATAACTGAGATGGTCCTGTATCACTGGACAAGGGAAGTCCTGTTGCCATGGAGGTTAAGTTACATTTGGTGATGTCCAGGGGTTCCAGACAGGATTTGCATCCAAATATTAAAACTAATTCTAATATTTATGATTCTTAGCATGTCCAGTTACTTTTGAGCCTGTGAAAATGGAGGGACTATGTAAAAATGGCTGTAATTCCTAAACAGTTAATGCAATGGTATCACGTCTTGATTGCTTCATTTCAAATCCATTGTGGTGAAGTACAGAGGCAAAATTACAAAGGCCAAATACTTGGACCTGACTATATATATATACAAAAGTATTGGGACACCTAACCATTACATCAATAGGGACCTTAATGATATCGCATTCTAAATACATAGACATTAATATGGAGTTGGTCCCTCCTTTGCAGCTATAACAGCTTCTGGGCAGGATTTCCACAAGATTTTGGAGGTTTCTGTGGGACTTTTTACCCATTCATCCAGTATAGCATTTGTGAGGTCAGGCACTGATGTTGGAAGAGAAGGCCTGGCTTGCAATCTCCATTCCAGTTCATCCCAAAGGTGTTTGATGGGGCTGAGGTCAGGGCTCTGTGCGGGACAGTCAAGTTCTTTCACACCAAACTCATCCAACCATGTCTTTATGGACCTTGCTTTGTGCACTGGGGCACAGTCATGCTGGAATAGAAAAGGGCCTTCCCCAAACAGTTCACATAAAGTTGTAAGCATAGCATTGTCTAAAATGTCTTGGTATGCTGAAACATTAACTTTTTCCTTCAATGGAAGTAAGGGGCCTAGCCTAAACTTTACATTTGGCAGAATGCAGTCAGGCAGCTAGCGTTCTCCTGGCATTCGCCAAACCCAAACTCGCCCATCAGACTGCCAAACAGAGAAGTGTGATTCGTCACTCCACAGAATACGTTTCCACTGCTCTAGAGTCCAGTGGCGGTGTGCTTTACACCACTCCATCCGATGCTTGGCATTGTACGTGGTGATGTGAGGCTTGCATACAGCTGCTAGGCCATGGAAACCCATTCCATGAAGCTCCCGCTGCACAGTTGTTGTGCTGATATTAATGCCAGTGGAAGTTTGGAACTCTTCAGCTATGGAATCAGCAGAGTGTTGGCGACTTTTACTCACCATGCGCCTCAGCGCTCGGTGACACCGCTCTGTGACTTTACGTGGTCTTCCGCTTCATGGCTGAGTTGCTGATGTTCCTACACATTTCCACTTTCCAATAATACCACTTTACAGTTGATTATGGAATATCTAGCAGGTATGAAATTTCATGAACTGACTTATTGCAAAAGTGGTACCCTATCACAGTAACATGCTTGAATTCACTGAGCTCTTCAGAATGACCCATTTTTTCACAAATGTTTGTAAATGCAGACTGCATGGCTAGGTGCTTGATTTTATACACTTGTGGCAATGGGTCTGATTGAAACACCTGAATTCAATAATTAAGAGGTGTGCCCCAATACTTTTGTCCATGAATATATATATATATTCATATATATTGTAGTATATATACATATATGAATGAATATGGTTAAATAATAATTGCTGGGTGTATTTTTAGTGCCATGTACAATATGCAGCTCATTCTTTGTTATGTGGTGCCTTTTCTGTCTCTGAAAAAAAAATCATATTAACTAAATTATTATTATTAAATACTTATTTAAATTAAACTAAATTATTTATCTAAATTAATTAAATATTTTATTTCCAGATTTGTTTTTTTTCATAAAGCAAATATATTATTATCATTTTATTAATTTTTTTTTTTTTAATATTTTTTGTTTTTCACATGTCCACAAATGTCTATCATAACAACACACATTCATTCCTCTTCAGTAAACACTTTATCATGGTCAAGGTCACAGTGGATCTGGAGCCTATCCCAGGAATACTGAACAAGAGGCAGCAACACACCATGTAAAATATTTCAAAACAAATTATATTAACCGAATATCCTACTTAAGACCTATTTAATAAATTCTTATAGCTTTAATGAATATTTAAATTGATTCAGCTGTATTTTATAGTGTTTTCTCTGTCCCTAACATTACTTTCCACTCAGTATTGCTGTAAGAAGCACAGTCTGTTATCACATCACATTTGGTGGTTGTTTAAACTTGCTTAGCTGGTTAAGCCATAACACTGTCAATTTTTAATATTTGTTTAGATTTCATGACAACAAGTTTCACTCTCATTCCATCCTGTTAGGCAAAATTTCACAGGAAATCAATAAAATGTCATCATTTTAAATATATAATTTTTATATATTTATTTCAAATATGTGAGATATATACTGGATAGTTAGGGTAAACCGTTATTCACTAATTAATAACTAATACAATAACTAAAGTTACCTTGTATTTTCCACCCTGTAATGTTCTACCTTGCGTTTTCTAACAGAGTAGAATAAAAACACCTGAGTAATTTATTTGAAAAAAAAAAGAACGAATATACTGTACATACACTGTATACTGTAAAATGCAGTATGTGATTATATATTCAGGTTAAGTGTTTGCACCATAAAGAAGATTTTTAAATCCCTTAATGTCCAAAAGACACCACATTCAAGGAGTAACCCAGGTTCTATAGGTACAGAAAGTCACTCCTAAACAAACACACACACACACACACACACACACACACACACACACACACACACACACACACACACACACACACACACACACACACACACCACACACACACACCAAGAAGATCTAGGCTGCTACTCACACACTCAGACGCTTCGGTGTGTGTGTGGACTCTTGTGCATTGTGGCAGTGTACGCACACTCACTCTATGTAAGTGAAATCATACAGTCAGGTGTTCAGGGCAAATGGCTCTCTCGGGAGAGGAAGTGCTGTTTATCAGAGCACAGAGGCTGTGGAAGAATATATCCGTGAGCTCTGTACTGCAGCTCTTAAAGCCAGCTGGTCCACTGCCTACCTCACGACCACCTTATTGCCTTTTCCTCCCCTTTTTCTATTTATCCCTTTTTTTTTGCCTTTTTAATTATCTCCCTCCAAGACCCCGTGGCTGTGCCAAAGGAAATCCCAACTTCCAATTTGGTGCGAAATTGCATTTTGACATGGCTCATATTATTCATTTTCAATTTCAGAGAATGAGAGAGATAGAAAGAGAGAAAAAGAGTGGAAGACAGAGAAGGGAATGTCCTTTTGTTAATGAGTTGTCAGAAGGAGAGCATAGTATACTGACATTTGTACCTTATTAATGCATTTCTCTCTATTTCCTCATCACCTTCCTGTCTTCCTGTTTCCTGACTCATTGTGTAATCCAAAGACAAATCCATGGAGGCACATTGAGCAAAACACGGAAAATGATCCATGACAAACATATGTCATTCTTCTTCAGCTTGAAGAAGGGGCTACAGTCCCTTAGTGTTTTTTTTTTTTTTTCTGTTGTGCGTTAGTCATTCTCTCTACTGCTTTTAATGACATGCTCAGAGTTTGGCTTGTTTTCAACATAACTGCAGGGTGAAAAAAGAATTCCCTTTTCCCCAAGCTAGGGTAACTTTAAAAATGGTATATCAAAATGTTCTTTAGCTGAATGAGTTTGCTCTCCTAAAAAGTTCCCCATAACCTGACCGAGCGGAAGTAATTTTCTCAGTTACTGTCTCACCTCTTCTCTTTTTTAACATGACCTGCAATATGAGGAACAACAGGCCTCATTTATCAAGTTAATCATTCACCAGAGCATATACACAAGAAATGGTCAACCTTCATATCCTGCGACAGCTCCTGAGTTTGTGTAAATTTGCATATAAGGAGACTCACAAATATGAACCTCAGTTGATAGGCTTCAAATCATATAACTGTCATAAGTTACTGAAATTTTATATAGATTACTTTGTCAAGTCTAAATAGCTTATTTAGTTCAAGTGCATATTTGTGAAACTCTGTCATTTCATATTCATGACTTGAAAGAAAGCAATACAAAACAAATCCATAAATTAAGACAAATAAGAATATATATTTAATTAGGAAAAAAGAAATAACATCCTGTAAAAGGATTAAGAATTAATCTGTGCCTTTGGTAGTCAACAAGCTGCAATGGCTGAACTACATTACTGGAAGAGTAGTGCACACCATTTTGTGCTCTTTAGCCATTTAGTCATCATTTTGTCGTTTTCATCTCTCTGCGAGCTTTGCTTCTTTAAGTGTTGTGGGTGTCACTAAATGAGCTGTGGCATGAATGCGCTTGGTATTTTATGGATGATTGACGTTTAAGCAATGTCACACGAGGAAGAGTGCTGTTGTACTGAATATCAGCACAGGCTGGGTGCAGCAGGTAATCAAAACCATGCTCATATTCAGTACAATGGCATGGTTG
>CM040991.1:13652324-13668298 GCA_022985145.1 Pangasius djambal
GATACAAACATGTAAAATGTATCAGTACTGTTATACTGAATATCAGCACTCTAGGATCACCTCTTTTCCCAACAAATTAGTGGACTGAAACTAACTGTTGTATAATTATCAACATTTTTCAACATAGTGGAAAATCATTACAGAACATCATCACTACAAAAACTTTTAGAATTCTGTCAGGAATTTGGCCTATGAAAAGATTGACACACAACTTTACTTAATTATTCATAAAATGAGGCTCAATATCTATGAATTCTGAACTTATGCTGACACTTGTACAAACCCCAAAACATTATACATCTTCCTACTCATACATGTGTACTCAAGCTAATTATTATAACAATAAAAAACAAAAATATTCTTTTAGTCCAAAATGTACATGTCCTTTGTGTTGATGACAAAAAACAAACAAACAAACAAACAATCATGGCATTGAAAGTTTAAACAAATGGTGTGTTTGACAATATATATTGTGTACCATTTTTAAATAATTCCAATTGTGTGGGCAAAAAAAGTTTTTTAGCAAAATGTTCTGATGGATTTTAAGTGTGCATTTTAATTAAACTGGTCATTACCACGAATACACTCTTTTCTTTTCAATTGAGGGAAATTGGGTTTAATTCATAACAGACTTTGAATTGACCAAATGCTAGGTTTTTAAATTGCTGAATGAAAAGCTGTTATCAAAATGGACTCTCCATCTCTCTGACAGCTACAAGCCATTGGCCTGGGTGGCCATTATGGGAGGTTGACAAACTTGATTTGGCGTTGAAGGTTAATTTGGTCTTGATGGGAGGATTGAGACAGATGGGAACACAAGTGCCCAACAAGTCTCCATTTGCCGGACTTGGCGTCAGTGTGTGTGTATCATCCATAGCTTGCCATAGTGCCATGCACTCGCCTGGTGTTGTGCTCCCCTGTACACCGGAGGCTGCTCTAATTGTATTAGTGCTGCATCAGCTGCCTCATATCTCCTGATACACACTGCTCCAGATATACTCAGAAGAAGACTAGCACCTGCTGATTTTCTTTTTCTATTTTTTTTCTTTCTATCTAATTCTATCACGAGGTGCTGATTGATGTTCAAATTGCATTTACATATTGTCATTTTAGCAGGTGTTAAATGCCATCCCAGTAATTATAATCTGGAATCAACTTAAATTAATTATAAACCACTTCCATCTTGCAACTTTTGGTTAAGTTCATTTGGATGAGAATTCAGAAGTGTGAACAAGGCTGATGCCTTAACCTGGGATCAAACCCTCATTGTTAAATGCAACAGATATGTTCTTACCTCCCTCACATTCATGGCTTGGTCTGAGAAAGTCAAAAGTTTATATGCTCTCCTATACTGTTTATTACTGTAAGAGGAGCCATTTGACCTTTTTGCCTGAATTTAAAGCAGATTGTTGAATGGCACAAGAGATGGCTCATTTTCGGCAATGGTATTTAAGGTTGATGTTCATGATAACACTGTGGGTGAAATCTCCATCCCGTTTCCAGTTATGTGATGTGGGTGGATTTAAACATCCTCCGCTGTGAGGAGAGATCACAATGAGATATTGTATTACATGCATCTATTGTGAGATAAGAATGAGTTAGAGAAACAGGAGAAAAAATTATTGTGTTTGTGTTATGCTTTTCCTGCATCACCAACTGAAGTCCTGATGTTAAAATGTTTTAGGTGACTGATATTTAGCCAGACTGAACACTGAATTCTTGCTGCTGTGTTTCTAAATGCAACTGGCTGTCACAAACAGCTATGCACATTTTCACATAGGGACTAAGGTTTTTTTTTTTTAAAGTGCCGAGGCATAAGATCGAAGTAATGGGGGTGCTGAGTTGTAGCCTGGAGTTTTCTCCATTTTTCAGCCTCAAGCCTCCATTTCTATTTGCCATTCTTCCTCTTGTGCTCTCTCTCACTGTCTCTCTCTGTAGTGCTAGCATGTAATCTACTATTGGTCCCTTTTGTGCTTGGCTGAAAAGCTAACAGTAGGTCATCTGGTTACTGACAATAGACCGACCACTGCTCATGCTCTTCTGGCTGGTTGGAACAGCATGGTGTGTGGTTTTGCATCCTCAGAGCAGAGGGCACTGATTGCCTGGACTGTTAGAGGCTCACTGTGCACATCAAATAAGCCTTGATCCATTTTATTCCTTTATTCACTTCTGTAATAAGGCCATATATTATTATTATTATTATTATTATTATTATTATTATTATTATTATTGCTTGACATATCATTATCAAATATTTGAATAATAATGTTCTACTCATAACCTTAACTCTTAACCTTAAATGTAACTAGAGAGTTAAATTATTTACGATAAAAATGGTTTATGTTTCATTTCCATTTAAATGCCTACTTCCTAAGCAGATTTCCTATATATATTCTGTATCACATATATAATAACTATGTACACAAAATAATAAACAGGCATTCATATTTCAGATTTTAGGAGCCAAATTTGCTCTCCTTAAAGCCCCTAGCAACATGATTTCAAAGGTTAAGAGAAATGTGTGAAATTAATCATATTTCATTAAATAAGCACTTACCAATGGCAGATTCAACATATTTATATATCCCTAACTAGAATTTTATTACAACTAAAAAACTACAAAAAATAACTATTTTCTGCCTGATCAGAAATGTATGGGCATATCAGATTGCATACTGGATGACAGTGGTGTCTCAACAGCAGTGTAAATAAGTGGCAAACTGGTAGTGTGATAAGATTGACTTCTATGATAAGATTGACCATCAGGCTACTGGTAACTAGCTGGATAGCTAGCAACTAAATATAAGTTAGCCCAAAAACACTTTTATTATAGAGACAAGCTAGCTAGCTATTTACTAATTTGAACAACAAAAAGCTTAAACAACAAAAGCCAAAAATAGACAAACAACAAGTTACCATTTACAGTTTAGTGGTGTTTCTTATCTCCTGGCTGGATATGTTGACAATGGTCCATCTCTAACCTGGGTTTATTGAGAAAATAAAAATAATTATCATCAACAGGGTCCCCTGTTGGCTTGCAGGTGTTGCTTGTAGTGTTTATAGCGAGATAGGATGCATAGATGGAAGCCTTTCTAGCTTTGTCCTGCAGTATTTATCTTAACCATTATGCCACTAGCTTATAGTGACTACCTGTTCTATGAATCTTCTGCTAGCTAGTTTACTTGTTCTCATATATGGGATACCAATTAAAATTCTGCTATCCCATTAGACAGGAGTGTTGGAGGAGTGTTTCTGATCCTGCACGCTTGACACTAAAATGTTGCTCAGTCGTTGGCAGTCCAGCAAAACTGCTTAGCTATTCTTTTTTTTCTCTCTTACAAAAATCAAAGCACAAATGCTATAGATGCTGTAGGATCAAGGCCATATCTTAATACTGCTTCTGGTTCATAACATTATATAATTCCCAATCATGGGAATATTTTAAAGCATTGCCAGAAACCTTTAACCTAAACAGCTTTCCATCTGTCATAAATAAATCATGTGAACTTCGCATATGCACTTCACTTATAGTATGTTGGTTTTTAAACTCACTGGGGCTTTACATATTATTCAGAGCTGGATCAGGCCCTGAGGCTGTGTGGTGAAAGATAGACCAGGTGATCCATGCTGAGTAATAACCTTACAGTCATGCCAGGGTTAAGGCCTGCTCTAAAACCTTACGAGCTACACTCCTGTAGCTCCCAAATCAATGTAGCCCTGATGAATTTCCCAACTCATGGCACTTTGCTCCACTCCAAATGAAAACTGCTGCTGGTGTGAGTTTAAGCTGACTCCACATTCTTTCTGCATGCCCCCAATATCCCAATTTATTCATTAATTAAAATTTTATTACCTGTGCAGTGATTGCTATTCTACAACATAGTTTTGAAAGCGGGGAAAAAAGTCAAGTAAACAACACACACACAAACACGCTCACACACACCACCACCAAAAGAACTCAGGATGCTCACAGCATTTTTGCAGCCAATAGAATGCGATCAGTAAGAAGCCTCTGTGGATTTGAGTCTCCTGAAAGGCCATGTTTTATTCTGTGTGTTTTCTCTCTCTTGCTCTTTTTTCTATCTGCTGAAGGATACAGGAGCTGCCGACAGGTGGGTTATAGTCACGCTCTCTGGGGAAATCAAGATACTGGTACAAACAGAGCTAGGAGCAGAGTCTGGAAAAGTGGAGTTTAGAGGAATTTTCACTAGTAGACGTGTTTGCAAGGTGTTAGAAATAGGTTCTTGTGTTTTTGTCTATCGCATGATCAACAATGCAACTCTGGCCTACATACCTAAAACCTTGGTCACTCCAGACTTGAATAAAATCCACCAAGTGAAAAAGCCCATTCACTTGATTGGAAGAAGACAAGGTACATGGGGAAAAAAAAAAACACCTAGACTAATGACAGTCAAACTGATTTTTTCCACAACTTTACACATTTCATGTTATCATGCATTTTCTGTGTTAATTCAATTAGAGTATTTACTTTATTACCAAAAGAGGTCATTTCAAAACGATAGTTAAAAGCTTATTTCAGCTTTTATTTACTATATCAGATTTTTGGTGGGTTAGAAGTTTACATACACTTTGTTAGTATTTAGTGACATTGCCTTCTTATTGCTTAGATTGAATCAAATGCTTGGGGTAGCCTTCCACAAGCATCTCACAATCCTTGCCCATTCCTACTGATAGAACTATTGGAACTCCTTGCTTGGACATGCTTTTTCAATTTAGTCCATGAATTTTCTTTGGGATTCAGGTCAATGCTTTTTAATGGCCTCTCCAATGATTTCACATTGTTGTCTTGTTGTATTTTGACAACATTGGACGTATATGGATCATTGTTCTGCTCAAAGACCCAGTTGTAACCTAGTTTTAACTTTCTAGCTGATATCTTGAGGTGTTGCTTTAATATTTCCAGATAATCCCCCTTCCTCATTATTTGTCTATTTTCAAAAGTGCGCCAGTCCCTTTTCCAGCAAAACACACCCACAACATGATAATACCACCCCTACGATTCACAGTTGGAATGGCATTCTTTGGATTAAAAACCTCACCCTTTTCCCTCCATACTTATAGCTGATTATTATGGCCAAATAGTTAATTTTTTTGGTTTCATCTGACCAGAGAACACTCCTCCAAAAGGCTATGTCTTCGTCCTGGTGATTTTTATGCCAGTCTTGGAGTAGGGGCTTGTTCTTTTTGCAACAGCCTTTCAGGCCATGGTGCAATAGAACTCTCTTAATTGTGGATGTACATACTTTGGTACCTGATGCCTCCACCTTCATCACCAGTTCCTTTATTGCTTTCTTGGAGTTCATTTGAACCTTTCAGACCAACACTTGTTCATCCCTGGGAGTTAATTCCTGATTGATGCAGTGTTGGTGTGGTCCCAAGATTTTTTTATATTTGCATATATTTGTTTGTACAGATGCTCATGATACTTCAATTGTTCTTTAGGAGAAACTGGACTTGTGGAAGTTTTTTCTGAGGTCTTGGAGTTATCCAAGAATGGATAACTACTGGATATCTACTTTTATGAATAAAGTAGATGATATAATTGATTTGCCAAAAGAGGTGTTTGATAGCATGAAATATGTAGAATGAACAACTGAGATTGAATATATTTAGCCCATGTATACGTAACTTTTGACTTCAAATGTAAATGAACTTTAACCCCTCTAATCTGCTAATCTTGGAAATGTGGCCCAATATGTGTGCATACATACATAGTTTTAACAACGATCTTAAAACCTGCTAATATATAAATAAAATCTATTTAATGAGATTAAAAAAACTAGCAATCAGCAAAGATTATATGCATAATGTCTCTTATTACTCACAAACTAGCGAGCTGGCTAAAGTTAACTGATTAGTGATTTAGTACTTTCCCTCTATAAACAAGTCAAAACAGGACTGCCCTTAATCGTGTGATTTTTCTTTACCTCAGTGAAGAAATTTGCATGGCAAAACTTCTGTGTGAGCCCAGCTATAGGTTTTCACTTAAAGTTTCACAAATCACACTGGATGCATGTGGTCATATAGTTTATTGATAGCTAAAATGGTTTCACTGATAGACCCATGCTAGTGTGATAAATCCTAGCTATGGAATTTATTTAAATCTATAAATCAGATGTCGTCCCACTAAAAATAAAAATGTGGTCTTTTAGAGCTTACTGACATATATAAGCAAAAACATTGGTGCTATTCTATTTTGGGGAAAATCAAGCACTTCAAGCTTGTAATAGCAGAAGGAACATCTCTGAGTGGGAACGAATATGTGGAACCAAAAATAAAGAAAATGTTTCACAGAAATAAACCACTGTCACTCACACCTATTGAAAGTCTTTTTCTTCTCATTTTCCTTTTTTTTCTTTCTTTTTATTCTTTTCCCGATTTTCTCCCTAATTTAATCACAACCAATTCCCACCTATCAGGCAGCCCTCCCCATCACACAACAGCTACCCACAAGTGATGACGAAGGCTATCACATGCTTCCTCCATGGCACATGAAGCGAGCCGACCGCATTTTTTTCAAACTGCTGCACATGCAACGTCAAGGGGTGGGCATAACACACTTGGAGGAAAGCCCGTCTGCCCACTTCCGCATGTATGAATTAGCTAGTGTCACCGTGATTGATAAGGAAGAGAGAGTATGCTACCCCTCCTTCCCTGAGCCATGGATGGCTGTGGCATCATCGGGATTCGAACTCACAATCTCCAGATAATAGGGCAAACACTTTTTCTGCAAATCACCAGCTGTCAGTGAAAATGTATGACTTCCACCTGCTTGGTTGCATTGCTTCACTGCCAGTGTGAGTGCAGGGTAAACATGGAAATACTTAAACATGGTCTTGTTTTTTCAGCTGGTGTTGGATAAGGGTTAGGAAGTGGAACAGTATGTGGGACTGTGTGCTTGCCATGCTCCACATAACTGTTACCTCCCAGTTTTAGTAAACAGGATGAGAAAAGCTTTGATGGAAGTCAAATGTAATTAGAGTTCTGGTGCTACGCTGACACTGAAAAATGGCCAGCTGAACGCTATTCTTGTGCTAAATAGGAAAGTCCAGATAATCCACAAACAACTGTGTCTGGCCCATTTCCACAGTAATGAACTTGACCTGTCAAACAACAGACCCTGTCATTGCATGGTAGAACGATCACCATCCACACATTCAAACACTCACTCTCAGTCTCTTTCTACTTCTCTTTTTCTCCCTGTTTGTTTCTGCTCCGAATAGTGGCATGTAATGGCAGTCTCGCAGTCCGATCCCATTGCACAGGAGTGTGTTATCTGAGAGCAGGCAAAGACTTCACTATCATGACATGAAGCTTCTATTGATCCAGCTGTCCCTTGATAGATGGAAAGTCATGAGAGACTTTTTTTTAAAGTGTATTTTCTTCAGATTCAACCCTCCCACACACACACATACTCACACACATACACACACACACACTTGCATTGTTTTTGTCCCTAGATACCTGTCAGTTCAGTGTGAGTGTGTTAGAACAGTGCTGTGTTGTGTTTTGGGGTTTGCTGTTGTTTTAACTTGCTCTGTAGCCTGAATCCTTATACACTGGGGAAGGGGTGGGGGGCATTAGAAGATGATGGTTAGAAAGAGTGTGTGTGTGTGCATGTTTATACTCATCTTCTGAGTTATGTGCCTTTATATACATATCAATGACTTCTGTCCTGCTTGTGCTCTATCTTAAAAAGATCCATATTTGAATGTTTAATATCACGTAGTCAGCTAACATTTCCTAAACTCTTTGACAAAATGAAACTTATTCCTGATATTGGAATCCATATACTTCGTCGCAAACTATATTTTCACATTTTCTATCTTTTTTATATACAAATTTACTGATTGAATATTAAAGTGAATATGTTTCCTAAGACTATTACATGTAAGCGGTTAGCACATTTCAACAGGTACTTACTGGATCCCCTCGTTTTGTAGCTGAATCTGACATGGCATTTTATTGGGCGTTTAGTGCACTATGTAGTGTCTACGAATTTATAGTGTGCATATGTAAATATTTGGGATTTTCCCCTTCCTGTTTAGGCTTACAGGAGAATAAAATTATGTGTGAAGATTACTGAAGATTGAGGATTTCACTTTCATGCTCATGAGAACACTGAGAAATGTCCTGGGGTAAGTTCACCAAAGTCAAATGTTCTTTAATTGATCGTTTCACAGACTCATTCCTAAAAAGAAAAGTAGTATTTAAATTAGTTTGTAAAATTAACAAGTAACTAAATCCATTCATTATTCAGTAGGAACTACCTCATTTGGATCTTTGTGTGCAAAGTGCACAAAATTATGATTATTATTATTATTATTATTATTATTATTACTAGTAGTAGTAGAAGCATATAAAATGTAATTATTTTGTATCCTTTTGTAAATTGATCATTGTCCTTCTTATTTATTCACTCTTCAACAAGTTAAAATTATTAACTCTAATTATTAGGCATGTGTGTATTCCAGTCAGGCATGTTTGTCTTCATGATGCTCCTCTAATGTGAACCCACTAGACTGTTTCAGTGATGCTGAGCGCTGGTGTGTCCATGGCGTTGAGCACCCTGGGACAACAGTGCAGTAAAGAGTACGTTGCATTTAATAGACCACCTTATTGTATTCTTGATGTAGTGCTTACAATACTACAATAATGGTTTAAATCATCTTAAATGAGATTAAGACTGCATGAATTGTACAGAAGTAACAGACCTCTCAAATATGTGTTTTGAGTGTTAGCTGTCAACCAGTGCCACCCATATGGCAAGGACCCTTATGACATATTAATAACAGGCTGTCCAGGGATGAAATAATGACCCTCCAGGATAAAGGAGAAAGTCATCGAAATTTTGCCCTTACTCCCAGTTCTGCCATGCAGCCCCTGACAGTGCTATGCCACGAGTGAATTCCTGTAGACTGTTGATGAATTTCATATGCTTTGCATTCAGTGCCACAGTACAGCTACATAAAATGTATAAAAGGAAGTTCGCATAAAAGAAAAAAAAGATTTATGTTACTGGAAAAATGTCTGTTGTCTGTATAGTGCATAGATTCCCAATACTGTTCGTGGAGTACTCTCTGTCCTGCACATTTTAGTGCTTTCCCTGATCTAAAACACCCATCTTAACAGTTGAATTAGGTGTGTTGGGGGCACAGAAAACACTAAAATGTGCAAGACAAAGGGTACTCCAGGACCTGTATTAGGAACTTGTGGTGTAGTGAATAGGATACTCATTCTTACACACACCCAGCCTCTTGAGGTGTGACCACCAAGTTGCCATAGAGTACTCCTGAGGTCTTCAAAGTAGCAAATTAAAAGTGTCACAAAATAGTCTACATTCCATGCACACATTACAGCTTCATGACCTTGATTTAATATCTTATGGCTACATAAAGTTGTTATGGTGCATGACATAACAAAAATAAAATGAAAAATAATATGATGTGCTGGAACAAGTGCTATTTATTAGCTTTTGAATAATGAAGGTCATAATAATAATAAAGGGTAAAGATGAATAAAGGGTGAAGTGAATAATGTGATAATTATAAACTAGGACTATTCATGTGGCAATATAGTGACAATATACTAGACTTTTTTTGATTTTTATTTTTAAACTGTCTCTTTAAGAGAACATATTAAACTGTTCTGTTAACTGCTCTAACTTTCATTTAGAAAAGGATGTATTTTTATTTTTTAGAACCATGCTTTTTTTAATGGCCACTCTGTTATTAGAAAGTAAGTAAATAAATACATCAAAATTTTAAGTTAGACTTAAACTTAAAATTTGCTATTAAGTTTGTTATTATATTAAGGACATTAGTATATCTGAAATGAAATATTTACCACCATCCCATAAAACCAAACAGTCTTAACTACTTAATATTGTAACTAAATGAATTACTGATGTGTCTTGTTGTGATGAACATTTTGCTAGGATCTTCTTTTATGGTAAAAAAAAAAAAAAAAAAAGACAATTACACGAACTATTACAGACCGCACAGCATCCTGTTTAATAGAGCAGCAGGTGGCTGAACTTGACAGTTTGAAATAGAGGTGGAATACAGCTTTCAAGTAGCAGTGCTGGAGATGACTGCTTATCTGGGGACTTTATATATTGATAACTGCTTGGTACAGACCACACATACAAACGCACACACACACACCAAGACGGTTTGTGTTATTTGGAGACTTGTCAGAGAGAGGGAATTGAGTTATGGACTATGGACTATTGCAGAGTTTAGCCTGTCAGAGGCTCTGGACCCAGGAGAGGGAGTATTCATCACACATGTCATCAAGGACTGACAGCTGCATCATACAGCCATTTAGTGAATCTCTCTCTCTCTCTCTCTCTCTCTCTCTCGCTCACTATCTAGCTATTTCTGCACAGATTTTGAAATTCCATTTACATATACAGTGTATATGAATATATAGAAAATCAAAAGAACCTCAGAGGTTGGAAAGGAAATGCTCCTTTCTTACCACCAGTTTTTGGACTTTATAGAGTCCAGGATCAGCATTCTCTTCCGTTTGACATGATTCATGGCTGATATGAGTGACTCTGTTCAAGCACTCTGATGAGAGCTCCTTTTAAAATGCTGTACTGCTTAGAGCTCATACATTTCTTATTAGTCATTAACATGCCAAAAGCACAGCCCCACTAATGAAGACACTTGTTCAGTGTGTTTAATGGGGCTCGAGTACCATGTTTAACAACCCTCACCAAGAGAACAGTTGGTTTTGCCTCCTTGATGTTTTCGTTTCTCTGAAGAACCATTTACAGTACACGCAGTTGTAATATGGATTAATGTTCCTTCAGTGACATTTTTTCTAAAAATATTTGTGGCTGGCTTTGAGTCATACAGTGCACAGCAGCCTGTGTGCAATACATTTCCAGAGTTACGCTTCAGTGAGTATGCATCCCTGAGCAAGAATATATTTGCTTACAGTGTAGGCCAAAATCTGGGTTGAGGATTCTGGGATGATATATGATATTTGACCTGCTTTCACAGATTATTTTATTTAGCTGCACACAGGACATGGAGTTGATCATGAGTGGGTGTTTATATGAAAAGAGTGTCTCTCCAATGTTAAATGATGTCAGTGTAATGATTGTGGAGCAGTATGGCATTGGTATCAGTGGTATGATGACACAACCCAGCTCATTTAACACCACGATATCATGTAACATTACTGTTTAACATTTTTGAGCACACACACCCAATACCTAAAGAGCTTGATGAACATCAGGCAGTCAGTAGCTCAGGGGTGGGGGGGTCTTTTTTGCTGACAAATGAGACAGATACCTAACAAAAACACAACAAACAAAAACATAATTTTAATCACAAGTAATTGTCTTATGATACATGCTGTGTATTCTGCACAAAACATAGTATCTTCAATAACCTGTTTGTTATTATGTCACAGTATCTCCTTTTCCTTTTCCCTTGTAAAATAAATATCAAAATCAAAATCTTGTTTTATTGGCCAAGTACACTAGAGTATACATTGAATCTGACTCTGTTATTCAAGAATCAAGAGTTTACTGTCATATGCACAGTGAATCAGGCAGTTACACTGTACAATAAAATTCTTACTGTGCATTCCTTCTGACTACCATCAATACTGTACAGAAAGTAAATTGGTTATGAATTGGTTAGAAATTGCACTGTAGGGTGGAGTGTGATTATATACTACAAGAACAAGAGGCAGGTATGCTATAGTGCAATAAAAAAAGTAGCAGTAGACATGTACAGTAAAAGGATCGGGCATTGGATTGTATAAATATATAGTGCAATAATAGATCAGTGGTACAAGATTTTATGTCCTTACGTGTAAAGAGGACGTAGTCAAAAAGTGCATTGTTTGAGAAAAAAAAAAAGTTAAAATGTGCAATATTGCAAGGTTCGGTAGCGGCCGTATGGTTTTATGTGTGCGTGTGTGTGTATTTGAGTCCAGCACCTCATTTGGAAAAGGTAGTTGTGTGTGCTGGTGGGACCGGCAGTGGGTGCTGGTCTCCTGGTGACCCTGGTGTGGTAAATGTCCTCCAGTGATGGGAAGGCTGCTCCTGCAATGGTTTGAGCACTTCTAGCCACTCGCTGAAGAGCCTTGCAGTCCTGAGCAGAGCATTGTCCAAACCAGACTGTGATTCTGCTGTTGAGAATGCTTTTGAGTTGCTAAGAATTTTGGCTGGCATCACAAAATTCTTGAGCCTTTTCAAGAAATGCAGACACGGACACTGACTTCCTCATTAGGTGTGTTGTGTTGTAAGACCAGGAGAGATCTTCGCTGATGTGAACACCAAGGAATTTGAATTTGTTCACCCTCTCCACCTCTGTCTCACCTATGCGCAGTGGTGTGTGATGTTTTCGCCTCTTCCATGCGTCGAGAATCATGTCCTTGGTTTTGTTGCCATTCAGGGAGAGATTGTTGTTCTGGGACCATGCCACCAGATCAGCCACCTCCCTTCTATACACTGTCGTGTCACCCTCAGTGATCAGTCCAATGACTGTAGTGTCATCTGCAAATTCGATGATGCTGGTGTTGTTCTGGAAAGCAACACAGTTGTATGTGAAGAGGGTCTAGAGCATAGAACTTAATATACAGCCCTGGAGGATCCCTATGCACTTATTGAGCTCTTGTGCGTATAGACGTTACACATTACAGTAACATAACAAAGACAAGGACATAGACAACACTACTAATATAACATACATTTTCTATGTACAGAAGTGGGTACTATTGCAGTGTTATTAAAAGAAAAAAAGAATATTCCACAAAGGAGAATGAGCTGCACAAAAAAGCTATTGCATAAAATATGAGCATGATTTTCCCCACACCCTCTATTAGTTCTCAACATTTTTCATCCTGGCACACAAAGATCCCTCTGTCTCTTTCTTAATTTTGTGTCTTTGAAATTTTTTTCTGTTTATTTCTATTAGGAATCTCACTGGCACTCTCTGAATGGTAGAAACTGTGAAAGCTGGGGGCTAACAAATCACTGGAAGCCAGTTTTCCAGTGTACTGACAGAAGCACCACATTCTGGTGATCCTGTTTTTGGGAAACCATTACAGGAGAAATTGAAATCTACATTAATATTAGTTAGTTGACTAAACTAGACAACCATTAGTTAGCTGTGCAATTTAAAACCCAAGTAGTAGCGTGGCTACTAAGTGGCGCATCAAAAAATTCTTCTTAAGTAGCGTGCCCTTGAAATTGCCAAAGAGACAAATTAGAAAATGCCAGCTTATTTAATGCCAGCTAAAAAGCTAACAAGCTAGTAAGGATATAAGGCATTCAGGACTTAACGTATTTAACTTTTTGAAATATAGCTACTGTTTTTTTTTTTAACTTTCCTTTTATGTCATAGCTTTGTGATATATTTATATATATTGTATATATATATTTTTATTTGAGTGATATGGCAAACAGTCTGAATATCCACCCTGATAGTCCTGGAAAAATACTTCAGTTTCATTTTTATACAGGTTGCCTGCCTTCAGTTTTGCCATTCATTTTGTATGAATAATAGTGTATAGAGGATTTTTACACATCTTAACATTTCCAAACCTAAGGCTTACAATGCAGTAACTAAGTTGAAAGCAATACAAAATGATTAAACTAATATTATGCTGTATATACAAGAGGAATTGTGAAATCATCCACAATTCCCGCCGGTTTAAGATGTTATTAGAATGTTTGATCTGCTTTTGTGTTTTTGTAGTGTGTGTGTGTGTGTGTGTGTGTGTGTGAACATGTGTATGTGCTTTGCAAAATGCATGCTTGCTTGTGTTTGTATTTTGTTTGCCAGCTGGTGGTCTCTTAGATAACAGAGAAAATAAATTTCCCCAATAAGCAACACTAATGAAGTTATATTGTAGTGAAACACCTCAGCCTCTAGGCTGACTGCAAAATTAAACTCAATCTCTCTCCCTCTCTCTCTCTCTAGTCGTATTGCATCAGAAGCTCTGCAGACAGTAGCACCAGTCCATATGAAATCTGGGGGATATTGGCTTATCATTACACCAGTGTAATGTGTTTTTTTTTAACCATCACATTCTGTTTACTACTTAATATTTGACAGAGGACTGCTTCTTTTTTCATTTTGTAGCAAATTAGTTGTTAAATATGTATTTTTAAATAATGTATACAGTATATCCTAGTATATCCTTATTTATTTATTTGTTTTCTCATGTCCAAAAATATATGCAATCAAATTTATCTTAAAAATATATTATATTATATTATATATTATATATATTATAATAATGAGGAAGTTGTAAAAGATTTTGACTTTAATTAGTATTCCAAAATGGTGAGAGTTTCTTGAAAAATTCAACCTATCACTTCACCCATGCTTTGATGGGAGAAACTGACAGATTAAATCTCAAGTCAAACATTATCAGGTGCTTTTCGTTTTAATATTGTTGGATTACACATTAGAGATTAGCCTGATTTTTATTTTAATCTGAAAAATTCCTCCCACCGTGATGCTATAAGATATGATCCTACAAACTAGGCCTAATAATAACAGAAAACACTGAAAAAACAATGGAAAAAATCTCATAAATATGAGATCTGAAAATTGATTGTTTTGAGAAACTTTTTGTTATTAAAAGTTAGTTATATTTTTCTGGCTATAATGGGCTTTCATATGGATTTTTGTTTCTCACACACACTTAAATTCCTCCTGGTTACTTTCAGCCTTTCCTTATTCTCCTAGTGCTCTGATGGTCAGTTCAGCAGGAAGTTTCTACCCAACCAAAACAGCTTACAGGTCATGGAAATTTTAATTATTAGTATCTTCCATTCTCATTGGTAGGGAAATATGAGAAACCTTTCTCACTCCTACACCATTTTAGTAACACCAGGCAGTTCCAAGCAAGACCAAAGCCCAATGGCTAAATTTCTCATTCCAGTTCAAAAGTGCAAAATGTTGTTCATTAATCAATGAAAAATTACAATCATTCGCAAATTGTTGTAGTATAAAAAGTATATTATCTCTGACATCACCAGACATGGAGCTATAGAGGGCTACAGGCACAAGTAGATATGCGTGTGAGACTTTATACTGTTACTAAGTACAGACTGAGAGTACTAATTGTATTAAAAATGTGCTTATTTTATTACACCTATAATAAAATACCCAGAATTTTATGGCAGTGCCTCTGCAGGCATGGCTTTCACTTAGTGTGATAGGTGTAATATATCCAAAGTGACATCAACAATAAAAAGCATGTCAAAGCCACAGCTTAATCACATTCAATGTTACAAATATTCGTTGAAAGAAACTGGTCTATTGTTCTTTTCTTAACAACATATATAAAGCAAGTGTACACCCTGAAACACATTAAATATGTTTATATTGAAATATGTGGGTAGTGCATGAAAGTGTTAACTAAAGTGAAGACAGACCAACATGTAGATTAAAAAAATAAAAAATACCAAAACAGAATTTTTATTATAAAATAAATCTTGTCATTGAACATCACATATTACTTATAAATATGATACGCAAGTGGGGTGGTGCAGTGGTGCAGCAGGTGGCATTCTCAGGATACCCCATGTTCCGAGGATAGACCCCGGATCCACGGTGACCCTGACCAGGATAAAGCAGTTACTGAAGATAAATGATATGCAAGTTGTTCAGGGAGGATTTTTCCTTTAAAATGGCACAAGTCATGTAAAAAAAAGGATTGGCCTGTTTAATTTGTAGAGTAATCAGCAGGTGGAGGAAAACCTGGAGAGGTGGAGGTTTGCGCTGGAGAGTAGAGGAATGAAAGTCAGTCGTAGTAAGACTGAGTACATGTGTGTGAGTGAAAGGGAGGGAAGTAGAACAGTAAGATTACAGGGTGAAGAGGTGAAGAAGGTACAGGAATTTAAGTACTTGGGGTCAGCAGTCCAGAGTAATGGAGAGTGTGGGAAAGAGGTAAAGAAGCGAGTGCAGGCAGGA
>CM040991.1:13668398-13693398 GCA_022985145.1 Pangasius djambal
TGAGGTTCTCTTTGGGAGTGACGAGGTTGGACAGGATTAGGAACGAGTACATCAGAGGGACAGCTCATGTTGGACGTTTGGGGGACAAAGTTAGGGAGGCCAGATTAAGATGGTTTGGACATGTTCAGAGGAGGGAGAGTGAGTATGTTGGTAGGAGAATGTTGGACATGGAGCTGCCAGGCAGGAGGTGAAGAGGAAGGCCAAAGAGGAGGTATATGGAGGTAATAAATGAGGATATGAAGCTAGTGGGTGCAAGTGTTGAGGATGCAGAAGATAGGGATAGGTGTAGAGTGATGATTCGCTGTGGCGACCCCTGAAGGGAAAAGCCGAAAGAAGAAGAAGAATCACAGTTTCATCATTCAAAAACCTGCAGTCCATTCCGATCGGTTGACGAATGCTAAATAAATAAACAAACATCATGGCTGAATTTCCAAACCTAAAAGAGGTCCTGACTCCTGGATTATATTTTAAATTTTAGTTCTCTTTTATTTATTCTGTACTTTAACCCCCTATCGAGCAGCTGATGTAAATCTTAAGCATGAGTAGTGCAGGGATTGGATTTCACCCTGAGCACAGCACAAATAAGCATGCATTTCCACTACTAAAAGAGCTTTCAAGGTTTCTCAGCTTTTTAATGGACTCCTTGAAAGTCCTGTAATGCCATGTGACAGACTCAGGCTCCAGCTGAAGTGTTAGGGGGCTGTGCGGGTTGAGTGCAGCTAGGTGCGGGCTCTCTGCCTCAGGAATAAAAGCTCTGCTGAGTGCTTGCTGGTCTTCAGGTGTTTCAGGAAAGCAGCTAAAGTAGTACAGCACTTACACACAGTAGGAACACTTTCCATTGTGCTCTCAAGTGATTTGGTTCAAATGGCAGGCCTGCATCAGCCCTGCATCTTCCATCCTTCAAAATGAAAGAAAGATTAATATTAAGATGTGATTGTTTCAAATGAGAGGATTTGGGGAAAATGTTGAATTTGTCTAAAGGAAATGCTTCAATATATAACCAAAAAGTTTGCTTTCAGAATGATATAAATATTATAAATATAAATATTTCTCCATATCTTGGTAACTTCTTTTGCTGTATGCAATTAATCTGACAGAACTTGTTTATCCACCTTGAAGTGATTTTTCTTTTCTGCCACGATATACCAATTCAGAAAGTGTCTTTTTGGATTTGTCATTTAATTAGCATCCACACAAAAGCAGCACTGAAGCTTTGGTTGGGAAACAAAAAGAGCTTGGTGGTGTAGGTGGCTGTAAAACAGTGAAACAAGGCTGGCACCTGGATGCGCAAACACGCACACACACACGAATATAACTGCATAAATATGCACAAATGGAGAACTGGGATTTTAGAAGCTTAAGCAACCACATTCACTGTACACACAAAAGACAAATATGAAGCACAGTGTCTAGAACTCAAAATTGCTATTGTTCAGTACTGTGTATAATTGTTTTGTGCACATAATCTTTTTGCACACATTGTTCATATTCATAATGTACATATCCATTATTCCATCTGTATATAATCATCTATCTCACTGTATATTAGTGAGATAACCAAATGCAAGTATATTATTTGGAATGAACAGATAATGTGTTCTAAACAGACAGAAATACAGATATGAACAGGGTTACAGTTATTCAGGGTTAGGGTTTTTTTTGTTCCAGTAGCTTGACCTAAACACTGCTTTACTGAGCTCCACAATAAAACCATATTTCTACCATATGGCTATACAAACTGGCCCAAAAGTCACAAAAGAAATATTCTATTATTTATAGAGCCGCTACTCCATATAACCCACGCAGACCATGTGCTATGCACAGGACATCTCATTTAATTAATTTTAAAAAATATATTTTTTTATATTTTTAATATAAATATTTATAATATATAATTTCCTTTGTTTTTTGTTTTTTTGTTGTTCTTTATTCTTATTAAAAATCTTCCTGGAAAATCACAGGGGCATTCTGATGACATGCCACTTAAAGGACCCCATTTTGGCTAGCAGAGGCACTGCATCCCAGCTTAGTAGTAGATTCTGATGCCATATCCAGTAAATTTTTCTGATCTTCCTATATAAAAAACCTAAAAATAAAAAAAGCAGCTGCGCTTTTTCCAGTACCCTGTTTTTTTCCAGGGTTTTTTTTTCCCCCCATCACACTCATATGTACTTTTTGAACATCTCATTGCAGGTGCTCAGTAGAGTTTAGGTCCGGGCTTTGTAGGGCCACTTGAGTTATTTCACTTCAACCTCAGCAAAACATGTCTTCATGGACCTCGCTTTGTGCACAGGTGCATTGTCATGCTGGAACATGTTTGTGCTGGGACCCTTAGCATTTCGTTGTACTAGGGCTTGTACTCTGTGCAATGACAATAAAGCTGAATCTAATTAAATCTACTGTAAAATCTTTTTAAAATTATTGGTGCAAGTAAAATCAGGGATTAGGGATTATATTAAGGAGCTGTACTAAATTCCAGTTCTGTGATTTGGGGGAGTTTGCATTTTGTGTCTCCCTTCTAGACACCTAAGAATGTGTTGTAATTATAAAGATGCTCCAGAACCAAACATGCATCATGTACAGCTTTTAGCTATGACAACACAAACTATAGACATAGTCAGTATTACACAGATTAAAGTCACCTAGACATGCTGCTGAGCTGTTGTTGATGAGTGTTTTAGTCACACCGGTGGGAGGTAAAGAATACACTGTGTCCCATCCCAGTTTCGCAGCTGGTGTCTTATATTGTAAACGGCTTTCATTGTGCTTGCACAGACTGTCTGCTCTATTTGGAAAGCATGATATGAAATCTAAACAAAGAAAGGCTGAATCACATTGGCTGAACTTCACCTTTATAAGTTGCGGTGCAGGTAAAAGCCTCAAAGATTTAAAATAAACACAGCAGGTCAGAATTAGATCAGTTATTACATCAAATAGTGAGATACCATGTATATGGGAAGATAATTGCCCATGAGATCTATCCTTAAGGTTGTACTTAATTATTATGACAGGTAACAAAAATGATACATGGACTGCTTGTAAATGAGAAATTATTAAAACTAGGACATTATAAAAATGTTGCATTTTGGAGGTAATAAAACCTTTGGAAGGTAAGCTAAGTTGGTGTAAATAGAGAACTCCAGCTTCTGAGGCTCTGGGTCTCTGTGGATACCTTAAGCTTTCTCATACTGTAGTCTGTGGGGGTGGAGCTCTCTGCATGTGTGGAGTTTCCTACAGATCCCTACTGAAGGTTTTCAGTAGAGAACCCACTTTGCAGCGGTAAACAGTGTAGTGAACCAAGGGGCAGAGAGAGGAAACACTCACTACCCTACTTCCTTCTTCATCCTTTTACTGTATTGAAAGAATCAAAACACAAACTCCCATACAAATAAGCCTTCTTCTGCAAGACAGGTCAGGCAGCCACATGGATAGAAAGCTTTAGTAGAATGTATATTTTAATTATTTTTCCCTTTTACGTTCATAAGAACATTTAAGCTCTGCACATAGTGAACAAATCAATAATTGTTACAATTAAATATAATATACAGATATATTATTCCATTTGAATATACTATTCAATTTCTATGTAGTTTGTTATTAAGACAATACTTTGAATTAAAATAAATTTAGAATAAAAAAAAAAACATTTGCAATGTAACCAAGTATGCATACGTTTTTCAGAATGAAGGCATAATGTGTTGTAAACAGATACAAATACAGATATACAGTCTGCCAAATGCCATAAATGTAAATATTAATACGGTGTGCACTACTGATTTTCATTTTGTTTGTTTTTAGGTTTTTATATGAACGTGGGTATAAATGAAGAATCAAATGCTGTATGAACCTTGTGCTACAAACAAAGACCATGTTCATTGATTAATCATTAGTAACTGCCTGGTTAGGGTAGCTGTGGTTTAAATTAGGCTACAAGGTTGTTTAGATTATAAGAAATAGCAACAATGAAATTTGCAGGCAGGTATAAACAAAAATAATAACTGCACAAGTGAGGGAAAAAAATACAGTCTCATGCATATCTCTAGTTGAGAGCAAGTATGAACTCGAGGGATGTAGCTGAGGTTGAGGAACTCTCAGAGCCAGAATTCACAGAGCATACTGATAGCGCTGGCATTTATGCTTCTGGGTTATTTCCAGAGTTTCTGGGGGCATAGTGGTAGTGTCCATATTTAATTTAAAAAAAATAAAACTTGAAAAAAAAAAACCACAATGACGAGAGCAAAAAAAAAAAATCGCTCAGTTAAAATGAACTGAGATGCAGAGAAAAGAGGGGAGAGAGCAATTTTTTTAAAGAATGAAAAAAAAAACCCAATAAAGTAAAGTATATTTTCTGAAGATAATAGAGCTACGGTAGTGGTCTAGTGGTCCAGCGAGGAACTGCCCATGGAGGCCATGACTGTTAACATTTACAATATTCAACCTAAAACAGGGAGACACTATTGTTAATATGAACAGTTGCATTTGCTATATCAGTATATTTCAAGGGCAGGGCAGGTTTATGGCATCTATTCATCTATCTCCTGCATTTGTAAGGCACAAAACTCCCTCACTAGTGGAGGCCCTTCCATCTGCATCCTGTGTCACCATGTTCTGCATCCATGTGCTGTTCATCAGTTGGTTTTGAAAGTACATTTTACATTATAGTATACATATATGTGCGTTTAGGTGTAATGGTAGATAATATTGTATTACACTTACTAACGGGAGTGGCACAAATATATTTTAGAGAACATTTAATTGGATGAACACAAGACTAGTACAAGATCAGACATAAAAAAAAATGTTAAATAATTTACCCAGAAGTGATGAAATATAAAATCTTTGAAAAATGTATCATTTTTTCTTGTAACATAAAGGACATATACGATAACCAGGCCAATATCATTAAAAAAATGCACTTAACTTCCAAATCAAGAGGATAATCAGTAAACATGGTCAACAGGACAGGCCAGGGTCAGAGAACAGAACAGATACAGGATTACCAGAACCAGAGTACAAATCAGACTATCAGGAAAACCCAGAAGAGTAGCAAGGGTCATACATCAAATAGCAATCAGGAATGACAAGGTTCCAAACTCATTCACACAGGATGTCCCTGTAACAACAGAAGAAAAGCACTGGAATTTGGGGGCAGTTCACAGGGGTACTGGGCTGTAGTCTTCCCAGTCTACCCAACTGAACATGGTGCGGCCCCATTCCTTGGAGTTGAGGAGTGTGTGAACACTGTTTGCAGGAGCTCTCAACATTCGGTCACCACTTCCATCTGTGCTTGATCCAGCTCAACCCCTTGTTCATCCAGGATGTACCAAGGAATTTAACTGAGGATCAAAAAAACATGATCTTCCTCTGTGGGTGAGAAGATTAAAATGTTATCAATATAGCCTATGATAAATCTGCTCAAGAACTCTCTGAGCACCTCATTAATGATTGGCTGGAACACTGAAGGACCATTAATGAGCCCATATGGAATCACAAGGTATTAGTGGTGACCTGATGAAGTAATGAATGCTGTCTTCCACTCATTACCTTCTCTAATGCGGATTAGGTTCTACGCACTTCTTAAATCCAATTTTATGAAAATCTTAGCTCCTCTTACCTGTTCCAGGGCTGATGGAAGTGGATATCTGTACTTCGCTGTGACAGAATGTAACCTTCAAAAGTCTATGCAGGGCCAAAGGCCTCCGTCTTTCTTTCCAACAAAGAAGAAACCTGCTGCTGTGGGTGAAGTGGAGGGTTTGATACATCCTCATTCTAGTGCTTCCTTAATGTACTTCTCCATAGCCTTCGTTTGTGGGATTTATAGTGGGTGCACTCTGGTTCTGGGAGGTGAGGAGCCAGGCAAAAAGCCAATAGTGTAATCCCAATGACAGTGAGGAGGTAACTTGGACACTGTGGTTTTACTGAAGTCCTTTGCTAGATCGAGGTAAGGTGAAATGCTCACTTCCTTTTGTTATCTCAGGGCTCTTGGTCTGTGTAGTATGACGCGGAGACATAGACAGGTTTTAAAACAAGAGTGATTCCATGAATTGAGTTTACCTTCCTTTTTCAACTGTTTTTTTTGTTTTATAAAGTTTCCTGCTGCCCCAGAGTCAAAGAGTGCTGGAAAATAGTGGGATTGTGAACACCATGACAAGTTTCCCAGCAGGGTTATTCTTCTACTTTCTATCGTGGGTATAATGCATTCATGCAACCAGTCACATTTTTGTCCCCTTTGGCCTTCTACAACACAAGGCGAACAAAAATGTCCTGTATTTTCACAATACAAATACATTCCTCATTGCGGCGTTCCTTCTCCTCAGGTGAGAGACTAACATGGACCACTTCCATGGGTTCCATTTCATGTGTGTCTCCACAGAAAGTTAAATTATTGCCCATATATAGACTATAATTTCCTGCTAGACATGATTTATCTAAAACTCTGACATTCAAATTTACTTGCTTGCTAGTTTAAAAATATGGGCCTGAGCTGAGATCAGAATATGTTTTACAGCACATGTTTAAAAGATAAACCTCAGAGACCATAACATTATTTAGACTATGTTTTTAAAAGATTTGAAGTGCAAATGCAGGGCAGCATCAATGTAAACAGATAATTTTCACACTGAGAGTGGGATTTAAAAAGCTTGAAAGTCACTTCAAAAACAACAAAAACACATGTAATTTAAAGTTCTATTCTACTCTTTTAAGACAAAATAAAACCATTTAAACATTCATGTAATCTCAGGGTCTCTCTACATAATGAGGACTTTTATCGAAATTGTCTTAATATTACCACACTAAATTAATATTGCCACACTCTGATGTGTACAGCATTGACCTTGTGAGATGTTGTGAATAGAACGCACATTAAAATCTGCACTCTTTTATTTGCATGCATATGATATTTTGAACAGTTTTTCAACCAGTCTTAATAATATTGTTCATTATTCATTGTACTTGACATCTAATTATGCCTATGTTTTTCATTTCAGTTTTACTCTTCCAGGAGTCTCTGTAAGGTCTGAACTCTGTATGGCTATTCAGAACAATTAGCATATGCAAGAATCTAATTTAAATATTTTTCCTCCCTCTATGTAACGTCACTAACTACACATATGTATAATGTGTTTCTACCAGGTTCTCTAGTTTTCTCTTACCTCCCAAAACATGCCAGTAGTTAGACTGGCTAAGATAATTTGCCCCTAGGTGTGATCATCCATTCCATCCATCCATCCATTCTTGCCTCACGTCCAGTGTCCTGGAGAAAGTCTGGATCCACAGCGACGCTGACCATGATAAAGCAGTTACTGTGTGAGTAGCACATTAATATAGCTGGGTTAATATGTTCAATATACAGTTAGTATGTTATAATAATAGATTATTGTTGTGCTGTTTGAGTTGCAACAGATAGAATGTTTTCCAGTTTTTGTTGTTTCACATGCTGTACCATTTCAATTTGCTCAGTAGGATCAATTTTAAGAACAGCATTATTAATCCCTATTGAGGCTTATTTTTTACCTGGTAAGCTCTGAGGTATTGTTATATGTAAATTGAGCATGCTATCCTTGGTTTAGCTTTAAAAATCCCACTGACTGTAGCTTTAAAGGTAATTTTTCTCACCTCAGGGCCCCAGAGCTACACTGATTCCATCTGCATGAATCTCTTTCTTCCCCACCAAAACACATTAGTCCCCCATGTTGCGTCCTGCTGACATTTTATTTATTGCTGTTATTTCTAAAGGGTCTGGTAGTGCATGTGTGTGACAATAACTAAATGCTTTTCATTTTGTGTTCGAACCCAGGGTGTGTTGGAGTGTTTTTCGGCCCAGCACCAGAGCACGAACTGCAGTACCAGGCACTGAATCAGGATGAGCCCTCCTGACAAGGGTAGTAATCTTACTGTAAACACATTTGCAGTTAATCCATAAATACAATCGGGCCCAATAAATAACAATAGTGGAAATAAAGAATTGGGCCTCCAAAATAAATAAACCCTCATGAAAGAAAATAGCACATTTCGATGAGGGGAGTGAGTGGCCTTCACAGCCTAATAAAATATGACAGATTCATTGGGAATTTTTATTTCTTCTTCTTTGTATGTGGCTTCTGGAGCTTGATGGAGAAAGCTAGACAGAGTGAAATGTAAACAGCATCATTTCACTCTTGATTGATCACTCACGCAAATTTAAAGCCACTGCCTCCCTGCTGTGACGAACGAGAGAGGAAGGATGAAGGACAGGGTTTCTTTTTCCTTCCCTATGGAGAGACGCCGGTCTGTGCAGGGGGTGTCCGTGAAAGATTGGACCAGTGAAGATCCCTGTGAGCAGTGATCATGCTGAGACGGCACTGTTTCACACCCATCATTCACTCTATAGCCCTACAGCTTCACAGTTCTCCTGCTGTGACGCAGTTTCATTTAGGTTCACCTGTGGTGTCCTCTGAAAAAGGCTCTCTGTTGCAGTGAAAGCTTTGGAAGCGGAGGAAGATTAAAGAAGCAGTGACTAACATACACACACATAGTCACGATTGGGTTTTGTGACCCCTCATGCAGAGAAAGGATGAAGTTGTTTCATAAATGTGAATATGAATATCATTGTAGAAACCTTATGTCTGAAAATGACATAAACGAATTTACAAGTGTGTACTATGTATGTAATTTCACTGAACTGCTTCATTTACTGTGCTGTGTATGGCATAGTACATCTGTTTTAAGGATGTGCACTGTGTACACGTATTGTAAAAAAAAAAAAGGAGGAAATATTGAAAGGCTAAGACATTACTTATATATATTATAGATACACACCTTGTAAAATAACTATTTGGTTGAGTTGAGAACGGTGGCCATAGAACACATAATGTGATGTGCTCACCAAAGGCTGATATAGTGCCACTGAGAAAAAGGCCAGCTGACAACAAAGTTCTGGCAGCATTGCAAATGTTTGCTTAAAGGCTCTTGAGTGGCACAACAGAAAACCGTTCACCATATCATTGGGAAATCACAAGTTTGAATCCTGACAATAACACAGCCATCCGTGGCTAGGAGTCAATGGAGCAAAACTGGTCATCGCCTGTGCGAGGGATGGCATACTTCCTCTCCTCAGTGACCTTAACTAATGCTGGGCATCTGTGAGCTCATGTAGGGCGGATAGCATTTTCCTCCAAGTGTGGTATGCTGCCCTGTGACACAGCATCAGCAGCTCTTTGAAAAGGTGCGACTGGCTGGCTTCATGTGGAGGAAGGATGTGTTAGCCTTCAGCCTTCCTGGTTGGTAGCTTTTGTATGATGGGGAGAGCTGCCTGAAAATGAGGGGAATTTTTTTTTTTTAATTAAAAATTATATATTTTTTTATTAAAATCTCAGAGTCACCAAGGACAGCAGGGGATGATGCAAAACTCACAGAACAACTACAAAGGTGTATGTTTGAGCAAGTGATCATTTAAAATACTGACTTGCTCACATTAATTAATAAAACATTACCAGGCCTGGCCCCTCATACAAAGCCACAATGCATGCTAATATACAGAAAAAATATCCATGTTATCTCAAGCTTACTTTGAAGAATGGCCATTTCATGTTTTCCTCTTTTACCTAATTATGAACATCTCCAAACTCCTCTTCTTCATCTTTGAAAAACATTTAAAAAAAAAGGTTTCTCTTGAAATAACACTGCTACTATTATAAACAGGACTCTGTTTATGCAGCCCCATTTTCTGCACAAGCCTGGATCATGCTGATTGATGACGTAAGCAGAGCGCAGTAGTTTTCCTTAACTGCAGATTTATCATTAGGGGATCTTTATAGTATACTCTGATGTATAATCTGGAAAACACAGGTTATTGTGCAGTCTGGTATAGAATTTGGCTAAGGTTTTATTGGGATCATCCTTATGGTGTGACAATGACAACAATAATGCAAAAATACCTCAGTCTAAAACCAGCTTTACTTTAGCAGTTATTGTTGCTCTTGTTTTCACTGTTTCCACTCACATAGCTGTAACACTTAGCTCTGGAAACTGATTCTCTTTTAGATCCTGCTGCCATTATCTCTCCCAGCAGTATGTGTTAACTTCCCGTACGCTGTGTGTCTGCATTCATTATGCTACTTTTGAATGATCTGAGGCTGTGCTGGCTGGACGCCCACTCTGTGGGCATCATTGTTCTGCACAGTCCTGGTGCACAGTCAAATCTCCAGCTGCTTTAATGGGATGGACTCCTACTTTATTCATTCAGATGTCTCTTCAACTACAGCAGGTGAGGAAACACACTGAACCAACCAACACACAATACACGAGTTACAGAGAGTTCCCAATGCAAAACAGATGCTCACGTTAGATGACACATACATCAACATACATAACGCTGCAGTCATATTCATGCAGCAGTTCAAATTAAATCCAACTGGCAAAATTGCATGTTCACTTAAATGGAAGAAAACAACAGATTATTTGTCAAGCGCCCATCATACTCTATATGGCCAAAAGTTTGTGGACCATCTGACCACCACACCCCTATGTGGGCCATCCCCAATCTGTTGCCACAAAATTGGAAGCACACAATGGTATAGGATCTATTTGTATGCTGATGCATTACAATTTCCCTTTGCTGGAACTAAGGAGCCCAAACATGTTCCAGCAAAACAATGCCCCAGTGCACAAATTGAGGTCCACGAAGACATGGTTTGCCAAGGTTGAAGTGGAAGAACTCAAGTGGCCTGCACAGAGCTCTAACCTCAACCCCACTGAACACCTTTGGGATGGAATGCTGACTGAATAGAAAAATCTCCACAGCCATGCTACAAAATCTAGTGGAAAGCCTTCCCAGAAGCATGGAGGTTATTATAACAGCAAAGGGCAACTAAATCTGGAAAGCACTTCAAAAAGCACAAAAGAATGTGATGGTCAGGTGTCCACAAACTTTTAGCCATGTAGTAAAACTGAGAATACAAATTTATTGAAAAATGTAGGCTATATAAAAGGACTAACACATGTATTTTCAGGTTAAAGATACAGGGACATACTATATATGGGAGGACTTTATTGTGTTTAATTGCAAGATTTTTTTAAACATAAATAGTGAATTTTTTATGCAAAGCACTGAGATCAAAATGATCAGCACCCATGATATTAATACCCCCCATGGAGAGAATACATCATTAAGCATGTACTATCTAACAAGAAATCCATGTACAATACTAGCTACAGTTCTTTAATTAATTTTGTTAAAGGACCGATTTACATGAGAAGCAAATTGGAAATAGAGAATGTACAGTAGCTTAGCATAGTCCCAGAATTGTAGTTTAGTCAATCTTTATTGTAGAAAAGAAGACAGTGTTACAGAAGGAAGAGGAGAACAGCTGCTGAGATTCCTTGCTGATCGATAGCCTTAATAAGAGTTTGGATATCACAGACTGACCTCAGGACTCTCTGGATGACTCTCTTTAAAGCTGGGCCTGACTGTGACTCATGGGTAAAAGTCTGTAGCAGCAAGGTTAGACACTAAATGCTTAATTTGATTTGGGACAAGAAAGGCTTTATGGAAAGCTTCTCACTGAACTTATATAACTGTGGAAAATGTGTAAGTGAGATGAGTGAGATGTGTGCAACTCAGTTGCATAGGCAAGGGTATTGTCATGTGGGTTCGACTGTTTTGTTTTTAAGATATGTTAAGTTTATAACGAGTCACACTACACAATATGAGCTACCAACATCAGCCATTGTATTTGGTACAGCTATTATATACAGTACGGATGCACTTTTTCAGTGAATAATTACTGAATGAGTCCCATCTGTTTTGATGAACAAGTTGTTAGCCTTGTTGTACCCTGTCCTTCGGAGGACCACCACAGGATCACCACTGACTATTTTTTTGGGTGGTGGATCATTCTCAGCAGTGTCACCAACAAGGTAGTGGTACAGTACTATGTGTGTTTTACTAATACAGGTGTATCAGGTAAGACAATATTACTTGAATGTTTAAACAACTTAATGCCACCCATGGGTTAAGAAAAATGTTCTAACCAAAAGACATTCTCTGTGGTCAGTAATTGACCATTGATTAAGGGCTAGGGCACGATCAGCAGAAAACTTGCATGGAAAAAAAAACATACATGATGCTCTACCAAAATTGATGTGTCTAATAATGTGGCTCGGGAGAATACACCCTAGCAAGGCTGCTGTGGCTTGTAGCTGTGTCATACACATTATCATGCAAATACTATATCATTGCAGTGCTGAGAATTGCTCCAATCAGGATAATCAGGATATTTGTGCCTGTGGATTGGCCACAGGTTTTCCATAGGGGTTAAATTAAAAGCTGGAGACTGGCCATTATTGTGACCATTTCTGTGGATATATGTTTGAAGTCATAGTCATTTATGACCAAGTCTTAACCTTCTGGCAGATTCAACTGGGTATCGGACTAAAATATCTTGGTACCTAGAGTCAAATAAGAGTAGATTCAATGTATGTAAATCTATTGAGTGTGTACACTGACTGAGGTAATAACAAGAAAACACCCATGTGAGGCAGAGTCAGTGCATAAACTGAGCCATGATGACTTGGTTGCTTTTAAATGACTCCAATACTCTGTTGTGTTGTGTAGTGTTTGAGCAAGCAGACTGGCCATTCTCGCAAATGTACAATGACTGTAGCTCTTATTTCTGTATCTTGAATATGTACTGAGGAAAATCACTAAGTGTCTAAGTGTATGTCTGTAGACTGAAAAATTCAGCACACAGAACAACAAAACTCCATCTGCCAACACACAGCTGCCCCGTTGCCCTGCCAGCTAATGGGATTTCACATTGTTGATGTTCAAATCTAAAAGGTCATGCTTTAGCCACCAAAATGATAGTACTATCTAGCACGTACGTCTGAGAATGGACATTGATTTTAGCCATATCTTTTTTATTGATTTGAGCCATAAACCTTTCTTCTATTTATCTTCCTGCCTCTGCTGTGTCTGTGGTTTAGCCTGAGAATTCAGTATAAATTAGCATGTTGTTTGAGAGCATTAAAATGGATGTCAACACTCATGCCTAACCTGAGCTGATGAAAATTTCTCCTTTGTCTCATTAATGGAAGAAATCAGTCTGTCTTTAGGATCTTTTTAAGAACTTAAGCATTAAGTGTTATTTTATGATTGAAGGGTTTTTCAGAAACATCCTGTCACACTTATTTTAGACATCTATCTAGAATTAGTGATGAAGATTAGAAGCATTTATGATCCTGTCAGAAATCCTATCAGATTCATTTAGCTATCAAGAGCACTGACAGTGAAGATTATAAATATTTTGGAAAATAACATAAAAGTCCTGTTAGAAGCCTGTCATTTTAACTAGCTGTCTAGGCTAAGCATTAGAGATTATGAAGTTTTATTAATTTGTCTTAAAGATCCTCACAGTAAGTCTGCCAAGCAAATCCATGTAAGCTAGTTGTCTAGCATTAGCAGTGTTGAGTATGAATATTTGTGAATATGACTTAACATTCCTCTAAAAAAATAATGCTAAGTTAGCATATCTTAAATCCCCACGGCCACACTCCACAATCTAGTGGAAAGCCTTCCCAGAAGAGTGAAGGTTGTTAGGGCAACAAAGGGGGAGCAACTCATTATTAATGCCCATGGTTTTAAATGAGATGTTCAGTACTCAGGTGTCCACATACTTTTGGCCATACAGAGGTGTGTGACCTCTCAGCTCCAAGGGTTCCAGTTCGATCCTTAGCTCAGGTTACTGTCTGTGTGGAGTTTTGCATGTTCTTCCCATGTCCATATATCTTTCATCCAGGTTCTCTGGTTTCCGGCGTTGGACTGGCGCTCTATCTAGGGTGTATTTCTGCCTCATGCCCAGTGATCCCAGAATAGGCTCCAAATCCATCACAACCCTGACCAGTATAAAACATTTGAAGATGAATTATTTAATGAAATAATATTAAACATTAGTTCATATCATCTGGCTAACTTATAGAATCTGTGAAAATACATCTGAATATATGAATGCCGATGCACTTTCTACTTATACAAACTATAACACACTCAAATTCGTATGGTCTTGGTAACACATTCACTCAAAGCTGCTCTTATTTTCAAATATGTACTCGAAACATGTCTTCTATGGTCTGTAAAGTGTGGATAGACCCTGTTGCTCTAATTAATCTATTAGAGCAATCATAACAATACAATGTATTGTATTTAATACAATGTAATCTTATTCTACCTCAATTCCAGTATTTCCTCAGTACCTCCTTTGGATTTTTGTTGTATGACCAAGAAAGCTTTACACCACATATAGTGTACATATAGTGTACATATAGGGCACAGTTTGTGTGAATGGGTAAATTAGGTTGGGAAATTGGAATAAGCTAATTGATGTTCTACACTAGTAAATAAAAGAACAATAAACAAAATACAGCTTCAAAGCTTTTCTTAAAAGATTAATCCATTTATTTAATCTGTTTTATTGGTTAATCTGTGTTTCAAATTTAGTGTTTGAAGGCTTTGTTCTTGTTGTTTTTTTCCCCCTATGTTTGTCCAGAGCAATTATTTTTGATACCGGGGGACTGGCATAGTGACAATAATGTATCCATTCTTCTTTTAAGTCTTTCATCTGCAGCTTGCTGTTGTTGTTGGCATCTGTATGTTGCAAATGAGTGGGCCTCATTTGTGGCTTCCCCTATTTTAGCTGTCTATCTCTCAGACATTCTCTCTCTTGTTCCCACTCTCCGCTTTCTGTCTCTAATATTTGAGTGCCTCTGAGTTACACTGAAGTTTGTAAAACTAACTATCAGTAGTTTGTGTGTGGGTAACGGAAATGTGGTGGTGAGTGATATCTGCAGTGTCAATATGACTCCCTTTTTTTCTTCTTAATCATCTTTATAAATTTGGTACACTGCACCAAAAATCAGCTATGATGGCCAACCTCACTCTTCTGGTCCTGGACTGCCAGCTCTAGATAATGGCTATGACGTATCTCAAAGCAAGAAGAGGTTTTATGTAATGCTCTTCAAATGAAATGCACAAGAGGGCAACCCACTGGCTTTTTTTTTTTGCACCTACTGCTGTGCCTTAATGAGGGCTCTCTTGTGAAGTCAAAAGGCTCATGCTTTTGCAAACTAACTCATGCTGGGCTCTGTTCTGGCCTGTTGGGACTTGCTGCTTATTTTTTTTTTTTTACTATTTACATGGATTCTGTGCAGCTTTACTTTTCATTCTTTATTTCCTAATCAAGTCTTTGCCTTGCATTTGCCTCTTTTTCAGTCATCTGACCTTCTGTCTATTTATGCTTTATGGTTACATTTTGTTCCTTCTGTTTCCTTTTAATAAAAACCTGAACCTGAATTCTCATGTCTTTGCTACAGATGTTTTCACCACTAACATGGACACAGCAGGTCTCAGTGGCCTAAATCAGGCCATCACAGCTCAGTGCCATATAGTGGGTGAGCAAGTTTGAGAAACCTTACTAATAAATTCCAACAGTTACTGGTGCCCAGCACTCTCATGTCATTGTCTGCTCTATACACCAGACCTCTCATTGCTAAATCTGACAAATACAACAGGGATCCAGCCAAAAGTATTTGTTTGCTGTTAAAACGCTATATTTTGCAAGACTTTAAACCTGGCAAAGATAAGATACAAGGATAGGAGGATGCCTTTTAACCATGAAACAAGGATTTTGCACAGCATCTGGATTTGTCCTGAAGTTTCATACATTTGCTGCAGGAAATGGCTGGAATGAACCAGTTTGGATCTTTCATCAAGCTTTGAAGAGAGATGTAATCACAGATCTGGTCTGTTGAGATCCTACCACCTATCACTTGGTTCACTCATTTCACTGGCTATTTTTCTTGATAGGCTCCTCATGAAAAGAAATAAACTCTTTGTTTTGGACAGCAGATGGGAATAGGTCTACAGAGTAATGGCCCAAGTACACCCTATTCTATGTCTGCATACCAGTTGTACTTCACCAGTCAGAGACTATATTCTAGCTTTTAGTGCTTATCTATATGGGATTGGCCAGAAATTTCATAGATTTTAACACTGCAGATCAGAGCCCATATAGATTCCCATGCAACCACTAAAGAATCCAATCTGCATTCAAGTTATGGGTGGCAAAGTAGTCAGCAAGAGATTTGGCACTCACCAAAAAAGTCCCCTATGTATAAACACAAGTACCATGCATAGCTGATTTCTCTCTTTACCATGTAAACTCCCAACAACCCCATTGTACTGTGGTTGTCATTGCTACAAGCACAGCCTGATCCTCTCACTGCTGTGACTCATGTATTTCATGCACTTTACAAAGTCCCAATGTGGACATGTCAGTTAACATCTCAGTCCGTTATGAAGAATTTCAGTAAGCATTCAGTAAGGCCAAAGCATGTGCTCTGGCCCCTCAGTGTACTATTGATCTGCTCTCTGATACTATCCCTATAAGGTCACGTTTATCCCATTTCTGCCACAGAGTATATAATCTCATCGGTATAAGCAAAGAAGATCAGAGTGGACGATGGTGTCCCACTTTGATCATTTGATAATCCTATATAGCTTGTTTAGTGCTCTGCTTTGTGTTCATCCTGAGGACATGATGGCATATTCTGATTCTTTACAGAACCACATACAACATGATGTTCTGCTAACACAAACAAGTCTTGCAAATACTCCAAGATAATAACCTGCTCAAGGAGAAAAATGTGAATTCCTGATATCAGCAGCAGATAGGTTTGCCATGGATGACCAAATCTGTGCTGTCACAGATGTCACACAATATTCAAACCAATTTCAATAAAAATCTGTTTATATAGTGCTTTTAACAATGGACATTGTTACAAAGCAGCTGAACAGAAATCCATATATAAAATGTAAATTTAAATTCATCGCTAATGAGCAAGCCAGAGGCGATGATGGCAAGGAAAAACTCCCCGAGGCGACAAGAGTAAAAACCTTGAGAGGAACCAGACTCAAAAGGGAACCCATTCTCTTCTGGTCGACACTGGAAAATATTGGAATACTGTTGTTGTGTCTTGTTCTTAGTTAATCATGCTATGTATATATTTCCCAGTTTGTTTTCCAAGTCTTGATGTGTTCTTGTTTATCGTGTGGTGTTTTATGTTTCAGGTTTCTTGCTTCTCACCATTTAAGTTACTTCACCCATGTAATCCTCATTTTTAGTTATTTTCACATTTTTTGCACTTTTTTACGTGTTTTGTAGTTCCCTACTAAAAAGGAGGGAAGCATTTTTGATAATCCTTAGTTTAATCTTAATCTTAGTTTGAAATCAAAATGGAGCCAATTTTGATATCTCCACCCATTGTTTTCTCTAAAAAACACATTTTCTTAAAGAGAAAACACACCCACTGTTTGAAATATCATTTAATATCAAAATACTATATATATTGTGACGACTAGCTGGCAGCCCGTGCACATAAACCAGCAAGCGCTCCTTACTCTACTGCCGCTATGGTGCTGAAAGGATAGCACCACCCATGTTGTGGAGAGCACGGGAGCATGCCGTGGGTGGAGTAATCAGGCATGGCTGGCAACCAGTGAGGGCTGTGGCAGCTCCCTACCCTCATGGAGAAGACAGGAGAGTATAAAAGGGGCCTGCGGTATGCGTAAGGCAGAGACTCTTGGGCCTACACCCCAATCTAATGTTGTTCACTGTATGTCTTGCAGACGACGAGGACGACAACTCTCCCAGCACCCTCAGCAACGCCAACTGGTCTGCCTGCAAATCACAGAGCCCCTTGGGTCCCTCCGCTGCACTACAACCTCTCCTGTACCATGCCACCGTCAGGGAAGATGACAACCCCTTCTCCCAGCACCAATGTGACTGATGATGTGACTGCTGACAGAAGTAGCAAGATGAATTCTGAGGTGTACAGGGCTATACTCTCTGCTCACGTTCAGCCAAATGCTACAAAACTGATAGGACGCCGCTTCATAGTGCAGGTGGATAATGACCCTAAACATACTGCAAAAGCAACTCAAGACTTTTGGAAGGCAAAGAAATTGAATATTCTTCAATGGCCAAGTCAGTCACCCGATCTCAACCCAATAGAGCTGCTTTTCACTTACTGAAGACAAGACTGAAGTCAGAAAGACCCACAAACAAGCAGCAACTGAAGGTGGCTGCAGTGAAGGCCTGGCAAAGCATCTCCAGTGAGGAAACTCAGAATTTGAGTTTTGAGAACATGGGCTCCAGACTTCAGGCAGTCATTGACTGCAAAGGATTTTCATCCAAGTATTAAAGTTATGGTTATATTTACAATTATGTCACTTTGTCCAACTGTATATCAGAGATACTGTAGATATACAGTATTATTGGATGCATTTACCTTCACATGCAACTCAAGTTATAGAGCCAAATGGCGTGCTAACAGTGTGAAGTAATGTAAAGGAAATTTTACAGTCTACCAATGTTAATGTGTATGAGTGTGTTATGCCCACATGACATTCACATGGTTCACCCTCCATAGTCTATTGAATGGACTCACCTTTTATAACCCTCTTGAATTTCTACAGTAGTTACATGCATTGCTCATTAACATTTCTGACATGTTAATGAGCAATGCATGTAAGCACTGTAGAAAGTATCATTGCCTCTGTTTTTAAACACAATATTTGGTCCATAATTTTTTCTCTGAATGCTACAGAGTGTGTGCTGTAGTCAGATCAATCTACAGCCATGGTGTTCTGGAATCTATTGATTATGGCTGATGATGAGAGCATTTAGCTGTGGGACTGGCATAGCAACAGCGATAAGAAGAGCTGCTGATCGGCTGTGCTCTGCAGGGGACTTCACTTATCACATCTAGGGCCTTCACTCAGGCTCTTACCCATCCATGGAGCCTTGAAGTGTGGAAATGCTGATGCTGTCGCTCCCTTCTTCTCTCCCTCCCAACTTTCCACTGCTTGCAAAGTACTTATCTCCCATCAAGGCTCTGTGCCAGGATTTTGTCTTTAATCAATTATTGATGTAAGAAATAAAGCTCTTTTTGGAAGGTGCTTTGTACTTTAACAGATTAACAGATTGCCCTGCCTGATGGGGCTTGTGTTTGCAGTCAGGCTGAAAATTGAACTTTTTAAGTGGTAGAGAACAATGTTGAGGGTGAATGGGGGTGTAGAACAACCAAGTGCCTCCCCTCCAGGGATTTACACACAGGGTAAGCTAGGTTTCACTTTTTTCAGACTCTTAAGGTTCATATTGTCACTCTTTCTTGCTTGCTTTTTTCTGATCTTGGTGAATGTCCTTGCTCTGTTTCCCCCCTAGTATAGGCAGATACACTAAAGCCCACAAGTGGAACATTCAAGGACATGTACACACATGTAACCCTTCCATACAACTTTGATTGATGAGTTCAGTATCTTTGCACTGAATTAGCCTGATGAATTCCCTTTATCCTCATGCCGTTTTTTTCCCCTCTTTTCTTTCACTTAATAAATTGCATTCTTCTTCTTTTTCCATGTGTTAGTGCATGTAGGTGTCCATGTTAGTTATTTGCCATTCATCATTCTGGTATAATCCACTCAATCTGTGTAGGTCATGTAATTATTTTTTTTTATTATTATTATTCTGCATGTTCCTTTAATAATAATTAATACTTCATGGAGAGGAAAGCTGCTAGTGAAATTAGATGGTTGAAATGAAAACCTTTTTACTGCCCTTGAGAATTACATGCAAGATAAATTGAATAATTAGGATTGTTCTTAAGAGTCTGATGTTTTACTGATTACATAAAATACATAAGCACCTTGTAAATGAATAGTTAAGCTTGTCTGATAATCCAATTTGGCAAGATGTTTGCTGTATTTCGGCCAGTCGGATATAAATGACCTATAACAAGACAATGTACAAGCAACCAAAAAACATCTCTGTTTTTTGTATATTTACAGCTGATTTTGAAGATATTTTGCTCATTTACTGAATATAGGGCACTATTTTATATCTATCACTTATGTATTTATGAGTCTAAAATAGAATCTTGGCTTGCTTTCATTCTTTTTCCCAGAACATTCTTTTTTTCATACTCAGAACTGATTGCTCCTCTTTTTTATTTGGTTATTCCTTAAAGTTCTCTTAGTTCTGATATAGCAGAACAAAAAACAAACAAACAACAAAAAAAAAACACCACCACATTGCCAGTATAAAGCCAGAGCATTTTTATAGGTCTCTCTCCCATTTTTTTGCCATCTATTTCAAATATCATCCCCAACTGAACCACCCATGTATTCACTAGTGGATGAGTGGTTTGAGAAAGTGCTCACTTTTAGCAAAGTGACAGGTGGAATCTGTGCAGGAAAGAGAAGTGAGTTTGGAAAGAGCATGAAATGGAGAAAAATATGGGTAGGAAGTATTCTCTCTCCCTCTTTCTCTCTCTCTCTCAAGTATAATGAAAGAAAAAAAATGAAATGTAGGGCTAAACCAGTCAATGCACCTTTCATCTTTGTATTTTGCTCTCTCTTTCTCTGTGTGTGTGTGTTTGTGTGTGTACGTGTTTTCAGAAAAATGCTGAGGTTCAGCATTAGCACCCTGCCTGGACAGTGGTCTGATATGCTACCCCAATGGCATAATTATTGCTAGAGATTATGATGAATGCAGGCTGTATTTCATGTGTTGTACCTGGTACTATGTGCTTCACCATAAGCCTAAATATAGATCACAATACATTTCCAAATTCAATCTCCCTTACTGAGTTCATGTACAGTCTTTGAGCAGAAATTCATTCTCTCTCTCTCTCTCATACATACAATTGCTTTATTAGCATGACTGTGCTCATGCAGTGTTGACAATGTAGTGCCAATTCACATACCAGCATGTTTTTGGGAGGTGGGCAGAAACCAGAGAACCTGGAGGAAACCCACAGGGACACAGCGAGAATATGTCAAATTCACAGATGGAACTGGGGACCTTGGACTTGTGTTGTCTTCAAATTTTCAGATCTCTCTCTTCAATGTATAGGTGTTTTTTTTTTTTTCTGTAGTGTATGGGATAATCCCAGTTGCACCCTACATAAATTTGTAAATTCCAGTTAGACATTAAAAAAAAAAAACATACATTTTGTGTATGTAATGTAAATAAAGTATTTTTTTTTCCACATGTAAAGGTATATGAAGTCTCTATTTAGAATTCCTGATAGTAATAATAAAATAATAAAATGCATCAGTAAATTTCATAGGCTCTAATAATAATTAACTTGTTACGAATGTTTCTTGTGTGATGTCTGACATTTCTGTTGCTGTCCATTTCCATTATGTTTCATTCATTCATTTATCCATTTATTCATGCTTTGAAATATAGCACAGTTTGTCAGATATCAGATAATGACAAACTAACAGATATAATAATAATTTTTAAAAAAAGCTTTTGCAAGCATGGTATAAATGGGATACTTGACCTTGACTGGACTCTTTTTTAAATGCTAAAGCAATTAATTGTAAAATTTCTCATTTTTGATTAACTGCCATTTATCTTACCTGTTCAAATCAGTATGCAGTTTCAGTATACAGTCAATACAAGGGAGCTTTAGAATACAGCTTTAGTATGTTAAAAGCTTCATTATGCAGACAATACTCAGGAGTTTTCTGCAGGTGCATCTGAGATCCACAAATGCCTTTTGGAGCCTGAATTTAATAAGCTTGTGCTCTACATGGACATGGCATGTAAATTGTCCTACATGTAGTGGCAGGTAGTGAAAGTTCTTTGGGCTTACTCTGCATCACAGCTACACTGACTTAGCTGATGGACATAGTATGAATGATGAATCACTTCCATCTCCATCAACACAGATTTCATCGTGATGCTGGATTTATTTCAAGTCCACAGAATACCCACAAACTATTCCGGTAGTTATAGATATTTTCGGGTTTTTTAAAATTAGATCAGGAATCAAGACTGTTGCTCTGTAATACTATATGCATCACACACACACACACAGTATCTTACCTACTGTGCCATTGCATACAACTTTTATGTGAGTATTATTATAATTGTTAGTGTTTTGCCATTCGCAGAAGAGGTTCAGTGAGATTCTACTGAGTGCATATGCATTAAGGATCAGTGTTACTTTGAACCTCATGTTTTTGAGCTGGAACATAAACTCAGAGCATAAATAAGAATACAAGTAAGCAATCCCACACAACCTTAGACCATTTAAAGACCTGAAATTGGAATAACAGTGTAGTATGTCTCCTTTTGTTTAACTTAATTCCTTTTGATTCCTTTCATTGAAATTACTTCATATTTACTGAATTACTTCAATGCCTGAGAGGTTTCTGTTATCACTTACCTTATAGCAGCAATAAACAGTCATTCCTTCATTTTCTCTTGAAGTTAATATGTTAAGTTGCAGTTGGTACAAAAAAAAATGCAACCTTTCCATAAATCTCCTTAGAAATTATATATATATATATATATATATATATATATATATATATATATATATATATATATATATATATATATATATATATATATATTAGCGTCCCCATATACATATTAGAATGAGTGCATTAATACATATTTGCATGAGTGCATTAATATATATTTGTTATAAATTTGATTTGCCTTGCAGCCAGTACTACTACCAAAGCCCTGCTGTTACAGAACATTAATCAACACCTTCTGACAAGTCAAATTTGAGAATTCAACAGTGCTGTTTTATAAATAATTGAATTCAATCCTTTCATTGTGCCATAGACATGGCAGCATGTAGAAGTGAGTAGACTTCGACGACTTGGAAAGAGTTCAGTACTATAATTATGATTACATACAGTATGTGCCATTGAAAGATTACCTGAAATGACTACTAATACTAATAACTGTGTTAAAATGTGCATAACATTTTCCCATAGTGATGAACAGCAAATTTCACTTCAGATCATTTGTTAATGGCTCAGTGAACAAATGCTTGGTAAACAGTTTCATGTAACTTTACCATCCATCTAAATTGTTAGGTAGACAAACTTTTACATTTTTGTTCATTTTAATTTACTGCCAGGCAAAGCTTTTAGAATCTCAAAATTACCAATTTGAAACAACTTTAAAAATGAATGTGGTTTCAGAAGGAATAAAAGTAAAGATAATTGATTGTCAATTATATCATGTTCTCTATCTCTAAACATAATAGCAGGACTTCATGACATTTTGGAATGCTTGCCTGTTTCACTAAATACATTTGGAGTAGATACATTAAGATACAGTTTGCCACGGTTCGGTCTACAGTAATGCACTGCTTATACTGCTGCTGAAGCCATGCACTAGACAACACAAATGAATTCAGTTGTCATTTTAAGTATCAGAGTGTGGTGGAGCATGTAATGCAGGTAATGCATAACTGCTAAACGAGGGGGGAGCAAGAAACTGAGACTATATTATCTGATTTCTCATCCTGTATATTTTCCACATTATTTTGAAAAGGTCTAATAATTGACCCTGTCAAATTATTCCAAAGTTGATATTTCCAGTTTCCAGAAAATTAAGGAGACAAATCAGCAGTGGGTACTCCTGGGTACTAGCACTTACTCTAATTTATTAAATACAAAAGTTCAAGTAATAATATTGATTTGTATGGAAGATAGCATTACATGTTTCAAGTAGTATGTGGTATAGCATCCAAGGCTGAGGCAGGCTGAACACAGACACACTGGAAGCAGGTGTAGTAGGAAAAAAGGTGCTCTTTTACTTAAACTTCTAGTGGGGTGAAGGTGAAGAAGGTGCAAGGTGAGGGTAAAAAGTTGAGGCATCGCAGTCGTCCTGTCTTGGGGCGCAGCAAGCAGGGGTGAGTGGCATTGAGGCGAGGAGCTGCTGCTACAAGTATTGGTGGCCAGCTGTGTGTGGTTTTGCTGTCCCGCCTTGCAGCCATGTGCTCTCGCACTATCCTCAACAATGGGGATACTGAAGTGGTGCTGTCCGTTCAGCACCCAGGAGGCAGTCGCACAAGGAGCGTGCACTGTTTTCAGTGCGGAGGCTGCAGGCGCGCCGTCACAGTGATATTGATTGTTCCATTAACAAGCACATTAGCAGAACACAGTTGTGGTAAGAGCGGCAATTAAATGAAAACTGAAAACTAAATTTTGAGAGTTATGATGTCTTTGGTCTTGCTTAAATGCTTATTGATTTCTGTTTGCAGGAATTGGCAATTTTTAAGTACCCAATTGCTGCACGTTTGTTTACCCTTTAAATGTGATTTTATGATTTTATCTATTTTTAGCAAACAGTCTAAATTGGGAAGTCTTATGTTTCTTCCTATCCATCCTCCAGTTGTGGGAGGGGGAGGATGAATTTCATTCAGATGCTTTCAGGGCTTAACCAAGGCTGGATACACTACTTTGATAGAAGATAGCCATGACATTCCACTATATATATATATATATATATATATATATATATATATATATATATATATATATATATATATATATATATATATAGTTAGGTTCAGAAGTATTTGGACAATGACGGAATTTTTGTGATTTTGCCTTTATACACCACAATGGATTTGAACTATAACAAATCAAGATGTGATCAAAGTGTAGACTTTCAGCTTTATTTGAAGAGGCCACTGCCTCCCTTGCATACATATATACACACATACACACTGTGTGTATATATATATATATATATATATATATATATATATATATATATATATATATATATACACACACACACACACACACACACAGTATCTCACAAAAGTGAGTACACCCCTCACATTTCAGCAACCATTTTATTATATGTTCTTAAGGGATAAAACTATAGAAATGAAAATTGTATATACTTTAGAGTAGTCAATGTGCTGCTTGTATAGCAGTATAGATTTGCTGTCCTCTAAAAATAACTCAACATACAGCCATTATTGTCTAAATAACTGGCACAAAAGGTGAGTACACCCTAAGTGAACATGTCACAAATATTTTGTGTGAGCACCATTATTGTCTACCACTGCCTTAATCCTCCTGGGCATGGAATTCACCAGAGCTGCACAGGTTGTTGCTGGGATCCTCTTCCAC
>CM040991.1:13695898-13740898 GCA_022985145.1 Pangasius djambal
ATATTAGTCAAAGATAACATGAGTAAACACAAAACACAGTTTTTAAATGAAGGATTTTATTATTAAGGGAAAACAAAATCCAAAACTACATGGCCCTGTGTGAGAAAGTGTTTGCCCCCTTAACCTAATAACTGGTTGGGCCACCCTTAACAGCAACTACTGCAATCAAGTGTTTGCGATAACTTGCAATGAGTCTGTTACAGCGCTGTGGAGGAATTTTAGTCCACTCATCTTTGCAGAATTGTTGTAATTCAGCCACATTGGAGGGTTTTCGAGCATGAACCGCCTTTTTAAGGTCATGCCACAGCATCTCAATAGGATTCAGGTCAGGACTTTGACTAGGCCACTCCAAAGTCTTCATTTTGTTTTTCTTCAGCCATTCAGAGGTGGACTTGCTGGTGTGTTTTTGATCAGTGTCCTGCTGCAGAACCCAAGTTCGCTTCAGCTTGAGGTCATTTTTTGGGAGACTTCATGGTTCCATTTATCACAGCAAGTCTTCCAGGTCCTGAAGCAGCAAAACAGCCCCAGACCATCACACTACCACCACCATATTTTACTGTTGGTATGATGTTCTTTTTCTGAAATGCGGTGTTACTTTTACGCCAGATGTAATGGGGGACACACCTTCCAAAAATTTCAACTTTTGTCTCGTCAGTCCACAGAGTATTTTCCCAAAAGTCTTGGGGATCATCAAGATGTTTTCTGGCAAAACTGAGACGAGCCTTTATGTTCTTTTTGCTCAACAGCGGTTTTCGTCTTGGAACTCTGCCATACAGACCATTTTTGCCCAGTCTCTTTCTTATGGTGGAGTCATGAACATTGACCTTAACCGATGCAAGTGAGGCCTGCAGTTCTTTGGATGCTGTTGTGGGGTCTTTTGTGACCTCTTGGATGAGTCGTCGCTGCGCTCTTGGGGTAATTTTCGTCGGCCGGCCACTCCTGGGAAGGTTCTCCACTGTTCCATGTTTTCGCCATTTGTGGATAATGGCTCTCACTGTGGTTCGCTGGAGTCCCCAAAGCTTTAGAAATGGCTTTATAACCTTTTCCAGACTGATAGATCTCAATTACTTTCTTTCTCATGATTCTTTCGGCATGATGTCTAGCTTTTGAGGATCTTTTGGTCTACTTCACTGTGTCAGGCAGGTCCTATTTAAGTGATTTCTTGATTGCAAACAGGTGTGGCAGTAATCAGGCATGAGTGTGGCTAGAGAAATTGAACTCAGGTGTGATAAACCACAGTTATGTTTTAACAGGGGGCAAACACTTTCTCACACAGGATCATGTAGTTTTGGATTTTGTTTTCCCTTAATAATAAAAACCTTCATTTAAAAACTGTATTTTATGTCTACTCATGTTATCTTTGACTAATATTTAAATTTGTTTGATGATCTGAAACATTAAAGTGTGACAAACATGCAAAAAGAAAGAAGAAGTAAGGGGGCCAACACTTTTTCACACCACTGTGTGTGTATGTATATATATATATATATATATATATATATATATATATATATATATATATATATATATATATATATATATATATATATAAAGGATTGAATCATCACAGTTCAAAATCGTCTTGGTTAAGTAATGTGTTTGATAGTGGAATATTGCATGTAGAGATTTTGCTGCAGAGAAAAACCTTGACGTTAAACTAAATGCTTCTTTAATAGCTCAGTGCCCAGCAACAGTCAACCTGTTGCTGCCATAGAGTTGAAAAAGGAAAGTGTTTCATTCTTGAGCCAGAGCACATTCATCAGCTAACAGTTCAAGTCCCTGTAAGAACACGAACTGTCTGATTCAGACACTGGCAAAAATTAGAAAGACAAATAAGTTCACTTAGGAAGATGCTGTATGCCACAGACGTCACATCAGCATTCATGAATTAAATCATTATTTTTCAAATTGCATTAATGAGATTTTTTATCTCCAGACATATAATTTTTAGGGAATTATATTCAAGCAAATACTTCAGTGTGAAGATGCTCTGTACATCTGATGCTTTCTAATTATATGCTACATAAATTCTACCCATCACCACCATAGCTTAGATAGTGTCTTTGGCCCATATGATGTTATCAGGCTTAGGCCATCCAACACTGATAAAGCAGACAGTGTCTGGCTATTTTAAACATTCCTTCCTTTATTATGACTAATTTAGAGTGCATGTTCTTGGACATTGTTGCTAAAAGTGATAGACTGCATCCACAGAGCAAGTCTGGAAAATATTTCAAACCGTATAAAATGTGCAGATGTGAATTTGGCCTCTAAAAGACGATATAACAAGCAAAGCATATAGGCGCTAGTGGTGTAGCACAAAGCCATTATCTGTATCTGTATAGTGCTCCAAATATTCAGATCTGTAATCTGATTTAAACTGGTGGTGGGTATGGTCTAGACCAGAACCTTACCACTATGCCACCCAGAAACACTGGAAAACACTGGAAAACACTGGAAAAATAAAACAGGGCTGCAGGAAAAAGGAGGGGTTTTTATTCACAAATTATAACAATGAATATCAATTTTTACAGAACCTCAATTTTCATAGGCTCAAAAGTAATTGGACTTTAATAAGCAGTTTCATAGACAGGTGTGGCCCGTTTCCTTTTTATTTCATGACAAATTAAGGAGATAAAAAGTCTGGAGTTGATTCCAAACTTTGAATTTGCATTTGGTAGCTGTTCATGGGAATTCTCAATATGCAGTCCAAAGAGGTGTCAATGCAAGTGAAAAACAAAACAGACCTATCAGAGAGATAGCAGAACCTTTAGGAGTGTCCAAATCAAAAATTTGGTACATTCTTTAAAACAAAGAATGCACTGACAAGGTCAAAAGCCTGACCAGTTCTGATGCAAGATTAACTTGTACCAAAATGATGGGAAGAGAAGAGTATAGAGAAGGAAAGGAAGGGCTCATGATCCAAAGCATATCACCTCATCTATCAAACAGGTGGTGGTAGAGGAAGTGTTATGGCATGGGCATGTATGGCTGCCAGTGGAACTAGTATATTGATGATGCGACTGCTAATAGAAGTAGCAGAATGAATTCTGAAGTGTATAGAGCTATACTTTCGGCTCATATTCAGTCAGATACTGCAAAACTGACAGGACAGTTGGATAATGACCCAAAACATACTGTGAAAGTAGCCCAAGAGCTTATTAAGGCAAAGAAATTAAATGTTCTTAAAGAAAAACCCATAAACAAGCAGCAACTGAAGGTGGTGGCAGTAAAGGCCTGGCAAAGCAGTTTAAGGGAGGAAACTCAGCATTTGATGATGTCCATGGGTTCCAGACTTCAGGCAGTCTTTGAATGCAAAGGATTTGCATCCAAGTATAAAAAATAAAATCCTAATATTTATGACTGTTAATTTGTCCAATTACTTTTGAGACTTTGAAAATGGAGAGACTCTGTAAAAACTGGGTGTAATTCCTAAATGGTTAATGCAATATTTTTGTTAAACCCCTTGAACATTAAAGCTAAAAGTCTACACTTCAATAGCTTTGTGTATACAAGTATTCATTCAAATGCCTCAAGTGACATTTTATTTCATTAAAACAAACTTTTCTTATTGTTCTGTTCTTGTGCAAATTAGTATCCATACTTAGCTAATCTGTATTCTCTGTGGCATCATTCTACTCCTCCTGTTTCTTACTTTGGAAGGGGAGAATAGAAGAGCTATCATAGCTTACCTTCCTCCCTCTCCAGGGCCTCTGTAACCTTTTCCCCTTTTCTCTCACCAATTACTGTTCCGCTTACCCTCCTTCTCTTTTCAAAATGCAAATTTCATTTGATTCACCACTTTGCCTTTCTCTGTCTCCGTCTTCCTGTGCTTTAAAGCATTAACACCCTAAGAGACGGAGGTGGAATGGAAAGTTAATGGAACAAGGATAATAATTGGGTAATTAGGAGCTAGTGGTTAGTGAAGAGAACACAGAGCACCTCAGGAGCACCATTTTGTGCCCCCCTTTAGCATTGCCTGCAGCAGCACCACTTACTCTCCTAGCACAATTCTTCCTATTGTTTCTTTCTTTCCTTTTCTCTTCTCTAACCCTTCCTCTCTTTCTCCCTCTCATGTGCCCTCCCTCGTTATTACCTTTCCTTACTTGCCCCAAAGCCATGCTGCTTTTAATGAAAGCAGCTTTCGGAGCTGTCTTTCCCCTAATGTTCAAATTGGTGCAATTTCTGCCCATCTGTCCATGTGATTAATCAATAGGGCAATGTGCTGCACACACAGAGTTGGAAATTGCAGCTTTAGTATTCACTAAGCAATTTGCCTCTAGAACTTGCCCTGTTGAATACATTTCTTTCATTTCATTCATTTTTTTTTCTCCAAAGCTTATGCAAAGGGTGTTATCATTTTGCAACATCTATAGAAAACTTCTCCCTTTACTCTAGGATCTAGTATATCTGGATGTGCTATGATGCTGGTTTGCTGTATTTTTCATCCACATTCTACATTTACATTTTACATTCAAAGCATTTAGCAGATGCCTTTATCCGGCATGATTTACACAAGTGTTTTGCAGTCTCTATCAAAAACACATCCTCATGCTAGTTCACATAGATCAGAGACTAAGAGTACCATCTGTCTAAAACCCTGTTGGGGAGATTAGTACACTATGAAGACAAAACACAAGACAAGCATTTTTAATAGTAAACAGTGCTAACCCAAGTGCTATGTGAAGAGGTAGGTCTTCAGTCTTTGCTTGAAAACAGTCAGTGACTTACCTTTTGGACAGCCAGGGGGAGTTCATTTCACCATTTGGATGCCAGAACAGAGAAGAGCCTTGATGCAGGTCTTCCTTTTATCTCGAGGGCTGGTGGGTCAATTTGAATCATATTAGAGGCTTGGAGGGAGCATGGTACAGAGCAGGGTGTAATAAGTGCTTTAAGGTAAACAGGTGCTGGCTTTGTACGCAAGCATCAGTGTCTTAAATCTGATATGGACAGCTACAGGAAGCCAGTGAGGGGAGCGTAGTAATGGGGTAGTGTTGGCAAAATTATGGAGGTTGAAAACAAGATGTGCAGCTGCATTCTGGCTCAGTTTCGGAGGTCGGATACCATGCTGAGGGATTGACCAAGCACCTGAGCAGCAGTACTTCATCGTTCCAACAAAGGATGGAGGGTTGCGTCCCAGTTTAGATCTGCGTCAATTGAACCACTCGGTCATGCGACTGACGTTCAGGTTGCTCACAAAAACAAGTCGTGTCTCAGATCAGCTCCGAGGACTGGTTTGTCACGATCGATCAAAAGACGCATACTTCCATATCTCTGTCCTTCCCCAACACAGGAAGTTTCTGAGGTTTGCTTTCGGGGGCTTATCGGGTTATTCCTATCGGCCTGGCACACTCACCCCGCACTTTCATGAAAGGTGTGGATGCTGCTCTGGCTCCTCTGCGACTCCAGGACATCCGCATGCTGAATTATATCGACGACTAGTTGAGGAATGTGGAGGAAACCTTGGTTCTTGTCTCAGGGCCTGGTGCTGGAGCTCCTTGTCGCCACGTAATGCTAGTGACGGACGCATCTCTCACCATTTGGGGAGTGCTCATGAGTGGCCGCTCAGCCCGCAGTCCATGGAGCAGCCGCCATCTCACGTGGCACTTTAACTGCCTGGGGATGATGGCCATGTTTCTAACTTTGAAACACTTTCTCCCGGACCTAAGAGTTCGCCATGTGTTGGTGCGCACCGACAACACACAGGTGGTCTCTGACGTCAACCACCAGGGAGGTCTGCGTTAGCGCCCCCCTTTACAGCCTGGCGCACCAGATCCTTGTGTGGTCCCAGGAGAAACTCTTCCTGTTGGGAGCAGTTTACATCCCTCGGCATCTCAATATGGGAGCAGACATCCTGTCGAAGCAGAGGCCAAGGCCCGGGGAACGGAGACTTCACCCTGAGATGGTGAAGCAGATATGGAGAGTGTTTGGCCGGGCTCAGGTGGATCTGTTTGCGACTCAGGAGATATCGCACTGTCCCTTCTGGTTCTCTCTGACTCATCAAGCTCCTCTCAGACTGGACACCATGTACAGACCTGGCAGAGGCCTCGTCTGTACCCCTTTCCCCCGATTGCTCTGCTCCCAGGAGCCCTGGAGAGAGTGCGCCAGGGCAGGGTCCTTCTGTTGTTAGTAGCCCTGTTCTGGCCGGGCCGAGTATGGTTCTCGGACTCGATTTCCCTCCTCAACGGCCCTCCATGGGAGATCCCCATCTGGAGGGACCTCCTCTCACAGGCGGGCTTCCACTCCCACCCGTAGTTGTGGAGGCTGCGGGTGTGACCTCTGGGGGGGCACAACTCGTAGCTTCCAGTCTCTCAACCGAGGTTGTTGAAATCATTCTCCAGTCCAGATCTCCCTCAATGAGGAAACTGTACACCGAGTGGAAATTTTCACTTCTTGGTGCAGAGACCGCCAGCTCGACCCGGTTAACTAACCAGTTGGTACAGTGCTGGAGTTCTCCGCAGGGTTGACCCTCTCCACCTTGAAGGTCTACGTGGCGGCCTTTGCAGCCTATCACGCCCCTCACGGTGGTCGGTCTATGGGCAGACACCCCCTAGTTACATGTTTCCTCTGCGGTGCGCTGAGGCCTCCGGTACGATCTCGTGTCCCTCCATGGGACCTAGCTGTGGTGCTGGAGGCTTTCTGTAAACCTCCTTCTCTCGAGAGAGTTGGGGATCTACAGGCCCTCTCAGTGGCCCTCTCTTTTTAGACTTTGCGCCCGGTCTGGCCAAAGTGTTTCTCTACCCTCGAGCGGGTTATATTCCTAAAAGTTCCCTCCTCTACACCACGGCCGGTCGTACTCCAGGCCTTCTGTCCTCCTCCCTTTCGGGAGCCCGACCAGCAGAGGCTTAACTGTATGTGTCCAGTGTGAGTACTGGACGCATACGTCCTCAGAGCTGCCCGGTGGGTCGTGGAGGCCATCTGTCTGGCCTATGAGTCCTCTGATCTCCCCTCGCCCTTGGGAGTCTAGGCTCACTCCACTAGAAGTGTGGCGGCCTCCAAGGCCTTTCTGGCAGGTGTCCCTATGCAGGACATCTGCAACGCTGCGGGTTGGTCCGTGCCTCTGACTTTCGTCAGGTTCTATGGCCTCAACATGCGAGCCACTCCAGGCTCTTTTGTTCTCTCTCTCTAGCTGTTCTCTTCCACACTGGGTAGGGATTTGTAAGTCTGGTGGCGTGGGCATACTCGTTCCCATAGCATTTCGACGTAGCTCAAGTTCCTGAAGGAGAACGTCTCCAGGTTACGTATGTAACCATGGTTCCCCGAGGGAACGAGACGCTGCGTCTCAGTGCCATACTTCCAGGATCCCTGCGAGCGCCTGCTTCATTCTCGAAGCTGCCGCTGTATCCACCACACGTGCTTTTAAGCTTCCTGGTCGCTACGTTACCCCGCCCGTGATGTCTCGCCCATCCATTGGACTGATTACACGTGATTCAGAGCGTGGTCACGCTGAAGGTGTTCCCACAGCGTTTCGAAGCAGCGTCTCGTTCCCTCGGGGAACCATGGTTACATACGTAACCTGGAGATGATTGTTGTCACATGCAGGGAGTGACCAGTACTTGCCAGATATTCCCGGAACTCCTTTAATGTTGCTGACGGTATCTTGGCAGCCTTGTTCATAAATTTTCTTCTTGTCCTTTCATCAAAATTTGGAGGGATGTCCTGTTCTTGATAATGTCACTGTGGTGCCCCTTTTTTCCCTAAAATGTTTGTTTGTTTTGCACTTTTTCATTGAATATGGGCTATATTCAGGGTTGAGTGAAGTGCACACTAAGAATTTAATACCAAAATAGTGCACATCTGTATTCAGATATCACATGTAATTACAGACATAACTACAATCATGCCTCAGTTAGGAATGATTTAGAACTTGAATCTAAGCCTATTTTTCTTGTTTCTAACCTCTGAATGATTCTGAACTTGAACCTAAGCCTATTTTTCTTGTTTCTAACCTCAGGCAAGGAGCAGTATTAAATCCAGTGCCACTGTCTGAAAGTTTGATATAACTACAATATGTCATCTTCTAATTCATATATCATTGTAGCACTCTTATTTTTAACTTGTCTCTTCCTTTTCTGTTACATTTTATTGCATTTGACAGGGAAGAAAATTAGGTGTGTTATACTATTAGAATTGTTATATTATTATATTAGACTATTTCCTATTCCATAGTGGCTAAAGGTTATTTACTTTGTGTGCTGACAGCTGATACAGTACAAGAGAGTATAACCCTCCTTTCTCTCAGCGCACTAAACACCACAAATGACGTAGCATCTAGGGTGAAAGGTATTAGGGGTAAAGTAGACCAGTGCTCTAGGTTCTTATGGAGCTAAATGGGAGAGATAAATGAACAGACAGACAAGGTAAGTATGAATAATGATGGAAATGTTTATATTAAAAAAAATGGATGTATGAACTGATTAATTTGCTTTTTGGTTTAAGGAAACAGATGTATGTAGAACAAGAAAACAAGAAAAATAAATGAAATACTCACTGATTCACAATGAAAAGAAGAGAAATAAAATGAAATAGACAAAATTAATTAAACTGTTTCTGTGTTTGAGTCTCTTTGTTTCACAACAAGGTTTCACTTGTTTCACTTAGTGTTTGGTTTCCTTCTCTATTTACTTTTATTCCCTTTTTGGAATCTAAAGTTATGTTTAGTATATCTAAATTGACTTTTAGATTAGTACTTCCTACGTTTCCCTCTTTTTAAGCTGTTACTCTTTAGTCTTACAATGTTTTATTAGTTTAGCAACAATAAGGCTTGACTAACTGATCCTGTTTTGTTTCCTATTTGAACTCTAAGTTTAACACACTCTTTGAATTACCCTTGATTTTATATTTGAAAATTTGAAAAAAAAAAAATTACTTTTTAAATACAAAACAAATTTAACTCATTGTCTTTGTAAATACAAAGTTAGAGTACATAAACAACAAAAACAACCATTAATTAAATGCAATCAGTTCACAGTTCAAATCTGTGTGTCCGTTTCAATAGAACAGTCTACGAATTTGCAAGAACCGATCTCCGATTTGAAAATAAACAACCATCCGCGTCCTGTGTAATGTGTGCGATCATGAAATGCAACAGTTCAGACCTACCGTCCTGATGAACAAAGCGACGAGCAGCAACACGAATGTTGAGGGAAAGTTTCACATCAATTCACTCCGTTTTCCAGCGCATTTTCTTGCCTCTGGCCGAGGAAAACTCGAGCAACGAATCCTTCGCGTTTCTTTCAGCGTTTTAGAAGTGTTCGAGACTCGGTGGGTGGCTCGCCATCTTGATCCATGTGATGATGAACTCCATGTCATCGCCGTTTTCGCGTCAAGAACGATGAAATCTCAATCTCTTGTAACACAAAAAAAAAAAAAAACTCAAGTTCAAATGAAAAACGTTTTACCAAACTTTCCGTTTAATTCAACTCAAAGTTTCTCTTATTTTATCTCAAAATGTCTCCGCCGATCTGTTCGTGCTCGCTCATCTTCTCCCGCTCTGGTCTCAATCTTTTTTTTTTTTTAAATCACGCTGCTCATGTTGACTACGTTGGTCAACAGTGCATTCCTCACGTTTTTCTTAAAGGCAACACTCCATATTTCACGTGCATCGTTACAGTCAGAGAAAATGAAGAATAATAACATAAATTACAGAAAAATGAACAAGTATTAAACCTTTTAATATAATAGCAAAAAAAAAACTTCATTTTAATCAACTTTTGTGTTTTTAGTAACCCCAATATAGTTTACTATTAATTTATTATCTATAGTTCGTTTTTGTTTTTTTACTAGGGGTTACAGGAGCATAAGAAAAACTGCACAGCAGAGAGTGACTAGCATCGACACATCCACAATTAATATAATGTAATGTGCACTAACTCTCACTTATTTCCTTCATTAACCCACAGATTCTTCCAAAGAAGCCAGTCCTAACTAGCTCACCGCTGAATTGATGAAAGCACAGCTCACCACAAACAGGCACCACTACACTAAGAATCTGTCATTTTACAGTTAATTACAAATAGAAAAGCAAAAATATAAATATATTTATACATGTACAAAGCATATATATTTTCTAGATTTCAGTAAATTAGCTGCACAAGAGAAAACACAGTTATTTTTCCTCAGTTAGACTAAGTAGCTTCAGTAGAAAAATGTAGCTTCGATGTAATTAGCTACTCTTTATTAGTGCAGACTTAAGATTGAAGGTTTCCAGTGAATAATTCTGATGTTCGCTGTCAGCTTGGCAGTTTAACGGTTTCTCCAGTAAACAAATGAAATGAGTGTACAGCAATACACAGCTACAATAACAATTAAAAACATATTACAGATGTTAGACCAAGCAGTGACATACTTGAATGCAAATAATTCAGCATTTTATAGTTGATACAATTTGTCTGCACTCTTGTACAATGAATTTTTGAATGAATTGGTAATGAATGCTGTATATCATCTATTTTGTCTCATCCATATAAGAAAAAAACCCAACAACCCCTCCAACAGAGTCACAGATCCATCCCTGAACTGCTATATGTGATTCTACATGAATAGACTACTCTTTGCCAGACAATTATTTTCTCTCAGTCTCACTCTTGCTTGTCTGTCCCCGTCCCCCCAACTCACTGTCTCTATCTGTCTGTCTACTATTTTCTTATTCTGTCATTACCCATTGCTATTTTCCCATCATCCCCTTCTCTGGTTTGCATTCACTGGTGGGTTGCTGGGCTGTGACAGGGAACAGCCATGCATGCCTGTTTCATGAAATTAAAACGTCTCATGCACAAAATCAATATCCCTGACTAAGAACAGAAGAGGAGAAAGGCAAAACGAAAAGGTCCACTATCCATAATGAAACCTCACCAAAACCTAATGAAATCATTAGAAGGCATCTATAGAGAGCCCATCTGTTCTGTATCCTCTGGCTTATTCATTTCTCTAAATGAAATCAATACACTTATTACCTTTGCAGTTTAATCTCTGTTGTGGAGGTTTAGTTGGAGCTTATAGCTGGCTGATTTAAATGGCATTTGATTGTTTTTAATAGTTGCATGTACGCATGTCTCTCTCTCTCTCTCTCTCTCTCTCTCTCTCTCTCTCTCACTCTCTATGTGTACACATGTGCATTTCCTAATCAGTGTTTGTTTGTGCATGTCTGTGTGCATGTGTGTAGGACAGTGCTCTAAGAAAGATAATTGGGTAAATGTACCTTTTGTCTGTAGTTACCAGCAGTGGCACTACAAAATGGATTAATGTCCATTTTGGGCCTTAAAAACCTCGTCACAAATATTATATATTTAATACATATTCTGATTTGATAAATTTGCTTAAGCAAAATATGTTAAATTGTCTAATACATCCCCCCAACTTTATCCCTCCAACTCTACTCAAAATTAAATCAATATTGTACAATAAATCCACTGAGTGCTGAACAATTGCATATGGCAAAAATCTACTGTTCTTATAGAGGGGAAGAAAGAAGCAAAAACAGCATTCAGATGGGGAACAATTGCATTGGTTCTCTTGAAGCAGGTTTATTTATTAAGAATTCAAGGCACTATTGTTAGACGGTACACTAATGATTCTTACTGGGAAACAGTATGTGCGGTAGTTGAGTTAATGGCATAACGTTTGCTTCATGCATTCCATTTTTCCCTTTAAACGTTAGGGTTAAAATAAAGGCAGGGTGATTATTGCAGGCATGGACTGTTTATTGGGGAACACTCGGTTTTATTTTAATAAAATGTTAATTTTATGTTTATGTTAATTCCTCAGTTCAGTATAACTTCCAGTAGCTCACAGTGGTGTAAGCACTGCTGTCTTCCAAGTGATAAGTAATACAATGTAATACGAATATTCTTTTACACTAGTTGTCAGTGACACTGTGATGGAAACAAGAGATGAAATATATCTTTAGAAATATCTATAGTTGCTCCATGTGTTACTCACACTGTTGTAAATAGGACTTGAAATTGATCAAATAAAAATAAAAAAATAAAAAAAACTTGTCTCAACATATTTGGCTACTAATTAACAGTGTTGTTTGCTTGTGTTTGTGCAATAGATGCATATATATATATATGTATGTATGTATCTTCATAATGGCATCTGTCCAACTTTATGTTGCCAAGTGTGTGACCATAGCCAGTCTGCCATCTGCTGGATCTTTAGGCAATTACAGCATTGGTGCATTTATGGTGAAAAGGTGAAAAAGAACACTTCTTCATTCTAAGACCACAATGATAATCCACCTACTCAACACTGTACTTCTTATGTAAGGTGGCTCAAATTAATATTTGCGAAATAGCATGTGTTGTAGCATAGGTTAATTTTCCTAAAAAAAAGTTTCATCTGATTAATTAAATGTATTGTAGTTCAAATATTATACTATAAAATAAAACTGGTTGCAGTTTTCCATTCTTTGACTGTCTGCTGTAACCCTCTGCATGTCTCATATCTGAAATGATGAGCTTCATCAGGGTTTGGTATTGAATGACATCTTTACATAGCTATCTGCACTGTGATACAGAGAAAGGGGTTGTGGGTAAGCGTATCTTGTTGGGACACAGAGGAGGTGATGCGCACCCCTCCAAAATCTGAGTGCGTGGTGAATCTGTAATGCTGTGCATTAATAGTATCCAATAGCATTGCCTGAACTGCATATATGTTGGTTTTTGTTTTCCCAGTCCAGACAGTAATTCAGCAGTTATTTTTATTTCCACCCACCTGCAATAATTTATAATGTTCTCAGCTGTTCACAATTCCACAATATAAATAAATAAGTCTTTTAAAAACTGTTAAGAGAGTTTTACTTTTTAATGAACACACAAAATAGACAGACAAGAGTGCTCAAACCAGACACAAATGATATTTGCCTGGTGAAAAAAGACAATTAAATTGCATGAGCAAGGATGTGGCATTATGGGGGAAAAAAAGGAATCCATTTCTGGCAACCACTAATTTATGTTCATGGCAATTTCATCTAGGTAGTAGAACACATTCTAGAGCCTCAGAAACATAACTGATAGAAAACAATGAGTGATGGGTGACTTGGTTCTTCATATTAAAAAACAGTGATGAAAGAATGCTAATCTGTAAGTATCAGTCATATCTGTTGCTGTATTTGTTCTATAATCTTTATTCTGACATCCTGCTCAAGCCCATCAAAAAAAAAAATCCTTTTATGTACACATTTTTTGTTAAGAAAATGATGCAATGCAAGACACTTTTCAGTGTTATATTGGCACAAATGATCCTCAAGTGCAGTTTGAAGAACTTTTTTTATCACATGTAGTACCACTTCTGTCAAATCTCCCTAATACTGGGAATGGACTATCTTTTTCATTTTGTTCTTTCTCTGTACATTCTAGGTTTGTTATATGTGATATGTGCACAATATGCTGAAGTATTAATCAGGCATTAACCTGATAATACCTAATATTGACCTCTGGACTTTTTTGCTGATGCGCAGATGTTCTTCATTTCTGCCCTTGGCTCTGTCAGTGTAGACAGACTCCCTCATATTTTATACACCAATCAGCCATAACATTAAAATCACTGACAGATGAAGTGAATAACATTGATTATCTCTTTACAGTGGCACCTCTCAAGGGGTGGGATGCATTAGGCAGCAAGTGAAGAGTCAGTTCTCAAAGTTGATGTGTTGGAAGCAGGAAAAATGGGCAAGCGTAAGGATCTGAGCGACTCTGACAATGACCAAATTGTGATAGCTAGACGATTGCGTTTAAAAACGGCAGGCCTTGTGGGGTGTTCCCAGTATGCAGCGGTTAGTTCCTACCATAAGTGGTCCAAGGAAGGACAAACAGTGCATCACAGCTTGCTGCGTATGGGGCTGCACAGATGCTCTGGGCAATGTTCTGCTGGGAAACCTTGGGTCCTGGCATTCATGAGGATGTTTTACATGTACCACCTACCTAAATATTGCTGCAGACCAAGTATACCGTCTCATGTCAACTGTCTTCCCTACCGGCAGAGGCCTTTTTCAGCAAGATAATGCATAATTGTTCAGGAATGGTTTGAGGAACATGACAAAGAGTTCAAGGTTTTGCCTCCAAACTCCCCAGTTCACAATCTGATCAAGCATCTGTGGGATCTGCTGGACAAACAAGTCCGATCCATTGAGGCCCACCTCGCACCTTACAGGGCTTAAAGGAACTGTTGCTAACATCTTGGTGCCAGATACCACAGCACACCTTCAGAGATCTTGTGAAGTCCATGCCTTGATGGATCAGAGCTGTTTTGGTGGCACAAATGGGACCTGCACAATATTAGGCAGTTGGTTTTATTTTTTTATAGTTGTTTTTATGATATTGCTGATAGTTGTATAATTTGTAGTATTAGCATGGAAAATACTTGAGTAATTGTACCTCATTACTATACTTAAGTATTACTTAGATGTATTTATACCTGAGTATTATTGAAAATGAATATTTGTACACTTTACAAGAAAAAAACTTTTTTACCTTAAACATTAAGCTTCTAAAAATAGAAAATTTTTTACTCCTTGCATTTTTATTTAGCCCTTCAATGTATCCATTAAAGAAATCACAAAGGTCTCTCTTTCATCAAGCCAATGACTGCATGCTATATAACAGCTGAATGGGGTCAGTTTAGCATCCAATCTTTTCAGTTTAGCTTTTAAGCTTTTAAAAAACTGTCAAAAATCATACCAATTCACCATCTGTTCTTGAATGTTACCAGAGGTTTGCACCTTTGTTGTAAATCCTCTCTATTTACATTCATGAAGGCGTATCTTGATTGTAGATTTTGACAATGATACGCCTACCTTCTCCAGAATATTCTTGACTTCTGTTTATGTTGTGAAGGGGTTTTTCTTCACCAAGGAAAGGATTCTGCGATAATCCACTTTAGTTGTCTTCCGTGGTCTTCCAGGCCTTTCGATGTTGTTGAGCTCACCAGTGCTTTCTTTCTTTTTAAGAATGTACCCAACTGTTGATTTGGCCACACCTCAGGTTTTTATTATCTCTCTTATAGATTTATGTTGTTTTTTCAGCCTAATGATGGCCTCCTTCACTTGCATTGAGATCTCCTTGGACTTCATATTGGGAGCTCCAGTCGAACAGCTGCCAAATGCCAACTCAATACTTGATATCAACTCCAGACCTTTTATCTGCTTCATTTGTCTTGAAGTAATGAGGGAATGGACCGCACCTGGTCAATTAACTTCTTGTCAGTCAATTGTCCAAATACCTTTGAGCCCCTTAAAATGGAAGTACTTTGCTGAAAATGGCTGTAATTCCTAAATGGTAAATGCCATATTTTTGTGGAACCTCTTAAAATAAAGCTGAAAGTCTACATTTCGATCACATCTTGATTGTTTTATTTCAAATCCATTGTGGTGGTGTATAAAGGAAAAATCACAAAAACTCTGTCATTGTCCAAATACCTCCGGACCTCACTGTATATTTTCACTTAAGTAAAATTTCTCTGTACTTTTTTCACCCTTGATTAGCATAGCACATATGTAAATATGGTGCCCCTGCCTGGTGTAGCTACTGAGTTTCTTAAAGCAAAAGGCAAGTTTTCTGAAGGTAAGCCACCATGCTTTAGCATTCAAATTCTTCCACATCTTTAAAGTTTTGTTGTTGTTTTGCAGTTGTTGTTTTCTAGCAGGGTTTTCTGAGAGCCCTCAAGGTCAAAGCACACTGTGACAATAGCTTTGATGTGTTTCTTTGTTTATGTCTCTTTCTTTCTCATTGCTTTGGCAGAGCCTGGCAGCTATTGACTATGCTGCAGATTATTTTATTGAATTTTTTCATCCCATGCAGAGATTCTTCTCAGCTACCCTAAATTATTGTTTATATCTTCAAACTGTAAAGAACGCAAATCGTAAACGGTTTTTAGATTTCCAGAATATACAGAAACAGTTATGTGTACAGTATATTTTGTTTAGGCAGACTCCAAGAGATTGTATTCTATAAGTAAGAAACTTGGTGGTGGGTGTTTAAATCTGGCACATTTACACCTAACAGATTATTATAAGCAATTAACACCTACTTTCAGAAATAAGACTCCTAACTGATGAATAGCTGGTGTGTGTTAATCACTGCAAAGAAGGCAAGATTGTGATTGTTGAAAATAAATTTTTAAAAAAACATTCAGTATATGCAATTGTACAGAACACAGCATATATACAACATGAAACTGCATAGCATAAAATAAAAAGTTGATTCATTCAAATTCTAAAACAAAGGATAAAAAGTTCATTAACATTTGTTAATGAAATCTCTTACTCACTTTCAGTAACCACTTTATCCTGTTCAGGGTCACGGTGGATCCAGATGTGAGGCAGGAATGCATCCTGAATGGGACACCAGTCGACACACAAACAGGCACACACACACATACACACACACACACACACAAATTTACACACTCATTCATACCTAAGGGCAATTTATCTTAGCCAATCCATCTGCTTGTATGTTTCTGATGGGGAAAGAAACTGGAGAACCTAGGAGGAAACCCTAGGTAACCCGAGGAAACCCACACTGACATGGCATACGGAAAATCCATAGAGAAAATAACCCAAGCTCAAGATCGAGATCGAACCAGGGACCCTGGAGCTGTGTGGCAGTAATGCTACCCATTGTACCACCATGCTCCCCTTGTTAATGAAATATATCCAAGATATTGTTTTAGCGCTGCACGATTGTACATCTGATGAACAATATTTATATATATGTGTATATTTGTATATATATATATATATATATATATATATAGCATCACTACTTTATTGCTCATGAACATGCCATTATAATTTGGGACAAGGGCAATGAGATAATAAAACAACTTAGTATGTAAACAGACACTTTATTAAAGTTCTATTCTAGGAAATTAAGTTTTTCTCTTGATGGCAATGGAGAAATGGCTTTAGAATTATAAGATTGTGACAATTATATGAGTTTTTAGCTATCATGCCATAGTTTTAACACTCAATAAGGTCACAGATGATACAGCTTTTTAACTTTGTATTCTTTATTCTTTTTTTAGACTTCTCCTAAAGTTTGAGTACACTCATGGTCTCATTTATGTAATATAGATGCAAATTAGCTTTAAAGACTTTCAATGTTGGGAGCATGTCTGAAGGTGGGCACTGGTTAACTTGCATTTATTAAAATGAAAATGAGAACGAGGAAGTACGTTAGAAGAGCTCGTTTTGCTCTGCAGTGAAGCCCCAGGCAAAATCGCATGTGGGCGGAGACTCCTCCAAGCTCAAGTGAAAGAGTGAAAAAGATTGCCGGTGAACAACACATGCAAGACCCACCAACTGTTTCAGCTGCTCTACCATGCTGGATATTTTCCTCTGAAGAGGAGGCGAGTACTGCTTTTATCTGTGAGAGGAGGTGGGTGCTGCTGAGGGGGATCCAAACCCTGCTGTCTTCCTTCTGCTATAGATGGAGAAAAGGAAGTAAACTTGAACACAAGGCTGAAATCCACAAAGTTAAAATAATGATAATGTAAGAAATCAAGTTAGTCTAAATTAAGAACGGGGTCATATTTTTATTGACAGAAAGAGATATAGCTGTGAAGGGCCACACTGATTGATTGGATCCTGCCTGTGGCTTTGTTCTATCGATTGGGCCTCCTCTTAAAAGGCTTCAGTTTTATTAAAAGGTTTAAAGGTTTCTTGTATCTGTCTCTCAAATGTCTTCTCTAATGATCACATGTGAGAAATAGATAGCTGGGAAAGGGGCAGGGATGGCAGAGGGGTATTGGGAGGTGAGTGGGGATGTCTGTTGATGAGAATATCTGACATGAATCACTTTATCTCTCCTTCATGTATTTACAGCTCAGACTGGTACTTTATGTTAGTTATTGGAGGTGGTAATAACTTTCATACATTGTAACAATCTATGAAACTTGAATCATTATAATAAACTTTATCACCACATAGTGCATACAGTTGAATAGTTGCTATAAGCAATTCTTTTTACTAGAATCATCCAATTATAATTTCAGAGCCTAGAATATTAATGATAATTGATGGAATAAATAATAATAATACATTAAAATATTCAGGCAGAATTTGAGTTTGACATCCCTCATGCCTTAAACAGTGTGAGTTTCATTCCCAAAATGTAGGAGTTGGTGTTCTGCTGGTCTGACATTTGGCGGTGATGCATTACAAGGGCATCACCCTCAGAAGTGAGCCTACCACTCTATAGATCAAATGAGATCTCTCTCTCTCTCTCTCTCTCTCTCTCTATTGTTCTCTTTCCTCCTAATCTTACTTCTACTCATAAATTGGTAGTTGGACAAAGTAGGACCGTATAAACTGTATAATCTGACACTGAGGAACTGACAGGAAACATGTCTGGTAAGGTAACAATATTCAGCAGCAAAACACAAATATTCTCCAACACCTAAATGTACATATTTAATTTGTCTTTTTTTAACCTTCAGAAGTGAAATATGTAATCCCAGATTTGTTGCTGTGAGCAAGTCTGGCATGTTCAGAGGGTAGTTCTGTTGCCTTGCATGTCCTGCACATACAGGTGAAATGTAGTGATTCATCCTTGCATCAAGCAGGGACCTGCAAAAGTTTTATATTTCTTGAAAATGGGGATCCTCTGCTCTGGTGCTTCCTAAATGATGAATAGCTCTTGAGTGAGTTATAGGAGTGGAACCCTGAGTGACCTTAAAAATACTCCAGCATGTCCACAACCAGGCAATGACCCTAACCCATCATGAGCAGTCTGATGACCTTCCCAAAACTGTACACTCCACCTGCAAAATCAACAGCCCACTCCAGTACCTAGGGTTAATAGTATTAATGTAATCATGAGCCACACTTATACCACCACAGAGTCTGGGACAGTAGGAGAGAACAAGATAGTAGCCTCTCAAGGGAAGTGATCTTAACCCACGGCTCTAAACTGGGATTCCTGGATCTCATGTCTGCCCCATGTCTGGCCTGAGCTGAATAATACTGCTTCACTCTATGTTTTTGCCTGGAGCAGGCCCAGAGTGCTGACCTTCACATCTAGCCTTGGCTTATGAAAACCATCTCGTATGCTCCTATAGGACTCACAAGTCTAGCCATTCTGGCTGCCATGGAAACACCAGCGTAGTAGTCTTGTTACAAGGCCATTCTGGTCTGGGTCCACCTACACCTGCTCACAGCAGCCTGATTCTTTGTGGTCTGCTTTGTAGAATAGAATGGTGGCTGTTAGACTCCCTTTGCTGGTAGTTCAGAAGCTTGTGGTGCTAGATACACTTCAAACAAAACTCCAAAAGATTGCAAAAGGTTGCCCAAACTGCTCATAAGGCTTGAGCGCTTCTTCTGTAAGACAGCTATGGGACAGTCCTCTTCCTTCAATGTCTTTTTGTGGGCTTCGTAAATGGGCTCTGTATCTATCATGGGCTTTGTATCTATCATGGCGAGTAGTTACTGAAAATGAGTGAGTGAGATTAGTTAAATGTTAGAAGAGAACTATATTGTTCTGCATAAGATTATAGAATGTAATGTATATTTCACATGCATGACTAACCCATAAAACCCCAGTAGGAACCATTTGGGAATCAGATTACATTTCAGTGGGTAGCCCATACAATTTCAATTTCCCATGGCACAGGTTCCAACCCTGGTCTTGGAGTACACCCTGCCTTACACATTTTAGTGTTTTCCATGCTTGTAATACAACTGATTTAACTAATCAGCTAATTAACAACCCACTCTGAGTTGAACTAGGTGTGTTAGAGAAGGTGATACTCCAGGATGAGGGTTGGGCTCATCTGCTTCATCACATACAACCCTGAGAAGCAGGGCTACCTTAATTTCTTGGGTGAGTGTTAATAACTAGGCACACACACACACACACACACACACACATATCCTAAATTTTGATAAATGTTGGCCTTGGGTGACAACTAAAGATAAACTGCCAGCCACCAGTACAATCTACCAGCGTCACAGCAGCTGAATTATTCTATTGTCTAAATAATTTATATAAATACATCTTTTTAATTGTTTCTATGTGAATAGAAATCCCCAAATGGTCTGCACACTACTTCTGCACTGTGTGATGAAGTTTCCAGCAATTTGTGTATCTAAGTATGTCCTGAAAGAATAGTGACGAGCAGAAAGCATCCACACTGATGGAGTATGAGCAGCTCAATAATTCCATCTCAACCCGTTTTGCGTAATAATTTGCATCATCATACCCGTTTTTCTCCATCATTCTCAGACTAAAACTCCGGACAATAATCTTATAGAACACTGGTTTTAAATGTTAATTGGTAATAGCGTCTGTGAAATGAATAAATGTTACTTTATTAATTTCACCCTTGTGGGCAAAAGAGTGCACTTGGCCCTAGCCAACCAGAGCATGTACTAGTACTACAGTGGGATATGAAGAGAAATGGATGGAGAATGATGCAAAACAGGTTGAGGTGAAATTATAGGTGTTTATTATTAGTGTGTCTTTCTATATTTGATAACAAGGATCAGTGTAAATTAAGAAAGTAATCCAGCGCCATCGAGTGATGTTTGTGTATACAGCTGCATATTCCAAATTATAGAAACAATCTGAAATTATGCACATTTAATACATATTCTTTCTTATAGAGCATATTTGATTTAGTTTACCCCTATGTGTTAATTAACATTAACTAACAAACGTGTTCTAACACGTACTTAAGGTGGTCATTATTCACTCATGAATTCATAAGACAAGTGTCATAGCTAAGGTTAGCTCTTCATTAGTTCATATTTAAGTAAGTATTAATTCAGGTATTTGTGCATGATTATTCATGCACTGTTATTGTAAAGTGCTACCATTAAATGAATAGTTGCCATGACAGCAGATTCCACATCTAGAATGGCAAATAAAGCCACTTTTATGTAATTGTGTGGCTGAGGTGATGTTTGTAGCTGCAGAGTTGGCCAGACATTAGAAAAGAAAACAAACAGATATGTGTGAAGCTTGGAGGTTGGTTGGCGGGCGAGCATTAAACCGGGACTGAGTGAGAACTAACTGTTCAGGCAAAATAATACATCTGACGTGTCAAGCTCAAAGGCTCGTGGCCTCTGAAAGTGGCTGTTTAATCAGCGGAAGTAAGAGGGGCAACAGTAATTTGTGCAAAATACCTGTCTCTATGTTCAGGGTAATATGAACTAATAGAAATTCTGTACAAATTTAAACAAGCCAGGTTGATGTAGTTGAATTTCATTTGATTTCATATGAACAGAGGCATAAGAAAAGATGAACATGCTAACCCTGCCCCTTTATAACTTTTTTACAGACTGAGTTATGCACATTGTAACAAATTTGCAAGTGGAAACCATGCTACTTCAGTATTCCCTTTTGGATAGAGATGGGGAGCCACCCTAGGTCATTAGGATAGAAAATGGATGCTTTACTTCTTATTTTCATAGTTGGCTCTTTCTTCTTAATCTTCTTATAATAAACATGTTACTCATGATAGTGTTTTAACTTCTTTTTACTTCTTTTTTATTTTGTGAGGTTTCTTTTCTTTTCTCTGGAAAGAAAATTTTAGTTCACATTCTCTAAACTTCTCTGGGGTTCTGTGAAAATTGTTTAATATAATTGTTTTAAATATGACAAGCACACCAGGAATTTCCTTTACAAGTATAAAACATCCAGTATGCAAGAACTTACAAGGACATACAAGTGCAAATCAAAGGTTTTCATTCATACATATTCTTTCATACTTCTAACCAAAGGTGAGCTGCTGGGCATTACACTAATGCAAATGTCACCCATGCAAGACTACAGATAGGTCAGTTAGTATTATCATACAAGAGAAGGAATTAGTCTGTGCATTGTGACTAAATGTCACAAAGGTAAAGGTGATTATATTTATTGAAGGGAGGGGTCAACGGTAGAACCTGCAGTGCAATCAGTCTCTTCACTACTTTGTACCATCCACACTAAGACATTAACACACTAACACACTCTCCTGCAGAACATGTAATTAGATGGGGAACACTCAAGATTTTCCTTTCTATTGACTCTTTCTTAGTAAGAATCTTTGTACTTTGTTTCTATGTGGTCATACACCATTACTGATTATACACACACACACACACACACACACACACACACACTCCAGGTTAAATGCATGTATTAATTTATTACTTAACTATCTGACTCCAATGTACAAGGTTACTTGTTTCCAAACAATAAACTTTAAGTTATAACGTTGGAAATATAATTTCCCTCTCAGTGTTTGATTACTTGCTATCCAACTTTATAATACAAAGATTTTCCATATAATGGTCTTAAATTCATAATAATTCATAATTATTTTATTCATATCTTATCATAAAATCCCCAGAAAAGTTACTCTGCTATCTGGGCAGTATGTTTTAACCTTACAAGCAAATGTTTTTATAGTCACTTATCAGAGCTTCATGTCCCAGTCCAGTTCCAAATTACTTCCATTTTATAAATCTACTACACTACTAACTTCTTTAATAACCTGAAGACATGTTTACATTAAAAAATCAGGTCAAATAGCTTTAAAACACCTGCAAACAAAACTAGTAGGAACAGATCTGTCACTTATTGTGTTTCCAAAGTGAGCTGGCATGTTGCTAGTACTGTTGCTTTGTGTAAAATTTAATATAATATGATTAAAAATTACTGTACAGAAATCAAAATTTGGATTTTAAAAAACCTTCATACAGTTTTTCATCTTTCAGAAAGGTAGCTCCAACAAAATCTTTTTGGTAGCTTCAAAGCTTGATTGAGTAGAGCATTTGCATGAAAAAAAAAAGGAAAGAAAAGAGTTTTGGAGGAAAGTCAGAGAAAATAAAACGTGTATGTGTTTTGAGAGAGTGTGTGCTGAAGCAGAAGGACACCTCTCCTGACTAATAGATAGCTGCAGTGGAAGATTAGAGAGACATTGGCCTGACAGTGCTTAGGATGACAGTCTCAGCACCAGAGTAGCTCACAGAACCCACATGCTCATGGGGCTCTAATTAAATTTGAAAAGGGTGCCACTTTGTTCATGTGGAGGCAAAAGGCTTCATTTGTAAGCCAAGGAAGTACTGGATCCTGTTTTTGAAGCACTGTTTCAAGAATTTCTAATGGAGGGAAATCAGAGTTCGAACAAATCTACCTTGCCCTGACACTTTTGTTAAAATCTTCAGTGTTTTCATTGAGTCTTGACAATCATCCCAAAGTTATTTGCTTGTTTTGTTCAGGGGTTTTTAGCTCAGGGCTTTCAGTCCTTTCTCACACGTTTGTTGTGCTTTACAACTGCAGGAAAAAGGTCTTTAATTCTGCCTTTAGATACATTCAGACTCAAGGCCTTGATTTCTGTGCTTCTGCGTACTGAATGTCTTCATACTTGAAAGGAGGGCTGTGTGTTCTGATACTTGAAACTAGTGCAAAGACCCAGAGGTTCCATCTCTGACGTTTTTGAAGTTGTTCTTTATGAGCACCTATTTGCATGATTTTCTTCCTTATTTGTGATTATTCACAGTCTTACTGCACCAGCTTCAGCAATGACAGTATCAGAACAAGATTTTCTTTTTATTTCACTTTTTGAATAATACTAGAAGTAAACTTTTTGAATAATCTTTTTTTTTTTAAGATGAAGCTACACATAAAATATGTTGGTCCATACAAAGTTGACAAAGTTATTGTTAATTAGCTGTCTACCACATTATACTGCAGTTAAATAATGAATTAAGTTAAATAGCGAATATTAGTTCAAAGTACATGCGTTCAGCTTTAATTTGAAGGTAAGTGCATTCAAATCAGGTGAACATTGTAGGAATTACAGCACGTTTTACAGTGCCTTGCAAAAGTATTCACTCCCTTGGTGTTTCTCTTGTTTTGTTGCATTACAACCTGGAATCTAATTTGAATTTTATGTAATGGCACTGTACATATGGTTCCCGTCTTTGTAAGTAAGTGAACAATTGGCCACTCAGCTGTTCCATGACCAGGTGTATGTCATTCCTTCATTATTTTATCCACAAGTAAGCAGATAAAAGGTCTAGAGGTGATTTCAAGTGTGGCATTTGCATTACAAATCTGTTGCTGTTAACTTTCAAAACATGAAGTCCAAAGAGCTGGCACTGCCAGTGATGCAAGCCATCATTAGGCTGAAAAATCAAAACAAATCCATCAAAGAGATAGCAAACACCTTAGGTCTGTCCAAATCAACTAAATACAACCTTAAAAAGAAAGAATGAACACCAAAAGGCACAAAAGACCATGGAAAACAGCTGTGGTGGATGAAAGAAGGATTCTTTCATTTCACAACTGTTTGCCAGATCAAGAAAACCCTCCTGGAGGTAGCATATCTGTGTCAACAATCAAGAGGAGACTTCACCAAAGTAAATACAGAGGTTTTACCACAAGATGTAAACCACTGGTAAGTCTCAACAACAGGAATACCAAGTCTGACAAAAGCTGTGCAGTTCTGGAACAACATACTATGGACAGACAAAGGCAAACTTGTACCAGAATGATGGGAAGAGAAGTGTATGGAGAAAGGAAGGTACTGCTGAAGAATATTCAATTTCAACTCCACTATTCTGTGGTAGACAGTTAAAATAGCAAAAACTCTGTCAATGTCCAAATATTAATGAACCTGAGTGTATATATAAATAAACAAACCAGAGCATATGTGCATAGCAATTTTTCAATGGAAAGTGTTCTTTTTTATTTGTTTGCCCATACTGTGGCTGTGTTTTATGTGTGGAAAGGTATGCTTCTCACAAAAACACAAAGATATAAATCAAACTGACTTGTGTGAAGTGTGAAAACTGCAGCCATGACAGTGCGTAACATTTACTACAGTCACATCCATTTGGAATCAAAGGTAAATTTGGTTTAAAATGAAACTACTACATTTACTTCAGTCTTCTTCCATCCAAAGAAACATCTTTGAATCATGTGAAAACTGTGACACTAGTAAACCTCTCAGGTGTTTTGGAATCTTGTTTGGAAAAGCACAAAATAAAACATGACTAGACAAATCTAACTTGGTCAAATGGTGAAATGGTGACTGCAGATGCTGGATAATATTGTGTGTCAGAAACTCTAACCTTTGTCCTGTGTTTTCAATAATCAGGAAGCGTAGGAGGGAAAAAGAAAATCGATAGTTGCTCTGGTCAAACCAGAGATCATGCAGTATGTATTTCAATCACGTACTACAGTCAAGAAACAGGATAGTCATAACATCCAACAACAGTTATGGTTAACCCTTACAAAATATATACTCTGCCCTGCAGAGTGATCTTGCATGAATGGCCACAACAGATTATATCAAGAATTGTTGCAATTTTTTTTAGTTTACTCATGTCTAGTAATAATCTGTTGTGGCCATTCATGCAAGATCACTCTGCAGGGCCTGGGTGTAGACACCATTAGACTTTATTCTTTCAAAAAATAAAGCCGAGCAGTTGTCTGCAGACAAAAGCTGCCCAACTCTTCAGAAGAGCTTTCTTATAAACCTTTACCTGAAACCTCTTCCACATCCTGTTTTTAAAAAGACACATACTCTCATACATGTGTATCATGTTTTTTAACAAGACACCAGGTTACCCCATATGCTTATCTTATTGTTTAAGGAAGCCTTACTCACGTAAGTTTACAGCATGTTCCTCTTACCCACTTTACCCACTTTTAGGATTCCCATGCATATGTAAGGTCATATAGGTCATTTTTAGGCCTCAGTTTCTCAGCATACACTTCCTGTACCATGCACATAGTTCTAGTCAAAGCTTTTACTGAGATACTGGGTACAATGACACATTTTGCACTATACTGGTTCTATACATCTATAACATTGAGGATTAAACATTATCAAATATGCGTACACATTTTGTGGATAACATAGTGTGGTTAAAATATTCTATAAATCAGGCAAAACTTCCAATCTGTGAAGGTTCCTCTGAGACATGAGAAGCTGTTGTATCTTTTTCCTGCTCTTGTAACTTTATGGGTAATCTGAATGCTTTCAGAGAGAGAAGGGCCAAACTTGGCATTGCTGGGGTTTGAACACAGGATTTCCTGAGCATAGGCCTAATACTTCACTGCTTTAACGCTTCAATACCTGTGAACAAAATGTATGCAGTTTACATCTCTTCAAGTATACCTAGACATGGTATCTTCATGCTGGTATCAAAAGTAAACTGTAGGTATTCCTAAATAATGCATAGTATATGTTTCTCCAATTATACTTTAGTATTCTTAAATGAACTTCTTTCATCCTAAGGGAGGTAAATATTTATTACCAACAATGCTAGTTTATGATTATTAAAGGTGTTTAATCCATAATTTGCTAACAATTAAGTGATTTATGAGAGAATAGTGATCATTCTTAATTGCAGGCTACGCTGCTGAAATACTAGTCAGCTTTCTTCTTTGTCTAAAGTCTCATGCCTCATCAAAAAAGCTTCATCAAACAAAAGCTATTGTTGATAGTGAAGGTCAGTTAAAGACAATGACTATTCTTGGCTTGTCTACTCAACGTCACTGTCACAGTAAAAAATCATCTTCTGTAACCGTTTAATTTTGGTCAGGGTCGTAGTAGATCTGGAGTCTATCCCAGGAATGCTGGGCACAAGGTGAGAACACACCCTGGATGGGAATCTAATCCATTATAGGGCACCATGACCATACACATTCACAACTGGGGCAATTTAGCATAGCCAATCCACCAATCAGCATGTTTATGGGTGGTGGGAGGAAACCCATGGAAATACAAAGAGAGCATGCAAAATTCCACAGAGATAGCAATCTGACCTCAGGATCAAACTAAGGAAACTACCCGCTTTCCACCCTGCCAGCCTACAGTAAAACATCTGAAAAATAATGCAAGTTATTTTGATGACTTTAAAGTGACATGTTTAGAGGCATGAGTCTTTAGACAGCATGACTTAGCATACTTTTTTTATGCAACATATACACTCTGTAGTGGAATTTTCTGGCCAGCGTGGATTGGGAAGAAACACAAATTTTGCGTTCCTCAGCTGCATTTGAAAAATATTGTAGTTTATTGTATTTAAGTTTTTTCAGAGCAAGAATACTCACAATAAACCTCTGGCAGAGAGTAGTAACATTATGGAGAATGCAAATGGCAATTGTACCAGTGCATATGGCAGAGATATCCAGTGTCTACCTGAGATTCTCTATTTTATACTTTTCCACTGTTGGCTAGTTTGCCAAAGTATCAACTTACTGCTTTTGATAGTGTTGTCAATGTGATAAAGTGAATTTAAACAAATTAAACTGAATTTCTGTCTCATTTTTGTGTGTTTGTGAAGGCCAAACCATTATATAAGGCACGGCATAGTTTCCTTGTTTAAAAAATCTAGACGGCCTTCGCTTGACACAGTGTGCTCCTAACTTTGACTCTGCTTTGACTCCACCAACTGAAGGCCACTTTATCTCAGACATTGAAAGCAAGTGGAGGCCATTTCTGTCTCTGGCTTAAAACTCACACAGAACTCAAAGACCATCTAATCTTCACCTTGCAGCTTGTTACACATGAAAGAGACAGAGAGCAAGAGAAGTGTTCATTTCTTATTCATGAGTTCATTTGGAGAGCTTTTTATGCAAAATTCCACTCCTGCTTTGCTAGGATCTCTGGTACCATGCTTAGTGACCAAAAAAAAAATATCACAATACATCAGATCTTATTATAGACTATAGGAAGCTTCAAAAGAAATGTGGGTGGGTGTGTCATCAGAGACACATTTGGACAGCTTAATATTTAATGGATAAAAATTCAGCCTGTATGACTGGGTGCCTACTATTTGTTCCTGTTCACGTTTCACACATTTCAATGCTACATTTTTTTTTTAACCACAGGACTAAAACTTCAAAGCTGAACTTACAACCTTGCGAGATGAAGTATAAAGAATCAGTAAGGCCATGTGAGTCCTGTTTATATATCTTAATTCTTAATCTTAGTCCTATCTATATTTCACTGAAGAGTGTATAATGAGCGAGCTGTATGAACATGCTTCAGACACAAGATGATAGACGGGTCAGGGTTTTCACAGATAGAGTCCTAGTTGCCATGGACATAAGGCTTTCATGGTTCTCATAGCGGATGTTCTGACACCTTTTGATGTGGTCAGGTGGAACTGATTTTAGACCAGCTGTTATTCGTGTCATTGAGCATTACACAGCTGTGGTCTGGGGTGTCTGATTGCTGTCCAATCGTCTCAAGTTTTCTGTCACTCTTTGACTCATGAGCTCCAAACTGCTCACTCAAAATGCTCATACAATACAGCCACAGCGGCCTACATCAATCTCACCTTTTTGAGCTTTTGATCTAGTCATCAACCATTAGTCAAAGGTGAGAAGTACACATTTTGTAGTCTATTAAATATCTTCTTTTCACAATATGAAGTGTATTATCCTCTTACATAGTCAGAAGAAAGTTAGTAGCGACAAAAATGAATAGAATCACACTGACAAGATGAGAAACGTGTTAATAGAGATGGAACCAAATATGAGTAAAATATTCAGATTGGGCAGATAATGTATTCCAAACTGATTCTTGTAGAGATATGGATATGCGGCACAATTCATTTTATTTTTAAGAAAGCGTACCCAAAAGGTTCACAGGGCATCTGGTTGAGATTAGAGGTGTGTGGACTTGGATCCTGTGGGATGCAACACAATATTTGTTCAAGTGGGAGGTTTTTACTTTCATGCAGGCAAGAGTGCATGAAGCTCACAGGGCAAAGAAAAACGTTTTAACAGCATCCTTAGTAACTGCCTGGTTTGTATTGTGGTGGTTTGAATTAGGTTACTAGTTTGTTTAGATTACTAGATTACGCTAAAAATGCTGGCATTTCTACTTCTTTTTTTCTCTGGTGTTTTCGATTGTTTGATCGGGGGCATAGTGGCAGCGTTCGTATTTAAAAAAAAAAAAAAGATAAATAAAAAAAGTCGGATTTAGGCCACGCCCACTTCAGGTTCAAATCCAAATACAGATACAGATATTTAGAGCACTAAACAGATACAGATAGGACCATTGCATTACACCCATACTTATTAGGAGAATGAGGCTCTATTCAAATAGCTCTGTGGTTTGCTTTCTGCCTCCTCTTAGAATGCTGACCCATAAGCTCATGTGTCCTAGCACATGAATAATTTAAACAGCTCTTAATGTATGGGCATGGGGAAAATGGTGGACACCTCTTATCATTGTGTCTGTATTCAGATTGAGGGCTACAGAGATGCACCTTGGAGGGACATGAGAGGCTTTGGAGAGAAAGACAAAGTGTCTCACCATCTCGCCTCTGCTTAATTATGGAGTCAGAGCTGTCAATGCGCTTTGTGTGAATGTCTCCTCTGCTCTCCGCTCTTAATCTCTGTCCTGTCTTCTTCAAGCTGACACATAATATAACTCTATCAGAAATATTCACAGTATTTTTCCCTACACACATAAAGTTCAAGAGAAAGCTAGGGGATTTGATGACTCTGATTGCACTCCCTGACTCTTCTTTCCCTTTGTTTATTCTCTTATTCTCTCTGCTTTTTTGCTGCAAAGTCTTTTAGTCAGAGTTTTGAACTCAGGGTTTTTTTTTTTAATTAGTGATGCAGTATCATCTTCATCCAAGCAGCCCTTGTTAGTGCAAAGTTAAGGGTAATTAAAGGTGGCAATTAGAGATGGAACACTTTGAAATTCAGAAAAGTATGCTGAAAAGCAGCTATTTATTTGTCACTAAAAACAACTTGTGATTTTGCTTGCAGAGCAGCTTTTCTTAGTTCCCCATTATTAGTTCCACTTCTTTTTTCTCCACTTGCAATTATTCATTTAGCTGATGCAGTTACATTTGGAAACGAAGCTGCACAAAGAATATAGAGAGCAACAATTAAACACAATAGTTACATGGGTGTAGATTTGGGAATGAACATGTCCCTATCAGAGTACTGTATTGTCATTACCAATATATTCTTAGTCATGTAAAAACTGTCATTTCAGTCAGTCTTACAAAGGATTACATCAATCACAAACTTGACAATTCTCAAAAAGACACTTATTTAATAGGCATTAAATAGTGTGTTACCCCTATTCCACTAACTACAGAAAATGTTAGGATAGCTGGAGAGATATTGAATCCGGATAAGAAGTTTGGTTCTTAATGCCAAGCTCTGCATGTATCATAGTTTAAACAGTAAAGTGTTGATAACATCACACTATTACAATATTGTACACTCAATAGCCAATGTTTATTTGCTAAAGTAATGGTATCTACCACAGAAATATCTTTTCTAAAGAAGATATTGCTAGGCCAAGGTTTCCAGTGCCCAAACGTAATGTTAAAGAAACCCTATAAACACTTTAAGGCCTTTGAGAAAATGCATGAATATCTACTTTGTGATAACTTTATCTGAAAATGAATTCATCCAAGATGAAGAACAGTGGTTATATCCACTGCTTCATTTTCTAGTCACAGAGTTGTTTGCAGAGAAGTTGGCAATCTAATACAACTAACTAAAGAGCACATGATCAGACTTTTAAAGTTAGCCTGAGGCAGATGTGAGAAAAGAAGCCCAATCAAGAGAGAGTGAAAGAATCTGATATTACACTATACTGTAAGTCCAAGAGTTACATGGAATATTAGGAATATGAACGAGGGAGTGTGCATTAAAGTATGTGAGGTGTTGAGATGTTTAGTTTGGTTGATGAGCAGGGAGGGTTGGCATCTGGCCCAAAAAGAAATTTGCTGTGTGAGAATTTTGCCCAAGGTCGAATCTATATGATGACCCCTGCTCCAACTGAAATTTAATGTATGAAAAAAATACACACACACACACACACACACACTATACATCTATATATATATATATATATATATGTATGTGTGTGTGTGTGTGCGTGTGTGTGTGTGTGTGTGTGGTGTGTGTGTATACAGTACTGTGCAAAAGTCTTAGGCACCCTATATTTTTTTATAGATTTTTATTTTATGACTTCTACATTATTGATTCAATACAACAACATTTTAGATTTCCAAACATTAGTTTTCCAGGACAAAAAGTAAATGTTACAGAAAAATGTTTGTATGTCAGTAAAGAAAGCAGCATATTACATAAGACACCACTTTTCAGACAACAAAACATAATGAAGGCTGCTGGGTTTTGCTGCAAAAATAAGAAGCAAGTGTGACAGTCAAAGTCTCCAGAAGAACTGTGGCTGCTTCTGCAAGATGCTCAGTAAAACTTACTTTTTTAAAAAAGCGAAGGATCGTCACACCAAATATTTATGTAGAAATATTTAGTTTCATGATTTTTGAAGGCATCTTTGCGCTACAGTATTTCTTTGTATGTGCATAAGACTTTTGCACAGTACTGTATATATAACCAGGGAATTTGGTTTGAGTTTGCTAATGGTTTGCTAATTTCTACTGCTTACTGACAGAATAGCTGTTATATTTTGTGCCAGAATATAGATATATATCATATATCTATATATATATATATGCATCCAAATGATTTTTGTCCTACATTTTTTATACAGCGGTGCTTTAGCTGATGCTTGGAACAGAGTCAAAGGAAGGAAATGCAATGTTTTAAACAGTTTACCATCTTTATTTTTTTATTTTTATTTATTTATTTTTTCTCATCCCAACTTGTGCACAAAACCTTTGTAACATGCAGAATCCTGTGCCTTGTGATCATGCACAGTCACTGTTGAAGTGGCTACAACCTCTACCCTCACTAACGAGCAAGATTTGATTAAAGATAAAGGTAAAAAAACTAAAAATAATCAAAAATTATTAAAAAAAAAAAAAAAAAAGCTTTCGTGGATGTCTGAAATTTGATGGTTTTTAACGTGAGAAAAGAAGTCCACTCAGGAGAAGAACAGAGAAAACAAAGTGAGATAGCAAACAAAGTTAAAGTGTTCGTTACCATAATCCCATGAGTTAGTAATATGAATGAGGGAGTTTGTGTTCAATTGTGTGAGGTGTTGAGATTGTTAGATTGAGTGATGAGCAGGGAGGATTGGCATCTGGCGCAAACAGTATTTTCTCTGTGAGAATTTTGCCCAAGGTGGAATCTAGTTGATTATCCCTCCTCTAACTGGATTTTAACTATGGATTTTAACTGGTTTCCTACCGCTGTCCAAAAACATGCAAGTATGCAGTTCGTCTGTGCTAAATTGCCTATATATGTGAATGAATGTGTGTCTGGTGCCAGTGAATTCTCTTTCCCAGTGTTCATATATCAGTGTTTATATATAAACACTATATAGCCAAAGGTATGTGGACACCTAACCATCATAAGCATATGTGCTTGTTGTACATCCCATTGAACATCCCATATATCAACAAAGGAGAATTTGCTCCCCCTTTGCTGCTATAGCAGTCTCCACTCTTTTGAGAGGTTTTATTGTGTATTTTGGAATGTGGCTGCGGGAATTTGTGCCCATTCAGCTACAGGAGCATTAGTGAAGTCAAGTCATTGATGTCAGATTCATCCCAACGTTTTTTAATGAGGTTGAGGTCAGGGCTCTGTGCAGGACATTTGTGTTCTTCCATGCCAGCCTTGGATGTGATGGTCAGGTATTCACATACTTTTGGCCATAAAGTGTATTTAGCAAAAAGCAGGACCAATTATATTTACTTGTATTCCCAACCATGGATGATATTTTTTTATAATATAATTGAAATGAGCAACATCACAATTATGTTAGAAGATTATATGGGCATTCGGTCTAATTGTAAAACCAGAGATTAAGTTCTCAATATTCAGTATACCAATGTTTTACTAATCAAAAAATGAAATAGCCAGTGAGTTTGGTGTAAATGGTTTATTTATTTAAAAAAAATAAATTATGCTTTGTCTTTTTTCAGGAAAGAAAACAATTAGATTTGTGGCTACACCTGGCACCAGTACAATGTGGTGGACGCTGTGCACCTGCCATGCCAATAGCTTTACAGTTTTGACCATGACATGAGACATGCAGAGGATAAACAGGGCTTGCTGAGTTCTGGCCCAGTAAAACACACATACACACCCACACACTGACTTTGTTCATCCATCCAGGCAGTTTCCATGTACAATGTACAGCTCAAATTGTTGTCCATCTGTTAATCAGTGGGGAGCTGTTTGTCATTGATAATAAATGAGCTGTCAGCTTCATGAACCCAATGGTGTAAAGCTGTGTGATATTCATATGCTTGATGCCCTGAACACAAATTTAAGATGGTCTGATTTTGGGTTCTGTTAAAGCATCAGTAAGTACACTTTTGGAGATTTAGAAATTTTGTAGAAATATTTTATAGAAAGCATGTAGATTAATCAGCTACTTCAAAGGGCCAAGTCAATACATCTACAAATGGGTGACAAATTACAGGAAAAATCAATGTCTGTCATTGTGCTGGCATGGCTTGGCTCCACTTGTCCCCTTAGAGGGAAGGATCCCTTCAAATCAATACATAGTTATTCTGACTGATTACCTTTACCCTATGATAAAACATTTGATGGAAGCTCTCTTCCAGGATGACCCTGCCCCCCAATCACAGAGCACGAGGGCTCACTGATTGTTTTGATGGATATGAAAATTTCAACCCATATGAAGACCTATGGGAGATTTTGGACTGATGTGTTAGTTAGTTCTCTACACCCCCATCATTTTAACATCAGTTGAGGGAATATTGTTTGAAAGAACAGTGTTCATCTCTCCAGTACCATTCCAGAGACTTGTATAATCTGGCAAGGTGCGCATTGTATGCAGTAAACAAGGTGTAAAAATGTTAGTTTCTTTCCAAGTCTATCTGAGCTCCTAATCTCATCATGTATGAAGATTCTGCCCCTGTTAATCCCTGGCACAGAAGATTTGGTCACCATTGGTTTTTGGTAGAACAAAGAAAGCAATATAGAAATGGACAGGAAGTTACTTGGCAAGGCTATGTGTATATTTTGATGAGAGACTTTTGAGAAAACATGAATAACTGAAGCCAGCTGGGACAATTCACCCTGGGGAGAAGACATCAGGGAATCACCTTTTCGGAATGGAAATCTTTATACAATGTGCTACTCTAAAAGCCTAACACTAAGTGATCATTAGCATTTTCTCTTTGTCCTTGCCAAAGCTCCCATTATGACACTTATGATCACTGTCCACTAATAATTCCACATCACGTTATTGGCTAGTTTAGCTTGTTTCTTCATATTTCCACTAAATTGCTGATATGTGATGAATGCACTGATTCACTGGCAGCATCCTTACCATCCAGTTAAAGATAGATAGATAGATAGATAGATAGATAGATAGATAGATAGATAGATAGATAGATAGATAGATAGATAGATAGATAGATAGATAGATAGATAGATAGATAGATATCTACACAAAAGTGCTTATATAGGCTTCAGGATGGAAGGAGGGCTTTCCCAGGGGTCAGAAAATCTGAGTGTCAGTTGAATAATGCAGCAGTATGCAGTGATTTGTTCTGGTATTCCAAATGGACCATAAAGCTCAGGATGACCACATCCCAAGTTCTTTTTCACGGGAAAGGCTGAAGGGTCTGCAGGTGCTTTTTCACAGCTTCAAGGTTTTTGGAGAGAATTAACTGGGTTGATAATGTTGCTGTAGTACAGCTCTCTTTGGACCATTTCTTTTGTGGTTTCCATCACCCCTGCTCTCAACTGTCTCGCTGTCTTTGTCTGTGTTTGAACTGGAGCAAGAAGAACGGCTCTAGCTCAGCAGTGATCCTCACAGTTCTAGACAGGAAGCCTGCTGTTGCTTGTAGTCACTGGGTGTTCATGAGTGATTTTAGCTTTTTCCTTATGCTCTAGTGTCTTGTCTGTGGTTTTGCATATTTATCACATTATAAACTTAGAAAGTAAGGACTATCTCAGCCTTAGGTCAAATGTCAGCACAGATGCAAGCTTCATCCTCTCAGTGTTTTCCATGAGAGGTTTCTGACTTTGGTTTCAAGAGATTTTTACACTTAAATGCCACATTTAGTTACTCATAAGCATGTTCAGTCATTTACTTGACACTTAGAACAAAACAAAAGAAATGTAATATACAAAGTAGCTTGAGATTAAGTATCTTGCTTGTAAGCATAAAGTATATAACACTAATAATATTACTATCTATAATCTAGTTCTCTGAATTTTGGTTCACAATTAAAAAAAGTCCTGCTAAACATTCACAAGCCATAATTAAGGAATAATAGTCAACAGGGTGTGCTATTATAGGAAAATAATCCATGACTGGCTGGATTGAAAGACTCCTTCCATTTAGGTAAATGCTAAATAAATGTTAATATGTTAAATAAATGTATTCTTAAATGAAGCTTTACCATATCATCCATTTGACACTTTTCTTTTCCACCATACAAATCTCCGTGAAACAGAAATAATAACCTATCCTAAACAGAAATGACAACCTATTTCTATACTGTTATAGAAATGGAAACACCCTCTGACCTATTAGATTCAAGAATTCAGCAGCTTTGTGATACAAGTCCAATTAATGTCTCAATCAAATATGAGAGGGTGTTATGATTTTTCAACAATTGCAAAGAATGTCGTCTTGCATACCGAAAGTGTCAAGAAGCTCTACCATACTGTTTAAATAAACTGACTGCATTAAATTTTAGTTCACCTCAAAGGCCCTTGGTTTCAATTAACTCTTTTAATAGCACAATAAATCCATAAATCTGACAATCACTACATTGTAGCTTAGTTAATTCGGCAGCACATTTATTAATTGGATGCTCTTTGCAAATAAAGAATGACTTGTTAACAATTACATAACAATGAATAATTATAGCCATTTTAAATCATTTTAATTATCTAATTATGGTGTATAGCTATTTTTGAGTGGTCTGCAGCCTCTAGGCAACTCAGGCTGCATTATTTGAACCTTTTTTCTAATGGACGCTAGGAGAATGAGGCCTCTCATTACTGCAAGCCGAGAGTGGCAGCACTCACCCCCCAGCAGCGCAGTGCCCTCTTTGCCCACTGGCTTCAGAGGATGTGGGGCTGTGGGAGCCGGAGATGAGCTGGCCCAGCTGCAGGCCTCACACCAGGTCCTCCGTTTAATCACAACCCAGCCAGAGAGCTGGCATAGCGGGGAACAAAGACACCCTTCGGCCAGGGCCACTGTCTTTTCCTTCAGCTCCCGTCGCTGCCCTTTCTGAGACCTGCCCGTTAGGAGGCATCTTGTGGACCTTTGGCTTTGAAGATGAGAGCCAGCCTGGCATAGACTGTGACCTGTTTGAGACTGCCAGGTAGAGGAATAATAGGGGCTCCTGTTGGCTTCCTTAAGCACAAAATGTCTTTGTTTTATGGTGGTATGAGCTTATTATTAAAAAAGCGGCCTTCAAATAGTAGTCTGCATGGGCATTTGAGAGCATTTTTTAAATGCCTTTTCTCTCACCCTGGAGTAATGACTAAAACAGAATCCTTAAAATGCCACTCATTCAATTGGTGTACCTTTTAGACAGGCAAGCTTTTAAATCTCCATTATTCTTCCCTCATATTTTCTCTCTGCCTCTCTCATTGGATGCCCTCCTCTGGTTATGTCTGCTCCACTGGAGAAGAATACAGCATGTATGAGACCCGAGCAGGATATTGCTGAAAAAGCCAAACCTGTCAGTCCTGATCTGTATTTGAACTGCGCATCATGCAGTGTGTGTCCACCATTTCCTCATTATCTCCCATTCACAGTACAGTAATGCCACAATGAAATTCTTCCAGTCTAACAGAACGCCCACATATATAGTGGTTTAAGAACAGTGCATTGTTCTTTGATTAACTTTTTCCTTGTTTCTGTACTTGAGCTGCATGCAGGCTTAGGGATTTATAGATCAGCAGCACATGCTAATGCTTCAAGAGTGGCAGATTGAAGAGGAGAGAGGATGTAGAGGACAAGGGGTTGTTGGAAGTAGGGAGAAGGATCAATAATTTCTCCCTGTGTAAAAATATCGACTCCTTTGGTCTTTGGAGCTGCAGAGCTTTCAGCCGTTTGATGGATAAGTGACCAGCTGTGTCAGATAGCTGATCACATTCTGGCTTTCTGAGGCAAGACACCAAAGCACAATTATCAATACCTGGATAGAGGGTGTTGTCTCTAGGTTTAACCTGGACAGCACCCTTGGCAGCTCATAAAGAGCAAAAGGGAGTACCATGAGATTGATACCTACTACAGATTCACACAAGACGCATTCACTCTGGTTATGTTATTTTATTCACATTTCTCCTTTCAATCTGAATTCCAGAAATGTTGTCCCATTTGCTTCACTCATACTTGAGCCATAGTTCAAATTCTCTGTTTCAAACCTGGTAGTCTTCTGAAAACTTACTTTCAAAGAGTAAAATACAGGGAATTCAGTTACATCTATATTGGGTCATAGTGTTCCCCAACGGAACTGTTCCAACTCAAGTAGTTTTCAGGGACAGCAGCCTTGGGCTCAAGTTCACTCCCAGGGAACCGGCGAACTCTATAGCTGGGATGGCAGGTCTTAACATAGAAACTTTTTATTCTTCATGCATTATGTATAGAGTAGAAGGCCAATGTAGATGCAGACTTGAGATTATATAATGGTATATATTTCCAGGCATACTATTTTCAGGAGACTGAACACCACTGGAGTATGAGTAAAGAGGACAGGAACAATAATCAATTTTGATGTAAAAAAGGAATATTGAATATATTTCAAGAAAAAGTATGAGAATTGGGGGCATGTCTGACATTCCGTCAGTAGAAATGACAGCATAATAATTAGGAGTAGAAAGAGACAAGGCTGTTAAGCCTTGGATCCCATTTGAAAAACTGTTAACACTTTCTATGTAGTAGCTAGATATATAGTTAATTCACAGTAAGATACAATGCTGTACAAACACATAAACACTACAGACAAACACTTATTAGATTAGAGAGGCTTATTATTAAATATATGCCACTTTGTATTCATGTGTGAAACTAATAAATTGTGTGTTCTTACATAATGAAAGTCTATACCTATATGCTCATATATGGACTTCCTGTCATATCTGTCTGTCTGACATGGGAAATGGGAACAGGTAAATTCCCCCAAACCACTGGTAGTGAGAGATTCTTGCCTTGTGTGTGAGTAAGTGAGAGAGAGAGAGAGTAAATACAAAACACCAGGTACTGAACATAAAAGAACAGCAAAATGCCTACAGAAAATATCCTTCTTTCAAAAGATGTGCAGTGAAATTATGTGCAAAGCAGTATGTAGAGTCAAAGCTATGCTCTCAAAGTCTGTCTTCACTTTACTGGTTTTAGCTAAAATCCCTCCCAAATACCCAATTTGACAGTGAGCCATGCCATTTTTATTGAGCGATTATGAAATGATCACGGCAGTCTGCTGATATAATCTCACTGCCATATACATGCTGTTTTCAGAGCCCAATCCTCTTTTCCTCTTGTGGGTTGCTGAGCAGAAGGGGGGTGGGCAGAAACAGGAAAGATGAGTATTCCACCTGTGTACAAAAAAAACCTTCTTATTAAAAATCTTCACTGCATTTCTACAATAGTTAGACATTGCGTCTGAATTTATTAGTTTCTATGTGTTACAAATTCATGTAAAAATGAAATAAATAAAATAAAATAAAGCAGGCGGTAGAAAACCCAGGTTCACATAATTCATGAAGTTGCAAATCTGGGACCTCATATTCAGGAAGTTGTGAATAATCACACAGTTGAAAATCTATCATAGAAATTCATGTTTTAAAAAATTCAGGTTGTGGAAATTCAAGTTTGAAAATCTCAGGTTGTAGAAATATAGTTCTGTTATAAATCAAGGTTAGTACTTCTGATGTTTTTTTTTACTGATTTTCCACAGCTTACATTTTTACAACCTGATCTTCCAAAGCCTGAGTTTTTTTTTTTTTTTTACAACCTTATTTACAACCATGAGCTGCATTTTACTTTACTGTTTGCATTTAATCCTGAATTTTGTACTACCTGGATTTCAAATAGGCGAATTCAGACTCCTCCCTGGTTCGACCCTGAGCTCAGGTTAAGTTTGTGTGGAGTGTGGAATGTTCTTCCCATGTCTGTGTTGGTTTTCTCCTGGTTTCCTCCCTCCTCCCAAAAAACATACCAGTGCTTTATATATGCCGAGGATCTAGGATTTTCAATAAAATTTTCCATTTTCCACTTCTGCTGCTTGTTGCTGGCACATATGAGAAGAGAACAGCAATTAGCAGTACTTTAGTCAAATAAATATCCGTACACAGCATCAGTATTTCTGTATGAAATTACCATACATATTTGCCTGCATTTTTATTTATGTGTAAGGTCCATGCTATCTGATTAGAGCTAAATCCACATACAGTGGCAGAGCCAGTCTGGTGTCTTTTTGTACAATGGCCCAATACCAGAACTGATCTGTTTTACAGATCTCTGCCAAAACAAATTTAGGACTGGCTCAGGTTAAGAAAGAATAATGTTACACCTGGCCCTAAGCTGATGCAAGTACTAATATGACACAGATCTTGTTCAGAAGTGTTTCAAATTCAAGTTAATGAAACCAAATTACCAGCAATAATCATTTATTAAACAAAATGATGACTGTTGTCACTTCAGCATTTTTTCAGGCAAGCATTAAACCACATACTTAAACTTCATAATACAGAGAGTTCTCTTTCAGTGCAGCATTTAGAACCTCCTTCTATTCATCACTGATGTGGTTGTTAGGGAAACGCCCATGAGCTTGGTGGTGGTAAATACCCTTTACACCCACTGCCAAGCCTATTTCACAACCTCCAAGGTCCAACATGGTTCTCAGAACATTCAGTATATGGATTATACAGTTATATACAGTATTACTGCATATGGTAGATTCATCAGTTTAGACGTAATGTACAGTAGCAGATGAGATGAAACAGACATAGTCCATATGTGTTGTTTAAGCAAACTGCAGTGAGAGACAAAACAGAGGAAATCTCTCCCCCTCTCTTTCTGACTGGGTGTACATGCAAATAAAGTTAGGGTTAGATTTAAGTAGGCATAGCTTTAATTATCTGCATTCACAACTATGTCAGTGGAAGGTCCTCAGAAAGACAGTAAGACAAACCAGCAGTTATGCATTGATATGCTGCCCCAATGGGAGGTAAATGATGTTGTTACTAATGATTACTCCACACAGCAGGGGATCCAGGGAAGCTCAGTCAGCTCAACAGGAAAGGAAGGTTCAAATATGTGACTTCTACACACACAAACTCCATTACTTAAAAGGGGTGGCATCAAATGCAACAGAAATCCAACAGGTGTACAACTTTTAACCTTTCTTTGTTGGGTTTACAAAACACATCCTTTGGGATGAAATGAACTTTAAATACTGGTTGGTAAAATTATGGCCAAGGTAGTTGTTTGCTATTTCATGTTTTACGGTTTTAGTGAGTACATGTGTCAGGTGTCATTCCCATAGACATCTCCCCAGCATCCTGCGTTGTTGCTGGCTGAAATGAACGCTTGTTAATTATGATGTTGATCCCTTTCAGAGCTGCTGCATGGATGAGGAATGAGCTGTCTGAGAAAGACAGACAAACTGCTGTGGTAATTATAATTATGCCCTCATTATTAAAGCCTGATGAAAGACAGTAGCAGTTATTAAACCTATAATTACGTGTTTGCCGCTTATGCTTTTGAAGTCTCTTGTAAGGGAAGTAATGATGAATGAAAGTAGTGATGCATTTGAATAATAATAATCATCATTATATGTCAGTCTAAAGGTGATGGGTCTCTTCTTTGCTTGTGCTGATAAAATGTCATTTCTTTTAGATACAAGATCCAGCTAAATTCAGATAAGATGCATTACAGCTGATATTGATGATTTTAGTTCAAGAACCTTGAAGAACTGACCACATTAATTTGATATATTTTTCATTGATGCTCTCCAGCTAAGGATAGGGATTTCTTAAGTTTGGTGAAAAGTTGACTGATTGAAAGGCAAGTAATCAACTGCATAGACTAGGCACAATTCAACATTTAGTCAAATTATGTCCAATGGTGAACTGAAATAGTATATCATTTGGCATGTGGTTTGGGACACAGCCCAAGAAAGAAATGTTTGTTTTGACTTCCTTTGCATACAGAGATTTCATGTCCAATGGTTTTAGTACAGATGTTTTATGTTTACGTGTAATGTAACACTCCCATACACATCTCTCCAGCATTTCCTCAGTATTAGTAGGACATAAGTGTTATGATAGGACTCCATCAGTGGACGGTGGATAGATTTTAACCTAACCGGACTTCTTGTGAAAACTGTGATGAATTTACTGGTTGCACAATTGCACTATTTGTCCATATAGTACACAATAGTAGAAGGGATTTTTTTAGAATCGCACTATCCATTGCACCCAGATGAGGATGGGTTCCTCTCAAGGTTTCTTCCTCATATTGTCTCAGGGAGTTTTTCCTTGCCACCGTCGCCTCTCATTAGGAATAATGCACATATTTACAATATATTTTTTGCGAATTCATTTATTTCTGTAAAGCTGCTTTTTGACACTGTCCATTGTTAAAAGTGCTATACAAATAAAATTGAATTGAATTGAATGAGAATAAAAAACATTATTTTGCATAAAAACATGAGTATCACATTTACCAAGAAGGTGGTAAAAGAGCTATACTTGCACAAGAGCTTGTCTTTTAGCTATTGGTAGCTAGCTAGCAGGCTCTGTTTGCTGACGTACTCACCGACTGTGCTGGGTAATTATGTTCAATCTGTACTGTACAGTTGCACAGTACTGAGGTTTCATTTTGCCTTGCTTGTCTACACTATGCTCAAAGGTCAAGCTGACTGATGCTTTAGAGTGTGGTTAACCAACCCCCTTTCTTCAGGCAATGCAGAACTTGATCTGCATCTGAAAGTTGCAGAGACAAAGAGGGCATTAAGTTAAGTAACAAACTAATGATTTCACAATAAACACTTTATTTATATAGTTTTAACTTTATTTATAAAATTAAATAACACTTTAATGTTAGCTACAACTGAAGTGTGGAGCTAGTAGGAAGCTGATGACATTAGAAAATATAGTCAATTAGTCACCAACAAAACCAAAAAAAAAAAATCACAAAAACGCAATAGAACCAACAAGAGGATTTAATTGTGTCACTGATGGATAGCGTGATTGTATATATACACGTGACCTGATCAATAAGTTATTTGTGTTCTTAAAAAATGCATAAAAATATTTAATGTAACCTATTTCACATTATATATCCTCATTGTCATAATACACTGGCATTAATTTGGCAGACTTTTTTGTGAAATACCATCTGAAATACCATCTATACATCACACATTTTTACATTTTTACACAGCAGTATTAGGATGCACAAAGAAATTAATCTCATTAAAGTAAAAAGTCTAAAATAACTGCATTGGTATTTGGCAATATGACATAAACCTATATGACATAAACCTTGAATATCAAGCTGTAAGCAGAGGACATCTCAATGAAGGCAGGGCATGGAGCATTTATTTCTGTTCTTATATCTGTTTCTGGATACGTGTTACCACTGTATATGATGAAATGAAGTTCTTCTTAAATGGCATGGCATATTTCAACCACTTGACAGATCTAAACAATCACATACCATTCCACCTTGTCCATTAATAGATGTTCTTTAACGGTATAAGTTCACATTTACATAAGAATGCAATAGTCGGGTAAAGTGCATTAGTGTCACTCATTTCATTGAAATGTAAAAGTGAAGTGTAATTCCACTTTATTAGGCAAAAGTCCACCAGTAAAAACAAAAAATCAAACATATCTTTACAACCAATTGTGCTTTTCAGTGACTTAAATTGCTATATAGTGAATTAATTTACTATAAGTCTCCATCATCTTGAGAATTTGTCTGTTGGCAGAAGATAGGTAATTGGTTGAGAATAACCCATCTTTAGAGGGAACACATGCCTTAACCCAGCCTAAAAGTCTCAAAAATGAACTTTGGTCCAGCCCCATATGGCACTCTAATCCCTGTGGTCCTCCTCCTAAGTCTGTACTTAGAGATGTCATAGAGATGTGGACTTATTGATGAGGGGCTTGGGAGTGTAAAATTGAAAATTTGGAACAGATTTCTTCACACTCCTGTATGTGTTCTTCTGGGAGTTTTCACAATGATTCGCTATTCTACGATTCTGGCAGTGTTACATACTAAAAGCCATTAATTCCTCAAATGCATGTGCAGGTAGTTTATGTCTGTGTGGAGTTTCTGTGCATGTTCTCTCCGTGTCCTGGTAGGTTGCCATCTGAAGGACTGGCATCCCATTAAGGGTGTATTCCCACCTCACAGCCAGCATTCCCGGGATTGGCTCCGAATTAACCATGACCCTGCCCAGGATAAAGTGGTTACAGAAAATGCACGAGTGAGCTTGTTTCTACAAGGTATAAGAGAGAAATAATTAGAAAATAATTGGTTGTAATGACCAATGAAAACCTTATGCTTCATTTTCCATTAAGTTGATAATAATTTCACCAAAAAAATACATACACAGTAATCACACAGGCAAATTCAGATAATACACCCTAGCAAAGTCAGCTGGCTGCATGCAGCAGCTCCATGTAAATGTATGTGTAAGTAGGCTCTAGACTAGGGAATTAGGAACTTTTATATATTAGGTAATTGTTATAGTGCTATAGTCATTGCCAGCGCTATAGACTTCATGCATTCAGATTCTCATAAGTGTCTTTTTTCTTTAGAGAAAAATAAACTGTCACAGAAGAGTTACAGTATATGTAGTTTAAAAAGTGTCATTACATAGTGATTAAATCACAAGTTTTATGACTGAGGCCAAGAACAAAGTTAGGTTATCTAATAAACAGAGCCTGCATGATAACAAGGAAGAAAAACTTGCAAAAGCAGATACAGTAATGCATGTTATCTTTGCATTCTAATTATTGCATGTTGCACTTCATGACACACCAGGGCTAATTGGGAAAGATGTAGCGAAGGTCGTACATGAATGAAGGCCATTCAGGCTTTCTCTTTAGTCACAATCAGAATCTTTGTTACCATAAATAAATAAATAATTAAATAAATAAATAAAAGACTTCTAGATATGTAGTACTGTAATATAAATAGGACTGGTTTGAGACATTCACCTTAAAGAGTTGTTAGCAGTAAGTTTGATGGAAGAAGGCAGTTTCAGTTTATAATGAACTCTCAATTCTCGGGTCTATAAATATGCTCTGAATGCACTGCTGGAATGTATTTCTGTTTAAGCAATAATAACAGCACCATTTGAGTTATCTTGTGTCAAAGGCAGCTATAAGTAATTAACTTTTCCAAATCACCATTTGTTTATTTAGATACTTGTTGTTTTTCGCTACAGTTTTTTTTTTGTTTTTTCCAGCTCACTTTACCCGTGTTTAGCTTCAATTTTATGCTCAATCATAAAATTATTTTTGGGGTCTATTCCACCTTAAATAACCCATGAATTGGAGGTCTTGTTACCATTCATTATGTTATTAATTCCCAGAGTAATGGATATCTTGCTGTGTCATGTCACTATCCATCACTGACTACTCCCCAGCTGTCTCAAAAATGTATTGATGCATCCTCAAGAACATTCAGCAATCCTCCCTGTCAAGCATGTCTTCTTCTATAGTAGCCATTTGTATTCAGTTAGCATAACTTATTTTGTTACATCTTCTACCAATGAAGAAGGAAATGTGGAGTGGACAACAAAAAAAAGCTACAATTTGAACATCAACTTCAAAACGAAAAATGCAGAGAAATATTTTTTAATTATTTTAATTTAATGTAAGAGTCTTTTTTTTCTTTGATCATTGATCCATATATTCCTCGATTTCCAACAGCAGCTACAATAGCTGGCATACAACATACTTTATATTGGTCTTAGTGACACCTGGGTACCCAGTAACTACCGACGTACACAATATGACTAAACGTACGTGGATGCCTGGCTACACCCACACCCATATTTGGGCCTTACCTAAACTGTTGCCACAAAGTTGGAAGCACACAAATGCACAGGATGTCTATGTATGC
>CM040991.1:13745898-13784352 GCA_022985145.1 Pangasius djambal
CGTGAACACCACTGCTAGTTGGTCAGTGCACGTTCTAAGGACCCAACCTGAGATGCCATCATCCACATTGCCAGTGGCAAGCCCCGAGTTATAGGCAGCATTGTGGATGGGATTATCCACCCACGGCTTCTGGTTGCGAAATGTTCTGATGATGATGATGATGATGATGATGATGATTACCTAAGGAAACACTATTAATAAAAGACTTGACTAAACAAATAGGTTTTCAGTCTAGGCTTAAAATTTCCTGAACACTAAGGCTGTTCCATAACAGTGGAGCTTTGTAAGAAATAGTTCTGGGCCCTGCTGTAGTCTTCATTATTCTAGGTACTAATAAATAGCCTGTACGTTTTGATTGAAGCAGGTGTGGCAGATCATAAAAGACAAAAAGTTCGCTCAGGTGTACTGTGTTGTGGAACCATTCAGTGTTTTACGTCATTAGTAGTATTTTATAATCAATGCACAATTTTAGTGGTAGCCAGTGCAGTGTGGATAAAATAAGGGTGATGTGATCAATACTTCTAATTCTAGTGAGGACTCTGGCTGGTTCATTCTTCACTAACTGTAGGTTGTTTATTCTACTACTGGAACATCCAGACAGCAATGTATTATAATAATCTAACCTAGAGGTAACAAAATCATGATCTACTTTTTCAGTATTATGTAGTCACACTATATTTATTATGTTAGCAATATTTATGAGTTGAAAAAGGCTATCCTAGTAATATTAACTATGTACCCAGAGGTAGCATATATAGAGAAGATAGGCCTAGAACAGTGCCTTGTGGAACACAGTACTTTACTTTAATATGCATACAGGTGTCTCCATTTGCATCTACAAACTGAATGTGATCAGAAGACCTGAGCCAGGAAAGAACCATTCCTTTAAGACCAACAAAATTTTCTAGTTTATCTAAAAGAATATTATGATCTATGTTATCAAAATCTTTACTAAGGTCAAGCAATACAGGTAATTAGACACAGCCCTTATCAGAGGCCAGTAGTAGGTCATTTATCACTTTAACCAGTGCTGTCTCAGCACTGTGATGAGGCCTAAATCCTGATTGAAAGATTTCATTAATGTTATAACTACTGTATGCAAGTATGAGCCTTACTGCTGTGCTACAACCTTTATAGAATCTTGAAGATAAAGGAGAGTTTTAATATTGCCCTATAATTAGACAGCTGACAAGGGTTAAGGTCAGGCTTTTTGTCATTGCAAAAAATTCATAAAGTCATCACTACTACATACTGTTTGTATTTTTGCTTCTGTGGTGGTCTTGTTTTGAGTTAACTCTACTACTGAATTAAATAAGAATCTAAGATCATTTTTTTTTTGTTATCTTCTATTAAGGTCGAGAAATATGCTGATCTAGCAAAGCTAAGAGCCTTTCTGTCTTTCTATAGCTGAGAAGGCCTTTCTTCCATGCAATTTGGAATACTACTAATTTAGTTTGACACTATTTACATTTTAACCTTGGTTTGGTCTGTTTCAAGGTATGCGTGTGATCATTAAACCAGAGTGCACATTTTTCTCTCTAATTATTTTTCTTTTAAGTGAGGCTACATTATCTACAATGTAGCAGAATGTTGAGTCTAAGCATTCAGTCACCCGATCGAGTTATTTGGGGTCAGACAGTGAACCAATTGAGGTTGACAACTTCAGTAGATTTTCAATAAAACTGTGTAATGTAGCTGACATGGTTGTACACTTGAACTAGTAGTGAAGTGAAGTGCATATATTAGGACTCAGACACATCTTAAATGAAATGAAGCAATGAGCCGAGATAGCTTTAGACTAGGGTAGAGTGAATATGTTTTCTATATTAAATTAAATGTCAGTATTAAAACAACGATGTGTCGACCATAATGCATGGATCCTATTATTTATTAACCCGTACTGAGTCTAGAATAGATACAAATGGTGTTCTCAGAGGGTCTTCTGGATTACCAAAATTGATATTAATGTATTCAAAAATTACTGCTTTTTTTCAACAAAAAGCAACAGCAACCAGGTTTGAGAAATTTCATGTAGAAATTCACAACATGACCCTGGGTGTCTGTAAATACTAATTGGTAGTCTCCTCATCTGCCAGTTTCGTTATAGGGTATAATTGGGTATAATCCACGTTTCTGTCAATCACAGTACATTAAGTCCCTGATCAGTAATAGTTTCATTTACAATAAGCACTTTAGATGCAACAGATCTAATATTTAGCCATCATAGCTTCAAATCAAAGGTGCTGGTTGTGAATTTGCTGTGATTGGAAGTGGAACCGAAGTGACGACGGCAGCCAGCAGGCGGTCAATATTGTCACCGATTAACTAGGCATGTTCTGAGACTACGAGCTATGCTGCAAGAAATGAGAGCAGCACCTTCCTGAGTGACTGACAGAGGTGTATGTCCTTAGCTTCTACATGGATGAATATCTTTGAAAACCAGTATACAGCTAACTAATGCTCCTGGTGCCCCTAAAGGCCTAGCTAATTTCATGTGCCATAAAGTAAAGTTTACTCTAACCAGAGCTCTTTTAACTGGCTGCTTCACTGAGGAGAGCAAACTTTGGCTAAACAAGCTCAGTGTTGGCCGTGCAAAAAGTAATACACATACCTTTAGTTGTAGCTTTCTGGTGATGATTAGAGGCTGAACCGAAGTGGATGACCAGCATTTGCTGTCTTTAAATAAATAAATAAAAAAAACAAAACACATTCTTCAAGAACATGAAAAAGCAGTAAAAAGGGGAAGAGAAAAATAGAACAATGAGAACAAAAATGCAGAAATTATTGATGATTAAAAAAAGTTTAAATGCTGACACAGACAAGAATCACCTTATGTACTTTCTTAGAACTTATGTACTAAGAAACAGTTTTTATAGGTCACTTTCTCTCTCTTTGCCTTATGTCTCTGAATCTTCTATCCAGAATGGAAAAAAAATAACATGGGTGTAATAAAAGAATACAGATCAGTATGGCTAGTGTAGTCTTAAGTTCCACTTTCCAATTCCACTTTTTGGTTATACAACCATCTGATGGACCAATTCTGAGATGGCTTCAAGGGAAGTCAAGTCAAGTGGGTTTTTTATTGGCATTCCTGTATATAGCTGTCATGTAGGGCGAGTGGAGACGGATGCAAGTGCAGTGAAAGTCGTTTTATTAAAAGGCAGGCAGACAGATCCAAAATGCAAATCAAAATCAAAAACAGGAAACAGTCAGAGGTCGGATGATCTACAAGCAGCAGTGTCAAGGGGATATCCAAAAACACAAAACCAAAAGACAGAACGAGATCAAGAAAAACATAGCGTTGACTGGAACAAAAGACTAGTAAATACAAGCAGCAAAACACTGAACAATACTACACCCCAAACAAGGAAACACGAAGGCTATAAATACAAAAACTAATCAAGGGCAAACTGAACGCAGGTGAGAATGATCATGACACATAAGGGAGACAAACCAAAACAAAACACACGTGGCAAAGTAAACAAAAAATAACAATACGGAAGTGCTCGCTGTCGCTCTACGGGCTGCTTAAAGCGTGAGGGGGAAATCCCTAACAATAGCTTGTATATATTGTAACGAAATGTCATTTCTCCAGGACCATGGTGCAACACAAAACAGTACGCAAGACTACATAAAGTGCAATACACAACAGTGTACGACAAGTGCAGGACAATACAGTAAATACACAGAACAGAACAATAGATACACAGGACAATAAACACAAAGGACAATAAATACATAGGACATGGGCTGTAAACTATTTTGTTGTGTAGCAACAATAAGTATAGCAGCAAAAACAAGTTCCATAATAAAAAGTGTTTGATGCGGCTTTGTAAAGTTCGGTGTGCAGTGGTATTTAGTCATACTGGGTTAGGTGTTTGACTAGTCCAGGTGAGCACTGGGAGGCAGTAGGGTGTTGAGTAATCTGACTGTATCAGGGAAGAAACTGTTGTGGAGTCTGCTGTTGGTGGCACAGATGCTCCTGTACCTTCTGCCAGATGGCAGGAGGGTGAAGAGTCCATGAGAGGGGTGAGAGAGGTTGTCCACAATACTGGAGGCTTTGCGGATACAGCGGTTGTTGTATGTGGTGTCGATGGTGGGTAGAGAGACTCTGATGATCTTTTCAGCTGTTCTCACTATGCGCTGTAGGGTCTTGTGGTCAGAGGCTGTGCAGTTCCCATACCTCATGGTGAGACAGCTGGTCAGGATGCTGTCTGACCCTCTGTAGAAGGTGATGAGGATGGGAGGGGGGAGTTTTGCTCTCTTCAGGCTTCATAGGAAATGGAGGCGCTGCTGGGCCTTCTTGGCTAGGCAGGTGGTGTTGAGTGTCCAGGAGAGGTCCTCCGTCATTTGTGTACACCAAGAAACTTGGAGCTTTTGACTCTCTCCACAGATGTGTCATTGATGTGCAGTGATGAATGGTCTACTCAAGTCCTCCTGAAGTCAACAATCATCTCTTTAGTCTTATTATTTAGTCTTATCTCTTACATTAAGAGATAGATTGTTGTCTCTACACCATTTTGCAAGCCTCCTCTCTGGATGTTGACTCATCATTGTTTCTGATGAGGCCCACATGAGTGTGGATTTTTTTTTAAAACTTATTGCAACTTTCCCAGAGCTTTACAGCATAATCAGTAATCAGGACACTGTGTATTAACAGGCTTTGTGTTTGTCTGGGTAAAACACTGACCCAATTTTTCAAACAGGATGACCACAATGGCAGCATTTTAGCATTTTTTTTTTTTTTCTTTTTGTCCAGCTATTGTGTTTAAGGGTTTGGAGTAAACACCGTGTAATAATATTCTTGAAGTGCTACAAAAACTGTCTGCTTTTCACAGCAGCTTCAAACACACACACACACACACACACACACTTGCACTTTCCTAACTCTGGTCTGATGTTTCCATAGGAACCCTGTAAAGCTGCCATCATTGGATCAGCGATCATCTCATGCTGGTGTCAGAAGCTAGGGTGAAACGGTTCATTGGCATGGGCTGCAGTGATGGAGCTCCTCTTGGATTCCAGCCTGGTTAATGAAATCGTCCAGCAGTTCCCTGAGGAAATCAGCCTCTACCTGCTGCACAGAAGTGCCCCTTCCAACCCATCTCCACACACACTCTGGGCTATTCAGGACACATTTGGTCCCATACATCCATTTTCCCTCTCAAAGAGAAATGCCATTTAGTACATAGCCTGTACCACATCCAATCAATGCTTGGCTTGCAATGCTTCTAGCAGACCCAAAACAGCACAAACCCTGCTCTTACTACTCTTCCAGGCGGCTCAGGGCACTGCAGTAGATATGGTCACCTGGTTCAATAATGAAGATGGCATTATGTAACTACAAATGACTAGACTGGCCACTTTTTCCTGAAATCTGGCTAGGTCATGAGTTCTTTCAACACTCATAGACAAAAATATAGCAGTAAACAACTCATTGCAGTACTTGCATAACTTTTTTTCCTTCTATGATAAGATTCACTTAATAGTGTCTTTTCTTTTTTGCCTTTCTTTAGCTCATTAAAAATAAATATATACAGAGCATTCAGTAATACAGACTGTGGTCATGTTTGGTGCATATTCTCGGATCTGAGAACACACAGTGGTGGCAGATTTAGCTCAGCATTAAATCATATGGTGAACAAAGTGACCAGTGAATATATGTGTCAAAGCAGGAGTCGAGATTTAATTACTGTGTGGAATGTTTAATGGTGTTTTGCTTCAGTAGAACACTAAAATTGCAAGGTGGCACACAAAGCCCAAACATTACACAGAAACAATTATTAACTAGAATTTACATTTTCTGAAGAAAATGTGAGTGGTGCTTACCCATGCAAAATTTGACACCCACATGCAACTGCACATGCCAGTCATTAGGGGGACCTACAGGTCTGTATGTGTTTGTTGAACCATAAATAATTTGACCTATATCAGTAGCTGTAATGATTGTATTTAACTCAAGTTTTTAATATAATAGGCTTTATGGCAGTCCGAATACCCATAATGCAATTCTCATCTTTGAGCCGAGCATTTTGACATGTCGCACGTCTATGTAGTGGTAATTTTGTGATTCCACTTATTTTGGGTGTATGTGACATCATGTAACGTGCATGTGACCTCGCCAGAATACCCATAACGCAATTCTCCTCAATAAGCCTGTCGATTTGAGCGCTCATTCTTGTCCATAGCACAAACAGTGTAGGACGAGTTACACGCTGAGGTTTTGTCTGGAAGTAAGACTAATAATAATAATAAATATGTGAGATGATGAGTGATGCTTTGTTAAGCAAGCATTACTAATAATAATAATAAGTATGGGCAATTACAATAGTGATGCTTGCATTGCATAGCAAGCCTCACCAAAAATATAATAATAGAAGTTCATAGAGTGATTGTTTGAAACTAATTGTTTCAAACAATTAGTAAGATATTTTACTTGGTCACTAGTTAGCTAGCTAGCTAGCTACCAAAATTATAGCCAAGTAACTATGGTTAATAGTTTTTTAATAGTTTTTGTTTATCTAGTTTACTGTCCTGGTTTTCCAAGCCTGTTCTGTGTCTGCTGACCATGAGTCAATCGTAATTCATGTGTATTTTTCTGTCCTCTCTTTGTGCTCCATTCAACAAGTTGATGGTGAGAGGTTTCGGTCTGCTCTTGTCCCTCAGCTTGTAGTTTATACATGACTATCCCAAGCCCCTGCTTCTGATGTGCTGTACATGTGCTTACTCGACCCAGTGATCTGCGCCTCTAGAGCAGACCGTCCATATTGATGGTGCTTCTGTAATACTGAGGAGACCACCATAACAGAAACACATACTAACATTCTGTTATCAAGTCTTGAATGTCTGAATACTGCCTGGATGTGTATTAACCTTGGCACTCACAATTACTGTATCATATCATTCTGGATAGAGGATGTATTCACAGCACTACTACTATTACAAAATATTCCTCTAATATCTGATATCTGTCAGCAGCTCGACAGAGAAACTATAATGGTGGAGCACATTTTTATAGGCAGGTAGGCAGATGCATTCATGATTTCAAATTTCTTAATGTTTTTCACATACTATGTTATGCCCTACTGGTCTCATGCCATGTTTCCTACAACCGAAAAGTTGTTTTAAACCACTTCTCTCTGTCATTGTATTTTCTTTTCTTTTCTTGTCTTTTTTTGTCTCTAAATCTGACATGGTCAACCTGGCCCAGCAACTTCCTTCAGTGTATTTTCTTTTCTTTTTCACTGCAAATCCTGTCACTATTTTGCACCTAAATTGCTTTCTGATTGTTGTTTCACTTTTTGGAGACCAAAAAGTCTCCATGTTATGTTCAACCTTTGTCCATAATCGCCTACACACACCCCCTCCAATCTGCGCTGTTCAGTCACTCACAAATGAAGAGACAATTTCAGATTCCCTTTCACTGTTAGAAATATCAGTACTGATGAAAAACACCATGTGTTTTGGTAAAATTGTTCCAAACTTAGCATGTGAGTCATGAAATATGCACTGCATTTTTAGTGCATCATCCACCATACATCCTTAACTTTCTAAATAGACTTTTAGGAGAAAAAAAAAAAAAAACAAATCTCTATAGACCTGTCTTTTAACGTGTTTTTAGGGGTCCAAGCATGTTACGTCCCCAGTTAGTCTAGGGGATGTGTGGGGAATAACACTTATGTGATGATTACTAATAATAGGTGTGTGTGTGTAATCAGTGACCAACGACAAGTATTGCGTGTACCCAAGTGATTTATTTATCTATCTATATACAGGTGACAAAAAACCTGTGTGCTAGGTGATATTTACAATGTATTTACAAAAACACGTAACAAGAGTCAAGGGGAAAAGGGACGCGAGCGGCACCAAAGCAAAGAACAAAACAAAACAAGTCTACCTATTTCCGAGCCCTCTAACCTAACTATAACAAAAGATAGATAAAAAAAAACTCTTCAGCGTCCAGGACGCCCTAACTACCCTACTCTATCTCTTCAATAACAAAAGTACAGAGGGTGGTGCTCGCTCCTAAACTAATGTATCTAAACAAAAAAAACGAAATCCCTACGTGTTGTACTATGTAGGTCACGTGAGGTACTTACCTGTCCACTTTTCCCCAACACTAACAACGTTTAATATACAGAAGACTAAACAGACAGGTGACTAGAGCACAACGGGGAAAACACGGACCAAATGACATACAAGAACAACACATACAATAAGGCAACGCAGCTACAATACAAAAAAGAAAACAGATGAACAGAGTTTTGCTGTAAACAACGGGAACAGAATCTTCTGAATGAATAGTGGCGGGTTTTAAATAGGCGGGGTCAGAGGTCGATTGGTCGTCACGGAGTTAATCAAGATGGACAGGAACGTTAACCAATGAGGCAGTGCTGCAGAGAGAGCGACAAGAGAGAGGCGGGCGAGAGAAAAGGGGAGAGAACAAAACACAAAACACACGAACATAGCCCAGGACGTAACAAAGCATTAAGCGTTTTTCTCCATCATTCTCAGACTAAAACACCGGAAAATAATCTTATAGAACACTGCTTTTAGATGTTAATAAATAATAGCATTTGCTAAATGAATAAATGTTGCTGTATTAATTTCACCCTTGTGGGCAAAGGAGCAGTGCACCTGGCCCTAGCCACCCAGAGCACGTAAGAGTACTACAGTGGGATTTGAAATGGATGGAGAATGACACAAAATGGGTTGAGATGAAATTACTGGTGTTTATTATTAGTGCGTCTTTCTACATTTGATAAAAGAGGATCAGTGTAAATTACGAAAGTAATCCAGCACCATCCAATGATGTTTGTGGACGCAGCTGCATATGGCAAATTATACAAACAATTTGAAATTATGCACATTTAATTCATATTTGATTTACAAACATGCAAATTACCCTTATATGTTAATTAATACATTAACTAACAAACATGTTCTAACGTACTTAAGGTGGTTATTATTCACGTATGAAGTCATAAGACTCACATCGTAATTAAGGTTGCTCTTCACGAGTTCGTGATTAGTACATGCCTTAACTCATCATTACTTTTTTTCTGGCAATAACAGCTGGAAAATAAATCTTTCAACATATTATGAACTATTAGTCTTTTTTGTATTTTTATGTTTATACACATGGTTTAGGCTAGATAATATCTGTTATGAAAATTAAAACAGAAATTTAAGTATTTTGGAGACAAAAAAAAAACTAAAATATGTTAAAATGTTGCATTTATTAGCAAATACATGCAAATAAAGCTACAGGATCTAGACCATATCTGCCTTGGAAAAGCAGGGGTTTAAGATACAGGGCTGGGACAGTGTTGGACAGTGTTAGCGGTAATTGATTCTGTGCCACATTTGAACCAGACATGAAAATGAGTCATGGGTCTATGACTGATCTGGGCCAAATAAAATAAAATTAAAGGTTGAGCTGGGCCAGGCCTTGCCTAAATTCATATCAGATGTATAGAACATATCTGAGCTGGGTTTGGCCTGTTTTGCAAAAATAACCTGGGCCGAATCTGTTTGCCAGATTTGTACAGATCTTGGGAATGGTTTGGGCCAGATCAGGGCTATCAGGGGCGGATGTTGGGGCATGGTCCTTGAGGGGGTGGAGTTAAGGGGTGGATTTAAGACCAAATAACTGTTTCCCATTAACAAAATTTCCAATTGAACTGAAATTTGGTTTGCTGCATTGGTCTGCTAATGTTTAACTGGTTAACTGAATTAGCTAATAAACACAGCCACCTTCAGCCAATAAGTTTTCGGCAGGCATTTCATACAACTAGCATTAAGCTATCATTACAAACTTTACAAGTATGTTCATGTATGGTCTCTTTATTGTTCTATGTAACTTGGCAAGAACTGGCCATTGGGTACTTGCAACGTGCGCTTGGACCCCACAGCCATGTGTTGAAGTTGTTAAGATGTTAAGTATCTGCATGTTTAATTTAGTACCTGCAGTTTTTACCTTTAAATACCTTACTATACTCTCTCTCTCTCTCTCTCTCTCTCTCTCTCTATCTCTTTCTCTCTCTCATATACGCACACATTCATTAAATATCTTGGGTCCATAAGTATAATTTAGTGCTGTATTAATAGTTTTTTTATCTCTTTCTCTCTCTCATATACGCACACATTCATTAAATATCTTGGGTCCATAAGTATAATTTAGTGCTGTATTAATAGTTTTTGCAGTATTAGGTGACCTCATGGCACAGTAAAATCCTTTTAGTGCCCTAGGCTTTAGGGTTCTTGTAAAAATTAATGTGTTCCCTTGGAAAAGAGAACTCTGCCAAATAGTAATGGTGATGGAGCAGGAGACCAACTCTCTCAATCACTCTAATGACCAATTATTAATTTTTTTTGTCTTTAATTCATTTAATTGCATCACTTTGGCATTATGTATTGCAATGCTTTCATTTTACCCAAGCAGTCCTCTCGAGCATTTTTACACTAATGGCTGTGTTTATCAGGCTGCTGTCAGTTATGTCCTTATATTATAGCAGAATCTGATGGTGTATAAGCGAACTCTATGAATCACATAAAGACATATGTACATCCCATATGTATAGTAAGTAAAATAAAATGTGTGTTTTTTGTGACTTTTTACTTTCCTTTACAGGCCTGTTGAAACGTGTGTGTATACACTCACTGTGCACTTTATTAGGAACACCTATACATCTGCACATTACAGGTCTGAGCTTACAGGAAGTCTATAGTAAGTCAAATAAGCACTCTTTACAAACGTGGTGAGCAGAAAAACATCTAAGCATGCACAAAACACGGAACCTTGAGGTGGATGGGCTACAACAGCAGAAGACCACATTGGGTTCCACTCCTGTTAAGAATCTGAGGCTATCATGGGCACAGATTGACATAATCTGGACAGTTGAAGACTGGAAAAAAAAACAGCATGTTTTTTGTTGTTCCTATGAAAGTGGACAGTGAGTGAGTGTGTGTGTGTGTGTGTGTGTGTGTGTGTGTGTGTGTGTGTGTGTGTGTGTGTTGAAAGCAGGAAAAAATGGGTAAGCCTAAGGATCTGAGCAACTTTGACAGCGGCCAAATTGTGATGGCTAGACGACTGGTTCAGAGCGTCTCCAAAATGTCAGGTCTTGTAGGGTGTTCCCAGTATGCAGGGGTCATATATGTCTCTATTACAAACAGGAATGAGATAAGTAGCCACCAATCAAAGGAAACTGCTTTATGTAAGTCTAACGTTCACTTGTGAGTGAATCTGGCTAGGTATTAAGTTCTAATAGAATAAAACATGGCAGGGGTGTGCTATAATAGGAAAATAATTGATGACTAGGGTGGTGTGATTTAGCCCAGTGCGAAGCAGAAGTACTGTTACCACCCTGAAGTTATTTTCCAACAACAACAGGTCCCTACCACAGCAATTTGCTAATAATTATCATTAATTAACCAATAACAGATCATATTTTTATCATTATTTTTATTACATATACTGTTGTGCAAAGTTAACCTTCAAATTAATAAAACAACAAAAACAAACAAAAAAAAACAGCTTGCCAGAAGGCATAACACCCTCCGACCTGAAGACTTTCCCATGGAGGAAAACTGTGCTGTGTTACTGGTAAGTAAGTGGCTACCAGTTTAGCTAAAGTTGCTAAATAAGAATGTGCACTTCTGTTTTTTGCCCTGTAGTCATCCATATCCTGAGCTTTAAACAGTATATATGTAGCTGTTTGTGTGCAGCATTTCCTATTTTTTTTATTACCATGTCTATTGTAGTTATAATCTATCTATCGAATACATTAGTGGTTCCCTCAATCTCTCTGCAAAACTTTAGGCAGTTAAAACCATGGCTAATAATTCATAATGAAGGTCCTATTGTTTATAGCAACCCTGTGTGTGTGTGTGTGTGTGTGTGTGTGTGTGTGTGTGTGTGTGTGTGTGTGTGTGTGTGATAAAGCACTGATAGATCTAACAGCCTCAGTGCCCTAGGGAATGAAGGAATGGAGCATAGCTTCAAGTCTGCTCGGTGTTTGGGCAGATACGCAGGCTTGAGGTGAGGTATCTGAGCTTTGCTCTCCTGGCTGCGTGTGTTGAGGAGCGGAGCAGGTGCCTCAGGCTGATTTATGGCTGTAATTATGCATGAAAACACTCCCAGTTGTGTGTGTGTGTGTGTGTGTGTGTGTGTGTGTGTGTGTGTGTGCTGGAATCATGAAGGTTAAATCACATCAGAATTGATCGAGTGCTGGGTTTCTGGAGCACCTTACCCGTCTGGGTGCTACATCTGTTTGAGAACATTGATTAAAAGGGCTGCTGTTAGAATATTAGTTATTTCGCTAACTACATGGGCAGAAATACTGGACTGTGAAATGAACAGTGCTTTAGTTATGAACAGCAGTGTTTGTCCTTTTATGTTGGGCATCAGACACATCTCATCCTGCAAATTCTCCACAAAGACTCTATAACTCTGTGATCAAGCTATAAGTGGGAAAGTTCACCAGGAGTTCACAAGCAATATCATTTTCTTTTTCTGTACTGGAAGTGTTCAACCCATTCACACATTCTCTGTCTAGCATGATAACACACTTAATCCAACATACACAATGTGGCACTATTACTGTCTGCGTCTGCCCTTCTCCGTCACCTACATAATCATATCTAACTAAACCACAACAACAGAACTAAGATCTTTCAAGAAAAAAGGTCACCGATTTTGGTGTCCATTGGCTTGGTCATAATTTGTAAGGTAATGATGATTATGTTTGAAAACAGGGGTTGAGTAATTATTCAAGTAGCAACACTGCCATCTGTGGAGAATAATGAACAAGAACCACTGCTATTATTCCTGTTGGTAGCCGATACACATTCTCAAGTCATTTAAACAGTACTTAGCCTGTAGAATGTACTGACATTTCTTATTAAATGAACACTTTTCTTCATTAAAAAAAAATACAATTAGACAGCTGTCTTCAAATCATAAAAAATATGCTACACAAAAATGTTAAATGTCCATTTTAATACTATTAGTAAGAAAATGGAATTCACACCAGCTCCTGTTTGATGAGATGAAAACAGAAACTCTGAGACTGGACAAGTGTGTTAATTTTGAAGGATTTTCAGATCTTTTCAGATGCTTTAATAGAGCAGACAAATGCATGGACTATAAGATACACCACTAATCTGTCTAAAATTTACAAATAAGATTTCACTGAATGTTATGAAGAGCTTTCTTTCATGCAGGATGATTCACGCACTAAGAATGAGACCGCTGTATATTAGCCTATAAAGCACGCGCTGTAAATGTGGGTCTCACATGTAAAGTGCACAGTATTACAAAGTGTCTTTTCGTTTCTTTTTACTCAAAATTTGATAATCAGTGAATGAGAATCTGGCTGGCATTGCACGTGACTTTGCAAATCGGATGTCACGTTCCTAACTATTCGCCGTCTTGTTTGATTGGAGTCAGTTCGTCACTGGATACTCTGTCTCTTATGTACTGTATTTGAAATGGTAGCATGCTATAAAATTAAACAGTCTTACCATCTTCAGTCTCATATTCACATTAATGAGCAATGCAGACCCATGCAGTTTGTATTACCAGAACAGCCTTTAATATATTAGTCCCATGTTCTAAGTGTTTTTCATTTCATAAAAAATGAGAAATGAGCCAAATAATCTTGACACAGTATGAACTAAGCAGATGCCTAATTGGGCTTTTTTTTATACTTGAGTAATCAAGTGATGTAGACTGTACTTTTTTCAATTAGTTCCATTTTGGTTTTCCTAATTTTCTCATTTGCTGGCCACTGTACATGACAGATTTGCTCAGATTCCCCCTTGCTCTGATTTGTGAGAACTCTGGCTAGAATTAGAGGATGTCGGCACAACTGAAACTCCTTTAATTAGAACTTTGGGTTCAGCTACTGCATATTACACTGTTTGTAAATACCTACACACTACTGGCTAATCATCAACACTCAGTATATTATTCAGCCAATCTCATCCTTGGTCAGTGAGCTTTCACCCTGTTTTTATTTATACACATGCTTTTCAATCTGTGTCCATGGAATGAGGCAAATTTGCCCAAATGTCACTGAGTCTTATTAATGAGTGTGTTTTTTCACAGGGGATGGGTTGTGTGCTCAGTGAAGAGGGCACCATATGGGAGAAGAAGGAGTAGTGGTGTGATCAGCTCCCAAGCTTAGAGCCTGTGCACTACAGTAATGTACAGGACATGTACAGTATCAGTTTAGTCTGAGATTTTTGACTATTAAACATTCAGTTCTTCTCTGTGGATGAAGTTATTGTGGCTGCAATCCATTAACATTCTCAGGCACCAAGTCCTCCAGTAGAGCAAACCTAGACTCCATTATCTGAAACACACAAACCAAAGCATGGTATGAGCTTCAGCTCCATAGCTGACTGTAAATACCACATTAGATTTGTCTAAGATGAAAAATGAAACTGAATAGGAGGCTTATCATATTTTGAAATGCACACAGTGATGGGTATTATTCAGCTATTTGGTATTCAGCCCTCAAAATGATAAAAAAAAAAAAATAGTCTCAGTTATCCTGTATTCTAGATAGGTATCCTCAGTGGTGGTTGACAGTTTCATATATTTAATTTCATGACAGTAGTGTCAGCTGCAAGGCAAATCACAGGTTATTATACCACAAATTAATGAGCTCATTCTGATGTGTTATCATTTCTTTAGTACCAGTTATTTCACTTGTACTTGTTACTCGCTAAATATAATCTAAGCCTAATATTAAACAGCTTAAAAAACATGTTATTTAACAAAGAAAAACATGCCATGGTGAAGTTTTCTGTAATGATACATATGGAAGGAGTCTCCAGTCGCACTTTGTAACGATCAGTAAGTTTTCCGACACAGGAACGTCTTCAGGATGGGGGGGTTTGCAGTATCTTGGTAACTTGACAAACTGTGATTTGGTGAGGGAATGACTATTTATAGCTGCTATAATATACTGTAAGTGATAACAGGAAATAACTTGTTATGTTCTCTGGTGCTGCTGGTACCAAACAATCATATGTGCTTGCTGGAAACCTTACTAGTACTTTGTGTAAAATTTTTAAAGATTTCTTTGGCCTGCTTCCCCATTAGCATTAGGGTCTGCTGTATATAACAGTGGTGTCAATTAAACTGAGTGGATCACAGATTGATAATGGAGACAATTTTGCCAAGATCACAAAATGTCATTGTCATAACTATGACTGACAACTTCAATATACTATTAATATACAGTATTTAATTACAATTAGATGTTTATTTTATCCTGGAAATTTATGTAATGAACACAGATAAGCAGAGTGATACAAACAGTGAAATGTACCAATGCTGTTATACTAAAAATCAACACTGCTGAAATGCCACTTGTATACTAAATATCAACACTGCTGAAATGCCACTTGTCCAATTAAATTAGTGGAATAGAAGTAACTGTTATACAAAGTAGTACAATCAATACTATCTGACCCATAAAAAAGGCTGTTTAAAGCAAGCATTTGCTCTAAAATGGGTGAAAAACTCCAGAAATGCAAATATGTATTTTAAATGATCTAAGGGTCTACCCAGAAAGTCAAGGTAAGCACCTGCTTAGCATAAAAACTTCCAATATGTATCTATTGACTTATCTTTTAAACTTAAGCAGCCTAGTTAAGTCGCTAACTCTGAATATGTCCCTTACTTATCATGATTTGTAAGTATAATGTATAATGGATCCTACCTGAAAAGTAGGGCTCAGGCCCACCAGGGACTGCATGTTCCTGCTGTAGTAACCCAGAATGTAATCCCCTGCCAGCAAGGGGAGGTCATCTTTATTCATTCTCAACTGGTAGAGGGAAAACAGATGCGCAAATCATTCAAAAATGCACACAGGAAACATTACAACAGCTATCTTTGATTCATTTTCCATTAATACCTGAACAACTTCATTAACTTCAGCAATCTCATCCTCCTTGACCCACACAAAGGCAATGTAATCAGAGGGACTTTTGAAGTTAGTCTAAAGGGAAGAAGTATTCAGCATAAAACAGACTTTAGCACCCACTCCCAATTATGAGGAATGCTAACTGTCTTTTTCAGTCTCTTTTTGCCATTTTTCTTTTTTGATCTCCTTATGTATCTCAATCTCTTCCATTCTGTCTGTGTATCTGTTTAAACGCCTCACTGTGTGACCTTGTAGACGCCAATCCAGTCCGAGGTGCAGACAGCAAAGTCATCCTGGATAGTGTAGGTCAGGACTGCATCCTCATCAGCACTCCAGTGGCCCTCAGCACTCACACACACTAACGGCTTCTCCACCTTCTTCTGCATCTGGAAGCAAAGACACAAATCACACAAGTTCTGATCATGAAGGCAGGAAAATATCAATACACACTCTTCTGCTTCGTTGTACTGAATATTTAATTTATGTGAATATTAACATGGAGCACATAGTCGTCCAGCAAATGTCTTCTATTTTGCACATGTAAAATATACAGGATGAATGTTTGGTGGTATTTGAAATATAAAATGTTGTACCTAACATAACCAGTTCACATTTTTCAGTGTTCAGAGTTCAGTGAGAACAGCGCTTACCTCCAGGATAAAAGTGCCGATGACAGGTTTATGGTCACTAACACCGTATGATGTGTCGCAGGTGTACTTGTGCTGTGTCACCTTCAAAGAAAAGTCTTTCTTGTCTGCTGATGATGTTGTTGAGCTACTCTCTTCCTCATCTTGCGAGCATTTAGGCTTTATCCTCCACAGGATCCGATCAGTCCAGGCCGGCCTCCGTTTCTTTCCGCTGAGCAGTTATAGGCATATAACAGTGTTACAGTGTTATAACTAATGTGTATGGATCAGAATCCAGGACAGACTGCTGTAGCCAGTCTGTAGTCAGACAGGTACATTTGACCTTTCCATACTGGATCAATTCCAAATCAATCAGAGAAAGAAGAAACACAAATTAGAACTGATTCATTACATCTTGGTGTCTAGACCCAGCTTTAGAGGTGATGAACCCAAACCACTCCTTCTTTATGGCTGCCTTTGAACTGAGTTCATACTATTGGACTTAAGGTTTTAGCTGTAAAAACTGACAAAACACTGCTCCCTAGTGGATTTAAGGAGTAAATTGCTATAAATATGTCTTACGTAGCCTGTTTTTCATGTGTTACAACTAAGGTGTATAGCACACACTACATATTCAATCGTTATTGTATTACACAACCTATTGTTATATTACATCACCATGTAAATTAACAGGGCAACACACTTAGTTATTTGGTGCTTTGATGTGTTTAAAAAGACAAAAGCAGGATGAAATATGACTTACACCTGTGTTTATATAGATACACCAAACAAGACTTTACATGCACACCTATGTTCAAAATCATATATACTCTATAGATGACATACAAACACATGCATGTTCAAAAATATACATGTCTCTTATACAGAAGGGAGAGAAATCTACACACACATGCACAATGTCTTTGGTGAGTTTAGTGGCTAAAGTGACTGGCTAGAGACACGCCATGCCATGGATGCACATGAAATAATGGTTTATATATGCACTATGCAATTCCAGTTTAAAAAGAAAAAAAAGAATTGCACTATAAAACAATTGCAATACTTGGCATGCAGAGCTAAAGGAAGATTAATAATGTTATATATAAAGTGATTTATAGGAAAATAATTAACTATAGGGTAGTGTGATGTTATCACCCTGAAAACAGCACTGTCCAAAGTGTTTTTTTTTTTTTATTCTCTTAATCACAACAATTTGCAAATTATTTTTTTATTATTTATTTATTTTTATTAAGGAATAACATGTCATACTTTTTAATCATGACTTGGCATGCTAGGTGAGATAAGATTAATTAGGGGATAAAAAATGGCCTGATCGCATAAGCTTGTTTTCTTTTATATGAATATCCTCTTAGTAATTTTCAAGATAAAATGTAAAAGATTACATATACAGTCTCGAACGGTCAACCCGTAATGTAAGTGAGGGTTTTTCCTTTTTCTCTCATTCATGTAAAGGCAAAGCAATATGCTTTATAAAAACCTTTAGGTTTTCACACGAGCCTTACATAAATCCTCCAGTATTGCTTTATGAAATATTTATGCAATCCTTGTAAATTAATTATGAAGGCAGGTAGGCTACCCTTCTCATAAAGTGTTACCAACGTGATCAGCGGTGATATTGTTGAGCGGTGCTGCAGGAATCTTATTCCATAATGTTAGATATAAATCTTTTATATCTTTCCAGTCGATTAAATCATAAGTGCCACATTTATACTTTTTACCAGTCCAACCAATCACGGTGCACTCTGGCAGTGTCCCAGTCTCTGATTCCCAAAGATTACAAACTTCAGACAAAGGTGATTTCATGAAACTACTAATGAACAAAACTAAAGCTCACTAGGAAATAAGTGAGGAACAAAACATGACAGGGCATGCTATTACAGGCAAATAATCTACAACAGGGTGGCATGATGCACTATCATACTGAAAACAGCACTGTCCATAGTGTTTTATTTCTCTTATTCCACAGTAATTTGCCAGCAATTAAGGATTGACACGTCATACATTTTTAACCAATCATAGTCACAGGTAACGTGCAGTCATTCCCTCACCAACCTCTATTTTTTCTTCATCATGTTACAGAAAAACCAAAAAGTAATCGGAAGACTCTCCCATGGCAGAAAACCTACTGAACATTACAAAGCTCAGACACTTGAGAATCTTTCCATAAATATTAAATAAATGTCTCCTAACAGAAACCTTCACCAAATCAACTATATGCATTTTTCTTTGTTACATAAAAACAGGTTTTTTTTATCTGTTTATTATTAGCTTTAGATTATGAGGAACATCTTCCTTACTAGTCCCTGTGAATTAGCTGCTACTACAGAAGTGATAACATATCAGAATAAGCATGTTAATATAAACCTGTGATTTAAATTATAGCCAGCACTACTGTCATAGTTCATGTTACTGCATATAAAATTACTCAACACCTTCTGACCAATCAGATTCAGGTTCTGTGAGATAAGGGTTTGTAAATTATTTTCTACTATAAATATAGTCTACTAGTGTATACTAAAATAAATGACTGTCTTCTGTTTATATATAACTGCGTGCTGTTAAACTGTTTTGTTACTAAATTGGACAAATAAATTGGATAGTCGTGATAGAAGCTGCTCAATTTTGAGCAACATAATTATGTGTTTTATGTTGTCTTCTGAACATGGCAGGCTTTATTTCATGGTTATGCAAATTTGGCCCTAAAAATGCTGTCACCGTGAAATTCAGTGATGGTAATGGAATTTCTGAATAATCATTGTGCTGGTTGAATATTGCGATTATATTGTGCAAATGATTATTGAAACATGGTTACTGGCTCCACAGAGACATACAACCACACTGCACTTAATACCTACTGCAGTGGAACTAATCCACACTTTATAGGTCCTAGAACAGAAAGCGGATATAGCATCCCTAATCCTACTTCAGTGAGCCTCTTACTCCACTGCAATATTATACAATGTCCAAATAAACTGCAGTTTCTGTTGGAGGTCATCCTGTAGGAGCAACAGTCACAATACAGATATCTAGAGCAAGTTTGTTGGAGCTGTGCGTAGATGCGGTAAAGAGGGTTATGGAAGTGTTTAGTGCTCTTTACTATGATGAGCAAGAAGTTTAAGTTGGAAAAGTGGCATCTTACGTAAAACCAAACCTCGTCTTCTCCAGGCTGTGAGAGAAACGAAAGAAGAGTGTGTATTGAGTCTGAGAGAAGTCACAAAGCTCTCTCTGATCTGATGCACATGTGGTGTGTATGTGTGTGTGGTGTATATTTACGAGGGGTTTTACCTCATGTCATAGGCCTCAGAGAGGCGGCTAAATTTGTATGTTGGTTTGAAGTCTAGAGGTCCTTCTTCAAACTCCTGCAATAGCGGATCCTTCTTTTTCATCATCATCAACTAATACACACACACACACACACACACACACATACGTGAGCATCCACAGACATGATATGAGAGTGCAAACACATTATTTACTCACTACATCACCCACAGGACATTTACAGAGGTTTGTGTGTCTGTGTGTGGGTGTGTCTCACTTGGTCTTTATCCCACAGCAGGTTGAAGCGACCACTGTTGATAGAGGAGCGCAGGAAGTGCAGGCCGTGATCTGCAATGCGGAAGTTGAGATCACCAAACCAAAACACCACCCTGCACAAACACACACACACAAGTATGTACACAATAAGTGTATAAGTGCAACAAGTATGAACGAAGGTGGATATAAATGTAAGCATATAAAGAATAAAACTTAAGGTATATTAAATCATTAACAATAATCTTTGGATAAGTTGTTTAACTCAGGACCTGCAGTTATAGGAAAATAATCAACAATGGAAATGTGTTACATCCATTACCAACTGGGAGTTGAGTATTTTCCACATAAGTGCAAAACCCTAAGTGTTGAATTTTATTGGTATACCACAGCAATTTCACAACTATTAAAATTTTTTTATTCATTGAAGAACGTCATACCCATTTTTAGAATCACACTTAATGTTGTTGAACATCCACAAAACAAGTTAGTTTACATTATCACAGCTGAAAAACTTGTTCTTCATCTGTCAGATATACAGTATTTATGCCCATATAAAAAGTGTGCTTGTATGTCTGTACTGTGGTGCATTTGCATTATATATAAGAATGTGGTCGAATATGTAAGTGCGTGTGCGAATGAGGTGCAGCACTGACTTGTGGTCAAGCACATGTTGTGTATTGTTGAAGTCGAAATCTTGGGAACTTAGGATGTACTCAAACTCATGCACACGCTGCATAGCATAGTTCATGTGTGCTGCTAGGTGGCAATTTAGGAAGCACAGCATGTGGCCATAGAAGGAGAACCGCACCGACACACCACCTTTATTCCCCTGTGAAGATAAAGAGATCACTTACATACATTATATAATCCCTACTATACGATATATAATGATAAAGATAATGAATATTTCTGAGAGTTTTATAACATAAACTCAAGACAAGACTGAAAAAGTATATGCGTGTGTACTGTAGGTAATACCCAATATCCAAAGAATCCGGTGCGGGTGTATGTGGTCTGCATGTCACGGATAAAGGGAAGATGCGTCTGTTTAGCAAACAGGAGGAGGAGGAGACCCTGCATCCTCACAGAAGTCACCTAAGGGAATATACACAAATACGACAATGCATATGCATTATATATAATGGTTTTGAAAAATAAAATCGAATACTATTTGAATACTTTTCAAATGTATAAATTTTCCATTAATTAATTAAAAACATATACATAATCAAAATATAAGTAATGGGAGTTAATGAGGCACTTATTTGACTCTTTTCTGGGGTTGTATGTCAAATAGTAGCCTTATAGCGCACTATTACAGTAATAAACAGTAAACAGGAGCTCATTTTCACTTAGGCCTACCTGTTATTATTAATGTTAATTAAAAAATAAATAATAATATGTATTATTATAAAAAATGTACAACAAGCTGGGTTGCTGCGTTTTTTGTTTGTTTGTTTTTGTTTTTATTGGGGCAGTAGATCATTTTTCAAAGTGTAAGTTATATAGTGAAGTGGAATTTTTTTCAATATTTTATATTTTTTTATTATTTATTATGTTCCCCTATTTTCTCTATCTTCTTAGCAGGTCTATTTGGTTTCTGTTACATGTGAGGAATGAAAGAATACGCTTTGTTTCACATTTGCGTAAGAAAAATAAATAAATAAATAAATATTATTTTATTTTATTTTACTATTGATGTTACTATTATGTTACTATTCATGTTTATTCTGTCTATGGCAGTATCAAATTGCATGTTCAGTAATATTTACATTACATACATATTTACAATTATAGTTATCTTAACCTTTGTGGAATTTTCAGTCCTGAGGTTCAGTCACTGTAATGTTTTCTCTCTCTCTCTCTAGGGATACAGTAACAGCAAAATATCAGGGTGAAGGAGACTGGCGTGCCCTGACATCAGTGTTGAAACACAGTTAATCACTCTACTTGGAAATAGGTCAACCATTCAAAATCCTGATTCCATCACAAATCCACTGGTGAAGTACAAAGAGGCCACTGTTTTCTCTTCTTCTAATGAGGGGCTGCATGAAACCGTCTATTGTTTTCCTAGTCCATTTTCAACTGAATAACAGAATAACAGCACGCCATCATTAACCATATTTAATCATATAACCATTTTCCCAGTACAGTGTTGTACCTTGACAAAGCCGTTTGGAACAAGTGTGTCCATGAAGAGGTGGCTCCATGAATCCTCTGCTATCAGATCAGACATATACTTCACTGGAGTGGCTCTCACCTCCTGCAGACTGCAACATGTGTGTAAATACAGTGTTAGCGCATGCGTATGCGTATAGCGTGTGGTTAAAGTACATAAGTGTTAACATTACCAGGACTTTTACACCTGCAAAGGTTACATAAGACTAACTACCAGGAACTATCCAGTTAGGTCTTAAATCCTAGTTAGTCTTATGTAGACAGCCAGGAAGGAAGGTACCGTAAAATCTTATTGTATGTTATTGCCAGTTGATACAAATGTAATTAGCTTTCTCCTGTTATACATGTATATTTACTGAAAGAGAATGTCCTGTTAAAGCTTGTGTACTTTTCTGAGGTAAAATTGAACCTAAAATACATACACGTCAATTTATATAAAGAAATAATATTGCAGTCTAGTTGTAAAATTACATACATCCACAGTACTTACACCATAATTGCATATGTAATTTATGTGTAACTACACAGTTATTAGAGGCACAACATAAAACAGGACAGAATGAACCCTATAACTTAATGTAATCCATAAGAATAAAAATTTTCTCAAGTAACAGAAATACAAAATATGAGAATATCAACATCATGCACTCTCAGAAATAAAGCTACCAAACCTTACTTTTCCTTGTCGCCGGGGTGATACCATCAAGAATCTTTTGTACCTGTCTTTATATCTTTGAAAAAAATTAAGGTAGGTAATTGGAACTTAAGAACAACCTTAAAAAGGTTAACAAAGGTACACCATATGCACTTTCCCAGGTAAAAGATATATACTTAAGGTACAAAAGATGTACCATTGATGGTACCACTCCAATGACAAGGAAATATACAGTTTGGTGCGTTTTTTCTCTGAGTATGTGAATATCTCACCCTATCACATAAAGATCAGTCTCCAAGTTAAGCTGTAACAGTGACCTCACATCAACTGGAGGATCTGCTGTGCCAACGTTCCATGTCACTATATGTAGTCTCAGAGAGAGAGAGAGAGAGAGAGAGAGAGAGAGATTGAGACATAGAGAGTGACAGAGAGAGGGAAATTATCACATGAAAAATTAAAGGAAATAAAGAGGAAAAGAACCATGCAATGGACATCTCAAACACACACGAGTACCAACATAGTTACAGAATTTGAGTCAAAGGACAGCTTAAAGCTTAATAAAAGCAGAACGTGTCAAAATGATAAAGGGATAAACCATAAGCAAAGAAAAATAGGCCATAAAATGATGCATAATGGTGCACAAATGGAGCACAGAAATGATCAGAATGGGTTATGTAGTAGCAAACATTTAATTTTTCTTACCATGATACACATAGGGTAATTGCATTATTCTTCAGTGTGAAACTTCTGCTATTCATCATAATATGTTTAAATCAGCTAACCACATATTTGTCATTTAAGCTGAAGAATGTGTGTCCTTGTAGAAGTTTCTCTGTAAGCATGAGACAAGGACTGATAAATTAAAAGAAGACTGGTCTTGCAACTTGGTTCCACCTAAGCTATTCCCCTGTTATTAACACTAGAAGCATAGTATAAAACAAACTGTTATAGCCTGAGCATGCTGTGTAAGTGTCAAGCACTTACGAATATAGTTGGTTTGCTTGTATGATCTCATTCATTTAATTAGTAGTGGTAAAATGAGAAAGAAAATCCACCACAGTCAAAAAAACTCATTGCTGTATCTACCACAGAGCTGGAAGGCTTGGTCCAGGGTGCGTGACACCTCCTCAGTGGCTTCATCGCCAGAGCTGAGGTCCTCCACACACACATGAGCAGCTGTAAGAGGCTCTGGCGTAAACACATCCTGCTGGACCTGGTGCTGGTGTTGTTATCTGAACGCACCCGTGTACCTTCCAACACCATCGCCATTTTACTACCACCGCCGACCAGCTACTGACTAACACCAGGCTCTATAGAATTACTCAATCCCAAGGGCAATGTATATGCTTTGAGGTACTGTCCAAACTTATTTCAGGAATCTGTCCTACTTTTGACAAAAATGCCACAGAGGAAGTTCTGAATAGATAATAATGATTAATATTGAGGCTGAGCAAAAAATAGAAAGGTCACTCAGATCTCAGGAGACTGAAGTCCTGTAATGTTCCTAATGCAGATTATTCTTTCCTTGGTGTCTTTTTGCATTTTTCATTTACTTAGCTTCTACAAAAACACACAGAAGCATACAAGGTCACTTCCCGATTTTGCACTCCATTTCTTCTCAGCAGGTGTCCATGCAGGTCCACCAAATTTGCCATACACTTAAAAAAAATACTCCAAAGGAAGGCATGTGGTGTAAGCCTGTTTTCAGGTTGAGACTGACTCCACAGTACCCCAGCAGTTATGTGGCAGTAATAATACAGGCTTTTGGAAGAATGTATGCGAGAAGGAGCGACTGAGATCAGTTGGTGTAATCTGTAAGAGGCTCAAAATACACACTGACCTTTACATAGCTGAGTGCTTTGTTACTGTATTTGGACAAAGATACTGGAAGGCATTGAAATACTAATCAGTTTTATAAGAATATTTGCACTAGTAATGTGATTATTTCCTTTCAGCTCAGTCAAAGATAGAAAACTCACGCTTGTCTGGAAATATGGACCAGATGTTGCAAATGAGGCTAGGGACTGCAAAATAATACCTGCTTTTTACAGTTGTTTGTTTGTTTGCTTTGTTTTGTTTTTTACATTTTATAGTTTTCAGGTATTTTTTTCAAAGTGAACAACTCTGTTTAGTGTGGCTATAAGTGAATAGTGGAGAATTGCGAAGAGACTGTTTCTGTAATTTCTGTATAGAGTCCATTTAAGACAAAATGTTATTTGTCAACACAAACATCTATTAAAATTAATTAGATAGAAATTTTAACGCTGAAATTCAGAGCTGATTCTCCTTATAACCCTTGCTATTTCTTGGACACATTAACAAGCTCACAATCTTCCTCTTTCCTGTTACTGACACATTTATACGAATAAAAATAGATTCAAACAAAAGTGATAGTCTTGGTTTCTAAAAACATGCAACAACAACAACAAAACAACAACTATAATAATAATAATAATAATAATAATAATAATAATAATGTATTATCTGAATTAATTATACAGTACCATCTCTGAGATTTTGGCTTTAGTTTCAAGGTTTTGATTTTGTTGTTGTTGTTATTGTTGTTGTTGCTGAATTCTGATTCTCCAGCCGTAATCATCTTATTTGTCCTTTTATGTTTACTCACCTGTTCACGACCATTTTTTTTTATTTCTCTACATAACTATGACAGACATTTTTTACTCTTTTATATTTTAGCACAAACAAGATTTGTTACTGTGGTTAATAACATAATAATAACATATTCGCTGTAACCCAAAGTAAACACAGAAGTGCTTCAGGTTCTGTCTGATGTGTATGGATAAGGCAAAACCTTTATTGTAATTATAATGAAAAGTTAAATAACCAGAATTCTTTTTTAGTGCATTGTTCCAGTGTTGAATAGTTGAATATTGCATGATGCATGTTGCTCTAAACCTATTGAAGAGCCCAAAAATACAGTCCTACCTGTATGCATGATGTCGTTGTCGGCTTCGAAGAGTCCCAGCATTCATTGTCTAACAGCAACACACACAGCTTACCAAACGCTCTCTAAAGCTTTTACACATAAAGAAAATTCAGCACAAGCTGACCACGGTAAACACCCTGTCATATATCCTGCATGCTGGTGCCACTCAAATGTCTTCTCTCATTGGTTGTTGATGGTTGCCTTTGAAACAATGGGCTCTGTTGGATGGAGTTTCAGAATGGTGAGAAAATGGTGTCTGTGAGTGACTGACATTCCTGGTTATAAAATGTTAACAGCCAGCTTGTAATAGCACGGTCAAAAATCAGATAAGATCTAGGCTATTCAGTGACTGAGAATTAAACAAGAAAGCCATTTTGATTCATAAGAAAACACATCGGGAAAAAAATCAGTAAAGTAGGATGGGGTAAGTTATTATTATTATTCTGAGTTCTGCATGCATTTAATTTAGGTGCTAAATCTAATTTACAATTTACACACTGGCCAAATTCCAAATAATGCACACAGGATTAGACTAATCTGACCTTGTGAACACAGGTTTAGACCAATCTTACTACATCTATCCAAATCCTGATTAGGCCAAATTTTTCATAGGGCTTATCAGGCTTTCAATATGTTTCTCCATGCACAGAACAAGGCCGTTCACTTACAGCAACCCTCTAAGGCCTTTCGGCAATGTCTAAATTGGTAAAAGATCCAATTAAGTAATAGTATTACTTGATGTATTTACTACTCAGCCATGTGTCATACATTTCTTTGACATCTTCCAATTCATGGATATTCCTTTGGGTAGTAGAGTGAAACATTTTTTGAAGAATTTCAGAACTGATTGTGATTGTGATCTCAAGTAGCAGAAGATTGCTAGTTCAAATCTCCCGCATGATGGCCAGGAGCAAAATTGGCTGTGCTCTCAAGGTGGGTATATTCTGTCTCCCCTGTCAATCGCAGGGACACTAGCCAATCACGGGTGTCTGTGAGCTTATGCATAGTGCAGAAGAGGGTAGACAGTGCTTTTCTCTAAGTGTGTGACACCACCCTGTGATACAGGATGAACAGCAGTTTGAAATACATGAGGTGGCTGGCTTCATGTGTCTCGGTGTAATCATGTGTTACCAAATTGGGGAGAAAATGGGGAAAAATCACTAAAACTCTGTACAGCAGTGTTCAGTTTGTAAGACAAAAAATCACCTTATCATTGATCTTTTCTATTATAAAGACTAAAAATAACTAAATAATAATTCACCATTCAGAAACAGTGAGTTGGACAAACAGTAAGGCGATTAAACCAGGGAATTCATGAACACACGATGGGCCCTATATGATCAGCCATGTATGTCAAGAGATGAGAGGATGGCGCTGTGGTCACTTTGTTGTATGTATGCTAAAGAGAATGTGATGGGATATTATACAGTTATACACCGGTTGTTTGGTAGCATTAGCACCCTTTTGAACTATAGTGACATTATAGTCTTCTTAGGCTAAAACAATATTAGCTGTGTAGAACTAGCATACATGATGACACCCTACCAAAGTTAATTAATGTACTTTTAACAAGTGTATGAAGTGTAATAAATGTCCTTGTTAAACTAGTAATATTATTAAGTGTGCCCACTTCACTTCATCTTGGTGTCATGGTTCACTTCATCATAGTGTCATCAGAACTAGGATTCCCATCAGCCCCTGATACACATAGTATGCAGTGTGTAGTATAATGAGCGCTAGTATTTAAGTCACGTCATGTATAGCACTCATTATCGTTATCGCCTAATTCATGTCGTGTTCATGTCAAAACCTTGCTTCACTACTCCTTGTTATGTTTCATCGCCTTTGTGTTTCGTGTGTTTTGGTCTGCTCAGATGGAACATTGTGTAACACTGTTTTTCATATATACACCACCATGTTCTGGTCTGCTCAGACGGAACATTGTGTAACACTGTGACATTATAGCAGTTATATCAGCCATCATGGCAACACAAGAGTGATCGGTTCTCTTTGATGACGGTGGAGATGTTGATGAAGGCCGAAGCCTTCTGTGTTCCGTCATTATATGGAATTCCCCTTTCATCAGCATTCCAGCAAGAGTTTGACATCAACTTTAGCATATTTACAATTTAACTTATTTATCTTAAAATATATTATCCAGTAACTGCTATGAATTATGCAGTGAAACTAATAAGACCAGTACCTAAAGCTTTCATGATGTTATCTTTCCTATTTAACTGACTTTCACCAGGTTTACACTCCTGAATAAAACATTCAGGTACTCTGACACTGCATTGTTTGTGGTCCCTAAGTTCATAAGTTCATTGTCCATAATGGTGTGAAAGTCAGTGAAGTCATTAAGATCGTGAAGTTAACAATAGTGTACAAAATGGAACGACTAGATTTGTGTTGAAATCATCAAAATTCAAGACCACCACATTTTCTTTTCCCATATTTATTTTATTCACATCTCCATGTAGTTCAGAAGATAAAATGACAAAAGGCACAAATTCACAGTAAAAGAAACTAAAAACAGATGACAAGCAAGGGAGCGACATTAAACCAAAACATTTAAAAATTAACCATTTCTAGTTCTAAAATAGCAGATCTGTAAACCTGACGACGAAACGAGAACTGTAATAACAACATAGCTATATGAGAGTCTCTTTGCACAATGATCTGCTTCCTGTACGAGCGAGGAATCAGGTCATTTGATATTCTGCTTTTAAGTCACTTCTTATTCAGACTCTCAGTTCTATTACAAATGTTCTGGATAGAAGCTGCCCTGTACTGGTCAAAGACCAGTTCTCTGACTTGAATCACTCTTTTTTAGTATAATGAAGAAATGGCAAAACTGCTCTGAGATCAGTAAAAAGTGGTGGTGACATCTCTGAAAGACCTCACCTGTTAAAATAGGCAGCAGCAGAGCTCGGAGACTGATGACATACTGCAGGTACGACGACAACGGGAACAAAAATATATTTTTTTTAACACTATCCTGCCAAAGAGGTGGAATCTGAGGACACTGAGAGGCCATTATGTTAACAATTAAACAGTTCTAAACAGCAGAACAGAATGGTTCAGATTCGCATTCCAGATGTTCGTCTTGACATAACCAAACTGCACTCAGTAGTGCAAAGAGCAAATCAGTGTGTTTACTGCAATTCAGATTGGCTCTGATGGACCGACAGCAGCATTAGGGTTTTTCCTCAAAATACACCATCCTGAAACCACAGTATGGTGTAAGAGGAAGACAAGTGCTGATGGATTGGCAGGAGGACAGTCTGACCTATATATATATATATATATATATATATATATATATATATATATATATATATATATATATATATATATATATTCATCTACAGGAATAGATTCATCTACATATATTTATATACTATGTACAATTCAATACATACATCCAAAAAGCTCCATGATAGGGTTCTTAGGGCCAACGCAGTGGTGGAGTATTGCTAATGGGATTGTACAGTGTTGAATGTGAAAGTCAGCTACATGGACGAGAGTTCAACCCTCAGTCCATCCATATTTTAAACATCCCTCTAACACTGATAATATAACTTCAGACACACCCACACACACACACACACACACACGCATACACATTCTGTTATATATATATAGAAAATAGAGTCAGACAACCATACTCAAATTAATCCTTGTTTCCTGAATCCAGTCGAGTGCTGACACTTAGCAACATTCTGGGAACAGTATGAATACATCACTAAAAGACACAGAGATGAGTTTTACTGCTGGGAAAATGTGAGATGTGTGAGATGAGATGGAAATGTGAGCATTATTGCTAAAATCTGAATAAAAGTTTCCTTTTATCAGTTAGATGTGTGAGAATGGGCCAACGACTTCAAATGCAAACAACAAACCTTTGCGATCATTCAAGCAGAGTCTACTGCCTTCTCAGAGCAACTTAGTATACAGCAGTGAAAAGGCAGAAATAAAAACAAATAAACAGAAACAGATATTTTCCCTGTGCGCTGTCGAAATCTGGCGTGCTCAGCTAGCATGCTATGTACAGTCTAGCATAAGTTTGCATGCACACACAGACACATACTTTTCTTATTTCTGTAACCCTCTTCTGCTCTCTCCCACATACCCACAGGAAAAACCAAGGAAATAGAGGACTTAATGACGACAGAAATAGAGCACAAGAATGAGAATGACTAAGCACAAATTCTGTATACAGAGGACAAAACAAGGTTGTGAAACATCCTAAAAGATCCATAGAGAAGCACAATGTACTGATCAACACATGCCCTGTGAGACAAAGGATGTGCTGGTAAACTTGTATGGACTTCTGAAGCTCAAGAAGGCACAGAGCAATCAGTGCAATGTTCTTATTTTACTGACCATCTTTGCCTTATGATAAAATAATAATATATTTAATATAGTAGACTGACACCCTGCCTCGACCTCTGAATACACAAATGAGCACCTGTCATTCTGGAGGCCCACTTTTCAAATGAGCTCTCGCTTCAGTGGGGAAGGTGAGCTGAATATAATAAGATTTAAAAATAACAATTTGGACAATCACAAGAAGTTCAAAACAGAACACTGAGGAGAGTCAGCTTGGTCCGCAAAACACATCTAGGATTAATTACTAAGAGTAATTACTGGAAAAACGGTTTACACAGCTCTGAGAATAACTCACCTCCCAGTATGTAGGGAATATATACAGAACCACGCTCTGATTTTGACATATTAATTATCTTACCATAAATGTCTCTCTGTGGTGTGTCAGATATGTTGGTTTCCGTGATGGTGCATGGGAAATGATTATTTTGTTATTTATAAGTGCTATTTATCTCTTATTCCTCATATTCTATTATCAGCCTGGCCAGAGGAGCAGAATTTTTATTTTCCTTTATGAATTATCATCCAATTTGTCTGAATATTGATGCAGCTGGTGTCTAGTATTACATAAGTGAGTGATAGAGAGAGACAGTGAGCGAGATTGTAACCTAAATTACATTACTTATCAAGAAGTAGGAGGTGAAAGACAAAGGATGAGGATTTTAAAAACTCACAACTGTGTAACATGAGGCCAGTAATTAAGTAGAATTAAGTCATTAATAATGTATATTTCGAGGAAAATTTTCCTAACAAGTGACGACAGGGGAAGCCTATAATTTCACGATACGGCAATGTAGCCGGCACCTCTGTTACACAACAATATAAACAGCAGCACACTCCGTCTATATACAGCAGATTCAGTCTTCAAGAGCCACCATCCCTTTTACAGGGTCCTTCACTCTCATCTGAGAAAGGGAACAACAGAGAGACAGAAAGAAAAAGTTTGTTATTCCTCTTTTTTTTAGTTTTTCTTTTCACTCAAAAGCCACATCCCTTCTTCTCATAGTGTTCTCAATATGCTTGCAACGTTCCTGACAAGCATTAGAGATACGTGAGATGCAAGTAGATGCTTTCCAATAAATTCAAGTATGCAACTTGATATTTACCCAAGTTTACTGCAACAAAACGTTTTACTTGGAGAGAAGTACACTTAGTATAAAATATATTTACTAGGGGTTGCATAGACTAGTCAACTAAAACATTCACTAATCATGGTTGTGGGGAGATGGTGACTAGTTGGCGGTGGTGGAAAAAAGGTTAAATGTTAAATTGGTAATCTGAAACTATTTCAGACCAGATAAAGTCAACTCAGCAGTCAACTGCATAAGTTTTTTTTCTATTTCCTTTTGCTTTAATGGACCATTAACAATTTTATGTTAAAATGCTGTTTTTTAATCCCACTCTTGTCCACTCCTGAAGGAATTCTTCCCCCCAGTTAATATTTGTTCTCCTTTAAAGCTAAATAAAGTGTAAATAAATTCATTGCACTGTGGCAGAGTGAATTTCATTGTGACCAGTGCTGGGTGAAAGAGCACTTTCGGAGCCGCGGGTTGCACATTACTCGCATATTACTCAGGTTGCATATCCCACTCAGCTAGGAAAAGATGACTAGTTTTTAAATTGCTGGTGGACTAGTAAAAATTAGTAATCATGCAACCTCTAATACATTTTAAATCTGATACGCTGTACTACCCTTTTTAAGTATACGTGACGATAAGTAGACGAGGTGCTAAGTAAACATGGTCCTATGTTTTATGTGAAGTATACAATAATCTCACAATACATTTGTGCGAGCATTTAAAATTGTATTTGTAGGAAAGCCTTCAAATCCACGTTACTCAAATTAATTTGATTGCATTTCAAATGTGATAAATAAACAAAGGCGCCTCATAAAACTAACCAGTGAGCAAACGACAGAATAAAAGAGAAATTAATGTTGTGAGGGTTGTGGAAGCTGAAACCAACCAAAGTTTACGAGCTCACATAATCTCTGAAGTTTCATTTTGGCTGTCATGTATGAATGCTCCAATCACACACTTTGTCATGTAGCATGTTCATTTGCAGATTTCCCCCAGCTGCCATGTGCACGACGCAGTGAGCAAAGCCTCCACACAACGTCTGTTGTTCATCTTCTGAGCAATTATGTCATATTATTTGCTGAAACCACAAGAACATCATCTCTGCATTAAGTATACAGAAGCTATACAGCTTCTGAGTAGATGAAAGGTAAACAACAATGACAACCCTGTCCCATGAAGTTATATGGAACGGTATGTGTGAAAATATGCAGCATTTTTTAAATGAAAATATGCAACAGAATTATGTGGACACCTAGTTTTATATTTAAGTAACTATGTACAGCATGCTGGTGTAGCGGGTAGTTCCAGGGTCCCTGGCTCGATCCTGGCCTGGGTTACTGTCAGTGTGTAGTCTTGCATGTTCTTCCCATGTCCATATGGGTTTCCTTCAGGTTCTCCAGTTTCCTTACACCTCTCAAGAAAATGCAGGTAGGCGAATGGGCTAGTCTAAATTACCCATAGTCAGTGAGCGAAGTGAAGTGAGGCCAAGTATGGTGACCCATACTCGGAATTTGTGCTCTGCATTTCACCCATCCAAGTGCACACACACCGTGAACACACACCCAGAGCGGTGGGCAGCCTTTTTTGCTTTTTTGAGGGGAGCAATTGGGGGCTCTGTGCCTTGCTCAAGGGTCTCACCTCAATCGTGGTATTGAGGGTGGAAGAGAGTGCTGGTCATTCACTCCCCCCACCTACAAGCCCTGCCGGACCTGAACGGTGTGAATAAATGCGTGAATGTGTGTGCATGGCACCCTGCAGTGTTCCTGGGGTCCACCATGACCCTGACCAGGATAAAGCAGTTACTGAAGATGAAAGAATAAGTTAATATTTACAGAGCCTGAGGCACTACAGAGACATTTTATTGACAGCTGCTAAAATGTGTGGAAATAGTCTGACTAGTTTAGCTGTGTCCTGCTCTGCTAGGCTGCTGCTTTTGTCCACACACTCTGTGGCCCATTAACAGCTTCACTCAATAATTTAGCAACCAAGCTTCAGGTTAACTGGGGTTCACATGTTAGAAGGCGGCACAGCCCAATAAACGTGAGTATTACAATAAGCAGTCACATTAGTCATGTTTCATCAGGGAAATTGTTAGTTAGAGCCATACTAACAAGAAATCTTATAAAGCACATATGAACATATTTAAAAAAAAACAACTAACATGTTCATTACATATTAGGAACACGCGTAATGAAGAAGAAAAATCAGTATCATAATCCAGTAGATATAAACAGATGGCAGAGCAATGGACTGGTGTGTGCTGTATATCTCTCCCTCACACACATTCTCTCGCTCTCTCTATCTTTCTCTGTCACTCACCTCATCCAGCTCCTTCCTGGTCTCCTCCTCCATCCTGCGAATGTCATCCATGTTCAGTTCAATCCAGTTATCAATCCAGCAGAAGAGTTGCCGGTGGAAATTAGTGAACAAGCGTTTCTCTTGCTGTTGACAAAGAGAGAGAAGTAGAAAGAGACTATAAGAGAACAATAGTTGATAAATGATGTTTCGCCTGCATATTAACTGCACATATTTTTCATATATCCAGATAAATGCGTTATACATACATACATATATATATATATATATATATATATATATATATATATATATATATATATATATATATATATATAGAGAGAGAGAGAGAGAGAGAGAGAGAGAGAGAGAGAGAGAGAGAGAGCACCGTTATATTACACATGTACCACAAAGAAACATTTGCTCAAGACCCACATCAGGAAAGCAGGAAAGTGTTCACCACATTGCCTGGAGATCACAAGTTTGAATCCCCATGGCTGGATGTTTATGGAAGCAAAATTGGCTGGCCTCTCTGGATGGGAGAGATGGCATTACTCTCTCTTCCCTGTCAATCACATTGGTACTAGGCAATCCTGGCCATCTGTGAGCTCATGTATGCAGAAGAAGGTAGATAGCACTTTCTTCTGTTATGCTGCCCTGAGACACTTCACATGTCTCAGAAGAAGCAGGTGTTAGCCTCCCTGGTTAGTAGCTGTCGTATGATATGGGAGAGCTGCCTGGTGGGTGTGAATTGGCAGGTAACCAAATTGGGGAAGAATTGTGGAGAGATGGAGGGAAAAAAATCTACACAAAACTCACGTTTTATATAAAATGGCCTTATGAATTTTTTGGTCAAAAGTTTTAAAATTAAGCTGTAAATCTGTATAATCTACACCTTCAGTAAGTGGAATATTTGTTTACGTATTACCAAGTTAGCAATGGGTAAGTAAGTAATTAATTAACACAGTAAGAACAGTAATAAAAAATATTTTTCCTGTTTACTATATTTCGCATGAAGTTCCCTGGTAGTTTATCGGCTAAGTAACTTTAAATAACTTGATCCCCGCTCTCACCGCCATGGCCTGGGTTTGAATCCTGGGCAGGGAACCAACCCAGCCACTGGGAGTGCACTCTCAGTGCCAGTCAAAAACCCAGATAAAATGGGAGGGTGGTGTCAGGAAGGACGTCCGATGTAAAATCTGTGCCAAATTAAACATGCGGACCAATGATCTGCTGTGGCGACCCCTAATGGGAGCAGCCAAAAGAACAGCAAGAACTATATTTCTCCATGAGAACAGCTTTGGTAATGCATTCTGTTATATCTGTCTCATCGTAAAAACCTTTCTTTATAGAAGGTATTCAACAACTACTCCTACGCTTTATTTACAACTGCATTTTGAGTAAACAGGTTTTCCATTCCTTTCGCATGTCTAAATTACTGTCCAGAGAAATTGCACATACAGATGTTGTAGACAGAGATAAGCTTGACAAACACTAGATGATTGCTTTAAGTTGTTTTGCTCTAAATAGCATGCCGTGTTTCTTATGCTTTAGTGCACGAGGCTGCTCCCTGTGCTCAGAAATAGCAAACTGTAACTTCAGATACTTCTGACTTTAAAATATGCCACAACACTGTGAGAGGTAATTGTAAATTGGCTGTCTGATATTCCAATACTTTGAAGGGGTAAAGTTTTTCAAAAACTAACACACAGGAGGAGAAAGTAAAATCTGGATTAAACAAAGTGAAGGACCACCCCATTTTAATTCTGTGAAAAAAAATGACCTGGACCAATGTTGTTTACTTTCTAAGCCATAAGTATAAAATGGGGAAAAGATAACTAGCAGATAGTATATACACTCCTTGCTAGCTAACATAATCAAAATAACATAATTCCTAAATATTTTATTTAAAATTCATATTATTATACAGTAGCTGGCTATAAGAAGTGGTGCTAGCAGCTTAAGTAGAACTTTAGTAGCATGGCAGTAGCTGAGCTGTTTTCAAATTAATGTAGTAACTAGTTACTTTTCAGCAAGTAGCGGTGTAGTGTAACAAAACTAGCTAGCTAGATATTTTCGGAAACTACCTGAAACAAGAGTTCAGCTGTATCTTAGTTATTTAGAACTTATTTTGAAGTTACACTTGCAAAGTGACTTCCCCAAAACTGTACACATTGTAGGAATAAAGTTTCTCTCTTATTTCTATTTCTTCTGTCATCTACACTTTGTTTTACACAGTTTGCTAGTTCAAGAAGCTACTGACTTTTTGGCTGGGCTCTGTAGGCTATAGCCTCAACTTACATCGTTGTAGTATTATAGTGTTACTATTCTGCTGAGATTACACTGAAATATTGGTGGAATTGCTTCAAAAATTACTAAGAATTTCATGTGTTAATTCATCTGCACTTGTCTTTGATGACCCCATAGTTGATTTAGAGCTTGACAGCTTGAAAGGATGCGAGCTTCACAAAGGATCGTTTGAGGCATAAACCCACACTGCCTCAGAGTTGAATGCACCGGAACTCACTTTCTGAATGAAGTTCTCCACTTTGTTTTGCAGTCCCCACCACTTGAACTTCACCGTTACCAGTTTGTAGGCACACATGTGCGGACATTCTGTCTTTTTGGGCAGTTCTTTCTGCAACCACACACAGACACGCAATGTATGTAAAAAGAAGAAGGCTATAATAAAAGAACAGATATTAAAGAAGTATATCGTGTACCTTCCAGTCAGGCCCCAAGGGTCCTCGACCAGTCTTGGCAGATTTAAACTTGGCCGGATCTTCGTCAGGCTTGTAGTCCTGCAGAGGGCAGCATTACACCACACACGTTACATCTCAAAATCACATGTTCATGTCTCCAATTTAACTCAAGCAGATGCAAAATGACTGAGTGGAGGCAAATGAACGCACTGCACTCATCCTCTGTCTAGTGATTTTTTTCTGTGGCTTTGGAGTCCTGTCCTGTACAGGCTTCTGATTTCCTGAAACAACACCTGATCATGACTTTCATGAGCTAGGTCAGTTGTGTTAGACCAGGAAAGGTGTGTGAGATGACCTGGACTAGGATTAAGACCTAATGCTATCAGAGCAATGTCGTCCATAAATAATTACATACTTAAGTCATAACTGTTTAAAACATATTCAAGCAGTTCAACTCATCAGCTATTAAGCTATAAAAAAGTACTTGGGATACTACAGTGTTTTATATGGATTTTCCCAAAACCAAAATAGTGGTTATAAAAATATGTTAATAGGATTTTAGAAGCAAAAACACACATTAAGCTAAAGATCATTTAGCCAGAACTTAATCTGATAAACTACAGCACGTTCTTATGCTCGAGACGCTCTGGCTCATACTAAATGCCAGAATGTCCTTTGAAGTTTTGGTAAAGACAAATAAGGCTAATGGATTTAATGTATTTTTATTTATTCTGCACAATGAATTTAATGCAGAAAGGCTAGGGAACACCTAAATGTTTTGAAATGTTTGGCCTATGTGTAGAAAAGTTTAAAAGAGATGCCAGTGCACATAATAGGAGTCAGGGAACTGTCAACTGTCATCTTTTCATCTTTGTCATCATTAATATGTGACATACTGATATATATAATCAAGCCTGTATTGATCAAGAATAGGTTCTGTAAGATATGAAGTGCATATACAAGTGTAAGAAAGAAAGGCCATGAGTTGCACAGTGTTAAGTACAATTACCTCTGTGCTTTCTGGTAACTTTCCTCAATCTACACTGAAACTGTATAAGTCCCCTGAGCCATGATGCTTTGTGTTTTTTGACATATGTATTTTTAGACAAGCCAAAATAAATTCAGTTCCAGCACTGATGGCCCCTCCTGACTGCATGTGAATTTGTTTATGTTCAAGACTGTTCAACTGTATGTTGTATATTCAGGTGGTTTAAAATGAGAAGTAATAACCTCTTCTTTCTTCCTTTTTTATTCAGGCAGACAAGACTCTCGTTCTTACCTTTGGCTCCACCTGACTTCTGTCAGCGATGTCAATATACACCACATCAACCTTCTTCCAGGTGTCAGGGTCCAGACCGTGTACCTGCACAGGCCAAGCGAAACACACACTCAAAGTCACATTCAGTTCCTCTGAGAAAGGGTGAGCCCAGCAGTGACCTTTCAGCCAAATAAAGAGTACTCACATTCTCCTGATGACCCATGTCAGGTTTATGCCATGTTTCTATCTTGATGAGGAAATTCTCTTTCATGTACTCATTCTGCAGGATTAGAGCATTGCTATTATTAGTCTACAGTATATTAAATAAATCACAGTGAAATGATATTTGACATTTATTGGTGTGTGTGTGTGTGGGTGTGTGTGCAGTGGACTGTGTATGTGTGAAGTGAAGTATTGGTGGTCATCTACTCACCGTGATTACTGTAGAAAGGGGGAGCAATGACAAGGAAGGAGAAAGGACACATCAGATATATTTTATAGTTCCTATAGTACATTTCTCTATAAAGTGTATGTTCACATGTACAGTATATACTACACAAAAATATACAAAACAGTTTGTGTGTGTGGGCATGTTTTTATATCTTGGTGGGGACTAAATGTCCCCACAAGGATAAGAATATCTGACGATTTTGAATTTGTGGGAGGACACTAAACCTCAATAACCTTTCGACTCTTTCAATTTATAAATAAAATAATAGCCACATTATTGTTAAAACAATAACAACATCAACAACAACAAAGGTTTTCCTCATGGGCAGCCAAACCTCCCACAAGGACAAGAATATCTGACGGTTTTGAACCGGGAAAC
>CM040991.1:13784452-13810759 GCA_022985145.1 Pangasius djambal
GTGTGTGTGTGTGTGTGTGTGTGTGTGTGTGTGTGTGTGTGTGTGTGTGTGTGTGTGTGTGTGTGTTTGTGTGTGTGTGTGTTTGTGTGTGCATGTGTGTTACCTGTACGACAGTACGGGTAAGCATTCCAGGCTTTCTCATGAATGTTGAGAGCTGATGCTGGTGCTAGCATTCTCACAAATGATGGAACTTTACTAAAAAACAAAAACAGCAAAACAGAAAAATGGATTGAAAAGAGGCTTGTGTGACACAGCGTGTCTCTCACATGCTATATATGATGCACGTGTTTTGCACAAATGTGTGTGAATGTGATAGCTCACCTCTGCAGGTGGTATATTTTGTGTGTATACTGCCCTTTTTCTCCATCCTTCTCATATGGTTCATTCTTCAGGACTTCCACCCCCTCTCCTCCCCCTGTCTCATTCTTACTTGCCTCGGCTACTGAGTACAGCTGACCTACCTGGTACTGTACAACACACACATAAACAGACACACTAAGACAAACAGCTTCAGCTCAATTCGTAATTCGTAAATTCGTAATTCCAAATACAGAAACCCAAATAACTCTTTTCAAGTCGACGTTCAAAGAAGATGTCTGAATCTACATAAATTCAATATCACTTTTATTTTGAATCCAATATCATTTTTTTAATTCCATCATTCGAGTAATACTGCTGTCTCTCTCACTTTCTCCCTCCTCATTCTCTATTTTCTCCCCTTTGGCCATTATTTCATGTAGTGCACACACTGTGCATGCTGAACAAAGGCTTCTTTCACTCCTTAATCACCTCTAACATTGTGCAGAAGATCCTAAGATCACATACAGTTCACTAACCAGGCAAGATTGTTTAAAAAAACAAATGCAGAAATGAGCAAGAAGAACAGAAATGTAATTGTGTAAATGAGTTCAAGCATATTAGTGAGGGGGGACTTAAGGCTTTGTTACAATAAGCTGATTTCACTCTGCAGCAACCCTTTGCAATTAGTCCTGAGAGAAATCTTACGGATGTTTTATAACAGATAAAGACCATGCAAGCTCACACTGAACTTTGAGATGGAACCGAATTTACATTTCAGTATTTAGCAAAAAGAGATCAACAATCAAATATTGCTCCTCCCACTGTGGTTCAGTCACTGAGTTACTGCAACAAAATTAAAAATACAAATTCTTACTATCAGGCAAAGAGTGTGTCGTGTTTTTAGTGTGTTTCCATAAATATAAGAATGGCATCAAGACAAATTACATTTCCATAGTGTTTAACCAGGTAACACTTGCAATTGTGATACTAAACCAACAAATAAATGTGGATTTTCACGGATCATTGAGAGTTTATGAATTACATCCACCTGTGCAGGGTTGTGATCCCTTAATTTCAAACTGCTACTAAACCAAAAGCACCTAGCAGTGATTCAGCTTGTGATTAGTCTATATTTAGGCTGTATTTCACATTCACCCAGCCTCATTGCTCAACACATTACTTTGCTCAGATCCAATAACAGTTCAGATTACCCATACATGTTATAAGTGTAAACGAACCTCTGCCATGAGCCAACCTGCAAGCACACATTTTCCAAATCAATAGCATGCATGATCCACAAACTTATGAGACAAGCAATAATTGTGGTAGCAATAAAATAAATACCCTAACAACACAAGATTATTTACTTTGAAGGTTGGCTGGCATTGGGCTTATAAATACTGTACACCAGTGTATCTGAACATACCAGTGCTGAATTACTTTCTATAACATTAATCAGGTATGAGACAACATGCTAGTATCCAGCAGAATCAGCTGGATACTAGAGTTGCAACTATAGACTATTTTGGTTTTTGAACATTCGGCTGAACAATGGCCAGAATATTCGAAAATTCTATATGAATAAGAAAAGCTCAAGATTTGATTCATTTGAATGAGTTCTTAAAGGAAACCTATCAACAGAATACAATCAAAATAAAAAAGGTTAAAACTGAAAACATACATAATCAACTTATTTACAGTTATTTACACGGAGGTAACAAAAATGACAATAAAATTACAAGTGATTATCAAATTTCCTTTCTAATACTGAGTACTCATACCTACTGAGTTTCTAATCCAGATGTTTTTTTACTGCCTAATAAAAGAATATGTGTCCTTATGTGGGGACTATCTTGCACTTGGTGGTTTGTGGTAATAATTATACATTAGTCGCATTTAATTCTAGACTTTCAGCAATGCAAACCTGCAGACCCGACATACAGAAAACTTTCACACTGCACCCGTTGTTAAGACTGTTACTGTCACCATGAGGTATTTAAAAAAATAGCAAAACATACTTAATTAATAAGTTGTTTTGCCTATCACAATATGGTTAAATGCTGTTTTACTAACCTAGGTTAATGCTAGTCAATGTTACGGCACTCTTACTGATGGTCTCACCGAGATGTGTCTTTGCAAGTTGTGCTGTTGCGCCAGGCTATTTCATTTTTTGCATAGGTTACACTGAATGTTCCTTCCCAAACATGGTAGGTTTCAAGTATTCAGCTGGATGGAGCTACTACACTATAGTGAAAATTTGAAAATATGAAAATTTGAATACAGAGAGGAAAAGGATTTTTACCAAACCACATAAAGAACACACTGTGTGGCAATGAGGTATGTCTATAGAATTTAGGGTTTTAATAGTAACAGTGTAAATAATTCAAAATATTTTGCCATTTTCTAATTATTTTAATTACTGAACTCTATTTAATATTTGTTGTCTTGGGTATATATACACATGCATGCCAAAATCTTTTAACAAAGTCACATAGTGGCATATTACATCTTAGTAATATGTCTAACAGTCTTTCAGTTAAGTACCTTTGTCATGCAGCTATCTTTCCCTGGTACCTTCTCAGGCAAGTTCTCACCAGGTCGGTGCTGGTTCCGAATGACAATGTTATCCAGGGTTCATAGAAACACAATTACTTGTGTATCTAGAGTTATATTTTACCCTTCCTAACCATCAAGGGGTGACAATCACCTGGATAACCTATGTCAACAATGTTATATGGAACAGGACACATTTTAAAGTATAAATGAGTGAAAAGGTTACAGTATGGAATGTACCAGGCACCAAACGGAATGCTCTCTAGGTTCACCCTCATAGAACTGTTTGATTCACACAACTGGGCAATATGACCATGGGCAAGAATCCCAGTTTCAATCACAAGGTCAACCTAGAGTCATCTGGCTTATCGGCAGAGAATGCAGTTATCCTACTCTTTTTGCCAAAGTGATCAGTTCCATAGTCTTGTAAAAAGGGATCTTATGGGACTCCAGCACATAATGGAGATCACACACAGGACTTTTAGGGAATCATGGCAGATTGAGGCACCTTGCCCGTTTAGGAAAGAATGTGATACGTTTATTAGACCCCAGAAAGATGCTATCCATAGTGCTGTGGTGTACACTGTGGCAGCCACCTTCACAACATAAGGTCTTGCCACTGTCTAGCAGCCTTCTGGAGAAAATGCCCCCAATCCAGGCAATGGGGTGCACACCACTCAGAGAACATCCTCCAAGGGTATAAGAGTATCCAAAACATGCATAGTAGTGGCTCTTACATTCAGGAGTGTTTCCTTGCTGGGGCACAGTTGGCCAAATCCACAAAGACAGGTGACCTGGCTGAGAGTGCCAAATCTTTCAGTCCATGGAGACAGCAGATCTGAGCAGGGAAAAAGCCGGCAGGTGCTCTGACCACCCAAAAAAAAATAAAATACTTTTTTTTTTTTAAATAATAAAATAAAACAGTAATGTAAAACGGTCTTGCCTGCCATCTCGGGGCAACAAGCAGGACTCTGTGGCGTTTGACTCTGTGGATGCAGAATTCTGTGCAATGTGGGAAGAATCAGCTTTCACGGAGGAACTGTGCATAGTGGATGGTGAGGATAGTCCCAGTGAACTGTCCAGCTTTGCCAGGGAGAACCACATTTGCCAATGTGTTGACATTTGCCAATGTGTTGACATGACATTGGCAAATGAGGATCACCTGCACATTGCCCAACATTTCTCAGATCTCTGTTACCCATTCTAATTGCTCCTCTCACTGAGACAAGGACATATTTTGGTTTGTGGCCTTCGTGGCCGATGAATTGTGTAGCTTGCTTCAGTGTTAGGAACCTCTTTTCTGAGTTCACCCCTGAGACCAAGCCATAATTTGTGTGGGGAGGATGAATGTGTCCTAAATAGCCTGCTCCTTGATGGGGACACATAGAATCTACTTGTATAAATCTCAAAATCCCCCTACAGAGAGGCCAAATGGTTTGGCTTTGAATTGAATTGTCTGACCCTGGAAGGGGACATAAAATATGCATTGAGCTTGTCCACCAACATTGACTAGTCCTGCAGTTGCCAGTGTGAACCAGTTTTGCAGAATGGCTTTTTACATTTGACCACTTTAGCATATTAAAAAGAACCAGCATAATCCTCTGAAATCTAGAACTGAATGAAAACCGTCACAATTTTTCCTGAGCACGACAGTAACAGTGCTAACAGTATTACAGTACTGTATTGGCTGTGTGTGCCATACATGATGCAATATTGTAAGTCTCACAAGAAAATCAAAAGTACATCTGCATGCAGCAGTGCGCAACTTGATGTAGTGCCATGGAAGTAAGCGTTGCTTACCAAGCAGAACGGAAATGCTACACATCGGAAGTTCGTAGAGAACTTCCTGAACAGTGTGGTGAGTGGTAGCTAATAAGGCTAGCAATGCTGACAGTTGCCATGAAGTGTTCTACCTAAAACGGTGCCAGTAACACATATAAAATATACAGTACTCACCAAGTTAGAACAGATGAGATGAGAGGATACTATCTCCAGCTTTAGAGGACAGGAAAACTATAGCTCCAACTGTACTCACAACCTGCCAAGTGGATAGCTATGGTGTACATGTGGTCTGATATATGAGACAAGAAGAAGAAATGGAAAGATACAAGTAGGGCATCATACTCTCCTATGTGAATTTGTTGAAAGATCTTGATATTCAGGTGATTCTCACAGCCATCACAACATTTCTGGAGTGTGCCGATCTCAGATCTGACCTTGCTCTAAAACCAGTGGAATGCATACTTTACATTAAAAAATTAAAAACACAGACAATATGGCTGTGTTAGAGCGCATTAAAAGTGAGCTTACTTTGCGCAGGTCTGTCTGCAACTGAAGCAAGCCCACAATTTAATCACTGTGTAACATGAATACAGGGAATTGTTTATAATTTATTGTATTCCATCATATATATAACAATGTCTGTCTTTCTACAAAGGGGGAGAAGGAAATTGCTGCTTCTGCAGCTTTAGAGCAGGAAATTTGTCACCTCTGAGTAGTCAAGATTAAAACCAGAAATTGTGGACATGAACATTTTTGGACACGCAAAGAACATTCAGTGTGAGTCTTCAATGTGAATCAACCTCATTTATTTCAGTGTTACACTGTATTTCAGCTTACATTTTATCCAGTTTCTTGTTAGCTTCTACTTAATGTTTGAGCATATCAACAACACTCATGCTGCAATGGAGCATGCTTTTTGTCACAACAAATAGATCAATCTATGTCTTGTTGAACTGTTAGTTAAAGTTTATTATGTTATACACTAAGAAGATGCTCAGAATGGAACAGGTAAATTTACTGGAAAGAAATATGAAAAAAAAAAATAATTCAAAACTTTTAAACTCTTAAAAAATTAAAAATTACATCCCATAGAAATAAATGACCATTTTTTTGTGTTGTTCTGGTGGTGGTAGATACCCTCTTCCCTGAAGGCACATTTCATGTTAATCCAATTGCAGTTCATGTTAAACTTGTGTGGTACAATCAGTAATGACACCCTCAAACTTATTAAAAGAAGAAAAGCAAAATAAGCAGATCCGAAAAGGCCAGGCTTTGATCTTTTTGCACATATTTTGGCACTTTTGTGCTGAGAGATGTGTGAGTGCAGGAGCCAGCAGTGATATGCACAAGCTAAGTGTGATGGAAATATTGTAATGATAACGCATGGATTCTGAAGTGACCATTCTCATTATGGTCATGTATCGAATATATAACTGAGCTAAGAACACGTATGAAAGAGTTATTGTTAGAAAATCGAAAAACAAATGCAGACAATAAAGAGACCTTTTGCGCAGGTCTGTGCATGTGTGTATCTACAACATAGGAACAGAGGAAGCAATGCAGACTAGACTATTTTTAGCACAAACATCCACACTACACTGGCCAAGGAGATGTGAAAAAAAAAAAAACAGCAGGGAGTGCAGAGAAGCATCTTCAGTTGCATTTATTTTTAGTGCTGTGTCAAGGATTATATGACAGGAAGATGGCAAATGAGAGAGAGAGAGAGAGAGAGAGAGAGAGTACAGGATGACTGTTAACAACATACATTTAGATGTTCAGATGGTCTGTACAGGAAGACAAAATAACATTATTTGTGTGTGTGTGTGTGTGTGTGTGTGTGTGTGTGTGTGTGTGTGTGTGTGTGTGTGTGTGTGTGTGTGTGACATCACTGAGCCTGAGATATTACACCATCATTCTCTGCATCATCCTGTCCCAACCAATCAAAGGCTACATCTTCCATCCAATCCCAGCCCACTAGTACTGCATGTCACTGTGCAGCACATACACACACACTCACACACACACGCACATATTCACACAGACAGATTTTCAGAGAGCATGCATAACCAGTCAGAGATGGCAAGAGGGAATGAGAAGCAGTATAATCATGAAATGTACAAGAACTGAGAATGAAAGATAAAAAGAAATATAGTGAAATAGAAACCAAGGAAGAAATGTGAGAGAAACATTTAAGGATGCGAGGAGAAGTGCATTCGCAGCCTCTTCTTCATTCTACAGGGCCATATATCTCTCACGTGAATGATTTATTGGTTTAATATGCCCCTTCAATCCAAAGAAAAAAAAGATTAGGCTTTGGGTTCTGGCTCCATTCCTGTCAGCTTTATTACCCAGATAGAAAAAAAAATCCTGTCACGATCAGCTGAGTGAAATGTTATGTAACTTTGCTTTTTTTGCATAAATATGTAATTCCTACAAAATATGTGTATTATTGCCACCGTGCATTAAAAAAACAGTTTTGATTTATATATATTCACTATGGGCCTTTGATTAATGTTGTTTAGAAGATGGCAACATAATCGAAAGTCCCCCACAATGCTGTTATTTGTTGTCAGGTCTTTTTTTTTAATGTGCATATAAACAGCAAACAAATTAAAGGATCAAATATATAAAGTGTCTTCTACTAAGGTACTGGGCCACCAGGACAGTGAATAGATTCCAAAAGAGATTCTACAAGTCACCAGAAGTGACGCTGGATGATACGTCATCATAGGATAAAGGTGATCAGGCAGAACAACCTTGCACTTATTTGCAGTGGCCCGTCCCTCTGACGATAAAGTGGAAACAAACCATGTCAGCAAAATGCCCCCACACACCTACATAATTACATGCCTTTATTACCAGTTTCACTGCAGTTACTGAATAATTCACTAGCTGTGTCCAAAACTATGCCCTAATCACTATATTTTGGGGGTCTGCCATTTTGTAGTGCTGTCCAAAACAGAGTGGGGAATGTCCAGTGCACCTTACCCTAGGAGCAACAAAATACCCATTTTATTTTACTGTTTGCTTTGATTCACACACATTTTCACCGAGGAGTACAGCAAGCTATTATGGCCCTTCAGACATCAGACATCTTGCAAGGAGTAGATTATCTGTCATTTCTATAGTCATATATTTTTGGTTTATAGTTAATTCAGTTACTGTCATTATGTACAAATAATTTCCACATAATCACTTTTTAATAGCATTCCATTTTGTACTCCCAATTTTCCAATGTAGGGAACAGTGAGTAGAAATTTTGACCATGGCAGCTGAGTAGTAGTCTTTAAGGTGAACAAATGAATAAAAAGCTGAGTGGGCGGGCTTGTACAGGTAATATACGGGTAGATTTAGCCAATAGACTTAGATGTAAAACCATTGACTGATTTGTACTCAGCAGCACTCCATATATAACAATAACCTATATTTTCTGTAAACTCTTTTTCAATTAAGTCTGCTGAGGCTCTGGATAGTTTCCTGACTACTTTGTCCAAAACATTCACAGACAAATCAATAACAGACAAATCAGCACACTGAACAAACTAGATACTATACTCTTAAAAAATGAAGTGGAGTGGAAGGGAGAAGTAACAAAGAAGGCAAACCAGTCCTTTATTAACCACACTGATGCTCTGAATCCATTTAAACATTAATTTAGCTGCAGCTTAAAACAGAACCAGCAGACAAAACTCACTGTGAAGCAAAATATTCAATTAACACCTTTAATTGAACTGCTCTCCAAAGTACGTGATGTTCCAGCTCTCTCCAATCCACGCCAGAGGTGTTAATTTAAAGCTGCTGATCTTATTGTGTGAGGACTTTGCACACTGGTAATCTGACCAACTTTCCAAAATCCAAAAGGTACCTGCCAGGTAGGCAGATATGAAAATGAATGCAAATGTTTTATTATGGCAATTCATACCTCTGAATGTAGTCCATTAAGACTACACAGATCCACTACAGCATACTGTGAAAACTGCTGTAAATTTACAGCACGTATTTTACAGCAACAGAAACGTCTATTATATTACAGGATTGTACTGTAAACACTTGGGAAATTGGTTTATAGTAAAATACCAGAAAGAGTCATGTTTTGTAGGATGGGAGGATCATTTTTGTGCCATGTTTTGTAGCGACTATTTTAGGTGAACATTTTGGTGTATGCTTATATGCAAGCAGAAATTTCGATTTAGTAAAGCGCTGAAATTAGTCTTTTAGTGCAAGTGAATCAGTGCAAGCTAGCTGAGGGAAGTTGTGGCTTAGTGGTGGCTACAGATCAGAAGGTTGTGTGTTCAACTCCCGGCACCACCAGGCTTCCATGGTTGAACCTTGAGCAAAGTCCTTAACTGCTTGGTTGTATCTGGCCTGTATGTCACTCTGGCAAATGGGATATATTTAATTAATTTCATAATTCAAATCTGCTGCTGGTAAATTACTTTACGTGTTTTACAGTGTAGGAGTATAAGATGAGACAGAAAGTGTGCTATTGAAAAGCCACTTTTCACTTTTCAAACAAATTACGTCATATCCCCGCTACATATAGCTGCATGTACACAAAGAGGTCCTGAAATTAAAAATGAAAATCTTGAAGCTCACCCTACAACTATATGCAGACATGAGTAATTGCACTTGAGGGAAATTCTAGACCAGTCAGCATGCTTCTATACGGTCTCGTTTACACATTTTATGAATTTACAATGTCATAAAATTTTTTAAAAAAAAACGTGTTTCCATGAGCTTATGTTATGCAATTATTCAGAACAGGCTACAACAAGAATACAGCCACACTGAATACTGAATCATGGACCACATGCTTATTATTCATTTGAAAAATCTCTTTCCATAACCCTTTATCAAATCACTTAATGTCTCTTCACTGCAGTCAAGAATAATCTCCTTGTTTTTTTCTGAATATCTAGTATCTGTTATTTTCATCCAGGTTGTCTAATGTGTAAAGTTTGTCAAAGTTTGTATAATATTCCATGCATGAGATTTAGATACTCCCACTCACATGTGCAGGCATTAGCCCCGGTATAAGCAGCTTAAAGGGGTAAGCATTCTGTCATAAGGCTAGCATTTGTTAGGTTATTTGTCAGGGCACTGTATGACATAGCACAGTATTGCATCTCTCAGCCTCAGCATCTCATAATTTTGCAGAATTCACAATTTTCTATAATTATCACATGCTATACGCAAATGCATTTTACAATCATTGGGAATCCCCACCAAACTCCTAGCTATCAGTACAGATGTAGTGTTTTCATTATTTAGGTATAATAGCTGTTTTCTCTGTCAAAGACAATTCATCAAAGATTCTCTTAAATATGCCTGTGAAGTGCACTGCAAGCGGGTATGGTAAATACAAAGAGGTGTTGTTCTGTACTGTTTCCCAGAATGTTAAATGAGAGGGGAGATCACGAGTACAAATCCCATCGACGCCAAAGCCATCCCTGGCCGAGAGCCAAGGGAGCAAAATTCACCATGCTGTCTGGTTGGAAGGGAAGATATATTCTCTCTCTCGCCTGTCAGTCACAGTGACACTAGCCAATCGTGGCCATCTGTGAGCTCATATATGCGGAACAGGGCTGTTTTCCTCCGAGTGGGTTACACCACCCTGTGACTCAGCATGAGTAGCCGTTCAAAAACATGCGATTGGATGGCTTCATGTGTCTTGGAGGAATCACATGCTAGCCTTCATCCTCCCCAGTTGGTATTTGTTGTGCGATAGGGGAGAGTTGGCTGGTGAGTGGGAATTGGCAGGTGGTCGAATTGTGGAGAAAAACAGGAAAAACAAAATCTCGAGGAGTCACACTGAGGTGGATGGTAGCTAGTTAACGATACTGTACGTGGCTAGCTAATTTTTTTTTATCTTTTCTCTTGTCACCCATGTAGCTGCATTTAATTTTGTAAACATATACCGCGACACATGACATGGTGTTCGTTTTTGTTTTTTCTTTTGTTTTGTTTTACTAAATTACTCATTGTCATCATTTGCGACCGCTTGCTTTTTTTTTTTTTTACAGTCCTTCTTTTGTGTACTCTTTCAGCTAGATATCACTGTGCAAGAGCAAAAAGTAAAAAGGCAAATGATGACTCATTTCTGTTGCTCAAGTAAATCACGTACATGGACAACTGAAAGGACATAAACAAAATTATGTTTTTATATCCAATAAGACCTTCAGTATCCTGACAGTACCTTTCTGTTCTGTTAGTATTGGATATTAATATATGGATTCCCCCAGCATTAATTATAGAAAAAAAAAAACTCGAATAATCCACCCCTTATAGTGATACATCATCAGGAGGGGATTTCCCAGTATTCAAGCCAGTAAATATTGCTCTAGATTGAATAGGACAATTATACAATTGTAATTATCGTAATTATACTGTACATAGTGACTGACAGGGCAAGACAAGAATGAAAGTATAAAGACAGGAATGAATGCATGGGAAGGTAGGGAGCATGAGAGAGAGAAACAGAAAGAGCAGGACACGGACTGATATCAGATATCTCATTGGCTATTCAACACCAGGCAACCGCTGAATTGAGTGACATGCTAAAGAATCATAGGAGACAAAGAGCCAGTGACAGGAATATAGAAAATGACTAAGACAGGAATATAATATTTAATGACAGGGGAAAAGGTGTGCAATTTGAAAACATGTCTTGACTAGTGTACAGTGCGGCTAAATTTGGATTATTCAGTTATAAAATCAGAGAGAGAGAGAGAGAGTTGCTGATGAGGCTAAAATTGCTGACACAGCTTTTAATATTGGCAGACAGATAGGTAAGCAGTAATTTAGTCGTTTTTAGAGTGTGTACAAAGAACACACAGCAAGACCAAGTGAAAGGACTCGCTCCCTGTAGAGCTGACTAATACACAGCTCACTGACACGCATGAGAGCGATCTGATTCGAAATGACAAAGACAAGCCTTTGTAGACAAGCAAAGAAATAATAACTCTAAGGTTTTTTTTTGCAGTCAGTATGAATAATGAATTCACTGTGCAAAATCCTGCTTCACACCACATACGCACACATACAAAAAAAAATGAGTGCACACTTAGCACTTACCTCCTCCACAGAAATGGGTAGGATCACTCGACTGAAACGAAAAGAGGAAAAAATACAGATCACACACCAGCCAGCATAAAAGTATTGATCTAATGTTTATGTTCCTCGCTGTTGACATGGTTACCGTTGTTATAACTGCCTCTATCATCAGCAATATTTCACTATTTTCATTGTTTCCATCACCACCATCACTGCCTCATCCTTTTCACCAGTGGCCTCACTATCATCTACATCATAATGTGGATGATATGTGGACCACCATCATGTTAGTCAATACAGTTCTACAAAATAATGTGGAGTCTAACTGCATCCATGCTACAGCCTGGTCTCAGGGTGTTTTCCTTACTGGAAGTTAAAGAGTTTAAAAAGCTTCTGGTACATCAAATGTAGAGGGCAGGCCTCAGCACATAGTGCTAAGTCTACTTGCTTGCTTAATTAACATTTAGTTGAAACTGGATCATTTCTGGAAGGTTGAAGGGATATGATCCTAATTTTTACCATAGTTTTTCCACAACCAGATTTCCTTTTCTTATACCAATGACATGAGAAATGCAGACAGGTCATGCCAGTGTGACAATGAAGTCTGGATACTTTGCATATGCAAACAACTTATGCATAGGTGTCTGGCTGAGTAAATCTTGGTGGTCACAGGCTAAACTATTCACTCCTTATGCCAGAATCAACTTCATCTTTAACACTTTTCTGAAAGGGCCCCATTCAGGCCTGTTTTACTACCTTTTAGTGATCCTATACTCATTAGCTCCATTTATGTGGTATGTCAGAATCTACGAATTAGACTTTCAAATAGTCTCTTACACAGAACTTTTTAAGAGCACTTTAAAGATGCTATTTGTGCTTCTTATTGGCACTGGCAGTGTAGCTCACTCTGTACTGCCTGCATTTTTTATCAATACTCTTCAGGAGTAAGACGACACCAGCGGCTCACTGGCTTTAGACTCTTCCCATCTACGCTCCTGTCTGTCTCATAACATCAAACACCACAAAACTTCTCCCAGATGTGCCTTCACCACCATACATGGCCACACGTCTGACACAAAGTGTGCCGACTAGTTCAGCTCCAGTGCTCATAGTTAGAGAGGGTGCTTTCAGCTTGTCTAAGGCTGCAGTCGTTGTGATGCAAAAATTGACTGTGAACCAGCAAGAGTCACCTTCTCTGCCTGAGCACCTCTATAGCCTGCACAGTCACTAGCGGTCACTATAGGAGATCCGGTGTCTCTGTTCTCCTCTGCCTATATGACACCACAATCTCCTGCATTATGAACATCTCCCTGAGTCACAGTGCCCAGCTGCCTAAATGCTGAATTTACTTATTGTACTGCTCCCTTTAATTGCATTTTGTTACACATTTGTTGATAACACAGGTGATGGTGCTGTCCAGCAAAGAACACATCAGGGTTCTGAACATGAAGTGGGTCTAACACAAGAGGGCTAAGTAGACAGAAATCACTGCTTCGTCTTGATGCACAAAAATTTCACAAAACCACAAACAAGATTATGTGCCCAAATTCTAAAACCATAAACATGTTTAACAGCATAATATGACTGTGACCTTGAAGTGAAGCAAATTAACATAATTCAGTCAGGAAGGTATGACTCATAATATTATATTTGGCTTCCATGCAAATGAACAAAATTTGTTTTAACCTGAGCTACCAACCAAGCAAACTCAGGTACCATGGACAGCGCATGATAAAAGCCAGTTCTTTATTTTGCGCTAAAACAAATAGCTAGTAATAAAGTAATAAAATAACTGAATCAACCCTAAAAAGCAGAGACGTGTGTTCACAAATAGCCTACATACAGACATGAACTACATATTCTTTCATTAAATCATCTTCAGTAACCCTTTTATCCTGGTCAGGGTCATGCTGGATTCGGAACCTATCCAGGGAACACTGGGCACAAGGTGGGAATGAACCCAGTAAATGACTGGGCACCATGCACACAATCTTTTGCACCTATGGGCAATTTAGTGTTGCCAATCTGCCTACATGCATGTAACTGAGTAACCTGGAGAACCTGGAGGAAACCCACACGGACATGAGGAAAACGTGAACAGAAACTTCACAAAGACAGAAACTCAAAGTCCAGGAACTAACCGAGGACCCTAAAGCTGTGAGGAGACAATGCTGTCCAGTGCACCACCATACTGCCCTGAACTACACATGCAAATTTGACGTTCCATGTAGCACCCGAAAGGAGTTCCTCAGGGGAAACAATTTTAGGTAGAACCCTTCAAAGGAGGGTTTCTCTTACAGAAAAGGTAAGAAGCAGAAAAAAATCGTTAGTCCAATGTGCTAAAGTAACCATATTTACATCCAAAGTTTTTACTGAAAATTATTCATTTCTCACTACTTCTTGAAAAAGAAAGGCAAGCTTTTCTTTGCGGACCACCAAAGCACCCTTTTGTAAAAAAGCAACAACTGCATACATCCGGTCAAAATTCTAATCCCTGTAGCTCGTGACCTTTAATCTATGGCGCTAATGACCTGAAGAACAGAAGCTGTTAGAAACTCACGTCACAGCCCGTGCACTACGCTTACAAATACTACACACACGTCACAGGAGCAGGTTACGACCTCAGTAGCCATAGCTCAGGATTCCAGGGCGCGTGAGGTTATGTAGGTCCTTGAGCGCGTTTCATCGCTAACGCACGAGCCTGAACGGACCAATCACAGGCTCGGAGTGTGCTCCGTGCTCGAGCAGGTCTTACTCAGCCTTCCTCAGGCTCCAAACGAAAAAGACACAATACTGACGAGCTCGTATTTAACATGTATCCCACATTTTCTCGTCAACTAATTTAGGTTTGATATTATAAAGGAGTGACCCTTTTTTTTCGATAACTTCATCTTGCTAATGACCTTGATAAACCATATGTCCCCGCTGGTAGCCTAAAGGAGGGAACACGTTCATTTCTACACGTCAGGATGCCGGTATGTTTGCGTATGTAGCATCATTCGATGCTAAACCAACAAACACAGCTTCTCAGATTACACACGTTCAAAAAGGAGGAGCATTGTAGGCTAATACAGGCTACAATAAGATGTAACGAAATGTCAGTAATGTGAAGTTTAAAAAAAAACGAATTCCTAAAATACAGTGAATGTAGGGACACAGTGTGCCATTGTGTAGTAGGTTTGTATCGAGCTGGTTCCCCTTTACTAACGGTCTATCAGTAACTGACATGCAGTAACTGCTCTGGAAGAAAGGAGGGACACAGCAGATTAAATAAACGAGATGTCAAACCCCCGCTGTCTTCACGCTAACGAGGATTTAGGGGGAAAATGACAAGCGACATGAAAATGAATGCAGACTGGACACTGTCACTATCAGGATCAGGTCAATAGTGTACATCCGGACAGAGTGTCAGTCAAAAAGCAGGTATACATTCGACGAGATCTGACGTCTAAGTAAGTCATGGCCTGGATCAGAGACACGCCAGTCCACCTGCGCTGCTCAGCCCGAGGATGCTGCTTTACCCTTTTCCCAACACGTCAATGAGGAATTAAAAAAAAACACACACACATACAACAAAAAAAACGCCTACTTACAATTCTTTGATGAGCATTTTTGTCGTTGCTGTGTGTTTTGGTGAGATGTCGCTGAGATGCCGTGCTGGAGCTGGTCCTCGGTTTAGCCGCAGTCTGTCCTACAGCTCAGCGCTGCTTCTGTGTCATTCTAGCAGCGCTTTCTCTCCGCTCCGCTTCCTGATCGGGGCCGAGGGGGCGTGGCGCACTCGCCCTAATCACACAAGCCCGAGCCATGGCGTAGGCAGCGTGACGTCACACTCCGGGGAGGGGGTTCTTAATACACACACAAATATATGTCTGTATGTGTACATGTGTATGTATGTATATGTATGCATTTAGAGTCCCCCCCCCCTGCGTAATGTGACGTCACGCGGTCTATGCCATGACAAAGATCCTGGCTCATGGTGTTGACATGACCTCCAAATTCCCCAGATCTCTATCCGAGTGAGCACACCTTCAGAGTCCATATATATATATATATATAAAACAAAATTCCAGGCCATATTTACTTGCATTTGGTTATAACACATCATGTTGAACGTCCCGTCTAAGACAGAAGTCCTTGAATCGTTCAAGGTTCTCTCTAATATATATTAGAATTACTTTATATTATATGTCTTATCCCATTTGAACATCTAAAGGGGATTTTGAGTTAAAGCGTCTGTAGGTTTAATGTATAAACTGTAGCCAGTGAGGGATAGCATCTGGTTGGTGGACTGTAAGACTTACTGATCTCCACTAAAGAGCTGCCAGAAATTATGTAACAGTAAACCTGCATCTCTTTATTGCATTATATCATGCCTGCATAATACTCTCTCTCTCTCTCTCTCTCTCTCTCTCTCTCTCTCTCTCTCTCTCTCTCGCACTGCTATTCTCTCTCCCAGCGAAATGAAATGTTGGTGAAATAATTTATAGTAGCCAGTTCACCTACCACCATGTTTAGTAGGTACGACAGTAGGACAGTAACCTGAGCTCAAGATCAAACAATAATAATAATAATAATAATAATAATAATGATAGAAGAAGAAGAAGATTGTGTGTGTTAGTTTGTTTGTTCAGGAGTTGTAAATGTTGGGAGCAAATAAAAAAGATAACCAATCCAATTAACTGAACAACAATAGAATTAATTACAATATTAATTGCAATACATATTTTATTATTTACATTATTTACATAGTATGATATATGATGGATTTATATGAATGGTGCATTATCCTGTCATGAAGCGGTATACTTGGTCTGCAGCAATGTTTAGGTAGGTGGTACTTGTCAAACTAACATCCACATGAATTTCCCAGCAGAACATTGCCCAGAGTATTTAGCTGTCTCCTGTATTTGCTGGCTTGCCTTCTTCCCATAGTGCATCCTGGTGCCATCTCCAGACAGGCTAGCCTTCGCTCGCCACACGCATCAGTGAGCCTTGGGCACCCATGACCCTGTCGACGGTTCACCGGTTGTCCTTCCTTGGACCACTTTTGGTAGGTACAAAACACTGCATACTGGGAACACCCCACAAGACCTGCCATTTTGGAGATTCTCCGAGATTCGTTTAGCCATCACAATTTGGCCCTTGTCAAAGTCGCTCAGATCCTAACACTTGTCCATTTTTCCTGCTTCCAACACATCAACTTTGAGAACTGACAGTTCAATTGCTGCCTAATGTGTCCCACGTGTGTGTGTGTGTGTGTGTGTGTGTGTGTGTGTGTGTGTGTGTGTGTGTGTGTGTGTGTGTGTGTGTGTGTGTGTGTAAGCGTGTAAGCGTGTAAGAAAGTGAGAGGTGCTAGTTCAGTGGTTAAGACATTGGACTCCTGATCAGACAGCTGAGAGTTCAAATCCCAGCGCTGCCACTGCAAGGCCCTCGACCCTCAACTGCTCAGTTAAGTAATTGAGATAATTGTAAGTCACTCTGGATAAGGGCGTCTGCCAAATCCCATAAATGTGTGTATGGATGGGTGACCTACAGAATATTAGGCAGGTGTTTTTAATGTTATGGCTGATCAGTGTATAATGTGAGAAGTTTAGTTTTTTTTTTTCATTTCTTATAACGTGAAGAGTATAAGAAATGCGAATTAAGCTTCCATATATGCACTTCCTCAAATTTCTCCAAACAGAGAGCTCATCTTTTCGTGTATACTAAGGGAATATAAATAAGGGAACAAATGATATTTTCTCACATGTTTATGTAATTATGGGCTTAATATTTTTGGCAGATCAATACGAGATGCATCTCTATTTCACTGTCTTTTCTCTGCTTCTGGCCCCACACACCACCTACTGAACACTGAAAACAGCTTGTTTGTCAGGAGACCTAAAAATGAGAGGGCGGACACTGTTTTGTGCTGTCAGCAAACCATCATGAAAAGACTCCTCACTTAATTGACATTCTATGTGGTAGCAGAATAAAATCATCACAAACATAATCGTAATAGAAAAAATTAGCAATGATAAAGATAGATGAGAAAGTCATCTATCAATGGCTCAGCTAATTTAGGTTAGGTTAGGTTCAACTTTGTTGTCATTGTCAGGGTATGAGTACAGAGACAACGAAATGCAGTTGTATTGTGTTGTATTATGTCCCACTCTTCATAAAACTATTTACTAATTGAATAAATGTAACTGTAACATTCTTCAGAAGCAGTGTCAGCTACTCAATTGCTTTTATTTTGCATCTGATCGTTTTATGCTTAACAGCATATTAAATACACATGTAAAGCTCCATACCTCTCATAAAATGTCCATTATCTGCATTTAGCTACCATTTTGACAGAATGATTTTTGTTTTGATGTTTTTTTTAAAATAATTATAGAAAAAAAACATTCTCTTATTTTCCCAAATTGTATCTTCCAGATGTATTGCAAAATTATATTCTGACATTTACAGACAATTACATTAAAGGAAGTAAAGGCAAAATAAGCAATGAGGAAAATCACATTTTATTTGATGTTATTCCTCAATATCAATAACTTAAAAAAAAAAAAAAAAAAACAGAAAGTAGTTTGCTAGCTGGTTATCAAACTAATAAGGGTGAAGCATGTTACTTGGATGTAACGCTTAGAATTAAGAAATAGAGCAAATAAATACACAGTTCATCAGCATTTCATCACTGCACTTTTATCACATTTTAAATAGCAGAAACATCTCCTAAATCTTTTACTTTTATTTTAAGCTATTGATGTTAAAGGACACATTAATATTTATGATCCCTGTCTGACAATAAAAAAACTACAGTCCATAAGATATCAACAGAATTCCAACAATTCAGAAGGAACAGATGCAGGGGAATGTGAGGATTTGAAGGGTAATGTATAAAATAAAAGTTCCGTAGTTCCCGATAAAAGGTGGACCAAAGTAGCAAACATTCACTCCAGACCAAAAAATGTACGAGCAACTATGTGCATGGTTTATGCTTCTCTGTATTACATTATTTTATTTAAAAAAAATGTAATCCAATATATCATTGTAAATAAATAGGATCCCTGTAGATCTTCCATAGCACCTCTTAAGTTACTGGACCTGTTAAAATCTCTACAACCAGACAAATATGTCGGTTTGGGTCAAATACTGCCTCCCTGAGGTGCTGTGCATCAGGAGAGTACAGCTCGCTAGCTGGGTTTGCAGTTTAGCATTTCCTACTTTTACCTCTAGGGAGCGACACAGGCCAGGATTTTTAAGCCCATCCAAAGACAGTAGAAGGAAGGCACTTACTGGGTTTAAGATGCACTTCTTGATTGATTTTTTGCTGTTACTGAATTTCTGAATGAGGCTCTAAATGGAAGTGGAACAGAAATGTAGGTACTACTATTCATAATTCATTCAGCCAACTCATATGGACCAGCTTGTTTAATGCATCCTTATAAACTCATACAAATATAAAATTCTCAATAAAAGCACATCAGTAAGGCACCAAGAGTTAGGCAGCAGAACATGAATGTGCAAATGTTTTTTCCCCCCCACACATCAGACACAGTGAGAAGAGCTAGAAATCTAGGGAAGGTAGTAAAATATACAGTTAAACACACAGCTTTTCACTACTTCCACTTCTTTTTTTTTTTACATGTCTCTCATTTTCTGCCATTGTTGTTGTCAGCATGAGTTCACACTGATGATGTATCAGTTTTCAAGAGCGCAATATCAGTCCGCTGAACCTCTAAGCAAGAGGTGTGTGCATGAGTGTATGTCATAATAAAAAATGACACACATTGTCTCTGTATATCCTTGCTTCAGTTTCTGGGTCTGACTTGGATCTAGATGAAGGCTTCCGTCTTGTCACTGCCATTGATTTTGATGTAGATCTTGGCCTCGTATTCTTTCTCTTTCCTCTTTCGCTGGAGATTTTTGCGGAAACACAGCAGGTAGAGGGGCAATAGGAAACCAAGCATACTGAGGGCGAGGAGACCCACATCCACCTGGAACAGATACACAGAGGAGAGAAAGAATAAGGGGTTAAGCCATTTCTGCACCACCACTTTTATTACACACTATGTGAAAGTGAGCTTGTAAGAGTGTGAATACGTAGTGACAAATTTTAGAGGTCTGAGATCACAACACTCCACAGGCTGCAGATTCTTACTATTACTCTGTTTAACAGTGCAGTTCTTTCTGAGTGTGTGTGTGTTCATACCCAGAGTGGATTTCCCCCCAGTGGCCCCATCATGGCCATAAAAAGAGGCTGCTGGAGAAGGGCAAAAAGGGCACTAATCAGGGACTGCATCCCCGTCAGTGTTCCAAACTGAGAAGATGGGTAGCTGTAAAGAAACACACAAATATGCACATCCATAAGAATGGTTAATTCCTACATTACAACCAGAAGTGCTACACTGGCAGCTGACTTAAAGTTTAACTTAAAAGTAGCGAACTTACACAGCGGCATAAAGTCCTCCAATAGCTGAGTGGATAAAACCTCTGACAATGGTATGCAGAACAAAAGAGAGCATCTGGTGAGAGAGAATGTTGGTTAAGATCAGAGCTTTAATCACCTGATCTTTCAATGTATCATTTAATCCAATGTATTTAAGTTAGTTAGGGTGTTAATGAACGCATCTTTATATTTTATTGCTTAATCCTATGCCAGGCATGACATTAACACTGCAGAAAGTCAGTCTTTTCAATATCCAAAAAGGTAACACTTTATATTTAAAAACTGAATTCTTTCATTAATTTATTACGTATTGTTGGAACAAACATACAGCAATCCATTACACATTACCACAAGGACACTATGTGTGCGCAATTGTCAGTACTGACCAACTGGATGAATCTGGCACACGTGTGGCCATAAAACAGACAACACCCTGCAATTTATGTGTTCATTACCTTATCATAAGAGCCACAACCATGGCAAAACGTTAGCTGGGTAATCAAATATTAAAGATAGTTGTTTCAGCCAAGACACTCATAACCTGTCCTCTTGGAACTGTTTGCCTTTTGCACCCTTTATGATTCTTTCATGCTGCATGTTACATTTTTACTTGACTGGTAATTTTCATACCAACTGAAATAGCACTGCATATGGCCTAGTTAAGCTTTCGTAAGGTGAGAACAGATAAAAGGTATAGAAATCATACAGTTGGGAGAATGGTAAGTGAGGAGAGCACACAAGAGCATGGAGACATACAACCCAGACCTAACAGGGTGCTCTTTTCAAGCCCGCGAACGATGTGTATAGACAAGTCGATTATTAATACTGTGTTATTTGTAAAGCATCTGGTCACTTTGTCCTCTGGGAGGAGACAATGAACAAAGGCAGTGATGTTAATTTATAGCAGAATGGTTTACTAGTTATGGGGAAAATTGGCAAAAATGTTGATAACCTGGTAATACTACATATTTAAGTTTAGGGATAATTCAAGAGCAGGTTTATGCTGCTTATGGTGAGTGCTTGTCACAATTATTTCCATTCTTTATTCATATCCAAATCCAGCCCAGATTTTACAATTCTCACAAACACCTGAACAATAACACACCTGTTTCCTGTTTATTCTTAATAAACAGTGTATTTAAGCTGTCTGTTCTTTGTGAGGACTTGCCATCTTTTCCAGTACTCTAAGCGTTCTTACCTCATTGTTTTCTTGGTTTTGATTTGGCTTCACTGTATTGAAGGTTGTTTGTCCTCTACTTGTTTTCTTACCACAATTCTGTCTGCCAATTTGGATAATCCTTAATAAAGTTTAATAAAGATTCTTTAATAAAGATTAAGCTCATGCTTACATCCAGCTGCCTCTGATTCATGACAGTGTTCATGTATGGGCAAGTCATCTAAGAACAGTTTTTCATTTCTGGGAGCAGAAAGGTTTGCATTCACTCACCTGCAGTTGGAGGATAGGGATAAGACAGGTGATGCCAAAACCGACAAGGATGAGGTTAGTTAAGGCGAAGGCTCGTATGGCGTTGGTTATCTTTTGGATTTTTCTTTCCCTTTTCTTAGGCTGATGCTTATCTCTGAGAAATAAAGCAAAAGAGTAAAGATTTATAAAGAGAAAATGTCATTCAGAAAGCATCGACTACATTTACCTACTGAATACAAAATCAGAACTTCACTTTTTTCATATATATGGATGTGTCTTTTGTTGACTTCTTTGTTGAATCTATTGCATATCAGCTAAAAACATATCAACCAGGGGCATGTGAACAGCCGGCGCAAAATCGAGGCCAGGCAGATCGATCACTGCAGCCCTGCTGTTTGTGAGTGTGTATTTGAAGATGTAATGGACCCCCACACAGCTTCACAGATTTTTTAGCATATTATAGCAAAGTTTTATTATATACAGATGCTCACATTCTAATATATGTTATGTATTAGTACTACATAGTGATGTATCAGAACAGTATTGTAGTGTGTTGATGTATGATGCCGACTAACTTGCTGGCGTCTTTCACATCAGTCTCATCATCACAATCCTTCAGCTTCCAGTCCATGATCTGACCAATGACTGGGGTGGTCAAGAGGCACAGCAGCTGCATCACGCCAAAAATAGAGGAGTACAAACTCACTGTGAGTAACAGAGAGAGAAAGAGGAATATTTATCAGTGTACAGTACATTATAATGAATAATCAGATGTCAGTCAGTAACTACAGTGGTTAATAAATGAGCCAAGGTTAGCATTAATGAGTTTAGTTTCCAATGTCATAAAAAGCAGGACGGCTGGGAATGCGGGAGTGTTTTTGTCCGGTAGCAACCTGTACTGGTGAAGGTTAATTGCTGGGTCAGCAAAGCGACTGAATGCACTATCTCTGTGATTTAGGCTAGATTATAAATAGGGGTGGGTGATATGGCAAAAAATCATACCACAATACAGTACAATATCTATCATATTTTGCTGTTTTGCTGAGATTTTTTAGCAAATAGATAAAAACAGACATTTTGAAAATGCCAAAAAGATAGTTAGTTGTTACTCTGAGTGATTTTGGGGTTAGTCAGTGCTGCTGAAGTACTGACAATACCCCTGATACAATCATAAAATTGCATCATGATGTAATTTATCTCAATCTTGATACCATTCCACCCATCCCTATATACAACCACCAATTTCTTACCCAACTCCATTCTCTCAACTGCAGAAACAGTCCAAGAAGCATGATGAATTTAAGAGGAAGAGGAACAGAAAAAAAGAATAGTCAATGCCACTGGAAGAACCACAAAATACCGTTGCAGTACTAATTACCATGAAACTGCTATTGACCCACTGTCACCATCTGCAATAATTCATACACGGGAAAAAGCTCTCTAATAATCTCTCCATTTAATCTTCATGCACCTGTATCGAGGTCTCCATTGCTCATGGATTCCAAAATGCTGTTCATGGCTCCCATGTAGAAGATCAAACGCAGCTGAGTGACACACATTGTAACCAGGCTGAGCAGGAACAGAGGGCTGAAGATGCTCTGCATGAAGGACTGAGCTGCAACCAAGAACAACGACACACTTTAATCATCACAATTGCATACAGTATATCTATTCTATTGTTCCATATTCTTCTAGACAATATCCCACTGTGTAGCTATAATTTATTTCTTCTACCTTAATTACACTATGTAACAGATTCTGCAAGCTGTTATGTGTATATCTAATGAAATTAAAACCATTGACTCTTACATTCTTCTTTAGGCTCACACTGCACCTCCAGGTCCATGGTGGAGAGACAGAGATTGTGACCTTCACTGTTGGCCAGCTCTTTCTGCGTAGGAGAGTTATTTGTGCTTAATCGTTTGCCCACTGTTGTCACCTGCTTATAAAACTCCTTTCCAGTGATCTTGTGGTCGAAACCCAACCAGCTAAACTTGATCTTCACACTGGAGAAAAGACCAGACAATGACAGGTAAGAAATGGGGCTGTGCAATGTATCATTTTTTTCATCATCACAACACTGTTTTTTTTTTTGCAATACTGATATCACAGAATATGAACGCAAACACACTAACAATCCACTTGGCATTCTCATGATGCCAATGCCAAAAAATTGTTTACATTTTTGTCAAATTTCTACAGTAACACGTAACAGTTCACCAGTTTGTTTAATATACTGCAATACACTATTCAAATACAGTACAAGATTCAAGATTTTAATTTGTCACCTACACAATTATATACAGTATATAACTTGCAGTGAAATGGAAAATACAATACATAGCAATACTATTGCATTATGTGATTTTTATCCACATTTTGCTACCATATTAGGAAACATTATGCTAACATGCTTAACAAAATTGTGTGAATGCTTGTGTGTGCACAAGTCCTATGTCTTACGTGTAGTCCATGTCTTCAGGGCCAGGGAAGGCTTCGAGAGGCCAATTGAGGAAACAGTTGAGGAAGACAAGGCCAGCACACATTGCCCACACTACCAGGATAGTGATGAAGTTCACTCCCAAGTCATAGATCACCTACACAGAGACAAATAAAACACACTGAAACCTTGACCTTCCATCTGACATTTGTTTTTCTTTTTTGTCCTTTTTGGTCTTTTCTAGTTTTGATTTCTCAGCATGCATTTGAATGGGCATGCAATGGATGGAAACAGTACACTGTACAGGAATCCTAATATTACTGACTAAATATTATTATTATGAATTTCATGCTGTAGGAATGTAGTTTTGATTGTAATTTGTTCACAAACCTTAACTCCAGGAAAAGTGACAGCTGAGGATGCATAGGAACCGATCATGAGTGAAATAAAGGTGGAACGCAGGTCTCCAAACATGTTGGGTAGCTAAAAAGACAAACAAAAAAACACATTTAGTGCAAGTTACAACTCTTCCTGCTGTCTCTAATCATCTGAGCAGTAGCACTCTGTGCAGATCACTGTGTGAGAGCATGGCAAACTGATCTGGGAACAGCTCTGGGCTGCGTGAACTGCTCAGTGGAGTGGAAACATGGGGTAATTAAGGGCTAACAGCAAAACAACAGGGATTTCTTTAGTCTGGAACTGTAGAGTATTAAAGATATTGCTGTTGTTGTTGCTACAGTATGCGCTTGGTTATGTTTCTCTCTCACTCTTCATTTTGTCTGCTTCTTTCTCTTTGTTTCTTTAACCGGAGCAGTGTACTGGCATCACTCATTCCTCTGATGTCTTTAAGAAACTAGTGTTGTCATTATATCTTGATACTGATACCATGATAGGAAAATCAATAATGGAAACAGGCTAATTACAAATACCTAGTAACACCAAATATGAATTTAAACATGCATGACATCTGAAAGTCTGTTTACAGTCAACTGCTTTAATAAAGCTTACATAGAAATTAGAAGCGTGAATGGATTCATAGTTTCACATTTAAAAATTAGTTTAAAAAGTTATTTATTTTCTTAATTGTTGACAGTTTTAGTGCATATATGTCAAAAAGAATGAAAGAAAATCTTCTTAATTCAATTTGTAAACTGCGATTGGGATTTGACAAGCACTTTTTTCTGGTCATAGTGTGAATCCTTGCTCTGTTACACTGTTGAGCTTTTACAGGTCACAGGACATTAGTTGTTGGGTCTCTGTTTGGGCCTTACTTGGCTTACAGTGATAGTTTTTCAGCTTTATGTTTTGGTTGTTGTTGGAGCTATAGAGCTGTTTTATTCATGACTCCAAGGGCAGAACACATTAGGTACAAGTTAACATTACTTATAGGTTTACGTGATTTTAATTTAGATTAAACCCGTTCAAGTGGCCAGTCAAGCTAACAAGTATCAGAACTCAAAATTATCTCAATAATAAAGGACTACTGTTATACCAGCTGTGAGTATATTAGCACTAAGTTACAACACACTAAGTATTACTGTATTACAATACAAATACAGTTTTTTGTGATTTTGCCTTTATACACCACCACAATGAATTTGAAATAAAACAATCAAGATGTGATCGAATTGTAGACTTTCAGCTTTATTTTAAGAGGTTCCACAAAAATATGGCATTTACCATTTAGGAATTACAGCCAATTACATCCTATCAGTTTTGTAGCATTTTGCTGAATGTGAGCAGAGAGTATAGCCCTATACAAAATCTACAATCAAGAGACGCCTTCATGAATGTAAATACAGAGGGTTTACCACAAGGTGCAAACCACTGGTAACATTCAAGAACAGGAAAGCCAGAATAGACTTTGCCAGAAAACATCTAAAAAAGCCTCCCATGTTCTGGAATAAGATTCTTTGGACTGATGAAACCAAGATTAACTTGTACCAGAATGATGGGAAGAGAAAAGTATGGTGAAAGAAAGGAACAGCTCATGATCCAAAGTATACCACATCATGTGTCAAACATGGAGGAGGCAGTGTTATGGCATGGGCATGTATGGCTGCCAATGGAACGGGCTCACTGGTGTTTATTGATGATGTGACTGCTGACAGAAGTAGCAAGATGAATTCTGAGGTGTACAGGGCTATACTCTCTGCTCACGTTCAGCCAAATGCTACAAAACTGATAGGATGCCGCTTCACAGTGCAGGTGGATAATGACCCTAAACATATTGCGAAAGCAACTCAAGACTTTTTGAAGGCAAAGACATGGAATATTCTTCAATGGCCAAGTCAGTCTCCTGATCTCAACCCAATAGAGCAC
>CM040991.1:13810859-13836814 GCA_022985145.1 Pangasius djambal
GCAGCAGCTGAAGGTGGCTGCAGTGAAGGCCTGGCAAAGCATCTCCAGGGAGGAAACTCAGAATTTGAGTTTTGAGAACATGGGCTCCAGACTTCAGGCAGTCATTGACTGCAAAGGATTTTCATCCAAGTATTAAAATTATGGTTATATTTACAATTATGTCACTTTGTCCAAATACCTTTGAGCCCCTGAAAATGGAAGTGCTTTGTTGAAAATGGCTGTAATTCCTAAATGGTAAATGCCATATTTTTGTGGAACCTCTTAAAATAAAGCTGAAAGTCTATGCTTCGATCACATCTTGATTGTTTTATTTCAAATCCATTGTGGTGGGGTATAAAGGCAAAATCACAAAAACTCTTCCATTGTCCAAATACTTCTGGACCTAACTGTACATAGTTACTTGTAATAGTTTTTTAACTTTGTTGGCATTTGATTATTGGGATAAATTCATACAAAAATCAGCTCCACATTAGGTGTTCTACATGATGAGTGTGCCAGGAGCAGGTTAATAATGCTGGTACTTTGCACAATTTTTAGTATTTTAGTACCCTGAATACTTTCTTTTCAGTACTGTTTTCCTCTGCAACCATAGAAGTGACCCTTCCAAATTTAATTTGCAATCACTACTCTGAGAAGGTTGCTCGGCAATGGAAAAACAGTCATAATGTTCAAGATGCCGTCAAGGTTGCACAACTTCACAAACATTCCTGGAAGTGGTGATGACCTTGGGCTGTCGTTGCCAGGTCAGCGTTCTACTGCTCAATCAGGAATTAACACAGGATAGCTCACGCCTCAGCAAAACCCAGTCAACAGGAATGAGAAAGAGAAGTAAGAAACAGAGATGGGCCTAATAATTAACCTACTGTACACTAATAGAGAGAGAGAGAGAAAGAGAGAGAGAGAGAGGGGTGGGCTGGGGGGGGGGGGGGGTCAGTTGCTAGAAAACAGGAAAACAAAGTCTCTCATTCTTTCCTCCCTTCGTTCATCACCCCAGAGCCTTTGGTAACATGCTTAATGGCTAATGGCTGATGGTCTTCATGAAAGAGAAGTTTGAGCACTCAGCCAAGTGGCCAGAGAAGGGAAACAGGGCAGAAAAAAATGCTAAAGAGCTGTAAGGGGAGTGTGCAAGAGAGGAGAAATATAAGGAAAAAGAATTTAACAAACAGCACAACAGCAAAGAGACTATGAGCGCAAAACACACTTACTGTGAGGGAAGTGAAGGTCATGCACATTCCTCCAAAGCCATTAAAAATCAGCGCAATAAAGATGAGTACAGAAAGTTCTGGAACAAACACACCGCCTTTGTCAGTTTACTGCACACACACACCAATATATCTAATTAATGTGTTGATGATATGGGACAGATTAGCAATAGTCCTACCACTGGGGTTGCTGGCTCCATAGGCGATAAGCAGGCAGGACAATCCAAAGCAGGCACTGAAATAAGAAGGACGCCAGTCAGAAAAAAAAAATCATTGACAGCCTTAAGACCAAACTCAATGACCATGGGACTAACCTGCCAGTCAGACGGAGTTTGCGTGGCCCGTATTTGTCCATGACAATGCCGAGAGGGAGAGCGATGGCACTGAGGAGGAATGAGCCGACGGTGAAGGCAAGGTTTAGCATCTCATCCTGCTCTTTACAGATCAGCCAGCCATTCAAATGCAGAGATTCATCCGCTGGCTTCAGAGGAACTATCTCTACCCCATCACCATGAGGGAAGTCCTCATACATGTAGTCTTCCTCAGTCTCTGCTGGCGGAGCCACTGCTTTCGTAGAGATGTTGAAAGTGGAACTGTTGGCTGAAAAAGAGAATGGGAACAAGCACAAGTTTAGCAAATTCATTTTTTTCACTTATAAGGCACTCAAAATAAGGTCTGTAGCAGAAATAAAGGGGGAGATAGTGTGGCAGGGAAAGGACTAATGACTGTGATAATAGTATAGTGTACAGTGCTCTCTTGTTGTATGGTTAAACTGAAGTTCAGTCTGTGCAGTTCAGAATTAACTATGCTTTTCAGATTTAACTATTTAGTTAATTCTATTTATAATTAACTAAGAAGTTCAGAATTAACTATGCTTTATTTTATTATCTATAAAATATTTCTTATCAGTGCAAGTTATCAGCTGAACTAAAGAGAAGGTCAACATTCCTCAGAGCCTCTTTTTTATTAAATATACAATGTTTCAAGGGGTGTATTTAACAGCTACACCTGCTTAGCCTATTGTGGAAGATTAAACAAGATTTTGTAACTAGTTCATATAAAAACTCTGTGTTAATATCAAAGGAAAACTCTTTAAACACTGTGAATAAGACTTTAGAACATCACAAGCCTGAGTCAAACAAATTACATTTGATCATTTCTAAAAAAGAAGACAGTCAATTTTCAGTAGACAGGTTTCACACCATTATCAGTTCTTGCTTTCACACTGTAGCAAGAAAGCCTGAGCTGTCCAAACTTGCTAGGTTTCTGCTGTTGAATGCAAATGTAAGAAGACTACAAGACAGAATGAGAGATAAATAGACCCGGCACAGATGGATTTAATGGAGTACATGAGTCAAACGAAAGTCTGAGGAGAGATAAGAATTAGTTGTTTATAGCTGGAGTAGCTGTTCGATCACACTGCTTCACATGCTGCTCCAGGAACTGCACAGCTGTTCTTGGAAAAATCAAACCCTCAAGCATACCTAATATATGCACACCAGAGTTAGGAATGAGCAGCATAGTTAATTCTGATCTGCACAGACTGAACTTCAATATAACCATACAACAAGAGAGCAAATCAATGGGTAAGAGATAAATGTTGTGCTCGTGTTGTATTGTATATTACACGCTTATGATTTCTTATTTACTATCTATAAAATATTGTTAGATATATATTAGCATTTATGACTGTCCAATCTGAAGATTTAGTTGTTTATAGCTGGTTATTTTGTTGTATCCTACAGGCCATCATTATAATTAAAACTAATTAAGCCATGTAATGTGACCAATACTATAATGTACAATAAGAGCAAAACATTTGCCTTGTAGCTTTACCATAGGACCTTGTTCCAGCTGTAAAGTGCTGATTAGCATGGACAGTTCAGTAAAAGACATAGATAAGACTGTGATAGGCAGGAGGAAAGCACCAATTTGCTGTTCTTTTATTGCACACTGCTGGAAGAGTTTGCTGTTGCACTCTGGGTCTGTTACATAATCAATCCGCCTGTAACTGGAACTAACCCTACTTACTGCACTCAGCAGAAGGCCTCAGAGTGAGCTGACATGGGGGAAAAATGGTGTTAGCTCTTAGGACTAGCGCTAAAGCCAAGAGAACAGCACTTTACCCAGCTTTCTTCTGGAAACAGAAAACTGCAAGCTGTTCATATATTATCCCCTGTGCCTTAGTGTAACTGCTAGTAGTCTCATTTGAAGTTAGAGTTTGTAACCATGACCAAGAAAAGTGACTGTGATAGACATCTCAGAAGAGTAAAAAGAGCTTTGAATATAAAAATGAGTAATGGAGGTCAAGGCCTCTAAAACATTCACAGTGGGCCTTGTTATTCAATCTGGATATAAATTAATTTATTTGTAAATCATTTGCAAAAGCATTTACATAAGAAATGTGGCAGTCATGAAAATCCAGTTAGTTCAGAAAAATGCTTCTTTCTAGTGAGAGTTCCTGAGTTTTTAGAAATTTACATATAATGAGATTCACTAATGAAAATCTTGATTGATAGACTTCAAATTGTATAACTGGTGTGAATTACTGCACTTTTATTAATGGATTATTCTGTAAAGTGTAAGTAAGTTATTTATTTTAGTTACATACATGAATATAATGAATTTCAAAACAAATCCATAAATTAAAAAAAAGCCTAGCCATTCAATTAAGACAAAAGAAACACCGCTGTATAAAAGGAAGAATGGTAGCTGATGCACGGCAGTGGCTGAGCTGCATTACTGGAATTTTTAACACGTGCTGTGCTTAGGGACACACTTTTTCACAGTCTAGTCACCATTTTGTTGTTTTCGGCTCTGTTTTTAAATTTGACAAAAACTTTTAGCTCAGTTTGGACAATGAAAACATTTACACACTTTACTAAAAGATACACAGAGTGATGCTGGATATGCAAAAGATGCACATGTGGCCCATGCACACACTGCTGGATCCCACTTCTGAAAGGTCAGTCATGCTTTAAGCCATGAAAATATAACCTGTGGTAGGCTCGGATGCACTAAAATGTTAATTGTGCACCACCCAGGTGACTGAGCAGCACACTGGGAAAACATCACCTGTCTTAATGTCTTTTTTTATTTGCAATATTGTGTTGGCACCCATTCAGGTGCCATAAATTGTTTAGAACTGGGCATAGTGCAGTCAGAGCTGCATTCCTCATGTGCCAGGACAACTGACATTCTCCTGACAGTAAGCATCACTTTGAAAGTTCAGCACAGGATCATATTTTCTAAGCAAAGTCTGCTTTTTTAGGATTTTATCTAATGTCCTTTAGTAATTTACTAAACCTACAATGATTCAATCTTACACCAACATCCATAAAATATGAGATTTAACGCTTTTTTCTACTGGCACAGAATTTAGCTACATGCAGCAGATCCTTAAAAAGGTTATATGTGGCATACCTTATATTTTATTACGGCTCTTATAAAAAAAATATCACCAATATCATAAGGTTCAACAGAAATTGCTTTTATTTAACAGTAATATAACCACAGTAAAACAGTCAGTTATATCATGTTTCAGTTCCCTTTCAGTTTCTTTCTTTCTAGTTTTTTACTAAAATTCTTTGACCTGCTGGTCTTGGGTGATTAGAACAAGGTTAGTAATATTTTTACTAGGTAAAAGGGCTGTAATCTAATGTAATTTAATGTACTTTAATATCTCAGAAAAATTATATCTTTTTAAAATTCTGAATGATTAAAGGGATTTCACTAAGTGTTCAGTTTGTACAGTTTAATTATTGTAAGTACTATAAGTAAGCTGTGCACGAAGAACTGTATATGCATGAGCGGTATAGGTAGTGCCTACAGAAGTTTGGCTGGGGAGGTTTGATTGACCAGACACACTCTAAAAATAGCAGACCTTGTTACGAAAAGCAAAAGGTGGATGGAGTTTGTGGTAATAGAGAATATGTATGTGTTTATTAAGTACGTATTAAGTTCACATTGCACAGTATACAGTGTACACTTGTCTGAACTCTTCTGAAAGCCTCACAATTTGGTAACTGTTAAATCAGTTGTTTGAGAGAGCTGAAAGGTAGTGAGTTTCAAAAAAAAAAAAGAACTGATAGTGTCCTTTCTTGTTTACTGCCAGTACAGTGTGCTGGCCAGATCTGATAAAATCAGGAACAGATGGTACTAGGCCACCTTGCACTCAGATATACTCAAGACGGGGGCAAAGGCTTGTATCACGCTAACATTTTTGCTTAGGAAGCTGTATACTATGTGCAATACTGGAACTTTGGCACCACATGCGAGCTTTTATCATACTGCAATGCCAAGGAAGTGTTTATTAGACCATCTGGCTCCTCCCATGCTTGGTCACAGGCATCAAGCTTCATCATGTACAAAAGAGACCTATAAGCAGGAAGGCCCTGCCTGTTAATGTTTCTTTGACTGATTTTGAGTTAATATACTGGCAATAAGACCGCTAATGAATTAAATCAGACTGAATTAATTAACGCATCTGATTAATACTTGATGAAACTTGATGCTGGTTCTTTATCTTCAAGTGACTGTAGCTAATATAGATTGATTAAAGCTCTAGATATGTCTATGACATTCTGTCCAAATGCAGACTCCTAAATCAGTAGGACCTAGACAGTAAAGAGTGTACTTTAAAGAGTTCCAAATGTTTTTAAGCAACAACTAATAGAGATAATGTTGGGAAGGTCTCCATGGCTGTAGCCGGAACACTCCCAGCTAATATGTCTCCTACTGTTTCCATTCATAAGCAGCTTCTTTTGTGCTCTTTTGTGGCCATTAGCATGACTTTTGTGATTTATCAGGTTCTAGTTTCTCATTGATTCAAATTCAAATTCAAGGAAACCAAAGAGAATTTCAGGAACAAGGTGTGTTCAGATGCAATCTTTAGACCCTGTTGAGCCATCAGGTCAATACTTAAGTCAATTAATCAATCGAGACACAGTCAATAAGTCTGATACAGTGTCACGCAAAAAGAAAAAAAGAAATGTTTCAAAGTTGAAAAGCACCAATTTACACAGGGTTAAACTGTTTTAAGCTGTTATTTAAGGCTGCATACATTTAACAGCCTTATGCTTCTCGATTTATGGCTGAACTGGTTAGGTCACTGAATTCCAGTAGAATACCTTCCTGTCTCCAAAGCTCTATAGAACGCTCTAAATGCAGATGCACTGATTAAGAATCTCCAGTGGAGTGACTCATGGGGGATGAACCCACTCTTCATCCGTGGTGAAGAAGAGCACAAAGGGCTTTTATGGCTTGTTTACAGCTGAAGAGCTGATAAAAGCCTTTTAGCACTGTTGTAGCACAATGCAATCCACACTTTTTAAATGCAAGAGAGTAGGTGCTGATGTGTTGATCTACAGCACTATGTAAATCAAACAAGGCCTTTCAACCTGTACATGTCAGGAACCTTATCTACAGCATGACTAAGTTTATCACTGCCAAGACATGATCAACTTAACAAGGCATGCTGCGTGCATCTCTGTTACTGCATACTTGTTCTTAGGATTGAATGAACTTGAGCTTCTTACCATGTTCTGTGCAGAGATAGGAGTAGAAGCCTTCGGATTTGAGCATGATGAGAAGGGAGCCCCAGCCTAGCAGTACAGCAGAGAACAGCAGGTTCTCAATGATGGCCGTCACTGCCATCCACCAGCGGCGAGCAAACGCCGTGGATAGTGTAGGAGCCATAGTGAACAAGAGAGTGGTCTACGAGAGGACAGATGTACACACACCAGCTCAGATCTGTAACCGAAAGAGAGAAGTGACAGTTGTTTATAAAACATATGACACAGAATTAAATATGTTTTGAGAAATTGAAACTTTAAAGTATTACAACAAAATAAAGTGATCACACCTATTTCGTTCCCTGCAAAAATAGCCTTGTGGTCAACGTTAGTCATCAGAGGCATTATGGCCTTTAGAACTTGTGTAAGGGATTGCAAGATTATCTCCCTTTTTTCAAAGTTTCTTTATGGTAGATCAGATTTATGGTTCTTTATGGTTCAGATTTATTTAACACAGAACAAAATTAGCAACTCATGAAACTTTGCATACTAATCTATGTAATCTCATACATCTGAGTAATACTACCAGTAATGATATAAATGTGGTTTTTGAATCACTGCAATTACAAACATAACCACTAAAAACATTGGACTTCTTATATCTATCATATATTTTCTAAATGTTTTTTTTTAACATTACATCACGACTGGATATAATAATTAAACCAGATACAAAACGGTTAATCTATTAGTAGAAAGTCCATGCTTAATAAAAAATACACTTTCTATATGCAGCCTACATTTCTGTATAGTAGCCTGTATAACTTATGGGCTCAAAGCCTACCTGTGAGAAACAGGTCGAAGCTCTCTCTCTCTCGTGCTCTCTCGTCACTCGAGAAATTCCATCCGGGCAATCGCCCCAATTTATAGGCGCCCAAGCCTAAAAACACCGGGAGATTCTGATTGGCTAACTGTGGCGGCTGCCAGCCAATCAGTGAAGAGCCTGGAAGTACACCGATTAAATGTTAACAGGTAATGGTCCATTATACATACACTCATGTAGCCTACAGTAACTTAACAGAAAATATGAGGCACTGAAAATTGTCCAAAAATAATAATAATAATAATAATAATAATAATAATAATAATAATCACCATCATTGTTGGACATGGAGGGAAATGTGGATTTAATTGCGTAATAAATAAATAAATAAATAAATAAATAAATATTCAATTCGAGATTTTTTTTTTTTTTTTTTTAGGTTTTTATTTTTATTTTTTTATTTATTTTTTTTGGTGGTGATGGCCCGACAACCAGTCTATAATTTATTTATTTGTCTATTTAGGCTGCGTCTCATTTTATGTGAAAAGATCAATGTATTAAGAAACAATAGCCTTACGTTTAGTATCTTAAATTAATATTAAAATACTAATTTATGGGCTGCTTCTTATATAGACTCAGAACACTGCCATGCATTAAACAGTTGTTGGTCAGCGGTTGTGGAAACAGACTATATATAGTGCAATATTGAACATTTCAGATAAGCAAAAATCAAAACAAGCAGCAAAAATGTTTTTCTGTCAATGCAAAGCAGAGGACAAACAGCCCTAATAACAGGAGTGAAATGCTGCGTGCGTTAAAAAAAACCCAGCCCAGAAGAGCTTTACGCAACAGCTTGTTCTCCACACGTGGGCTTAGTCAGAGCTTTTCACTTAGACCTTTTTTCTTGCAGGCTGGCGGAAATGTCACTAGGATCAAAGAGTATGTTCAGCTCTGTAAAACAAAATTGGCATGTTGTCAGTTTTAAAGTTTCACCATCCGGCTTTGCGCGCGCTCGAGAAGTGATGATAATGATGATGTCAGTCGTTCACGTGTTGCACAACACTTTTCTACCCGATGACCTGTTGCACAACCTGCGTTCAGATTGATCAGCAAAATCACTCATCCTTATCGCACGGCTAACTACAGCCTGCATTCTTTTCCGTCTCTTTTTCTTTAAGTCTTAATCATACCGGAAGTCAGATCTCTCACCCTTTAATCAGAGTCTTTACTCAGAATAACAATGGACTGCACGAGAAGGCGGCGAGCATCCTCAAAGATGCGCCGTAAAGATGAGGATTGTTAGCAATGACTCGGGATTGTAATGAGAATGATAACAATGACGCATAAAGTGGAGTTCTGTGGATACAGAAGCATAGAAAACAAGATCACATGCTGGCTCAGTGTTAGTTTTGGAATGAGCAAAGCTGTAAGTCGTGGAGCTCGTGCGCTCTTGCTGGTGCCTTACTGGCAAAACTGAGCATTAAGGTCGTTCTTACAAACACGGTCTAATCCTTGAAAGAACAGCTTATTCTGGAAAGTCTACATGATGAATTGCACAGACACGTCGATGATTATTTCAGGTCTTTAAACGGTCCTTAAACAGCGACTTTTTCTGAGACGGTTTGGTAACTACAGGTTATTGTTTTCACGCAGTCTCGTGTGCTGTTGAACATTCGCCTGTAGAGTCACACACCTGACTTCTGCTGAGGCCTACAGGCTTATTAAATGCCTTTTTAGCATCCCTTCATCACTGGTTCCGTGGTTTTTAGGAAGGCACAACTCCTTGATCATTGTCTCCAGAGTCTTCCAACCTCAATATTTTATGCTGGTAATATTAATATATCAGTATTACATCCGGCTGGATGTAAACCTCAGGCTCCACATGATTTGATAGGATTTAGATTCTTAAGGAAATGATTCGATATTTGATGATTCCACTCAATCTGCTACATTATGATGAGATTTCAGTTCTTAAGGCAATGATTCAACATTTGATGATACCATTGAATGTGCTTCGATACTGTACAATACAATATGATTTACTAGCCTCGATACTAGCCTCCATATGCCTCAAACTGACATGACCAACTTTGTTCAGAATCAGGGGTAGGCCTACTGTTGTGAATGATGATGTAGAGAAGAACTATTTTAACCCTTTTATGCTTAGTGTCCACAGTCAATTTATGGCTATTTTTTATATTTTAGGAAAATATAAGATGTAAATGACCTAACACATTACTGTAAATGAACATAAACTTCTGTAGCTTCTGTTGTTCTCAATCTTATTATTAGATTTGTACAAAAATGTTAAAATATATAACTAAGAAAATAATTAAAGTAAAAAATTTTTTTTTGTACTGATCACCTTAGATTAAAAAAAAATTATTAGTGTTTTTTTTTTTTGTTGTTGAAAAGATTTTTTTTTTCACTCGCAGTTTCATGCAACAATCCTAAACTGTGTAAATGTGGTATGTTCGGAAATGATATTCTCTAATATTTTTGTCTTCAGCATTACATATTTTTTGACTTGAATGTTAAACATTTCAGACATTTGACGATTCTTTAAAATTATTATTTCAGGCATACCGTTTTAGCCTTTTTTTTTTTTTATTTACTTTATAAATGTTGTAATATTTAGACAGAATCAAAATTCATACATCATGCAATTTTAAGAGGAAAATAAAGAGAAAATGTAAAAGGATCTGGATATGCAAATAAATTATGCATGAAAGGGTTAAAGATTAGTTTTACAGGCAAATCTGCTTGTTAGCCTATTTTCATATTGGTTTAAAAACATTAATTATTTTATCCACACCAGCTCTCTGTCCACTCAATCTATTCCAACAGATAATAATCAATTTATTGCCTTTTCTTAAAAATAATTGCATTTTAAATTGATGCAGCAATCCAAATCATCTGATCATTACACCCATAGTTCCTACACCTGAGCCGGGTAGTCATTCTTTCTATGATATGAAGCACTCTTCAGCATTAGGGCTCATTAGAGTTCCGATTTATTGCCTTTAGTGAAACATCTGTTGGGAAACAGCCTACCTGTCAATATCCTATGACATTATCTTTTTCTGAAATCCCATGTAATAGTCTACCAATTACAGAAACAGAAATTCTTTCTTTGTTTTTCAAGACAAAGAAGTAAACAATCTATCATAATATGTCTCATATTACCTGAATTCACCCTCCTCCCTGTTTTATTCGCTGAGATATTGGATGTTACCACTCAGCCCTCTTTTTAGCCCACTGTAAGTAGTGAATCAACAAACGGAATCCATATTGTTTGGTTTATTTAAACATATAATTTTGAAAGAAACTAATCAAAGTAAGTCATAATGCCACTGATAACCACAAGTGGCACTGTGTGGGGAGCTAGCACTACTGCAGGTCTGTGCTGGAAACAGGAAATAAACGTTCAGGTATTACAAAAAAAGAATAGCATTATCACAATATTAAACTCTAAAAACTCTAAAAGATAGTTTGAATTTAGATATACTCAGAGAAAAATTGGGACAGTTTAACTTTGCTGCATTTATTTTCTGGCCTGATAATTGAAAGGCAAATCTAATATTACTAAGCCCTTACATTAGAACTGCTTGATAGAAATAACATTACTTAATTCGTGTAAAATCTTATAAGGGGGTGTGGTGACCCCAAAAATATATAAGCTTTGACTATAGAAACTTTCCTTTCCACATATTTATGATACATATATACTGTATATAATGTAATACTATTAGAATATGCTGATGAAATTCTTTTGAAGATTTTTCTCGTTTTTGATCTTTTACTCACTGATGCTATGAATATGTATTATATTAAACATACACACATCTAAAAAATATTTATCTTTCATTAAGGATGAAAGTAAAGACCTACACCTACATAATGGTCTACACGATGGAATTACGTACCACACATTACCAAACATGTCATCAAAATGGTTCTCAGTAAGCCATGCTTCTTTAGAATGTGATAGAAATATTTTCCTTCACGTGTAGATCATCATCACTTTGAGGACTTCAGAAAAGGATCACATGTCAGAGTATTTAGTTTTATTAATGGCAAGAAATCTTAGACAAATTAGAAATTCATATATAATCCCAATATATGGTAATTCACCCTACACCTGGCTGGTGACATCTGTTTTTTTTTTTTGTTTTTGTTTTTTTTGATGTACATCAAAAGAAAAGTTATTAATGCTATCAATGATTCAGATTGCATACGGCATCAAGATCTACACAAAAGATAAGTTTTTCTGCAAAAACAGAGAGTGAATTGAATTTTCTTTTTATTTTCTTCTTGGAATGAACTATGCTGGTATAATCACTTGCAGTGAGACTTGGTATAATTTATAGCAAACACACATCTTACCCTAGGCTCTCTAAGATTTGTAAGTCATTGGAATGTGATGATTAAGTATTGTCTATGACTTAGTAACAAGAAGGAAACAGATAATCACATAGTAAGGAATAGGGTAGCCAGTTCACATGCATTAATCAGGCCACACATTATTTTTTATTAATGAAGGGATATCACTAGCAGGGCTCTGTAAGATACAGAAAAGTTATGTTATAGATTTTAAAAGGCTATAGTCATGTTTTAGTTAAACACATAAAACAGTTAAACATGAATCAAAACACTCAAAGTCAATTAACTATGCATCTCTGTTTGGCAAAACCAAATAATTGAAAATACAAGACAGAATTAGAGAGTCTTCTTCATCCATCCTGATTGCTGAAGGGATTTAGAAGTGACTGAGGTTTAGATGTCTGGTCTGTCTGGCTTCTCTCATAAGTAGTTGCATGTATTTCTTTATTTGTTCCTCTTCTTTTCCCTTGGCCTCTCCTCTTCTACCTTCTCCCTCTCTTTTCGGCCGCTCCTCATGTCATCAAACATACCAAAGAACTCACTTGAGTACTTTTTTATCTATGTATTCATAGATAAAACTATACCACTATACTTTAGACATATGTGTTAACATTAAAGCTTGCGCTTAATCCATGATGACAGTGTTTCATTTGGCTTGCGTTGTGCTGAGTGGAATGATGTGTATTGAATGACAGTGCAAGGTTAAGAGTGCTTTTGGATTAAATGTTCTTACAGTAAAGCAAAAGAGTTTAGGAGGTCTGCAATTTGTGAAGCAGGTCAACTGCAGGTAAAGTTTTAACAAAAAAGTTTTCCTTTTGTTAACTGAAGAAAAGATTTATAAAATTGTATTCAAGGTTTTGGAATTTCTGTGTAAGTGACTATATAACTAAGATTTTGGTTATAATCTCCCATTTACTATGTACCACTAAAATGGAACAGATATATGTATTATTTTAAAGAAACCTATAACGTGTCTATAAAGTATCCATAAACTATACTTCAGGTAACATCACTTTAGTCCGAGGGTGGAGATAAAGGCCAAGATGGAGACTATGCCCAGGTGTTGCGTCACAGCATTGGCACCTAAAACACATATTCATATAAAACATAAAACAATTGTGCAATCTCTTCTAAACATTTTACAGTTTTTTTTTTAACAGTTGCTAACAAGCTCAAAGCTGGCTTTCTCAGTACTCAGCTCTCTATGTGGACTGCAACAAACTTTATGTCCCAACATGCAGCGCTGACTTCCCTTGCTAGAATATTAACACTTTCAGCTTGTTCTCAGCCAATCAGGGTAGCTATAAAAAGTTAGGTTATAATCACTTGTAAATAAACTCCCACACTAGTGGTCTAGATCTTTTCTTGTTACATGGACCAAACTGTATCATTTTATAGCTTATAACTTTTTGGATGTTCTGGGTCTGAGGTCTACTTGAATGGGAAGTCCAGTCCATGCACACAGTCACATACTCATATACACCTAGGGGCATTTAATCTAATCCAGTTCTCCTACTGGCATGTATTCAGGTGATGGAAGGAATCCAGAGAACCCAGAGGAAACCCACACACACATGGGGAGAACACGCACATGAACACTGCACAGAGAATAACCTATGCTCGGGATCTAACCGGGGATCCTAGAATCTGTAATCCAACAATGCGACCCACTGTGAGTTCAGAAAGATTATAATCAAGTTTTGTGTGTGTGTGTGTTTTTAATGCATTCAGTCACGATCTGCCCAAATGTTTCTGGAGCAACCAAGAGAAAATCAACAAATACAATGCAATACAAACTAAAGGGAAAAAATGTACCACATAATCAATATTATATGATGAACCTACAATAATTCCATCAGTTAGTTAGTGATTTTTGGTTGTTGTGTGTTTGGTAGAAGAGAAATAGTGCTGGTGTTTTTTCGTTTTTTTTATTAAAAGGTGTGGTCATGAAATGAACTGATTTGTCATTTGTGTGTTTCTGCATAGAAAAAAAAAAAAGGAAAAAAAACAAACAAACAAAAAAAACCCACAAAAACAAAATCACCTGATCGCTTGACGGTGTAGGTGGTCTCCATGCCAGCTTGGATGTGGTCATCCAAATGGCAGTGCAGCAGCCATGTTCCCTCTGTCTCTGCCACTATCTCCAGTGTCTGAAATGTGCCTGGAAACAAGTCAAACACATCGGCCCGGTGGCGCAGGTCTGTCTGCTCCATGGAAGAGAATTAAAGAAAGAATTTGGTCCGTTTCTTGGTTTAAAAAAGAAATATTCCTTTTGATGTTATTTATTAGCATCTGAAAAATCATGACAAGCATAACCTGTTGTGTTTCATTATCACCTTGTAGGTGAAGGTCTGGCCATGTAGATGCACTGTGTGCAGATCCACTTCACTGCCCATCCCGAGCAGATACCAGTTTACTGTCTCCCCTTGCTGCATTTCCACTCCCTGAAGGTTTCCATACAGCTTGCCATTAATTGCTGAGAAATCAGGATGAATATTACAATACTGAGTGCGGACCCACAATTTTGAGTATTCTAAAATAATTGTGATGGTATAAAAGCTATAAAATGAACAACTATTGTAAGTAGCTATGATACATAGTCAAGAATATGAAGGTTAAGTGGTAAAGTCTCACCATGCATTCTATTACTCTCCTCAAAGTCTGCATTTCTGATTAAAGGGTGTGAGCTGTTGTAGTAGGTTTGAATGTTTTGCTCCAAGTACCATGACTTATTCTCATCAAAGATAAAGAAAAGAAGAGCAAAGTCCCTATCAACATCCAGTCTTTGTCTTCTCTGGTTTAGCGTCCCTTTCCTGCAGATCACCAGCGGTCCAATTAGCCCACTGACTGTGTCCTAAAACCCAATACACCATCGAACAACCATCATCACACAAGTTGTCATACCATGTTCAGTTCATATTGTCAAAAACAGTCTATAGAGTCAGGATGCAGTGACTTCAGATACTGTGTATCATCAGTCAGGGTGTAATATACACTATATGGCCAAACGTTTGTGGACACCTCACCATCACACTTATATTGTTCCTCCCCAAACTGTTGCCACAAAGTTGGAAGCACACAATTGTATAGGATGCCGTTGTAAGCTGTAGCAATACAATTTCCCTTCACTGGAACTAAGAGGCCCAAACATGTTCCAGCATGACAGTGTACCTGTGCACAAAGTGAGGTCCTTTTGCCAAAGTTGGTGTGGAAGAACTTGACTGGTCTGCACAGAGCCCAGTCCTCAGCCACACTGAACACCTTTGGGATTTCGCCATATAGTGTAATGAATGAATTAAAATGAATCAAGGCTTTTCTGAAGACAGATGGATTCGCAAGCTTTTTCCTCACAAAACAAGCACCCATTCTACATTGTTCAGGCTATGTGTGCCTCAAAATATGACAAAAATGTTTAGCTTCTGATGTCTGATGTTTAGCTTTAAGATGCCTGCCACTAGCTTTTTAGAGATTTTCTCATTTGGTATTGAATCACATTGTAATGCCCATCATTACTCACTGCTGCCACTCTGTGAAGCATTACCACTATACTGCAGGTCTTATTCAGTAAATTAAAGAACAGTTTGCATTTAGGTTTCATGCCAGTGGAATTGCATCAACAAAACAATAATACAGGCTCCATTCACAGTTATTAGTTAAGCTTAAATTGTTATTTGTTTTTCTAAAAGCCTATGTTATCATTAAGGTTTCGATCTATAATCACCCATTTAGGCATCGTATGTGACTGATCGCTGCTAAAACAGGTCATATACAGCATAAAGAACAATATATGTAATTTATAATAAAATCAAAGTTGAGATACTATAATGTACATGTATTCATACCCGACTAATAAGAGATCACCTTAACAAAGTCCACAGTAGAGTAGTAAGCAAATGTGATGCAGTTTGGATCAGAGACTCCTGGGCCGGAACTCTCTGGAACAATCCACTGGTACATACTCATGTTTCCTGCAGTTAACAATTACATCCTTCTATTTAAAAATTCATTCTTTTCACTCAAATATATTTTTATTACATCCAATATATATATAATTTCAAGCAATTAATAAATGTCTCAATTTTAAATACAATACTGTGAATTGTATTTAAACTGTGATGGTAGTAATGAGAAATATATAATTTTGGATATAATAAAAAGATATTTGAGTGAAAATAATACACAATCACAATCACACACACCTGGACTCAATTACCATCAGAGCTACACTCACAGTTAAAAGGACACTCGCACCATACATTCACTGCGATGTATATGCTCTGTGTCTCTTAGTGCCATTTGTTACATTGTTGGTATTGACCTTGTTCTGATACTCATGTTTTTTGATCTTGCCTGCCCTAGTTAATGTTGTTTGTTCATCGCCTGACCCTTGCCTGTTTTCTGACTACGTCTTTGAATCACATCTTTGTTCTGTTTGCCAGGTTTATTAAAAGCATTGAGTACCTGCACTTGTGTCCTACTCTGAACTCTGACAGATGCATTATCATAACTGCTGCTGCTTTTTCAATCAAATATATACAATATTAAATCAATTATACGCAACATATTATTATATTATTATATTATTTATTAAGCTATTCTGGCTTAACATAGCAAGACATTTAAAACTTATACAGCAATGCTGTAGGTTCGGTTTGCAGTATGAAGTTGAGGATTCCTCACCAGGCAGCACAGCTGTTGGATTCTGAGGTGAGGTCTTCACTCCATGGGGCTGGATAGAGTATGGACGACTAGCTTTATTAAGAAATGTAATATGAAGAACTTCACCGACCTCTGCCCTGATGATTGGACCTAACAAAATATGCCCACACACACACACACACACACACACACACACACACACACATAGAGTGACAGTTACAGATGACAGTCACACTATATGATAATTAACTAATAGCAACAAAAGCATTTAGAACAGTTAGAAAACCATATCGTTGTACCCAGTATTTCCAGATGTTTCTCTGAAGGCTGCCGCTGCTTCTTGGTACTGAAGGTGGCATCAGTGTACTCTCTATAAACCACTTTTTTATATTTGGAGCCAAGCCTGTTCTCACCAGTCCCCACAAATACACTGCCAGGACTAAGAAGCAAAGTATCCATTACATGTTCAATAAAGACTGCAACAATAACTGCAACAATATCAGGCATTATTAAAATATTTATTTCATAAGGAAAACAGGTGTTTATGAAATTTAGTAATTTCTGAAGCAGAGAATGTGCAGTTTTATTGAATTATTAAGTCCATTTAGGTTGCAAACTGGTCAAAATAAGATTATCACTGTAGTGGTTTTGTAATTACTTAAAGAAATGGGAAGCTTAATCAAATCTTGGAAGGTTAAAGGCTTTTCCAATTTCATTTGAAAATACAGAGGCTTGCAGAAGTAGTTTAACCCCCTGAGAATTTATAAGATTTGTCTGAATAACAAATGATAAATATACAAATTGTTCTTGTCAGTATTTCTATTGCAATCTCATTCAACAATCTATGTGTCATTTGTAATCCAGATAGTTTTGATGACTTTTAAGGGGATTGAATACTTTTGCAAGGCACTGTATGTGTTTGTATTATAACAGATAAATGTTATTGTATCACAAAATGCCTTCCATATCTGTCTTCCAATATGCAAATTCAAGCCATGGCATACCAATTTACTAAGAAAAGGAGACTGTCCATATCAGTTCCGGGACACTTCCAATTCCCATAGTCACAGAATAAGGATTTCTTGATAAAATTACAGGTACTTCTGTTGCATTTTCTGTTGTATAATGACATTCTGTGCTAAGTCAAGCAATTTATTGTTCAATGCAAAATAAATAAATAAAAAAGCATTTATGGTCTTCAAGCCATTTCTGTTTGTCTAGATACCTGAGTTTTACGTATGTGTTTGTATATACCTATCCTCCTCTGTGGTGTTGAAGTTCTGGAGCTCCCAGGTGCGATTTGGTGAGTAGTCCCACTCTAGCTCTTCTGCAGAGATGTAGTAGTGCGCTGTGGGAGCAGAGGGAGGAGCAGATGAGTTCTGCCCACAATTCTTCACTCTGTACTGCTGCCTCATCCCTCCTATGTAATGGTCACTCACTTTGCAGCTCACTTCGAAAAGCCCTGTATTCACACACAAACAGACACACATGCATATATGATATATGAGCTACCCACAGTTCAACAAGCCAATGGGTTTAACTAATGCTCTTATACACCTCAATGAAGTGCAGCTGAAAGTCTAAAGACAGAAGAGATGAGTGTCAATGATACTCTGCACTTTAACATTAAAAGTGCTTTATGGTGTTTTCATATACTTCTTTTTAAACTAACAATACTCAGTCCTGTTAAAGTGAAATCTTAAAGGGAACTAGCTGCTAATAGCCTCAGTAAAAGGGTGCTCAAAAGGGTACTCAGTTCTCTTTCTGGAACTTTCAGCATTCGTGAGATCTCAGATCACTTGTTCACACCATGAGTTTTTACCATTTGACCATAGTTTAACAGTGAATATGTGTAACACTGAATAGTGTCATTCAGAATGGTTGCTTTATATGATGTTATCATTTGGCTGAAATGATATGATTTGGCTGAAAAACAGAGCATGCAAAACAGACTTGAAGTGAAATACCAGAAGGATTTTTGATGCTGAACCATCAGAATCAGCTCATGCTTCATGCCATAGAGCTACTGCTTAGAGGTTTGAATAGGAAAATACATGCATACACTACACATATTACACACATACTGTATACTAATAGTATTATACAGTGACTATTGTATCTGTGACTGATACAATAATATTATTCCTGCTGCCTAACAACTTAAGCTCTATAGCGTAATTGCCAGTGCCACAGTGGCTCTATTAGCTTATCTGTCATGTTGCTACCAAACATGCTGACCTTATTATACTGTATGTATACTGGCCAGTGGATTTCAATTAGATGGGTGATGACGCAACACCGCCGGCAGCCAGCAGAAGGCGTCAGCGGCCCACAGTGAGAGTGGATTCTCCAGAATTCTCCAGGCTGATTAACCTGGATTGCCTGCACCTGCCAGGCAGGACACCTCAGGCTGGCATTTGATGCAGCCCTTCATCGCACCTTTGTAGAGGGGTGAGCGGAATGGTATGTACAGTACGAAATGGAAAGTAAGAATAAAAGGAAAAAGAAATGAAAAGTAGAAAGAAAGTAGAAGAAAGAAGGGACAAGGGAGATTTAATTTTATCTGTAGCCTATTTACCTGGTGGTGCAGTGGTAGAGTGCATGCGTCTGAGTGTGGAGGTTCCTGCTTCAAGCCCTGTTTGGGGCTGTTTTTCACAGTGCACATATACACACCCAAATCCTCCCCGTAAACCTTCATCTTACCTATAAATAAACTTTTTCACTCTGTAATTGGGTCCACAATGAGCCATCCCATAACAGATGCTGTTAGCATTTTCCCCTGACCTGTGGCTTATTTGTAGTGGTTAAAAAAAATAGATATTAGAGAAATATTTATGACGTGCAAAATAAAGAGTATATACACCATCTTATGCAACCAAGATGGTTGGTTCCAAATGACTGCTCAATGTGCCACATCTTTTATGAATCAATTTATAGTTGTACATAGTTGTAGTAGTATATAAAATTTCATGTTTTCCCAGTGCTTTTACAGCGCCACATTATGAAGCAATTAACAAAGCCACATCAGTTGCACTATTAGTCAATAATGCAAATTCACATAGATCACCAAAGATGACTTTCAAGCTTGTGAATTTTACACTGAATGTCTGACGAAAAACAGGTCGTTCTGGTGAATTCCTTTGAACCATTTGTAATTCTGCATGAAATGAAATTCATCTATTTATCTTCATCAACAGCCTTATCCTGCTCAACTGAAATATCACCTGGTGTATCTGGAGTTTATCTAGGGAACACTGGGCACAAGGTGAGAATGCACCCTGCCATACCATTACAGTGGTGCACACCTGCACACCTGCATGTATATACTCGTTCACACCTAAGTGCAATTTAGTGTATCCACCAATCCACCTATCGGCACCTGATTGAACAGTGGGAAGAAACTGGAGAATCCGGACAAATGATCATTTTCAAAGAAAAATACTGGTACAAACAAATGCACTAAAGGCATGACTGACCGGTTGTATCTGGTTGCATGGAAACCCTGACAGCAGTGTGTGGGAACACAGCAAGGGTGTCGCGGGTGATGCCGTCTCTGCGGAAGGTGTTTCCCTGGAAGTAAATCCCATGCATATCCACATTTGTTCCAAGTCCTAGGAGGTGCCATCTGACCCGTTCACCTTTACACATCTCCAGCCCTGGCAGATTCCCATACATGTAGCCATTCACTGCTGCACCATACAGACCAAACACACAGATAAAACTAGCCAGCATGGAATATTATATATTATTATATTGTAATTAATAAAAAACAGTTGGTCTAAAAGAAATACAAATGTTGAATAACTCAAAATCTTTAAAAACGCCCAGATTTTCACAGTGAAAATGAAACTCAAAGTTCAGTTGTATGAGATGAGTAAGTGAAATGAGTGTGTATGCTACCATGCATCTTGTTGCTCTCCTGAAATCCTTCATTCTCTGGGTCTGATTCATTTGTCCCATATATCTGAATGTTCTTCTTCAGATACCAGCTCAAGTTTTCATCCATCAGAGAAAAAAGCAGGAAGAACTCTTTGCCCACATCCGTCTTATGATATCAACAAATAATTAAGAATGTGTTAAAATATGTCTTTTACAAGAATCACACCTTATGAAGCCATAATTGATCAATCCATCTAATTGAAATGTTGATATTCTTAAATGTGCGTATACACGTTGTTTCCTTGGTATGCATATACAGAAAACTGTAGAGAAAATCACACCTGGATATTATTGGAGCTCAGTACACCTCTCTTACACACAAGCAGAGGTCCAAAGAGGCCAGAGTTGGTGTCTCTGATGGGGTCACTTGAGGAGAAATACAGATAAGAGATGCAGGCCTGGTCACTATCAGATGGCCCCTCTCTCACATGCCACGTGTAGTTGAAGGAATCTCCTGGCTGCACGTGAGATCCGTTTTTTTCTGTGTCTAAAAATCAAATATAAAAGATGGCAAATAAAATAAACCTGGAAATATCTAGTTATCGTAAGTTATGATGCTGTGGCACTGTGCCACTGTCCTCACTATTAGGACAGTTTTGTTGAATTCCATAAGAACAAATTCATAGGAATAGCTGCTGCTAACTCCAGTCTATCCTTCTTCACTCTGTAGGAGTTGACCAGTGCAAAATCTTATCAGTCTGCAGTCAAGCTGTAATTCTGCACAGTTTGCCTTCATATTAATCTAGGTGATCTTAGACTGTATTTTGTTATGTATGCTAATTTAGAGAGGTTAAAAGTACTTATGTAACTGTATTTCAATACTATTATAAAGTATGATTTAAAAAATTTCATAATTTACCTAATGGAATAAAACAATGCCACTTGTTTAACATTTGGTCTAATCTATACAAAAAACAGCTACCATTTTAATCAGTTGTGTTTCACAAATTAACTTTATTTATTAACTATAAAAACATCCAATCGCTGGCAGCTTGTCCACCGGGGCATAAACTCCCCATTCACTCCATACATTTTAAATGATGCTGAAATACTAATTACCTCTTTTTGAGTGAACAGCAATTTAAAAAAAAAAAAAAAAGTGCCACTATTTGACAGATGTAAGCTGGTGTTCCATTTATTTGATTGCATTTCTAGGTGTTGTGCAATTGTGGGACAGGGTGCACTTCCGTAGAGTTATTATTGCACCTCGTGGTCAAAAATGGGAACTGCAACATGTGTTAATAGAGGCCCATAGGGACAGGGGCAATTTCATTGCTGGATGCTGGATGAATGTATGTTGTTGACTCTCAACTGCCTATTACAGGGTTATTTAAAAAAAAAAAAATTCACTGCATGGTAGTCTGCAGCATAAGTCATGTGTCATAGCCTCTCGGCTTTTCTGTTTGAGGCTATGTCCTTATTAATGCTGTCCTGCCCCAACAAAATCGATGCTCATGAGCCAGGGCTGCATCCAATCAAATTACACCAATACATATATGGATACAGCAATCAGTAATTTTTGCACAATGACTGCCTATTTGTTGCAGCACCACCCAACACACCACCTGTAGTCAGTTCATATTTAATACCGACATAATTTTAATTTAAATCATTCAATTTTCACTTTTAAGTACTAAGACACATTAAAGGGGGAATACTTTTTAACTTTAACTTGAGTATAATTGTTACCAGCTGCTTTTCATCTGAAATATAGGAAAAAGATGAAATTACAGCACCAAAATGTAACTGGGCAGTGAAAGTAGAAGATGCTTGGCTGTGGTTCTGTATCATTGTCTTCTCACCATCCTCATACTGAGCTCCCTCAGATGACTTTGTGTATTGGAGGCCATGGGACTGGATGCTGTAATTTCTATCAGCATTGTTCAGAAATGTGACCTGTAAAATATCCCCAACCTCAGCTCTTAGTACAGGACCTGAGACGGAAAAAAGGCAAATCGTAGAGAACAGGACAATGCAAATATTAATAAAACAGAACATTACAAAATCTCCTTATTTGAATGATACTACTGTATCTGAATGATATATGGAAATATAACTACTGTATCTGTGACATTTAATATGCTTTGCAATGTAAATCATGATCTCTGGTTATAATCCCCATATTGCTCCGGGGATTAATTAATGTTTTCATTCACATCATTCTTTATTCTTTTACCTGGCTAAAGTTTATATACCAAATACACAATCAATGTAAAATTTAAAAAGGGATGTCTACCTAGTATGCCCAGGTGTGCATCCATGCTGATATTTTCTGTAAATGTTTCATCAGTGTATGCTCTATAAACCACCTTTGTATATTCTCCACCGAGACGACCATTACCCTTCCCGAAATACAGCTCTGAATCGCTAAGAAAAGTACAAAAAAGAACATAGATAGAGTATAGCATGTGTCTTTGAATGATGCAAGAGGAAATTCTAGACAAAAACTGTAAACTGTCAACAGAAGGTTTAACACTATGACGATATAATGTCATTATAAAATAGAAACTAGGAACTGAAACTAGTTCCTCTCCATACCTCCCACTTTCAGTCAGTGAAACGTTAGTCAAACTGTTTATCCCTGATGGGGCGTAGTTCCATTGAACCAGCTCAGCTGCAATGAAGAATTTCCTCACTGTACCATTCAGAGGAGTGACAGAGTCTGTCTCCCCAGCACACACTGAAACATTGAACAGTGCCTGCATACCATCTGCACACAAACAACATTACTCTATCCAGCATGACACCACAGCTGGGTAGAAACTCAACACTCACACAGGTTTGCTGTGCTGTATATCTTAATCCTGCATAGTGCACACAAAGATAGGCCAAATGTCAGGCATTTATTTTTTGAGGCAAAAAGTACATGCCTGTGGAAATTGCACAGTGTTGTTCCAGTCTTGGTATTTCTGTCATCTTGTGATGGCACTTACTAAATATACTTTATCCAAGAATATACATACACAATACGGGAGAAATAGTCCTCTAAAATACAAAACTGTTTTCAGAATAATAGTCTGCTTAACATATCCAACAGGGAATGTTTAAAGAATAAGTATTTTAAAAAAGTATAAATCAAATTTTGTTACAAAGTTTATATATATATATATATATATATATATATATATATATATATATATATATATATATATATATATATATATATATATATATATATAGAGAGAGAGAGAGAGAGAGAGAGAGAGAGAGAGTCTCTATATAATATAAATGTAATGTAACTAACCTCCGATCATTTGTTTGCAAATATTTTTAATCTACTCAGTTGCGATATTCAGTCCGCACACACACCAACCACAAGTAGCCCTCGCACATTCTTCTCAACATCTCTGTTCTAATTCTAGCAAGTTGTTTGTCCAAACTTCTGACATATCTTTTATATCTTATATATATCTGTTATATCTTTTATAACAATGTGGAATTCTATTTATTTGGTAGATAAACTGTAAAATAGAGCTGAACATTTCTTTCTTTTTTTTCAGTCAAAATGTATGGGGTTTGTCTTATACACAGTATCTGGCTCTTCACGTCAAGATACTTTCAAATGAAACTTCCTCAAAGCTGAAAGTGTACCTTGCATATGGCTGTTAACTTGACAGTTCAGTAGCCATCTTCCTACTGTTAAGGGCTCCATCTCTGCAGTCACGAAAGAGGCAGGAAACAGGCTGACACTGTCGACACGATGTCCATGAATCAGCAACGTCTGCCCATGAAAATTTGCCGAGTGGACATCCACCTCATTGCCCATGCCAATAAAATGCCATGAAACTTTTTTGTTCTGGCACAACTCAATCCCAGGAAGGTTCCCATACACATATCCATTAATAGCTATAAAAGAAGATGAAGACTGTTATATTATGGATAGTATTAGTTTTCAGAATTTCACCTCTCTTTATGGTATTCAGGAAAACTGCCCCAAAGATTGGTATACAAAAAAACACTTACCATTCATCTGGTTAGAGTGCTGGAAGTCTGGGTCAGAGGGGTCAACATCAGCTGGCTCCAAACAGAAAGTTTGGATGTTTTCGTCTAGGTACCAGCTCAGGTTTTCATTCACCACACTGAACAATAGGAGGAAGTCCTTATCAACATCTGTCCTTCGTACCTGAGAGTAGGTAACCCCTGATGATACCTGGGAGTAGTTCACTTCAGAAACAGGCTGCAGGATTCCTGATTGAAACAGACCATGGATATTAGGGGTGTAATTGAACAGGAATACATTATTTGGATTGAACAGAATATGAACACAGATCCAAACAATAGGCAAAGTATTCAAGTGTTTTTTTTTTGTTTGTTTGTTTGTTTGGTTGCCTTTTTTTTGTTTGTTTGTTTTTTGTGGATCCCACTGAACAAAACCAAAAAAAAATTGTGTAAGCATGAGATTTTTTATTTAATGTGCAGGTTTCAGCAAAATTCCCACCTCAGCTACTCCAAAACCACACAAAAGACTTGAAACTAGCCCAAAATATTTGGGTATAGGAAAAGGTAGACATCTTTTTCCCTTTTTCCTCAGTCCTTTCTGGGGAAAAATGTTAACAGTGGTTTAACGCTCCAAAAAAGTAATTAATTTTTCAAGTACTGTAAAATTTGTATGTTCGTTGCAAGTTTATCCTCAGTTCTAAATGATCATTCTGCAATGCTATTCAAAAATCATCTAGGTATTATAATGAAATGCCACTTGAAGGATCCCATGAAAACTAGTGTGTCCCAGTTTTACAACATATCCTGATAGTGTGGCCAGAGAACATTTCTGATCTTTCTGGAACGCAACAAACCTAAAACACAAAGTAAATCTGGTAAAATGTTATTAGATGTTATTATTGTTGTCAACTGTAGCCTAAATAACAGTTTCTTGGGATTTGGGAAAGACTTCACTGTTTTGAAACAGTTAGCTTGCTTACTCAGTCATATTAGATAGAAAGCTTGTCAGAAAGTTCCACAGGGCATCTGGTTGAGAAGTAATGTTTAGCAAATTGCTGTTTGTTTGTGTGAATGAAGTGTCTTCTTTTTCCAGCAACCCTGGGTTTTTCAGTGTTTCAGTGTTCCCAGGGCATAATGCCATGGTTAAAAAAAAAAAAAAAAAAAAAAAAACACGCACACACACACACTTTGGTGTAGATCATGTCCGCTTCTGATTTAAATCTGAATATGAAAAGAGATATGAATATTTTGAGCACTGAACAGATACAGATAATGGCATTGTATTATACCCTTTAATAGTATACACTGCCCTCCAAAAGTTTGGAAACGCCTGAACAAAATAGGGTTTTTGGGCAATATCAGCATAAATCCTCTTTAGTTAGTGACCATTTTGCATTGATAATAAGGGACAACACAAACTATGAAAACATATTTTATTAAATAAAAAGTTTATGAACATAAACATGAACATAACATAGAAAAATACTCACATTTTGG
>CM040991.1:13836914-13905451 GCA_022985145.1 Pangasius djambal
CATCTTTGGGCAATCCTCCAGGAGGCTTGGAGTAATATATCAAGTCAATGTTTGAATAAACTGACTGCTCGGATGCCTAGTGTTGTCCCTTATTATCAATGCAAAATGGTCACTAACTAAAGAGGATTTATGCTGATATTGCCCAAAAACCCTATTTTGTTCAGGCGTTTCCAAACTTTTGGAGGGCAGTGTACATATGCCAAGGTCTTACTTAATGAGCAATGAATCCAGAGACACAAGCCAATATTCCAATTATTACCACTTGTCTATGGATATACATTGATTCAAGTGATCTGTTTAAATTTTATACCAATATGATATAAAAGTTATATTAGAATACTCAGTTATTAGCAGAATAAACAGTATTTCCCAAAACAATCACACAAAAGCCCTTCGCATGCTCCTATATCCCCCGGTGGCAGGTGTGTACACATACTGTAAGTGAATGGAAAGAATGGATGGGTGTAATATGCAATAACACCATTGTTTGGTGGCTGACAGTTGTACCTTTCTTGCAAGTCAGCAGGGCTCCTATGAGTCCAGAAGAGATGTCTCTGTAGGCAATCACATGTGAATGGTAAGCCCAAGTCAGACAGTTGGGATCTCCCTGACTGGGAGCAAACTCTGGCTTTACTGTCCATGTATAAGTATAATTTCCACCAGGAGGAACACCATCATCCTGCTTCTTTGCTCCAGAGGTCCCATCTGGATATAGGGCTCCTAATGCACAAAACACCCACTTAGTTCTTGTCAGAGTTTTGGTCCTTTTGTCTGAGTTTTTTGTTCCCCACTAGATGTCTCCCTGCCTTAGTTTTTCTTTGTCATAATTGGTTTCACCTGTGTCTTGTTCTGTGTAATTATGCTCTTCCTTTTCGCCTCTGTTCCCCACTTGGTTATTCTGTCAGGCATTGCTAGAACTGTGCCTTTTGTTTGACCCACCTTAGTTTTTCTTTGTTGTAATTGGTTTCACCTGTGTCTTGTTTCAGTTCTGTGTATTTAAGCTGTGTATTTAGCTTCCTGCTTAGTTATACTGTCAGGACCGGGGATCGAAGCCGGGTCTCCCGCGTGAGGAATGGACGTTTTACCGTTGAGCTACAGGGAGGAAGTGAGCCAAAGAGCAACAAGCTAGCGCCCTATCTTGTCTTATGTTCCCTGTTTCTCTAGTTTTGGACTGTTCTCAGTTCCCCTGCCTCGTCTCCGCTTTTGAGATCTTTTGCCTTCTTGTCTCTCACAGTTTTTGCCCTTGTGTCATTTTCTGAATTTTTAAATACAATTCTTGTACACCATCTCAGGCAGCGTTTGCAGAGCTGGTTTGCCGCTTCCCTGTAGCTCAACGGTAAAACATCTGTTCCTCAAGCCGGAGCCCCGGGTTCGATCCCCGGTCCTAACAAAATAACCAAGTGGGGAATAAAAGCGAAAACACGACTTAAATACACTGAACAGAAACAACAAACAAGTAAAACCAATTACAACAAAGAAAAACTAAGGCGGGGGGAAATAACAGCCAAAAAGACCAAAACTCTGACAGGTTATACTGTGAATATAGGTTCTCAATGGTAAAGGAAAAAATACTGAAGCTGAACACTTTACTGACTTGCAGTTTGCTTGGAACAAGATTGAATCATTGTTATTAGATATTAATCAGAGAATTAAACCAAATTTCAAAGTAAAATTAAACTGAGGGTTATATCATATTTTATCCTAGAGTTTAATATCAAATATTTCCTTTATCATGTAAAAATAGTTCTAACAACAAAAAGGCAGTTTTAGTGGAAGACAGAGCTTGGGTAGGATGAGTGCTGGGATAACAGTGGCAAATGTATATGTCTTGTACTTGTATAGTTTACATTCCTACACTACTTGTATCTCTGTAAAGGCAGCACTTATGACATATGGCCCAGCAGTAATAAATAAAAGAGATTAATGCCCTACTACTACTGCAAACCTAAGCCATGTGTTGACCCTTTTACCTGTTCTTACATCCCTGTCTAGAATCCTCAGAATTGGAAATTCTTGGAAATACTGCTTTATCTTATTCATAGTAACTAATTAAATGGATGGGCTGATAAAGTACATAAACATTTTATATCAACAGAATTTCCTCTGAGATTTATCTAAAGTATTTGGACTTAATGAATTGTTTTTTAGTTTAGTATTCATTGTTGCAGCTCTTGACCTGGGGAACGTTGATAAAGGAACGCTTTATAACACAAATTTGTTGTACAGTCATCATAAAGGCATTAATTTGAATGTTTCAATATGGAGCACACATATATAGTACTGTGCAAAGTCTTAGACACCCTATTTATTTATTTTTATTTTATGATTTCTACATTATTGATTCAGTACAAAAACATTTTAGATTTCCAAACATTAGTTTTCCAGCACAAAATTAAATGTTACAGAAAATTGTTTGTGTCAGTAAAGAAAGCATCATATTACATAAGAGACCACTTTTCAGACAAAAAAATATCGCACTTGTTTGTTTAGCACATTTGGAGGCCAAGTCAACAGCTTGAACTCTTTGTCATGGTCCTCAAACCATTGCTGAACAATTTTTGCAGTGTGACAGGGCGCATTATCCTGCTGAAAGAGGCCACTGCCATTAGGGAATTCCGTTGCCAAGAAGGGGTGTTTGCAAAAATTTTTAGGTAGGTGGTACATGTCAAAGTCAATTGCTGAAGAATAGAAAGGCTCCTAGAATGGATGAGACATCCTACTTAATCAACTCTGCATGCTCCTGCAACTGACCTGGTGTTTGGAATGCATTCCATCAACATGAAAGAAGGCTGTCATCGTGTCAGTTTTGAAGAAACTGTCGAGAATGCAACAACTACCGTGGCATCAGCCTATTCTCCATTGATATTTTGAGACTGGTTACCTAATGAGACTGATTAATTAAATTTACATCTATATTGCAGGTATATACCTTTCATTTCTAGTGCTTCCTCTATAATGAGACCCATTTAACCTACAACGGAATGACAAAGCAGATGTAGGTTGTGGGTAAAAAATAGGTTTTAGTAATACTGCATGTCTTTGTGTGTACAATAATGACTTTTGCTGTGGTTGTTTGTTTGTGGTACGGATTTCACTGGCTCTATGTCCTGCAGTGGCTGCTCTGACAGCGTGACAATTTAGATAGATAGATCCTAAGACTGGCTCAGTGCAAAATAGTGTCCCAGCACAGCGAAGAGCTATTGTATGGTGTGTTCGCTGTTGGTACAAACAATCTCCGGGACACAAAGGTATCTGTCGGTTTCAACCAGCTCAACATCCAGACCCATGATGGTAATGGAGCTGGTTGTAGTCCTCTTCCTCCTGTAATCCACCACCATCTCCTTGGTCTTGGCCACATTGAGGAACAGATAGTTCTTCCCACACCACTCCACAAAGTTGTTGACCAGGTCCCTGTACTCCTATTCCTGTCCATCCCTGATGCACCCCACCACCACAGAGTCATCAGAAAATTTCTGAAAGTGGCAAAGATCTGACCTATACTGAAAGTCTGCAGTGTACAGGGTGAAGAGGAAGGGAGAGAGCACAGTTCCTTGGGGTGCTCCAGTGCTGCTCAGCAGGCACTCAGACAGGCGGTTTCCCAGCTGTACAACCTGGGGTCTGTCTGACAGGTAGTCAGTGACCCAGGAGATCATGGACGTGTCCATCTGCATTTTTCTCATCTTTTTTCTCAGCAAGAGAGGTTGGATGGTTTTAAGCGTGCTTGAGAAATCAAAGAAAGTGATTCTCACTGTGGTGGTGTTGTAGTCCAGATGGGAGTGAGTCTTTTTCCACTAGATATATGACTGCGTTGTCCATGCCTACCTGTGGCTGGTAGGCAAACTGCAGGGGATCCAGGAAAGAGCTGACCTGAGGTCTCAGATGGAAAGCTTTAGTCGCTCCAGGATCTTCATTACATTTGATGTAAGGACTACTTGTCTATAATCATTCAGGGAGGAAGGAGTTGACTTCTTCGGAACAGGAACTAGGCAGGATATTTTCCACAGCTATGGCACTTTATCTTGTTGAAGACTCAGGTTGAAGAGGTGCTGAAGGATCCCACACAGCTGGTTGGTGCACATTTTCAGAACCCTGGGACAGATTCTGTCAGGCCCTGCAGCTTTCCCAAGTTTCAGCTTCTCCAACTGTCTCTTCAGTTGTGAGGATGGCTGTTAGGTGGGGGGTTGGGGGGGATCGGTAATTGGGGAAGGTAGAGGTGTGAGTCTTATGAAGAAGACTGTGGGATGAAGGGAGCTAAACAGTTGTGAGATGAGAAGGCGAGAATTGGTGTAGATGACAGGGTGGGAAAAAATGTTTGATCTTGGGGGGAGTTGGGGAAGAGTGGTGGTGAGAGAGTAGAGGAGATATTGGGGAAGGTGTTGTGCTGAAGAACAAATTCAGCTTTATAGACTTCCCCCATGGTTGTTCCTTTGCTTTGAAGGTGGTGACCTGCTCCATGCCAGCCCACGCTTCCTTTGCATTGTTCTGCTGAAGCCTACCTTCCAGTTTCCTCCTGTATGCTTCTTTGTTCTCCCTCAGTCTCACCTTCAACGCCTCCTGCACCCTCCTCACTGGTTCCTTGATCATTGGTTCCCGATCATTATTTTGAGCTCGTCCTTCTTATAGCCAAGAGACCTAATTTTTCCCATGATGATGGAGGGAATGAAGGGATTGTAGCATCTCTTCTTTGCATTTGTTTTGGATCCAGCTCTACATCCTCTGTATGGTCTCAGCAGTTCTTCAGGAATATTAAACCGCATTCCAGAGAGCGGTGCATATCTTTGGAGCATGAGCAACTTATAATGTGTGTACATGAAGCGACCTTCACTTTCCTTGTGGTTCTCCATTCTGAGCATATAGTGCATAATAAATAAAAACTATGTGAATAAACAGACTGCAACTTAGAAATAAGGAAATGAAGAGCTGAAGAACGAAAAGTGACATATGTAAGTAGAAAAACCTAATATAGGTAATATAGGTAAGATATAACGTCTCTCGAGACAGGAGCTGCTGTAATCAGCTGCCATTAGCATGGCACCATCTTGAAACTAGATGTTTTTGCATATAAATGCTATGATACTTCATGGTCTCATCAGTCTCAAGGAAATCAATTTTGCTACTGTAGGATGTTGGCTCATTATCAGGCTGGCTCAGTTCAATGTCCCACTGTCCAAAGGAGTAACAATGCCACTAACTGAGCTCCAACTTTATGGTAATATGACTTCCCCCATATTAGGTGTCACTGCAGTACTAGGAAAAAAATATTACTGACTTAGAGACAATAAAAGATAAAGAAAATGCCTAGTCATTTTCAAGACCTTATCATGTTTAGTCTAGATCATTTGAGTAAACTGAAGAAACAGGATATCCTACATAGAAGATAATGACTGCATTATGACGCAAAGTGTCTTTCATGATTTTTCACCGTACTGCAACCCTGTTTCCTTCAAGGGGAAGGGGTTTTGTTCTCAAGTACAAAAACAAACCAGTTACTGCTGTTGGCCCTGAGCATTATAAGAGAGATGAAGCTGATCTGCTGAATAAATGTTTCAGTATATTGACAAAGCCTTCATTCTGTTTTATTGCAGTTCAGTTTTAAAACCATATATTTTTACTGTATATTCAATGTGTTTTAAAAGGATTATGCAGACATATTTTACCCTCTGAGTCTTTCTCATAGTGGACTCCGTGCGTGTGAATTGAATATCTTCTGGAGGCAAAGTTCTTCAGGTGGATCACTATGACATCTTCAACCTCAGCCCGAATCACAGGTCCCAGGTAACCCAGCCAAGCGGGTTTGAGTATCTCCTGTGTGTATGTCGAATCCGTGTACTGCCTATATATGGCTTTCTTATACACATGGCCAATCCGATGGGGACCTTGAAGCAGGAACAGTGATGCATGTCTAGAACACAATCAACAGCACAATGGTTTCTAATACTGGTACGTTATATTATTTTCAGCATATAATAAGCATGAAAGAGAGGCATTGAAGGACATCAGTGCCTCTAAATGTGAAAGTAAATGTGGTTTATATAATTCTGTGTTCTTGTCCTGTATATTGTTACATATTTGACTTATATACATTAATAAGTCACTTATAAATATTTTGGGGCAAGAGAACGGGTAATCATGTCTACATATGTGTATTAATGGCATTAAAATGCAAAAACTGGCACTATTAGCCTGCATTGAATTGAAGGCTCAATGAACAACTCAGTGAACAACTGCACTGAGTTGTTCATTTGAAAGGGAACATAACAATGAATTATGCACCTGAAACTGAAATAGACATGTGGTTATGCATTTTAAATGGTCTTTAAATTGCATCTTTTTGATTAAATGAAATGGATTGCAAACTGATTATAGGAATAGAATCCAAGGGTGTAAGTATCCAATGGAGCATGTAAGTATTATTTTGAGGGTATTCATACTTTACTTTAGTGTTACTGAAATGGAATAATTAAGTACTAATTACATTTCCAAGAAACCTTTTTTTTTTTACTCCTTACATTTTATTATTTTATTTAGACCTTCAAATCTCTAAGGTCTTTTCTTCTCTCATCTGATCAATGACAGTATGCTTAAGAGTAACATTTTAACTTTCACATGACTGCATTTATTTTGTTTTTTGGTTAAATATCTTCACTTTTAATTAGGTAAGATTAACACATCATCTCTCAGCTACTTTCCCTTAAGTAGGGGATAATTTCTTAGTACTTCCTAAATACCCTACTTCCTTTTAGTTTTTAATGATACTAAGAATCTTAAATGTGCTAATTAATTTTGGGGGGAAAAAATACAAATAAGTTTCATACTATTCAATAACATATTGCCTTTTCAGTCATATCACATAGCACCTTATCTCAGTGTTTGTTTTTGGTAGGGCTGTGTGATATAATGATAGAATATTGATATATTGAGTCAAGCATGACATAATAAAATATCACGAAATAAATGACAAAATATTGAAACTCACTCATCCTGAGTAGCTGGTTTCCCGGTGATGCGGTTATAACTGCTTGGTGCATAATCCCAGTTCTCTTCTCTTATCCCGATAAAGAAAGTCCGTGTGATGCCTTCATTTTGTCCAATGAGAGTGCAAAAACCCATTAGACTAAATAAACACCACTGATTTATATGAAAGTCCATAGTGTGGACTGCAGCATGCCAGCTGTGAGGTGCACTGAAAGGTAAGAATGCTGAGCAGGGTGATAGATGAATGCAGAGTTCAGCCTATGTGAAACGTGAACCATCCCTAAAGTATGAGGAAACTGCGCTTCCCAGCACAGCAAGCACAGACCAATAAGAGAGAAAGCCGCCATAATAACATTTTCAACTGCTTAACGTTGTTTAAATACCTGACTTCATACTTTCCACATATCGACACTCAGGAACTCGGGGCACAAGGCGGGGGACACCCTGGACGGGGTGCCAACCCATCTCAGGGCACAATCGCACACACACTCACACACCATTCACTCTCTATGGACAATTCAGAGATGCCAATCAGCCTACAACTCATGTCTTTGGACTGGGGGAGGAAACCAGAGTACCTGGAGGAAACCCCCAAAGCACAGGGAGAAACTGTAAACTCACCACACACAGGACATATATATGTATGTATATATATATATATATATATATATATATATATATATATATATATATATATATATATATAAAATATAGATAGATAGATATAGATAGATATAGGTGATATAAGGTGTTCTACAATGACCAAATCAAAATCCTGATCTGAAACATCCAACCAACCTGAAGAACCTGGAGCAAATCTACCAGAAAGATTGGGTCAAAATCCCTTCCAAACAAATACAATAATGAATTTTGACTTTACTAATTTTGAAATTTTCTTTAAGAGTGTAATAGTTTGCAATTAAAATACTAGCTGGAACAGTTTGCATGTCATTTGTAATCCATACAAATCTGACTTTTACGGGGCTTGAACACTTTTGAAAGGCACTGTATCTATAAAGACCAATTTGCAAATGTGTACATACGCAGTTTTAAAGCATGCAAGCTCAGAGTTTGGATGTTAAGTTGCTAACTGTTAGCCATGTTAAACAACAAATTGTATATTGAAGTAACTCAACACCTTAAAAATAAATAGCGACAAAGAAAAAATGGCCTTACTGAATGTTCTGGGTCAGAGGTATGAATTGCCCCGAGTATGCGGGAATATCATCTAATAGATTGTTATATCACAAATCTCAAACTGGCCCATACAATACAGAGTGTCTAATTTCATTTTTGAGTAACTTGTATGAAAGAAACCTTGTAGGTAAGAAAACATGCAGATTATTTTCTATTCAACAAGAAGGCATTTCAAACAGTTATGTAGTCATCAACTCATTTTCAGTCCATTCCAAAAGGGAGTCACTTTTCCTCCTACATGTAATGAATAACACACAAAAGACAGTGTGGTTATACAACCCCAAAGATTATTTTCATATAACAGCACATCTTTTGTTATTCCACTTATACCACAGTGATTTGCCAATGATACAATGCAATACAATGTTTTATTTATTAATAAACATTATAACACATTTTCACAGTTTATAGTTAGATTTAACTAACTTAATTAAATTAACTTCTTTCAAGAGTTAGTTCCTGTTATATCATCACTGTTGTTCCTTCACCAGCATCTACTTTTCTTTCTCTCTCTCTCTCTCTCTCTCTCTCTCTCTCAAAAACCGCAGCTTGTCATTTTTGAGAAAAACCAGGTACTCCTAAAAATATGCTGGGAAACTTTGCAACTGACACTGGAGACTCCTTCAATAGATGTTAAATGAACATCTCCTAACAAAAATAATTTTTAAAAAACAACCAACACATTTTTTATTTGTTTATTATTACTCTTAGATTATGTGGCGCACTCACCATACAAGTCCCTATGTATGAGCTGTTACCGTAGAAACAACATCATATTAGAGCAAGCACATTACAGGTGCAACGGTCAATATTTTTAATTTCTTACTAGTACAAATAATGTGGCAAAATATGTAGAAATGATATAAAAAATAATAATAATGGTTTAAGCCACGGCCCCATCACAAGTGTAAATGAAAAAAGAGAAAAAACACTGTTTGGAGACTCGCCTTCAGGCACCAATTCATCATCTGTCCATCTTAGCGGGTGCAGACAGGTTTCTGTCCTGTGAGCAAAAACATCACTCTGTGCTTTGAAAAAAAAAACCCTTAATGACAAGACACACAGTGAAACCAGAATAAACACCAGCGGTGCTTTTCTAAGAAAAAAAAACTTACTTTATACATCAGTTAGTTAGTTAGTTAGTTAGCTAGTTAGTTTAGTTGTCTGTGTTTGCTACATTTAAAATTCCAATTCTAGCAATAGGTCATTACACTGAAACCATTACTACACCTACTACGGGCTGTCAATCAGTCACTCTATCGAGCTGTGGCTTCTTAAATGTAGCAATATATTGTATATTGTACAACAGTTGTTTGTTTTTGGGTTTTTTTGGTCATTGTGTCCTTCACACTCTTGGTAGAAGAGAAGTGCTGGTGTTTTGATTAGATTTGATAATATCTGATATTATGAAAAGACCATGTCTGTTTATTTATTAGGGAAAAAACTAATGGATTCTGATTCTGACTTAATACTGAAGCAGAGCACATAGTATAGTAAAGTCACTTGTTGTTGATTTGTTTATTTGTTTGTTTAGTAAGTCCTTTCAGGCAATTATTTTGAGATTGCAGACTGGTCAGATTGTCAAAAAAAATTGTAACTCCTAATATTTTCCATTTAGCTCCTAAAGTTTAGAAAAGCCTTCCTGACAGTGTTCGGGGCTCAGACACAGTCTCCCAGTTCAAGCGTAGATTAAAGACATATATCTTTAGCCAGGCATACACTTAATACATACCATAACCTTGTACTTCAGTACATCTGATTAATTGCACATTATGATTTAGTGCTTGCTAAATTCCTTTCCACTTGTATCCCTTCTTCTGCCTAACCCGAGGCACATAGAGATTGTGCCAGCTCCAGTAGACAGAGGCCAACCCTACGAGGATCCTGAGGCATCCAGTGATGGACCAGCTCCAGCTGGTTTCTGCCTCGTGAGGATTTGGGTATTTTAAGCAATGCTGCCTATGTGGACTTTGAGGAAGACAACAACCTCCAAATCAATATACACATAAAACGCTACATGACTATACATAAATGCAGAAAGGACATTGTTCTGTCGCACTCTCCAGTGTCACCCAAATGAGGATGGGTTCCCTTTTGAGTCTGGTTCCTCTCAAAGTTTCTTCCTCATATCATCTAAGGGAGTTTTGCCACAGTCGCCTCAGTCGCCTCAGGCTTGCTCACTAGGGATAATTTTGCCTGACGTCTAGGACTGTTTGCATGTTTTTGTTTGTTTGCATGTTTTTCTGTTTCTTATGTTCTGTAAAGCTGCTTTGAGACAATGTTCATTGTTAAAAGCGCTATACAAATAAAATTGAATTGAATTGAACTGAATAACTGTAGTGATTTTTCTTATTGTTTTAAGAAATGAGAAGCTATACCCACTCTTGGAAAAGTCTGAGGATTATTCAATCTCACTGGAAAATGTGTTAGTATTGGACATGTAACAGGTAGGTGTTACTGTGAAATAAAATAAGAGCCTTTCAGGTTCCAGACATGCAAATTCAGGCCACATCACACCAGTTTACCAGGAAAAGGAGACATTCTTGAATATGAATTTCTTAATAAAGGTAAAACTATAGGTGCTTCTATTCTCTTTTCTATTGTCTAATGACATTTTGTATGGAACTGCTGTTTTATTGTTCAATACAAAAAAAGCATTTATGGCCTGGGATACTTGAGCTTTGTATATACCTATCCTCCTCTGTGGTATTGAAGTTCTGGAGCTCCCAGGTGCGATTTGGTGAGTAGTTCCACTCTAGCTCTTCTGCAGAGATAGTCGTAGTAGTGCGCTGTGGGAGCAGAGGGAGGAGCAGACGAGCTCTGTCCACAACTCTTCACTCTGTAATGGTCACCCACTCAAAAGCCCTGTATTCACACACAACCAGACACACATGTATATATAACATATGAACCACCCACAGTTCAACAGGCCAGTGGGTTTAACTAATGCTCTTATACACATCAATGCAGAGCAGCTCAAAGTCTTAGTATTAGTCGAGCTCTAGTGGTTAAGTAGGTGAAGTACAACAAGACTGGAACGATTTATTTATTCTTTGAACCCTCCTTCCATTCCCACCCATGTATCTTGCAGTTGTAACTGTAATTATTTGTAACGGGTTTTCTAAGTCACATAATATACTTGTGCTGATGCCATTAAACAATAATTTTTATCATGTTCTACATATTTTCCAGGTTATTTGTACTAGTACAAAATTGCTCCTTTAAGCCAAAACTAAAATTTTAGCTGTGGTTAGCATTAGTATGCTGAGCAGTGGTGGCTTGTCCACAGGGGCAGGTGGGACACCATTTATATCAGCCATTCAACAAATATTAATCTCCATATACTCCATTTATTTTAAATTCTGTTGAAATAATTAATAATAATAGTGACCAACAATTTAAAAAATGTTGTTGATTGACAGATTTTCCTTTGATTTTCTCTTGTTTGTAGATTCCCCACTTAGCTTCCATAGAGTTATTATTACACCTAAGTGGTCAAAACGGAACTGCAACAAGCGCTAATAGTAATCCACAGGGGCAGGATCTTTCCTGCCCCGTGTTCATGCTGTGAACATTATGAGAGGAGGAGTGGACAGGACACTTAATGACAGGGTTGCCAGCTTAGGCTAGTTTAAAATAACTCTGAGATCTTATTTTATAGTAAATAATCTAATAACTCCACAAAATGCTAACATCCAGACAGTATGTCTGTGATGTACTGAACCGTTTGTAATGTAAGACCTACTGCAAATATTGGGAGAGTGAAAAGGGAATTATGGAGTGGATAATGTCCATACACCAGAAATACATTTGAAATATTTGTTTCCCTATGGAAATCTGAGAAAAAAGTCTCCCTTTTCCAATGTCCAAATTTTGGGGCTAGTTTCAGGTCTTTTATGTGGTTTTTGAGATGTAGTTGGGCTTGAAATGTTGCTGAAACCTGTTAACCCTGGTTAATGATATTACCTCGAACAAAGTTGAAGGTACATTTATAACCACTGAAAATGAGCTGCTAAACTTTATGCTAGATAAAGCATATGTTGTCGACTCTCAACTTCTTATTATGGGGTTACTCTAAACATTTACTAGATAGTAGCCTATAGTATAAGTCAGGGAGACAGCCCCTAGACTTAATTTTGAAAGACTAACTATCAAGAGTAAAAAGCACAGACGTAAAATATACAGTATATACAATCTTGTCCAGCCTTCTAACTGACCAATGTGCCACCTTTTTATATGAAATAATTTATAGTTGGATCAGGAAATATTACATAAAATTTCCTGAGTGCACAGTGCTAAATTCTTCCCTTTGTCTACTTAGAATCTTTTGTTCTGCATAACAAAGCACATCAGTCATGCTGTTGGAAAATAATGCAAATTCGTGTCACGTTCACCAATGATTAATTTCACACTTGCAAAATTTCCACTGGACATCTGCAACTTTGGTTCTGGTGAATTCCACTAAATTTCTGTAATTGAATTTTTGCTTGTTAAATTAATTCCCTCATTCATCATCAGTAGCTGCTTTATTCTGGTGGATTTATCGTGGTGGATACGGACTCTATCTCTGGAACACTGGGAGTGAGTTGGGAATACACAGTCTATTGCATGGTAACATGCACACACTCATTCACAACTAGGGGCCATTTCAACTGGTCAATCCACCCATTGCATGTGATTGGACAGTAAAACTGGAGAACCTGGAGGAAACTCACACAGGCAGAAAGAGGATCATGTGGGAACACAGACAGTGAACTCAGGATTGAACTTGAGGTTGATCTTGTGTGGGGGATAACAATAAAAAATGTTGTGAAATAAATGGCAAAATATTGAAACTCACTCATCCTGAGTAGCTGGTTTCTCAGTGATGCGGTTATAACCGCCTGGTGTATAATCCCAGTTCTCTTCTCTAATCCCGATAAAGAAAGTTCATCTGATGCCTTCATTTTGTCCAACAAGAGTGCAAAAACTGATTAGACTAAATAAACACTACTGATTGACATGAAACTCCATTCTGTAAACTGCAGCGTGTCCTCAGTGAAATGCACTGAAAGTGAAGTGGATAATGATGAGGGAGGTGACACATGACAGCAGAGTTCTGCCAATGAGAAAAGGAACATCCCAAAATATGAGGAAACTGCAAGCTTCCCAGCATAACGATGCAATTAACAACTTACATGTGAAAAAGCACATGCAGAACAATCACCAATTTAATCATAGATTGTAATTTATTCATGGTGCAGAGTAATCCTGAATCCTTTTTTGTTTTGTTTAGATTTTTTTTCCATTTCATTTTTTTGTTATATCATAGTAATGTGGTATGGTATATGGTTATTATGGTTTAACCATAATTCTATAATTTAATTAAGGAATACCACATGACGGGCTGTGCGGTTATAGGGAAATAATTCCACGCAGAGGTGTAATACAGCCCAACGCAGTCCGAAATGCATTATTCCACTTATACCACACCAATTTGCCAAAATTACAAATTGTTCATTTATTAATGAATCACAGCTTGTGCTTTTTAACAATTTATAGTTACATTTAATGTTATGGAACGTCCATGAGACAAGTTAGTTCCTGTTATTGCATAGGTTTAAGCAGCTCTAAACAGTTGTTTCCTCACAAACTCTTGTGGCAACAGTTAGGGGAAGGTCTACATATGGGTTTTATGGTCAGGTGTCCACAAACTTTTGAACATATAGTGAATATCAAGGTCGCAGCAAGGTCAAATGTCTGGAATAGTTGTTCTTCAATAATTTCCTTCCTGTTTGTCATACAGAGATGTTATTTACATGTTCGGGATCTCAAGGCCCCTTTTTGGCTAGCTATGATTTTTCAGATAAACCGAGTAGATTTTGGAATTGATCCAAACAGAGTCAAGGTCACAGCAAGGTCAAAACAATTTCTTCAGTAGCTTCTTTCCTGTTAAAGTATATTTTAATGGTATTTCTGGCAAACAAATAAGTAATAAGAAGAGCTATACTTGACATCCCCATCAGCTGGACAATGGCCGCTGGCGTGAAGTTTTACTCTGTTGTGGTCGTATTTTTGTATTATTGACAGCGCTCCGCCAGGTGGCAGCACTGACTCCGTTGTGTAAATTAGGATCTCAAAACGTCGCTGAAGAAGTAATTCAACGAACAGGGAAGATGGTGGATTTCGAGAATTATTTAGGCTTGTTTTTGGCGCCTTGCAGAAATAATTCGCATTAACCCGCACGTTCCACTGCAGCTGTATTTGTTGCCGCGTCGCAATGTTTAAGAAAGCCAAAAGGTGCAATTTCAGACGCCGGAACGACTCTGACGACGAGGAAAAAGAAGAGGTCCAGGATGAGCCGAGTCAGGAGGTGCTGCAGCCGCAGCCATGCGGGCCTGGAGGAGACAGCTCACACACACCCGCCGCAGAAACGCTTACCGCAAATACTGCTGTCAATAGTCATGGAAATGGAGTTCAGAGGGGAGCCATGAAGCTTCCTAAAGACAAGAAAAAGAAGAAGGAAGGCCGCGAAGAACCTAAAGCTAGCTTACTCAGCTTCAACGACGAAGAAGGTATAATAGATAAATAGCAGGACTGAATTCTAAATGACTCCCTAAATATCCTTTAAGTGCACTACATAGGTTACAGTAATGAATATTCCATGTTCGGTATAAGTGCATTTCTATAAGGAGCCAGGAGCTGTTTGGGATTCAGCCTGTGTACTACAAAGCTAAACAGCTAACTAACATTAGCGTCTGCATTACGCAGCTGCAGAATTATTGGCACCCATCGTGAATATACACAACACATGCAGTGAGAGGTCAATTTGAACTTAAAACGTATAGGCTGGCCAAATTATTGTTGTTGTTTTTTTTTTTTTTTCAACAAAATACCAGGTCCAAAATCATCTGGAGATGATAAATGGAGAGAATAATAGTAGTGTGTAACAAAGACAGTTGTAGATCCTGGACTACTCTTCCTGCACAACATTTATTTTGTGTTCCTGTGGTCACTGTTGATTGAGATGCTTGTCTTTGGTCATTGTCTTGAAGGATCCATGCACAGTCAAATTGTAACCTACTGGCAGAGGTAACCTAACAATATCCTGGTACCTGGTTAAATTAATAGACAATCCAGTCTTCACAAAGTCCCCTGATCCCCCAGTTACAAAACAGTCCCAGAACATGAGTGATCCACTGTTATGTTTTACATTGAGTATTTATGCTTTATTAATGCCAGTTCATGAATGTAGTCCCCATTTTTCACTGAACATGTTGATGGAATGAAGGTAGGGGTGGACAAATCATAAATGTATTAGATAGCCCACCGGGCAACTGAAATGGACCTGACATGTGCCCTGTCATATATTTTTGATGCCCAGAAACCTAAATGAGTAAAATGTAGTAGTTGACATAATATAGTAGTATATGGTGAGTTAGTTAGCTAGTAAAGTGCATTAATATAGGTTAAGAGTAACACATGAGTTTGATTATTTTGTTCTAATGTTCTTGTTCTAAGTTTCTAATGTAGCACATCATGTTTGCACCCTCAGCAAATTCAGCAAGCCATTGGCGAAGGTTTCAGCTATGAGACGTGGTGTTCTGCACTCATATCACATGTAAAAAATTATGTGCGTCTGAGCAGTAGCCGGGGCTTTTACTTGTTGAAGATGTGTTGGGTCATGATGGTAATGAGAGTGGTTTCTTCAACAACCGGCAGTATATGGCCCAGAGCTTCACCTGCAGCATAGCTGTTTTTAAGGCGAGGCCAGGTCTAACCAAATGTTAGGAAGGAAAAGAAAAATGTACCTATACACATTGCTGTGTCCTGCTCAAGTATGGATGTGAGCAGTTCTGATGCAGAAAGCATCTCTCCTTCAGAGTCATTTGGATCATTCCAGCACGCCCAAGTAGAGGGAAAGTGGTGGGACTCTGTTCATAGGTTTCCTCCTCTTCATAGGTTTCCTCCTCTGCCTTTTTGTACACATTTATTGTTTCAACCATGTAGGTTTTTCTTATCCTTCACTTCCATCAATTCCATTTCATAATTTCTCTGCTCTTCCTTTTCCATCACTTCTGCCTTGTCTTCTCCTGCTCTCAAGGGACCTTTTAAAATTTTAGAACACAGTTCCAATTTCTCAGAGGCTCCTTGCATTGCTGTGAAGATATTAACTGAACCATGTCAATTTTTTAATTCTCATTATTTGCTGTATCACCAGTTAATGCTTGTCTTTGCTCATCTCTGCTGAATAATTTTCTTAGATAAAAAGCAGCACGTTTAGTCTAGTGTCAATTGTGTGATATAATCTTAGAACTAAAAGTTCTGTGATGCTATAATGGACAGCTCACTTACTTCATCTTCACAGAGAGGTTCCATATACACTAGACTTTTTGTTCTCTATAGAAACAAGGTGCTAATATGAACCACAGAAAAATTAAAAGAAGCAGCAAAGCTTCACAAAGTAGGTGGCATTTAGGCTTGTAAGCCGTTGATTGTATGCCCTTGCAGTTAAGGAGAGAATGTCCAGTAAATGTCCCAAAACTAACAAACTCTGTGGTAAAAACTTTCCACTGTTAGAGTGGTTGTGGCCATGGATGGTGTGTTTTAGTTTTTGCTCTTTATTTCATTACTTGAAAAGCCATCAGTCTCTTTTGAGTTGAAAGTTCTGTGGGTTTCCTATTGTGATGGATGAGAAGGATTTTACATGTCCACAACCTCACAGTTTGTAAAGGCATCAATAGAGTTGATATTTGTAAATATTCTTTATGTATGGGTATCAGTAGCTTTGTCAATAGTTTACCATGCTTTGACAGAAAATTCCAGTTGTTTAAAAGAAATTTTTTGGTTCAGTGAAAACCTGCCATACATAGTATATACGTTTTTGTAGCATTGTTGTTTATTTTCTTGAAGGGTAGCAATTATTCAGTTTACAGTAGCTAAATTTGTAGTGGAGCTGAAGCCTCTCAAGTCTTAACCTGTTATAAAATGCAGATATTTGGTTGTAGAATGTTAAAAAGCATTTGGAGCTTTTGACTATTTAATATGGCTATTTTACCTGTCAGTCTTCTGTGTTAACCAAGAAGCTGATAATTACTTTTACTAAATTAATCTGCAATTATTGTTAATTAGTTAAAGCTGTTATAACTAACAGCATTTAGTCTATAACACATTTTGTCCTAAAATTCAAACTGTTTTTCTGAGTAGTAACTCATTTTTGGTTATAGTGACCTGTTTACCTTCTGATTCCAGAGGACACTGAAGTGTTCAGAGTGAAGAAGTCCAATCACAGTAAGAAGATTGTCAAACAGCTCAAGAAGGAGTACAGAGAGGAAAAGAGCAGCCATGTTGTGCAGGAACAGACACGCCTTGATGGTACGTAACATAAGGTTAAATTCTCAAATCAAGTCACCATTTTATATACACTGATCAGCCATAACATTAAAAGCACAGACACATGAAGTGAATAACATTATCTCGTTACAATGGCATCTGTCAATGGGTGGGATTATATTATATATACTGCAAGTGAACAGTCAGTTCTTGAAGTTGATGTGTTGGAAGCAAGAAAAATGGGCAGGCATAAGGATCTGAGCGACTTTGACAAGGGCCAAATTGTGATGGCTAAACGACTGGGTTAGAGCATCTCCAAAAACGGCAGGTCTTGTGGGGTGTTTCCGGTATGCAGTGGTTAGTACCTACCAAAAGTGGTCAAAGGAAGGACAACTGGTGAACTGACGACAAGGTCATGGGCACCCAAGGCTCATTGTTGCTTGTGGGGAGCGAAGAAGGTGGCCTGGTCTGATGAATCATCGCTTACCTGGGGGTAAAAAAAAAAAAAAGACCCTGATGGTATTCCTAGTTTGTGACCTAGTGAGCCAATATAGGAATGTATTTTTGATAGACTTCAAAGCACTATTGTAAGTCGCTCTGGATAAGGGCGTCTGCCAAATGCCATAAATGTAAATGTAAATGAAGAGATGGCACAGACCACTGCCGCATGGCACCAGTATGGCAGTGGCCTCTTTCAGCAGAGTAATGTGCTCTGCCAAACTGCAAAAATTGTTCAGGACTGGTTTGAGGAACATGACAAAGAGTTCAAGGTCTTGCCTTGGCCTCCAGATTCCCCAGATCTCAATCCAACCTAGCATCTGTGGGATGTGCTGAACAAACAAGTCTGATCCATGCAGGCCCCACCTCCCAACTTACAGGACTTAAAAGATCTGCTACCATCCTGGTGCCAGATACCACAGCATGTCTTCAAAGGACTTGTTGATTCCATGCCTTGATGGGTCAGAGCTGTTTTGGTGGCACAAGGGGGTCCTAGAAAATATTTGGCAGAATCCATTCATCCATTTTCTTCTGCTTGTCTGGGTCACGGGGGCAGCAGTCTAAGCAGAGATGCCAAAACCTCCCTCTCTCTAACCACCTCCTCCATGGGGATACCCAGACACTGCCAGGCCAGATGAGAGATATAATCTCTTCATCCTAGACTGATGCCCGAACCACCTCAACTGGCTCCTTTCAACACAGAGAAGCAGCAACTCTACTTTGAAAACACCCCCCCCGAATGTCCGAGCTCCTCACCATATCTCTAAGGCTGTGCCCAGACACCCTGTGAAGGAAGGTTATTTCAGCCACTTGTATCTGCGACCTCATTTTTTCAGTCACTACCCAGAGCTTGTGACTATATGTGAGGGTTGGGATGTAGATTGACCAGTAAATCGATAGCTTCGCCTTTCAGCTCAACCCATCCCAGCTGTAAACAGCATGGGCAAGGCCTTGTTTCCTCCACCTGATGGTTTGCCAGAATCTCTTCAAGGCCAAACAAAAGTCATTTTCCATGGACTCACCAAACTCCTCCCATACCCAGGTTGTTGCTTCCACAACTGCAGTTGCCACACTCTGCTTGACCACACCCCCACCCCCGGTATCTGTCAGTTTATTCTGGAGCCCCACAAGGTAAACAACCTCGAAAGGCCTCCTTCTTCAGCCTGACAGCTTCCCCTGGTGTCCACCGGTGGGTTTGGGGATTACTGCCATGACAGGCACTGACAACCTTACAGCCACAGCTCAATTCTGGTCTGGGACATCTCTCATTCCAGTTCAATGTCTCCAGCCTCTAGGTTTCACTGTCTTTACCACGTGAGCGTTAAAGTCCCCCTGATGAGCTATGGAGTCTCCTGCGGGGGCACCCCACCCAAGGACTCTAAGAAGGCTGAATGCTCAAACTGATGTTCGGTGTATAAGCATGAACAACAAAAAGATTCTTTCCCCTGACACAAAGCTGAAGGGAGGAGACTCTCTTGTTCACCAGGGTAAACTTCAACATACCAGTGCCGAACTGGGAGTTTATGAGTACGCCCACTCCTGCTCTGTGCCTCTCACCCAGGGCAACTCCAGAGTAGAGTCCAGCCCCTCTCCAGGAGTTTGGTTCCAGAGCCTCTGCTGTGTGTTGAGGTGAGCCTGACTATATCTAGACGGTATCCACCTCCTGCACTAGCTCCAGCTCCTTTCCCACCAGAGAGGTTACATTCCATGTTCCCAGGGATCAGTCCACCAAAGCCTTTTACTGCCACTCAATCCACAATGTACCAGACCCTTACAACTCCTCCTGCAGGTGGTATGAATCACTTTCCTAGGACCAGTTTACTTTGGGAGTCCCTACCAGGGGTTACTCAACCCCAACAACATAGTTCCTAGGATCAGTGACTTTAACCATGTTAAGGTGGCGATTCATGGAAGGGATATGGTGGAATTAAATTCACTTTAAGACAGAGACAGACACTTCATCAACTTCTTTTCTTCATCAAATGATTTCTTTATAGCAATACTCATTTGCCGGGGAGACTGACCCAGATCATCTCCACCAGCATATAGGAAAAAGAAAAAAAAAAAACAAAGATTTTATTTACCTTTTCATATAGATTGGTTATTATAGACAAAGAAGTCATATTTCACAGTACAGGTGGAGTGTGCAACAAACACACTCCACCTGTACTGTTGCTTATCCATTAGACCAGTAGCTACTTTTCTATCTTTCTTCACATTCCTGAGCATCCCTATATGCAGCTCCTTACACATACACATACACATACTTACATGGAATGGTGAAAAAAAAAAAAAAAAACATTGAGTATGCGACACTTCTGTGGGTGGAAATGCCCAGGTTGGTTCAAGCTGTCAGGAAGGATACAGTAACTCAAATAATCAGTCTTTACAGCCGTGGTATGCAGAGAAGCATCTCAGCATGCATATACCTTGAGGTGGATGGGCTACAACAGCAGAAGACCACATTGGGTTCCACTTCCGTCAGCCAAGAACAGGAATCTGAGGCTATCATGGGCACTGGCTCAACCCAACTGGACAGTCACCTGGTCTTATTCCAGTCTTCAGCTGTCCTGTTTCAGTGAGTTTGTGCCCATGAAAGCCTCAGTTTCTTGTTCTTAGTTGACAGGTGTAGAACCTGATGTGGTCATCTGCTGTTGTAGCCCAGCTCTTCAACAAGATGTTTTAGCCTGAAGACCCTGTGTAAACTCTAGAGTCTGTTGTGTGTGAACATTCTAATAGATCAGCAGTTTCTGAAACCAAGCCCATCTGGCACCAACAACCATGCCATGGTTAAAGTCACAGAGCTCTCATGTTTTTTATTCATTCTGATGTTTGATAGGAACACATTGAGCATGTTAACTGCTTTGTACAAAATGTCAGTTTTTAGAAAAGGATGCAAAAAAGAAGCATTTTCACTATTGGTCACAGACTTTTGGACCTGTGTGAGAGATATGATATAACTGCACTATGGTACTGTGGTCAGTGTGTGTATATACAGCTGGGCTTTGTTATTTAAAAGGTGTTCAGTGTCTGTCTGGAGCCGTTGTTAAAGAGGAGGCAGTGGACAGCAGAGGCAGCAGTGAACAAGGCGAAGGTGAGATGGAGGTGGACAGTAATGATGAGCAGGATGAAGAGAGTGAAACCAGGCGGGGAGGAAACTTCTCTCAGACTCTGTCCGCCCTCAGCTCCCTCAGACCAGGTTTGTTTTGTGTATTTTTTTTAATTTGTTGAATAATAAGCTTTATGCTTCATGCTGTATTCAGGAAGTGGGTGTATAGACATTTGGCAATTCAATTCTTTCTGCAGGTGAGATCCCAGATGCAGCCTTCATTCACGCGGCCCGTAAACGGCGGCAGATGGCACGGGAGCTTGGAGGCGATGCTCCACTTGTGGAGACGGATGTGTCAAGTAAACGGCTGGTCCGTGAGGACGAGCAAGGTGGAAGTGATGATGAAGATGAGAAGAGGATCGTGTTCAGTGGTGTCAAGCAGAAGAGCCAGCGTCAGAAAATAGCTGAGGAAATTGGTAAATGTGCTGTATTGTTGTGTACAGATGTTTGCTGGTGTAATAGGTCTCTGATAGGTTCTATAATGGGTTTTCTGAGGTTGGTGAGTCTAATAATCTCATGCATTGGTGTGCATGTGTGGCCTTTGAATCTATTCTGATTTGGTGTTTAGGGTTCATTTCAAAAAGATAGAATGTTCTTTGAAGATGTTGGTTAAATAAGAGATTGGTCAGTTGTAAATGTGAAGTGTTGAATGTAATGATGTGTGCGTGATGCTGAAGGTATCGAGTGCAGTGATGACGAGGCCTTGAATACTGAAGGTCATGATGAGGAAGTCAGTCGCTGGGAGCAGGAGCAGATCCGGAAAGGCATTAGCATCCCTCAGGTAAGCTCCCTAAATTTATTTTCTGTCCAACTGCTTTCTCTTTCCCCAGATGTTGTCAGACACATACTTGTTTTATTCTGAGCAACAAGTAAGTGATAATGAAAACATGCATGCTTAAGTCATCACACAGTGACTAAAAAAATACCTACATTTCTACATAAGCTTTCATATGTGTTACAAGTAACAGTACATAGAGCTGCACAATTAACTGTATTTTAATTGGGAATACAATTAATGGATTATTTTAATTAGGCTTATTTAATGGTAATACTGAAGGGCTAAAATTTAGATATTGATTTTGTTTGCATTAAATCCCAAGCTTCCTATTCATATTCTGTAATTGTTTATTTGGTTTCATAATATTTGTGTCCATTTATTTTTAGTCTAATTACTTGTAGTCTATCAAGAAACTCAATTAGTGGGACTATTGAGCTTGTCCTGTCAAATATTTATACACTTGAAGAAACGAGGTTAACTAGTTTTCTGAGATGGGCTTTGCTGCAGAACCAAAAGCCCAGGGGGTGGTGCTGGACATGAGCCAAGTCCTCCTATAACTCGAAACACAGAAAGATTAGAGCTATGCCAAAAATACTCCACAACACAATTCTACATTTAACAGCACACTTATCCATGAAACACGTGCGTGAAAAACAGTGTGAAACACACTGAGGTGTCTCTCTCTCCGCTGGACTTTTGCTTCGACTCTGCCCAGGGTAGGAGGATAGGAGTTGCTGGATCAACTCTGGCTCCACCCCTTGGACTTTTGGTTCTGCAGTGAAGGGGTACTTGAGTTTTCTTGCTTTAGTGCCTTTTAACTGTTTATATACCAAATACAGCAGCATGATGCCACTTTCCTAAGCCCTATTCCTAGAAGCCAGCTTGAAGACTTTAATTAGTAAAATTAGATGTAAGTTAATTTGCTGAACCTGTTAACTCCCACTTGCTGCTTGTTAGGTCCAAACCAGTCAGCCAGAGGAGGTGAACATGTATTACCAAACTGGCTACGAAAACCAGCAGTATGCAGCATCATATAGCATGCCATACGGATACACAGCGCTCGGGCCAGAAAGTGTAAAACCTATGAAAGCGGAGAACACTGTGCCCTACCCAGTCCCCAGCAGCAGCCTTACTCCTATCACTACAGCTCTGGTAAAGAAACGGCTCATGGACAGGTAGGCTCAGAGCGACTCGCTCTTCCCCATTTCCCCTGTCTACTTTAATCTGACACCCACGCCGAGTAAAACACAACCATATTCAATACATATAACTGCTCTGTGTCGGAATGCAGCTACAACCCAATAAGAGAGTGACATGTCAACACCACTTGACGTAACTCAAAGCGGTAAATGATTCTCTGGAACTGTCACCTTTTCACCTGTGGGTTTTCCTCCTTACGTGTCTATTCATTCTTAGAGGCTGGAATTGAGAGAGAGTCTACAGTATGAAATGATATATATAACTGCAATCTACAGTAATGTTTGGGTTTATAAGTAAGCATCTGATAAGCTTATTTAATGCAGTTGATAAAAAATTACACAAGTACATCTCCAGTCTGCAGTCTGGTTCATGTCAGATGTTGCACATAAACTGTGTACCTCAGTAAAAGATATTTATTAACATCTGTATACAGAGATTTAGGAACTGCTTATTATTATTATTATTATTATTTACATTATTATTTACATATTATTTACATAATTTACACAAAAGCATTAAACAAATTAAACAACTTGTTTACCAATGCAGGAGCATAACATGCTTAACATGAATTAAAAAACAAGTATACGATAAACCGCGTACTGAAAGAAAAAAAATTAAATGCCGTGATGTACGAAGTAGTCCAACTGTGGAACGATTTTATTTTTTGCTGTGGATACCAAAGTATCAAAGTCTGGTGATTACAGGTTTATTTATTTATTTTTTTAATTAAAGGTACTTTAGGTAAGATTAGTCTTTCTTTTTCCCAAGATTAGGTCTCTAACGGTTAGGTGGGTTTGACATTTGAATGATTTTTTTTTTTAAATCCTTAATCCCCCATTCCTGCCCATGTTCATTAAGCTCCGCCTCCAGGATCTTGGGTGACTCGTAGACTGTCTGTAAAATGACTGACAGGAGGCACATCATTACTTACTCCATTGTTTGTCATGTTCTGCATAGCAGGTTCCATATAGCTTCTTTTTGCACAAGTAAGGAATTAAAAAAATCGACTATTGCAACTTTAAGGGGAAGCTTTATTAAGCAGTTTTTTTCCCCAGATATGTGGCAAGCAAGAATAAGAAAGTAATGAAGCAAAAAACTGGTGTAGCCACTATTAAATAATTATACGACCAACAAGACCACAAGCTGGTCTCTTTTGTTTTCTATTCATAGATGTTCATAGATTTTGTATCTGGATCTGAGGTATTTTGAATATACTATATTTTCATGTGCCCAACTGCACTGGGATTTCTACCAACCCACATGTTTCCAATCTAAATGATTTAGCTAATAAACGGTTTAGCTAAATAAATATTGATGGATATATAAATATCAGAGCCTGGCATGTTAGATTAGAGTAGGAACTAAAGTTTGCAGTTTGTCAGAGCTACAAGAACGGGGTTGGACAAACTTGATGTAAACGTGTGGAAGTGTGTGAGTAGAAGTCACAGGCTCAGGTGTATCACACTGCTCTGAGCTGTGGGCCCTGATGCATGTCTCCTGTATGCCAGGCTGAGCTCCACGCGTCAGGGCCGCGATGCCAGCGCCCGGCGCTATGAGCAGATCCAGGAGGAGCTGCAGGCTTCCGACAATAGCATCCTGCAGCTGGAGGACTCCTCTCAGCATGCCGCTGAGAAATATAAATTCTTGCAAGAAATGCGAGGGTATGTTCGAGACTTGCTTGAGTGTTTCAGTGAAAAGGTAAGAAAAACCTTAGAGACTGTTCTTTTTTCCCCCCACCATGTAAGCTTGACTGCTGATGTTATTTTACATTTTTTTTGTAAATATATTTTATCCTTTCTATTATGCAGTATTGTTGGGACTAACCATAAATATCACAATTTGATTAATTGCATGGAATAAAGTTGTCATAGAATTTATTCGCCATATACGTTAATGTATATTAGGGATTTGTCTCAGTGTTTATTGTGTCTGTGTGTGCGTGTGTATGTGTGTTTGTGTGTGTATATAATTTTTATAATTTGTGTTTTATATTACACAAAAACCTCATATAGAATAATATATCTTATAATAAATATTTATTTATTTATTTTATTTTTATTTATTTATTTATTTATTTATTTTTTACTTTTTCAAGTGTGAGACTTTTAAGCCCCCTCGCAATTATTTAATTAATTAGGTCCACCAGAAATTTCAGTAGATACATTAAATAAGCATCGACATTTGACTAGCCTTTTGAATTTTTCAGCTACTGCACTTGGTGTATTGTTGAGTAATGATGATAATCTGAAGTTCGTTTTTCCACAGCAGATCAGACTGAGAGTGGGGCAGCAAATATCGCACTTCCCTCAGCTGTGCTCCTCATAGCACCTTGTTAACACCACGTGTTTGATTTCAGCTCGAAAGAGGACACATGAGGACTTGTTATGGTGCCTCAGTGCCTTTGCTGCGGCACAAAAATCAGTAGCTATAAATGTTTGAGTAGAAGCGATTGAATTTATTACTAATAGACCTGCCAGTATGCAGCAGAGGTAAAAGTTCAGATGATGAATGAAGTCTGTTAGAGCATGTTGTTAAAATGCCTGTATTTGCTAACAAGTTCCGAAATAGACTAGCCATTTGACTGTCCTGTGCCCCAGCAGAATGCACCAAGCCCCAGAGCCACTCATTCTTACTCTCTCTTTCTCTCTCTCGCTCTCCAACTCCTCAACCGGGAGCAGCCGTCACATAACCTATCGTATCTTTCAGGTGCCTGCTGTTCTGGAGCTGGAGGCTGCAATGCACCAGTTACTAAGGCAACGGGCGGTGCGGCGAGTCCAGAGAAGACAGGATGATATTAAAGATGAATCAGCGGAGTTTTCGAGCCTTTCAAGTCAGTCCATCTTGAAGGTTTTTATTATTTATTTGAATGGCCTCATTATTTTCCTTTTCCTCCTGAACGATAGCAGCCACATTTAGCCAGACTGCTAGTCCCAGCCCTGTTTGTCAGGACTCGCTGTGCTGCTGATGTCAGAATCATGGCACAGCTAAACACAAACTTTATTTTAGTGGACTTGTTTCACACTGACCAATTCCTGTTCAGTAGCGGGCACATTGTGTGCCGCATACCTTTGTGCGTTTTTGTGTGTGTATGAAAGAGCTTATGACCACTCGGTTCTGAAATGACAATGTGTTCACTTCTCGTGAGAAATTACTGAGCCAGTGTGAAACTGTCACATCAGAAACATTGCTAAGGTGCAACTTGAGTAAGTATGAGTCAGTCATTTGGGCAAGGTTATGTAATACAGATTACATAAGAGCCTGAACATACATTTTTAAGCTAATTCTCAGTAAGCTTCTTAAATACCCTGTCATATTTACTTTAACAACTTTTATGATCAGTATTGAATTTCATAATCTGGCACAAAATTTTGAATGTTCATGTAGGTAGAAAATGATTCTTGTAAATTTGGAGAACATATTTGGAATGGGAGATTGATATGTCCCCTGTCTATTGCAGATAAGGCTGTTATGGCCCCAAATCTGGACCCTTTTGGCAGAGACCGTGCAGCCTATCAGGAGCTCAGCAGGCAGAGGAGGGTAGCCGAGCGTGAGGCCAGGAGGTCTGCTATACGATTTAGACGTTTTTTTTTTTAATGTGTATATTTTTATATCTTAATTTATTTTTAAAGCACTGCTTTTGTGCACATTTGGAATTGAGTGTTGTGGATCATCCATCATTAGGGAATATAAGTAATAGGGCTGTGTTTGTGTGAATTTGGCAGAGCTCGCCGCAGACAGGCTCGAGAACAGAGTGGGGTGAGGGCCGAACACAAGGAGGGACTGTCCAGTGACGACGAGGAGACCTCCACTGACGCAACAAGCTTTAACCTAGAGAGAGGTAATCATCTTAAAATGTTCTTAGTGAAACTGGTTGCTTTTTATTAATTTGGAGGTTTTGCAGTCAATACATGATTTTCTGTACATAACAGAGAGATAAAATCATCGACTCTGAATCATTTCTGTACAAAGACAATGAATTTTGGCTAAAAATGTTTGGGTTGTTTTTGTAAGATACACCCATTAAATTATATGGGTTTTATATTCTGTTAAATGTCAGTGTCTGAAAAGCATTTAAATTTCCTATGACCTCTGTTCATATTTCTCACAGATTTGCATCTTTTCACTCTTTTCTCTTCTCCTCTAGATCGTATTTTAAAAGAATCAAAGAAGGTGTTTGAGGATGTCGTCGATGATTTTCATTCCTTAGACTGCATCAAGTCCCGGTTTGAGGTGTGGAAGAACCTTTACTTCACATGCTACAGAGACGCTTACATAGGCCTGTGCCTGCCTAAACTTTTCAACCCCCTGATCCGGCTGCAGCTAATCCCGTGGTCACCTCTGGAGGTGCACATCCTGTTTTTCTTACCCTAACCCTGCATTTGTTAGCAAGCAACAAGTTGCTGATGTTCCATATTTCTCATTTGAAAGTATAGTGACTGCTACTGATATAATTTATGGTATGCAATGGAAATAAAAAATAGTTTCATTAATGGTCGAACTTCATATAAATGTGTGTGTGTGTGTGTGTGTGTGTATGTGTGTGTGTGTATATATATATATATATAGAATGTGTTTGTGTGATTTAAAACATACATAATACTAATAATAGTAATAAAACAAGGCAGAACCTCGGTTTTAAGTTTTTAGTCCATCTTCTGTGTGCCAAACACTGTCAGTGCAGTGAACGTGTAAGTGATTTGGATTTGTGTCTTCTGTGTGTAGGAGGACTGTCCGAACTTTGAGTACATGCTATGGTTTGAGACTCTGCTGTTCTATGGCTATGAGGAGCAGAGCACTGAGCACCAGGATGACATTGATAGCGGTCTCCTGCCTGCTATCGTTGAGAGAGTGATACTCCCCAAACTCGCAGGTCAGTCCAGTTCCTTCTTGGTCTGAGTGATTCTCCATCTACAGCCTTAGTCTCTCTTTGAAAACTGCACTGATCTGCTTATAAGTTAATACAGTTGTTTTTGTGTTTTGTGGAATTCTTTTCAGTAATTGTAGGTATTTTAAAAATCTATTATCATCATCATCATCATCATTATTATAATGAATTAGTTATATTCATAATAAACGAGTAAACATGAAGAAGTGAGTGAGAGATCTGTAATTTTTCATTGTGTCCCCTGTACTGGTTGGTGTTCTCAGTGCTAGCGGAGCAGGTGTGGGATCCATTGTCCCACAGTGAGACGTGCAGGCTGGTGGCCTTCATGCGGCGCCTAATAAAGGGCTACCCTACCATTTTACATGGAGACAACCGCAACACACAGGTAGAAAACTGAGTATTTCTCTGTACGTTTATCAGTAGTAACAGAACATTTCGAACCAGAATCAGGATCCCTGTGAGGAGGAAACATTGACAAAATTGAGCAAAATACAGCACAGTGCAGCGCGAGACTGTCATAACTCTAATGATAGTGCAACACACGTGATGTAGTATATCTGTGACAAGCAGGAGGGAGGGGCCAGGCTGTGAGGATGCACGCCTGGCACTGAGTTGGCTAATCGGTGGGAGAGAGATGCACACGTGTTTTATGTTTGCCTTACGTTTACGTTCTGTTTATGAATAAACGTTACATTTGAGTTCACTCGGTTCCTGCCTCCTCCTTGCCCATCGTTGAATTTGTTACAATATCATGTAGTACAATCAGGGAAAGGTAAGGACTATGGCTACACAGAGTCAGCCCCTCTGTGGGGATTCACTTGATGCAGATAACTATGGAAAATTCCATTAGCTATCACTTTTTAGCCTAGCTTTTACGTACCCGGTGGGTTAAATATAAACCTAAAATCATGTATGTAATTTTTTAAAGAAATAAAAATAAAAACAATAAGCAAACTCATGAACTGGATGTGAAGTAGCTTCATGTTCTAATTTTATTTTCATATAAAGGTGTAAACACAATGGTTAATGATGTTTACCATTCCTGCTTTCCTAAGCTGAAGCTGATTTTGTCCTATATTTGTAGGAGCTGCTGAGGACAATTGTTGTACGTTCACGACGGACACTAGATGAGGACATCTTCATGCCACTGTTTCCAAAAAAGTATGTTATAGACAACTATTATATTCAAAGAGATTTTTTTGGAGATCTGCTACATTAAATCCCTTGGCTGATCTGTTTACAATTTTTTCCTTTTAGTGTCATGGAAAACAAGAATTCAAGTCCTTATCTCTTTTTCCAAAGGCAGTTCTGGTCCTGTGTGAAGGTAGTGTGAATACACACCTGTCTGTCTGCTATGTTTAAATCATCAGTAATATTATAACTAGGTGGAACTATAAGAATACATATATAATAGACACTCACAAGCACTTTATTAGGAACACTGCACTAATACTGGGTAGGGCCTCCCTTTGCTCTCAAAACAGCCTCAGTTCTTCAGGGCATGGATTCCACAAGATGTTGGAAACATTCCTTTGAGATTCTGGTCCATGTTGACATCATTGCATCACACAATTCCTGCAGATTTTTCAGGTGCACATTCATGCTGCGAATCTCCTTTTCTACCACATCCCAAAGGTGTTCTATTGGATTCAGATCTGGTGACTGGGAAGGCTGAACACTGGCCCAAAGTGTGCCAAGAAGACATTCCCCACAGCATTACACCACCTCCACCAGACTGGACTGTTGACACAAGACAGGTTGGGTCCATTCATGCTATTGGCGCCAAATTCTGACCCTACCATCTGTGTGCCTCAGCAGAAACCGAGATTCATCAGACCAGGCTATGTTTTTAACAGTCTTCAACTGTCCAGTTTTGGTGAGCCTGTGCCCACTGCAGCCTCACTTGTTCTTGGCTGACAGAAAGTGGAACCTGACGTGGTTTTCTGAGGTAGCCCATCCGCCTCGAGGTTCGACGTTGTGCATTCTGAGATGCTTTTCTGCTTACCACAGTTGTACAGAATGGTTATCTGAGTTACTGTAGCCTTTCTGTCGGCTCAAACCAGTCTGGCATTTCCAGCTGCAGAAGTGCCGCTCACTGGATGTTTTCCCGTTACTGCACCATTCTAGAGGCTATTGTGCATGAAATCCCAGGATATCAGCAGTTATAGAAATACTTAAACCAGCCCGTCTGGCACCAACAATCATGCCACGGTCAAAATCACTAAGATCACATTTTTCCCCATTCTGATGGTTGATGTGAACACTACCTGAAGCTGCTCGCTCATTTACGCATTGCACTGCTGCCACAGGATTGGCTGATTAGACAATTGCACGAATGAGTATGTGCACAGGTGTTCCTAATAAAGTGCTCAGTGAGTGTACATGGTACTATATAGTATCTCTTGTAGATGGGGTGATTGCTCTATTTTGCCCCCTAGTGGAATAACTAAGACTATCGCTTCTCTATCAAATCTTTAATTTAATTACAGTCCACAGGGTGATTTTAATTTAGAACATAGATTCAAAATTAATTTGGTGGTATGACTGTATTTTAGACCCTCCTGCCATGGTTGATTTGAGTAAGGTAGAATTTGTGATGAACCCACAAAGTAATAAGTGCATTGCCACATCTATCAAAGAATAGTAACTGAACTAGATAGTTAAATGTAACACTATTTATTTTTAAAATAATGCCTATCTTTCTCCAATTATAATGAATGGAAATCTCTCTTTCTCTCTCTGTAGCTCCTGGGGAACATCCTGCAGTGGGATGGCATCCTGTCTCAGAACAGTCTGAAGGAGCTTGCTGTTGACAGCACACTGAATCGCTACATTCTCTCAGCACTACAGTCAACAGATGTCGGGGAGGACAGCGTGGAGAAATGCAGGAAGGTATGAACCATGCAGTGTGTACTTAAACACGTTCAATTAACTGCAGTTTACTGTGTTCAAGGTTTCATAAGCTTTCATAAGTACAGGTTGTGAAATTCTTTTCTCACTGCTACCTCGAGGTGGTGGAGTGTTTTCCTGTGCAGTGGTTCAGCAGTCTGAAAGGTCAGCAGACTCTGCCGCAGCTGGAGAACTTATGCAGATACATGAAGCACATGGCCAGTTTACTGTATCGTAGCAGCCTGACAGCTTCTGATGTGGACAAGAGGATAGCAAGGTGATGTTTTTATCAGACCTTACACCTGAATAGAAACTGGGTTGCTAGAGCAAAGAGGCACTGTATTAAATGGACGTGGAACACATTAGAAAGAAATCCATTAAGGGATGTTTACAATAGGTTTTCATATAGCAAAAAGGTGCTGCCTAGAGAGCTTTTTGCGCTGATATAGGGGTAGTGGTAGTTCAGTGGTTAAGACGTTGGCCTGCTGATCAGAAGGTTGAGAGTTCAAATCCCAGCACCACCAAGCTGTCACTGCTGGGCCCTTGAGCAAGGCCCTTAACCCTCAACTGCTCAGCTGTATAAAAATGAGATAAATGTAAGTCGCTCTGGACTTTTTACAGAGGATGCCATCATCAGACAATGCAAACAGCTGGATTCGCCATCCATTCTTTGCCACCCCCACAGCACACTTGCCCATTTCTGAGTGAGAGTGTCTCACTGAAATCTCTACAAGTGGCTCTTTGAAAATTGCCTTCATACAAAAGTCACTGCCAGATCTCTGGATAGCCTTGCCTGCAGAGTATCCTTCCTTGGCAAATCGCACTGTAAAAACATTACTGCCCTTCTCAACAACATAGCTTTATGAACGTGGCTTCTAAGCACTTACTAGCATGAAAACCAAATATAGACACAGACTGTGCATAGGGAAAAGTTTAAGATTCAAACTCTCTCTGGTACAACCAAACATTGCAGAGTTATGCAAGTCATATCAAGCACACTCATCTCATTAATCTGTGAATAATATATTTAAAATATATATGATTGAAGAAGAAGCAGCAGCTTTTATTTGTCACATATACATTACAGCACAGTGAAATTCTTTCTTTGCATATACCAGCTTGCTAGGAAACGGGTCAGAGCGCAGGGTCAGCCATGATATGGCGCCCCTGGCGCAGAGAGGGTTAAGGGCCTTGCTCAAGACAGTGGCAGCTTGGCAGTGCTGGGGCTTGACCTTCTGACCACCTGATCAGTAACCCAGAGCCTTTGTGCCAACACTGATTGGTTGTATACAAATGATGTTTGATAAAAGGGAGTTATTTTATAAAGCTAAATGTGTTACATGTGCACGGTTTCAAAATACTTTGTGTGACTGTTGTCTAAGTGTGAGGGAAGGGGTACGCAGAAGGATGTTAAATGCTTGGGGGGGTACGCCGCTGTAAAAAGTTTGGGAGCCACTGATGTAATGGTACCGAGACTTAGAACGCCAGTCAATGCAGTCACATTTATTTTTGTATTTCTATGTTTGTTTAAAAGACAATACAAATCCAGTGTTTCTTGAAACTTTGTGATCTCGTTTATTTCTAAAGGGTTTCTGACTTTAAGGCGTTGAGCCCAGTTAACATTTAGTATAAAAAGATGAGAAAGCATTTTATTTAGTTAGTTTTTCCTTGTAACTGGTGGCTTTTAGCTATCTGGGTAAATCTTAATTTGATTGTTTTTCCTTGGCAGGCTTAACGTGTCTGGCACCAGAAACAAATTAACGTAGAATCACTTATTCATGTAAAGAAAAATTTCTTTGGACCGCCACAGTTACAGATTTGAGCAGCAACAGTGGAAAAAATGTCACGTGGAAGTACATCACAGTCTCTACAAGGGACATTAGACAAGCGATTACTATATAGGACTATGTCAAAAATGTACTGTGAAATTTTTTTTACTGTTTTTAACTGTTTACTGTTTGCTACACAGGGAACACATTAAGGAGGTGGTGAAGCTTCTGGGTCGACTCAATGCTTTGGATCATGTGATCGCTGTCGCCTCAGAGCATGGAATTAAAGACATTAAGACCTTGCTGGAAAGTAAATGAGAGAGAACTAACTTGAGGAGCCCTGGTTCAAAATGACTCTTGACTGGCCCTCAGGGTGCACTGTGTATAAATTGTGGATACTGTACATGTCTATGCTTCTATAATTTCTTTTTTTTTTTTTTTTTCAACCTTCTGAGGTGGTATTCAGCTCTGGTGTTCAGGTCGAAATAATTGAAATTTACATGAGAACGAATGAATTTACATTGTTTGGAGGTTGGCTTTAATCTGCAGTGGACCGTTTAAACTCATAACTCACCTATTTGTGGGCTTTTCTTCCACTTAAATGGCAAAGACCCAGATTTAGTTTTATTCTAGTGAATCATCAACTTTTTAAAGCTGTCGATGACATGTTACACCCATCTGCTGCAATATGACTGGATGCAGCTTGGCTGTAGACTAGCACTTGCTCCTTTTGCATGCATGACACACAAATCTTAGTCATTCACCCCAATTTAAAATGACAAATATTTTTTAAATCATTTTTTGATTGAATGTTTTATTAACCTGAATAAAATCAGTTTCTGTTGAAAGCAATGTCATTTGGTATTTATTTTAATGTCATTGTATTTTTGCATGTGTATACAACAGGTACTAAAAGTCTACAATTTGCCGGCGTCCCTTTACTTTCCCCATCAATGGAAAGGATCAGCCATACCACTGCTGACCAGATGTTTGAACAGTGGGCCATTCTTAGTATTGCAATGACACTGACATGGCAGTTGTGTTCGTGTGTGTGGTAGTGGTAGAAGTGTAAAAGCGCAGCAGCTTTTCAGGGGATACTGGCCACTGTCTTTGACACACTTACCTTGTCGGCCCAATTTGCCCATGAATAATTTGTGCTATGTCACAGTGCTGTTAAAATCACAAACCTCAGTGGTCAGAAAGCTTTGATGTGTTTTCTGTAACAGCGGCTCTGAGAGAGTGCTCACTGTAATTTAAATCACAGGTTTATAATAATGCACTTGTAAGGCATTATCATTTCTATAGTAACAGCTATTTCAAAAGGACTTGTATGGCAGACACTCATCATAATCTAAACCTAATAAACAATTAAAAAATGTTATTTAACATGCTACCTAAACATTGATATGGTATAGTGTGGAGACATTTGTTTAACAATTAGAGAAGTCTTCAGTGTTGGTGCTTTCTAACAGTCAGAGGTAAAGCAGTAACTCTCTGCCACAGGAGAGTCTTCAGGGTAGAGGACTATACATTTTGCAGTTTCTTTGTAAAATGACAAGCTGCATTTATTTTTGGTATTAACTTAGAGATTAAAAAAAAAGGCTAGTGAGGAAATGACTGTTAGGCTTCTATAACATAAGATGTAATAACTTTTTTCATGGTTGTTCCACAACATTAAATATAACTAAGTGGTTACATTGCAAAGGTTGTTCATTAACAATGGAATGGTTGGCAAACTGTTGTAGTATACCGGGAATAAAAGACTGTGGGATGTGCTGGCATAGGGAAATAATCAACTTTGCAACTCTGACTCCATCACGCCACTCTGCCATTGATAATGATCAGCACTCTGTATGGAGGGGAAAGGGTGAGACTTTTAATCCAAGAACACCAACCCAGTTGTGAAGCATGGGAATGGCAGCATTATGTTGAGGAGGTGTTTTGCTAGAAAAGGGACTGGTACACTTCAGAAAATAGATGGCGTCATGAGGAAGGAGGATTAAAAATACTAAAGCAACACCTCAAGACAGCAGCCGGAAAGTTAAAACTTGATCACAACTAGGTCTTCCAGCATGACAGTGATCCTACGGAGACCTCCAAAGCTGTAACAAAATTGCTTAAAGGCAACCAATTGAAAGAACTGCAGTGATCATTACAAATCCATGACCTGAATTCCAGGAGGAATGAGCAAAAATTCTGGCAAAGAATTGCAGCAAGCTTATGGGTGGCTATCCCTAAGTGTTTGATTCAAGTTAAGCAATTAATAGGCAAGTCCACCAAATGCTAACAAAATATATATAAACTTCTGACCCACTGAAAATCTGATATAGTATATGAAAGTTACAAATCTCTCTCTTAGCTATTGTTTTGAAATGACCTCTTATGGAAATAAAGTAGATACCCTATCTGATTTAACATAGGCAATTTAGGGCAACATGAAATGTGTGGAGTTGTGAACAATTGAGAAATTTTTTTAGAATTGGTGTATGTCAAGTTTTGGCCTCAACTGTATTTTTAGCTTGTGACAAGGTGTTCGGAAAAAAAAATCTCAGATAAACTCAGGATACAATCACAGCACAACACTAACTACCATTCCACTACCATATCCATATGTCTGCTGTGCTGAGAATGGTCCACCAAAACACAAGTAATATCTAGTGAGTGGTGGTCCTATGATGGTTCTTTGCGTTGATGGATGGGGTAGAGGCATAACAAATAAATCCATCCATTTTCTGTACTGCTTATCCTACACAGGGTCGCAGGGAGCCCAAATCCTATCCCAGGGGACTTGGGGCACAACACAGGGGAGACCCTGGATGGGGTGCCAACTCACTGCAGGGCAATATCGTACACACACTCACTACAGACAATTTAGAGATGCCAATCAGCCTACGCGTGTCTTCGGACTGGAGTAGGAAACCCCAAAAGCACAGGGAGAACATGGAGGCTCCACACACACAGGGAAGAGGCAGGAATCAAACCCGCAACCCTGGAGGTGTGAGCAAAGGTGCTATCACCCAGGGATATCAAATTGTTCATAGCAGTGGACGGGCTACCATTCACTGTATACCTACACAGTACGCCAGTGTAGTAAGCACCTGACAGAAAGGTTGATGAGTGATGATACATAATATTGTGGCTAGTGGGCGCATGTAATGACATCTGCAGCTTGTCAAGTTCCTCGCCAGTAATAAAGCTCGGGCGGAGTTGGTGTGCGCTCCTATAAACATGGTGAAAGAGGGGAAAGTCGACGCCTCTTTTTAAATCACACACTGAGCTACTCAAAAAAAAAAAAAACACTCCAAAACACACACAGTCTTTCCTGAAGAGAGGAGATTTTTGTGAGTGTACAGTCACTGGATAGTGGCGCAAACTGGCTTCCAGGTAAGACTCGTTTCTATCAAAACAAAAAGCGCTGGATCTTAAACTTGGCTTATTCTACACGATGTTTTTATGTCTTTATCTTATTTTGTTCCACATGGTGTATGGGAGTTTCTTCCCTGCGTGTTGAAACGTAGCTGTCGTAAAGCGGTGTAACGAGGAGAAAATGGTTCACTTGTGCCGGAGGTGGCGTCCTGTAGCTACTTCCAGCTCAGTTGAATGCGCTTTTACACCTCCATAAGTCAACTCCTGTCTCCTGATACTAAACAGCAGCCTGTGCTAGGGATCTGAATCTTAAAATGTCGGTATTACAAGTGGCAGCTATGTTTTCCTTCCATATAACAATAGACAAACACTCTTTGTTGACATCAGTTATTTCTGTACAGTTGTATTTTATTGACAAAAAAAAGTTAACCTTTAAAAACTACATAATTCCACAAACAAGTGGTCTAACAATGCAATAAAATGACTCACTCAGCCTTGTTTTACCAGGCCTTATTCAGTATTTACACTACAAACTGTTAGCTGAGAAAATGCAGCTGGCTACTGTGAACTCTGGCTGTAAAGTTGACAGTGCGCATGCGCGCCTGGGGCCGTTGCTTTTTAGCTGTGTTCTGTGTAAATATTATTTTAAAATCGTAGGATTCAGTGACCTTACCACTTTCCCCTTCATACAAGCTTCCCATTCAGAAACATGAGAATGAACCGTTTATCGTAAAGATCTAAGTTTTCCCATCCCTTCTTTGTGTCCACAACAACACAGATCATGCTGTAAATATATATTTTTTAATTGGAATAGGGCAGATCTGCCTTCTGTGTTTATGTGACTTTGACCAATATTGGATATACCCTGTAGTGTTTTAAGCCTTTTGAGAAAACATGAACACTTCTGACCTTTTGAGTTTAGGTACTGCTGGTGAAGCTTATAAAAAGCTTTTATCTTTAATGGTTATTACATATAGGGCTACTCTGTGAGAGAAGTAGTATTTATAATAGGATTTGGATCTTTCCAATCTACTGATCCTGGACAAGATTTACCTAAAATACTACACAGCCGGGAGCAGCCGTTTATATTTATGCTTTATGTATTTATATTTATGGCTGCTTTCCAGACATATTTTTAAGGACAACAATATATCCTTATATGCAGTAGCAACACTGAGCTTTTGATTTTTCTTCACTTTTATGAGTGTAGAAACATAATTTGTATAATTTTTTTATAATTTTCATTTTTCAAATGAAAACATTATTTCTTTTTGTATCGCTTATTGCATAAAGGTGTCAGAGAAGTGAATAATTGTTCTACATATCTTCATCTCCATATCTCCATTTCGTTCAGTGCAAGTGTTCCGGCGCTTAACGAGAGTCTGGAATCCTCTAGAAGAAAAAACAAAAAACTGTCTATTTCTGTAATTTATGTTGCATTTATAAGGTTTTCATTTCTCGCCCTTGTAGAAAAGCTACGTTAAATCTTAGCAAATAAAAGGTCTCCATATTGAATAAAATATAGAATTAATATAGAAATAATAATAGAGCTTTATTAGAAAAGCTGTAACAACACAAAATAAGAAGGTATGAGTGATACTGGCAGATAAGTGCTTATCACAATGGATTAGAATTTGGCTGAATTGTTGCACTGATCTGATATTCCTTCCTGATCCACTGCTAAGACTTGAACTACAGTCCAGTTCCACTATGAAAGACACTGTTGCATGGACTGTAATCTTGGCCTGTTAGATGTGTGTCACACTCAAAGATCAAAATTTCTTTTATAGTAGTCACACTGTCTACTATTTTATTATCTTGATCCAGAAAAAAATGCTTGATTATAGGCCTTTTTGTTATACAGTGCCCTCTAGAATTATTTCCACTCTTGAATTCAGACCACAGGTTTGAGATCATTTATTCATTCATTCATTCATTCATTCATTCATTCATTCATCTTCAGTAACCACTTTATCCTGATCAGGGTAGCGGTGGATCCGGGGCCTATCTCAGGATGGACTGATGTCCCATTTCGGCCCCATTCCTTTAGTCACCAAACAGCTGATGTTGTGCATGACCAAAAAAGGTTGATGAAAAAAAAAAAAATTCTCATTAGAATGGTTTTTGGTAAAGCTAATATAAATACTTTATCCTGTTGTTTGAGAATTATTGTATTTGAATGATTCTGTGTAATATTTATTTTACACAATCATTTTTGCTTATTTTTATGAAGAGTGCCAATAATTCTGGAGACCACTGTATGTTTTTAATGTCACTCTGAATGTCAGACAGCTAATTTGTCTTTCTGTATTGGGAGCTTTGTGTGAACTTGACCTGAAGCCTAATATGGGTGACCCTTCTGGCGGCTGGCACTGATCCCCATGTGAGCTGGAAATTGAGCTTCTGTTCAAATCTGTGTGACCTTCCAAGATATGTAACTGTCCATATCTGTAATTTGACTAGAGCATTAGGGACTGCATTAGAGCCTGAATATTCACTGTATACTATTTGAATAATTTACATAACGTAATATTTAATTACATATGCACACAAACTAGATCTGCGGCATTAAAAATATGTTTGAAATGTTGGTCAGGTATTAAAGTAAAGTATTAAAAGTTTGGTGTGAGTGGATTGGTGGATGGGAAGGTCTCTGTCATTGCCACAGGTATAATACTGGTATAACATGATGACTAGATGAAATATTTGGATGAGTGTGTTCACAAATTATTTAGTCTTCCAAACTACATTAAAAGTGCCAAGTCTGTAAGGTGACAGCTACCTGTAATCAACCAGCACATGTAATTGGATCATTAGCTCATGAATATATTTCACAGTATTACTTTCCCTTCACGAATGAGAACACCACAATAATTTTTGCTATATTTTTGTGTTTAGGGTTTTTAAAAGTGACCTAACTAGAACCTTGATATCATGTGTTGCATGCTATTCATCACAACAAAGCCTTGCAAAATGATTGGAGAGTGGCGAACCACACCCCTGCTCTTCCCACCTGCTTAATTTATCCCCTGTGTGTATGTTCGGCTTTAGTCTCTTTGTCCAGTAATACAAGAAATGTTAGATGTTCAATGCATGGTCTATCTACCTTGCTATTAGTTCCAGCTGGAACTGTCTAGATTGATTTAGAGCCCTCGGCTCTTTCCATGCTCACCATAAATGAACACCGGCACACAGCCTCATATCCCCTCTGTGGAATGTCGTGCCATGCTGATTCGTTCTCTGGATATCTGGAGTGTGCGAGTGTGATCTGGCTGAAAAAGAGGTCATCTGCGAGCGGGTCTTTAACCTCAAACGACATATGGCCACTGACTATACTCTATCAGAGCAGTCATTAAATACAACTGAGAATGAAAGTATTTTTAAGGGAACTTAAAATGTTTAGTGGAGTGTCTGAGACCACTGAAAATGCTTCTATTTGGTATACATACAAAAAATAAAAATGATAAATTATATTATCAGCCATAACCTGAGTGAGAAGTAGTAGTCCAGCTGGCATGGACTCCTCAAGTTTGTGGAGACAATCCATATTAGATCAAGTCCACGGCAGTTTCATCTGAACACATGCTTCAGTGGAAAGGATAAGACTCAAGGAAAACCTCATCTTTTGTACAAAGGATTTGGTTACATTTAAATAGTGACCAGAGATAATCTTGCATAATCTTGAATATTGAATATTCATGATATTGAATATTTCCTTTTTTTTGTTGTTTTAAATTGTTCAAAATAATTATAATAAAAACGTTTAGTTTATTTCCAGTTTTTCAATGTGAACTTTTGGACCCCACAGTATGAAGTCACTTCAGTATATACTGACTTTCTTTCTATTCTGTTTCTGCAACCTATTTGAGTCCAACAGCCATTTTCATTTGCTCTTTTGTGCTGTCTAGTTAAACATGGCCCCAGTGACTTCTGTGAGTGTGTGTTTCTTGGAATGGTTTTGGAAGTTGAAGGCTTGAATGTGCCTCACTGAACACACATATACACAGAGTCTGCCTGGAATAACTTGAACATGTGATGTGTCAATGTGCTATTTGTAGGGCAGCAGAGAGGGAGATTGAGGTCGTTGGTAGACAGGAGTTCATACATAGATCTTGTACTTGTTAACAGTAGGTAAAGCTCTTATATTCCTCATTTCTTTGCTGAGGTTATTGAGGCTGCTTGGCTTCCCCCGAATGTGCATGAATTTGATTTGTTTCAGGGATTTTTCTGTCAGCAAACTGTCAGGTTGCCAGGTTATCGCTTTTTTTCAGTTGTTCTAAACAGCTGTTCTGCTTCTGCTCGAGGACTGCATTTTGCTGCAGGCATGTCTTCTTGAAACACAGGACAAACTCTCTGTGACTTTAACGCAAAAAAATACATTTCTGATTAACACTTTTACGATGTGAGCATTTAGTATAACTCTACTACTAATAACTCTAATCTTATTTTAATTAAGAATGTTCAGCTTTTAGTAATATTTTAAATGTACAAAAAAATTGACTGCAAACAAGTGCAATTCTGACAGGTTTGCCCAGACCTATGTATGTTCCGCATGGGAGATCTTAAAGGGCCAGAAACCCTTAACATGGCTTTCAGTTACTCTCTGACATATTTTATAGCACCATTTTCTCATCTAAAATACCAATGGATGAGGGCCTTTCTGTGCTGTTATGTTTTATGGCATCACTTTATCCTTTTATCTCTTAATCATGCATTAATCAAGATTAAGGACAGATGTAATTGTGAATAATCAGTAGATGTTCTAGTTCTGCGGCATTGTAGCACTCTTAATTTATCCAATTAATGAAAAAAGCTTAAAATGAGTAAAAAGAGTAAAATAGCTTAGCCTCTGTAGTAGTTACTATTACTTATGGCTATGAGCATACAAACTCTCTGACTGTCTCTTGTATGTAGCACGTTACATAGTCAGCGTTCGGTGTTGTGTCATTTGGCTCTGTTGTAATCTTTCTCTTGACTACATGGACTCATTGCTTTTAAGGTGAACGGTGTTTGCTTGTTTTGAGTTGAGTTCATTCACCTACCTTCTTATATAAGTGAACATGAATTACGTTCTTTTCTGAGTGGAGATTTTTGAATCCATAAATCATCGCACAGCCGCTTCCTGCTGCCAGTTCATTCTCTAGAGCTGGAAGAACAAAATGTTCCCTTTTTTAAATGCTGAGCTGCAATAAATGATAAATGATGGTCTAACATGTGCCAAGGACCTAAATCAATCAAAGAACTCAACACGCAAACTGAAATATGAAATAGATAGTGTGGCTCAAACGTCCTTTTGCTGAAAATGCTTTAATTCTGAAATGTTAACACAATGTTCAATCATTCTTTTGGCAACCAATTTATTAAAATTCCACACAATCTCACTTCCATTACTTATTTCCTGCCATTCCTGTAGGTAGGCTGTGCGTGTGGAAACAGATCAGGCCAGATCAAACTGGATTGGATGAGCCATGAGTTTGCAGAAGCTTCTGAGTTTTGGCAAGCAGCTGCTGCGGGTGAAAGTGGTGGATTGCAGCTTGGAAGACTCTCGTCTTTCGCGATGTCTTAACACATTTGATCTAGTGGCTCTGGGAGTGGGCAGCACTCTGGGTGCTGGGGTGTACGTCCTCGCCGGCGCAGTGGCAAGGGAGAATGCAGGGCCTGCCATAGTGCTGTCCTTCCTCATCGCTGCCATGGCATCAGTGCTGGCTGGCCTTTGCTATGCTGAGTTCGGGGCACGTGTACCCAAGACAGGCTCAGCGTATCTGTACAGCTACGTGACAGTGGGGGAGCTCTGGGCCTTCATCACTGGCTGGAATCTGATCCTCTCTTATATCATAGGTAGGGCCATGCATATAGAGGTTTATACACACTTACAGTTCAATTTTTCATTACGTGCATTTAATAAAGTGGACATTATGTATATAAATAACAATGTACTGTACATTTAAAAATATAAGTGCATTTATGTGTATATACACTCACTGGCTACTTTAATAGGAAGCCATGTACACTTGGCATGATTGTTGGTGCCAGACTGGCTGGTTTGAGTATTTCATAAGCTACTGTTCCCCCTGGATTTTTACATGCACCAGAAGCTCGAGTTACCAGAACGGTGCAGAAAACATCCAGTGAGTGGCAGTTCTGCAGGTAGAAATGCCTTGTTGAAGAGAGAGGTCAGAAAAGATTATCCACACTGATTTGTGCTGACAGGAAGCTACAGTTACTCAAATCATCACTCTTTACAGTCATGGTGAGCAGAAAAACATCTCATCTGCACAATACATTGACCCTTAAGGCAGTTGGGTCCACATCAGGTTCCATTCCTGTCAGCAAAGAACAGGAATCTTAGACTGCAGTGGGCACAGACTTACCCAGATTTGACGGTTGAGGATTGGCAGAAGGCCATGTGATGTTGTTCCAACTATCAGTTGTCCAGTTTAGGTGAACTTGAGCATTAATTGAAGCTCGTGACCTGTATCTGCATTATTTTATGCATTGCAGTGCCACATGATTGGCTGATTGGATAATTTCAGAAATGAGCGGGGGTACAGGTGTTAGTGTATTAAAGTTATTATAGTAAGTGTATTTAAAGGTATTAAAGTGGCCTATGAGTGTATAAAACAACTTAAATGTTTTTTAGACTAATGCTTTATTTTATATTCTGTTTTCCTGGACATATATTGAGTCTCATTAAATTAGCCTTATAAAATACTTTTTGTATTATTTGAACAGTTTCCATGCAACATCATTTTATTGCACCTTCTCTCATTCTGTGCTAATTGGAAAGGCACATCCAGTGTAGCTCGTGCCTGGAGTGCCACATTTGATGAGCTGATCGGCAAACAAATTGAGCTGTTCTGTCGTCAGTACATGAGCATAAAGGTCCCAGGTGTGTTGGCTGAGTACCCGGATATGTTCGCAGTGGCCATCATTCTGTGCCTCACAGGTACTTCAATGGCTAATCAGCTTTAATAAGACATGTAACACAAACACAGTTTACACAAACACATACTGTGCGAGTTTATTTCAAAAGTAATCTGGAATTCCTGCAGTTTTTATGATTGAGGTGATGTCTGTGTACCACAAGGAATGAGATCATTATAATATGAATATTATGAATATTCCCTTTTTTTTTTTACATAGGCTTGCTGGCCTTTGGAGTGAAGGAGTCAGCCACTGTCAATAAGGTTTTCACTTGCATCAATGTCCTGGTGCTGCTGTTCATGGTGGTATCAGGCCTGGTCAAAGGCACACTCAAGAACTGGCAACTGAATCCTGATGAGATTCTCAATGCCACCAACTCCTCAGGCTTCAAGTGAGCAGCATGCAGAAGCTGATCTCCTTTCTGTTGTGCTTCCCAGTACAGCAGGTTCATCATCAACTCTAAAGCTATTTCCATGCTGATAGTAGGGATGTAGTGCTTGGTTGTTCGCTCGCCAGTTTCTCTTTTTCCTCCCCAACACTTTTTAGTTAATAAAACAAAAATACAATAAAATCTAGCTTGTCAATCTTCTGACCAAACAGATTTGAGAATTCAGCAGTGGTGTAAAAGAATAAAAATGAATGGGCCGCATACATGTTGTAAAGCAAAACTACATTTAACATATTATGTTAAATAATGTTCTCTTTGTTCTCGCTTCTCCTCCCTGAAAAGTACAACAGAGTCCAAGGAATTAGCTGAGCGCTTGGGAATGGGTGGATTTTTCCCATTTGGCTTCACCGGAGTCCTCTCTGGAGCTGCTACCTGCTTCTATGCCTTTGTCGGGTTTGACTGCATTGCCACAACAGGTGAGTAAGTGTATAAGAGACAGTGGATGGAAGTGGAAACTCCTAATCACGTAATGTTTTTCCAAAAACAGGCTCAGTAGCACTTAGCTACGTTCCAGTTTATGACATAGTAGCATGTTGTTCGGTTGCTTTTGAATTATGGCTGGTTATCTCCACAGAATAAATGTTTATATTGTTCTACATCAGTTCCCTTTCTCTTAACACTTGTTCAAGCTTTTAGCTAGCATCATTTTCTCCAGCACTCGCTGACCGCTGGCCCTATATTTCACATTCAGTTCATGTTCACACCCCTGTGTTTTCAGCTCTGATTGGTGGTATTGGGTTTATGTTTGCCTGGGCATGTCTTTCTTCCCAGAGCACACTGCTGAGTTTGGGTCTGGTTCACACCCCTGTCCCACAACCCCCCTCCATAAAGGCATTTGGCCTTTCCTATGATATTTTGCTTTTGGCAGCAACAGTCTTCTCCCATGTCTTATCCTAAGCACAGTGAGTGTAGTCAGACTGCAAACCAGTGCCAGAAAATACACAGAGCTCACTGTCAAATCTGGATTAATCTCCCTCAGTCTACATGTTGCAGATGCCACTGCTGATAATGGTTTAATTTTGGAAAAACTGAAATGCCAAGAATATGAGCAGAAATATGAGGTATGAGAAAATATGATCTGTCCAGAGGGTATAAAATTAATTACTTACATGCTAATTAATTAGGGAGTATGATACATTAATTAAAATGAGAACTTGGTCAAGTTTTTTTTTTTTACTGTGTACTTTAACATTCTCATGAAGCTGGATTCACAGACCAGTTGTCATTATGTAAAGCACAAAGCATGTCTTTAGGTACTAAATTTTGAAATAAATGAAGCATGAAAATTTGGATGCATACTCTCCCTGAGACCTTTTACAAGGCTAGGGTTCAGATGCTACTCTAAACTCTAATTGCTTTGGGGGGAAAAAGATTATTTGATGCCAGCAGTTTGTGTGCCAGTTTTTCTCTGAGGTTACGCCAGGAACATTTCTGTCTGTATTTGCAATGTGTACATTCTATGTGGCTGAATCAATTTGCATTACAGCTTTCCAGACCTGCCTTTTGTAAGTGAGTCACTCATTGGAAATGAACTCATTCTGAACTCATTGTACTGTTCCATGCCATATGATGCCAGTGAAGACATTGCAGTTTTTGCACATAGGTCACTTAAATATCTCCTAGGTGAGGAGGTGAAGAATCCTCAGAGGGCCATCCCCATCGGCATCGTCTCCTCTCTCCTCATCTGTTTTGTCGCCTACTTTGGTGTGTCAGCTGCTCTCACTATGATGATGCCGTACTATATGCTGGATAGGAAAAGCCCAATTCCTGTGGCCTTTAAATATGTAGGCTGGGAGGGAGCCACCTATGCAGTGGCTGTAGGCTCTCTGTGTGCCCTCTCCACCAGGTAAGCATGAAGCTAAGCTTATATACATGGAAACTGATGTTGTATGAACAGCAGAATTCAGTTCAGTACCACTTCCTTTTCCTCTTTCTCCTCTACGTTTCAGAAATAGGAACTGATACATCATATTAACTCCGGCAACACAGAGAACCTTTAATTGAAAATTGATTTGGATCAAACGTATTAATCATTTTCTAAAATCTCATTACACATGAATGTACAGTACTTGTAACACGAAGTGGAAGGAGGTGATATGGCACTGTGCCCTGTGCATGCATGCATGGCATTGCATGTGTATATTTGTCTGGGGTTGTACATATGACCCCCTTGCTAAAAATATGCATCATAGTGCTTAACTACTTGTTCTTTATTTTAGCTAAGTTGATTTCTCTATGTTTTTTTTTTAGGAAAGTCTGTCATACTACTTCTTATATAAAATGTTTCACAGTATACATTTTAAAAACATTATTCATACATTAATAACCATTATAATGAATTTCTTACATGATGGTGTAAATTTTCCTTTCTGTGACCGAGATGTTCACAAATGTATAATACTGAAGGAATACTGATCAAATAATTTAATGAGTAAGTTTTATAGTTACTCATGAAAATGGATTTGAGAAAAAGAAAGCCAGAAATCATGTTTATGTTTTGAATGCGTTTCTTTGTCATCTGAGCAATCTAATCATAGTTTTATTTGCTACGGAAAGCAAAAGTTGTATTATTTTTAAGTGCACTGAACTGTGTCTCTCTTTGTTCACTGCTTATTCTGATGAAACCACAGTGGCATTGTCTGCTGTTTGGGTTTCATCACTGACTGTGAATGCACTTTGCCATAGGACAGTGAATGCAGTTTGTCACTTTTTCACATGCATTGCATGGCCTCTTCTCCTCCCCAATCTCTCATGCTAGCCTGATTGGTACCATGTTCCCAACGCCTCGGGTCTTGTGGGTGATGGCAGATGACGGGCTGATCTTCAAATACATGGCTGAAATCAACCCGAAAACAAAAACTCCTTTACGTGCTACTCTAACATCTGGCTTTTTGGCGGGTGAGAAAGGCTCTTAATACTACTAACATTGCATTGGCCCTGATTTTGAGACTCAATTCAGCTGTCCTTTTGAGCTCTGACTGTCATGGTGCATGCAGTATCTCATCATGTCTAGTTGGTGTTGGGAGTCTGTTTGGTTTCTCTGTTGGAGTCAGAAGCCTTGTTTGCGTGTTGACACATTTTGAAATGATAGACTCCATGTCTCCCACAACTGCCGTAAAGGCTTATTTCTTTCCATTTCTGTTTTTGTCTGTTATAATGTACACATCCCATCACCTCCCCTCACCAATGTTCCCATGCCCAGTCTACTGGGTTCCATGTTTCCTCTCCCTCGTATTATCTATGCCATGTCCCGAGATGGTCTCCTCTTCTCTTTTCTGGCACGTGTGAGCAAGAGGAAGACGCCCATCATTGCCACGATGGCTGCAGGGGTATTGTCCGGTAAGAGCGGAGCCCGCCAGAGGAAGAGTGGAAAATTTCCTCTGATGTAGTCATAGTTACCGTGTTATTGTTTACACCACAAACAGAGTGTGTAGACCTTTCTAGGACAGGAGTGGTTTCCTTTAAGTTGTAAATTTGCTGAATGTTTGTAGTGGTTTAGACTCCTTGGTAGTCATGACAAATCACAATCAACCAGATTGCACTCGTGGGTATAATTTGATATGGTAGGGATTGATAAACCAGGTTTTTTTTAGTAGCCACCTTGTTTTCCCATTTTTTTTCTTTTTCTAAATCAAGCCTTTTTGAAGATAATGTCTTTCCAATATGTGGGTGATTGTTTAAATCTTCACTGGGGGTCAAGAGACACTTCGCTTTTGCCTTGCACAAAGAATGAAGAGAAATCTTTTAACACTGTAAGAGAATATGATTGTTTGGAAACTATGTAGCATGGAAGGTTGTCCCATGACATTACAGATAGATGTAAACAGAGACAAAGCAACAATGTCAATTATGCAGCTACTCTGTGGCCTTTCCTATGGTTTGTAGTCTTTGATGGGCTGTGCTTGTGTTTTTAAACCTTGGAAATTTACAAGGACAACTGGCATGATTGACTTTCTACATTTAAAATGTTCCTGGTAACACTAGGTGACACTGGTAACACTATTTACAGATATTAACGTTTAGTGACAAATACTGTCCAATTTGCTGTGGGAACATTTACAGTGTTATATTTTTGTGTTGACTGTGTGAAATAACTGGAAGCTATAAGATCAAGTATCATTTTCTTTTTTTAAAAAAAAAAAAAAAAAAAAAAAAAACCCTGTGCGAAAGTATATCCAAATACAGAGGATGTACTGTTTGACTTTTTTGGTCCCAATCCTGAATTATGTGTATGTGTGTGCACTTGTGGCTGTGTTACAGCTGTCATGGCGTTCCTGTTTGACCTAAAGGATCTGGTTGATCTTATGTCTATCGGCACGCTCCTGGCTTACACTTTGGTTGCTGCATGTGTGCTGGTGCTCAGGTGAGTCGCGTCACGTCCTTTGTGCGCTTTGAGTTATCAGTAAATACTACCCTTAATAATAGTATAAATTTTACACAAAAATCTTCTATTTACTACTACTAGGAAATAGTGGTAGGTCATGTTTTAAGTCAACATTTGGTGTCCAATATCAATATTATACAGTACTTACATTTTGGAAACTGTAGTGTAGTTTAACTACTGTATTTATCCACAAATAATAACCCCATTATTGATGAGAATCTACTGAGAAGTTGCTTAGCTCAAATGTGATCACTGTGGAAAAAACCTAAGGGTGAAAAGTCTTTGTGTTTCAGGTATCAACCAGATCAGCCCACTCAGGGCTACCAGATGGCAAGCACACACGAGGAGCTGGAGATGAGAGAATCCTTTAGTACTACGAGTATGGGCATTCTGCCTGGCATGGAGGAGAGATTCAGTTTCAACACGCTGCTTTTCCCTAACAACACAGAGCCGTCTGGCCTTTCTGGCTCTGCCGTCAATGTCTGTGCAAGCCTGCTTGGTAGGACTTGACTGATGGACAAAATAATTGCTTTTTATCATTTTTGCCTTGTTTTTTTCCTTCAGTAGCACTGTATCATACTTTGGTTTACGGTATGTTAATAGCTAAGAATGATCTGCTTGTAGCCACATAGTAAACTCAACTGCATGTTGAGGTGTACACACACAAAGGTATGCAATACACTGAAGTTCCTGAGGACATTTTTTTCAGTGTTGTGTGTATGTGGGCTGCAGGTTTCCTGATCCTGGCTTTTTGCATCGTGGCTGTGCAGGGTGGTACTGCCAGCTGGAGCATAGCAACCCTCACTGTGATTGCCATGGTTTGTCTCCTTCTCACTTTCATCATCTGGAGGCAGCCGGAGAGTAAAAGCAAGCTCTCATTTAAGGTGAGTAAGGCTGTGCACCCTATACTATTTTACCTGTTATCCTTCAAAGAAGAATTATGGGAATGAGGGAAATGTGAACCCTCCAGCAATCCACATGTAATCGCATCCGGACATTTTTACACTTTTGGTTTGGACCATTTTTGACCTTAAGTGTCATGATGTTGTAGGTATGGCTCACACATGGATAAGGCTGGAAATTTGTGGCCTGCTGTTTTACAAATTTAAGGATCAAACCAGGGACCTTGGAGCTTTGCTACCCTCTGTATCACCATTCTTTCATTCATCCATTCTTCAGTAACTGCTTTATCATGTTCAGGGTCACAGTGTATTCGAAGCCTATCCCAGTACGAGATGGGAATGCACCCCCAGATCAGACTCCAGTCCATTGCAGGGCACCATGCAAACCCATTTACACCTAGGGTCAATCTAACAGAGCCAATCAATGTACCAGCATGTTTTTGGGAAGTGGAGGAAAACAAAGAACCTGGAGGAAACCAGCATGGACACTGGTAGAACATGCTAAACTGCACACAGTAACCTGAACCAAGGCCCCTAGAGCTGTGAGGCGGCAATGCTACCCACTGCACCACAGTGTTTCCCTTAATTAATTATTGTTAATTAATTATTTTGTATTAATTTTGTGTTGTTGCAAGAAACATAAGGCAATTCAATGTTGTAAAAGCGCTGTGTGTCTAGCTAAGCTTCAATCTAGCTATTGAGACAAAAAAAATTGGCATTTGCAAGGAGATGTACTACAAGTGACGCATCTATAGATGAAATCCACACTGAGACTTATGTGAATTATTTGACTTATGTGAATGTGAATTATTTAGACGTGATAAGCAACCCTGCCAAAGCAAACGGTTAATTAACAGAGTGCCAGATTTTACCAGTGTTTGTGGGCTGATTGAGTGATTTTGGCATTTAGTAGAATGGTCCTGACACAACTTCGGGTTTATGTTACAAATCTAGTAATAGTGATACAACTAAATATCACTTATGCATGCATCATTTTAATGATTTGACATTTTGGCTTGCAGGTGCCTCTGTTACCCTTCCTCCCTGTGGTTAGCATGTTTGTTAATGTTTATCTGATGATGCAGCTGGACAGGGGGACCTGGATACGCTTCTCTATGTGGATGTTAATTGGTATGTGTGACTGTTATACAAAAAGAGAAACATATTCGAATCAGGAGACTTGTAAAACTATGTTCTTGGTCATTTTTTGGATTAGAATTGTATAGTATTTTAATTGAATTGGATGTAACTTTGAAAAACCTTTCGTAAGGGTTTAAAAAGGAGTATTTATAATGGACTCAGTATGCTCAGTAACACACCTTCCATTCATTATCGCTCATTACTTCCCAGGCTTTATTATCTACTTTGGCTATGGAATATGGCACAGCTCAGAAGGTGCTCTGACTCATTCCAGTCCAGACGAAGAGCCTGATTTGTGTAAATCCACCAGTACTCCCCGGGATGCCATGTCCCCTGAAAAAGAGGCATTCCTCTACACCAGACAGGAGGATGGCGATGATGAAGACGGTGAGCTATGATATTGAGGATCAGATGAGCTTCAGTACTGCCTGCTTGACCTTCTCTCTGAACCGCAACACTCAGGGCCGCTGATGGGTGCAAACTGTTATCAGACTGAGCATGAGGAGATGCAGCATTGTGGTTGATTAGATAACTCACTTCCTCATGAGAGGCTGAGAGCCCTGTTGTTGGATAGTGATTTTTGGGATTCTAATTTCCAACCAAAAAGAAACAAGAACAGTTAAAGGACATTTTGTCCGAAGGCAACTTAGAAATTGTTGTTAGCTTCAGTTAGGTACTGAGTATCCAGTTCAAGACAGTGACCACTGTGTTCTCTGATGGCGGCCTTCATCATCTGATTGCACATTTACAAACTTACACACATTACAACTGAATTCGAATGTTACATACACACAAGAACAAAACCAGGGACACTTTGCCTTCTTTGGACCTCTATTTAAGTTTAGTTTGTTTAGTAATGAAAACTACTTCACACATGGCTTAGTGTTCCTTATTTAATATTCTGTTTAAGACCACACTCAGTTTCTGAAATGTTATCTACTAGTCTGAGCTGCTCGGATCCAGATTTAGTACAACAGGTATTTTTAGAAAGCCCTCGCTACCTTTTATTAGTACTGCCACCTGGTGGAGTGGTATTGAACACAAATTAATGCACTTTACAGACTTATTTGCCTCGTAGCATTTTGAGGCTGCTAATTTAAATAGTCATCTTGGGTAATAGAAACTTTTCCATAAGCTGTTGCTTACTGTTGAAGATATTAATAAGATTAATCATGATAAATGAGGATATAGCAGACATTGGCATATTTTTTCCCCTGTGGTAAACCCCTGTGGTTTCCTGATTAAACAAAGTATTTGTGATAAAGTGCATCAGGTAATCTGCGATCTCGAATTACAAATGACTAAAAATTAATAAAATTAGTATCAGTCATGTAATAACCACATCACCTGTAATATTATAACCACATTCACCTGACATTACCCCACATTGAAAAGGCCACGGATTCCATTAGTCATAAATAAGCCCAGTAAAGAATTGCATGTGGTATTATAATTAAGGAATAAAACATGACTGGGTGGTGTAATGAACGACATCCTAATGAAGCATATCCCAAAGTGTTTTATTCCTCTTATACCACAGTAAATTTCCAACTACTACGTTTATTAAAGAATGACACCTAATACTAATCGATATATTTATAGATACATTTGATGTTGTAGAATATCTGCAAAACAACTCATATTAGATGCAGTCTTCCGCCAGCTGAGCTGTGAGTGGAATTCAGGTTGATTAACCAGAGTTAATGAATTATTTTTCCCTTGTAGAGAGCAACTAGATTTATAGTAATCTTACAGCCCACCGAGTGTGTACATGTTTCTTGGTTTAAATCATGTAATGCTGTTTACACCTCACTGTTCTTTTTTTGTCATGTTAGAACAGAGTTTTTGTTTTTTGTTTTTTGGACCATTTCTGCTGTTTTGTTTGTGTACTATAAAATCCTGAAATAACTGAGACGTGCTGTAGCTCAAATCACTGTACCTTGTACCATATACAGTACCTTTGGTACTGTAAATAAAATTATGTTAGCCATATTTTTATTCTTTTATTTTATGTCTTTATGTTACAAGAATAGGCATACTGCATGTTCAGGGTCATATAATTATGTGCAAGTATGCCATTACAGTATTAAGGGGAGATTAATGTAATTAGTACAGATGTACTGTAAATTATGCACAAGAGATTTGCTTAATTTTGATGCATTTCATATTGCTTTAAATTGTTAACTTGGTTAACTTCTTTATGTTGGCCTGTTCACTTTCTGTAATATTAGGCTACAAGCTATTTTCAAATCCACCCCAGATGAGGCATTTGAACACTTTATACACACTTTCATACAAGCTTAAATCTAGTAGAGGGTTATTCCACTACTGAGGTACCATATGTGTCCCACTGATATTACATTTCCAAATAAGTATGGAAATTAAAGGTAAAAGACATTTTGAACAAATGTAAGCGTTCAGCCCATTATAGCACTACAACATCCCACTATAACTACACTTTATGTTTATATATATATATATATATATAATGTATGTATGTATGTGTGTGTATATATATATATATATATATATATAATGTATGTATGTATATATATATATATATATGTATATATATATATATATATATATATATATATATATATGTGTGTGTGTGTGTGTATATTTTCCAATGATACTGTAAATCAGTAGAAGATCCTCATATTAACATGAACACTACTTAACCACATTTTGCATATATGCTAATGCTATTCTAAAAAAAAAAAAACAAGCCTAGAAAAATGCAGCCATTGATTGTCAGCAAAGAAACCTTATAAAAAAAGGGGAGGAGAGATATTGTTGCCTGAGATGGATTAACACACCTGAATGGTTAAATGCATGAGTTACTAGGGGTAAATGGCACCCCAATTGTGGAATAAACCAAGAACTTTGCCATATACTCCCTTGAGTTCATCAGTCCTTCTACCCTTTTAATTTTTTTCCCCTTTCTTTTTCATGCGTCAACTTACACAACGTAACTAAATCTACATATAACAAAATGTTTGTAATGAGCCACAAAGGGTTCAGTAAGTGTGGCAGCTCTTATCGCAGAAACACTGGAGACCAACCCATTTTACAACATACATGATATGGTCAAAAGTTTATGGACACTTGACCATCACACCCACATGGGCTTTTTCAGCACCCCATTCCAGATTTACTTCCCTCTTTGCTTCTTTAATAACCTCCTTTCTTCTGGGAAGACTTTCCACTAGATATTGGAGCGTGGCTGTGGGGATTTGTGCTCATTCAGTTACAAGAGCATTAGTGCACTCAGGGATCATTCATCCTAAAGGTGTTCAGTGGGGTTGGGGTCGGGGCTCTGTGCAGGTTACTTGAGTTCTTCCACTCCAAAATTGGCAATCCATATCTTTATCGCCATCTCTTTGTGCACAGGGGCATTCTCATGCTGGAACAGGTTTGGACCCCTTAGTTCCAGTAAATTCTGCACAATACAAAGAAATCCTACACAACTTTGTGGCAACAATTTGGGGAAGACCCACATATGGATGTGATGGTCAGGTGTCCACATACTTTTGGCCATACAGTGTAGGTGAAATATTAACTTATCTGATGAGTTCCTAACGATGCATAGGCCTATATTTTGATCACCATAGTCTGATCAAATAGACATATTTTGCCTGCGTCCGGAACAGATAACAAGACAGACAGAGACGAGACGGCGGGCTGCCTGTAACGCGCGCGCCGCTCCTGTAGGATATTTGTGCTGTTTGGGGCTTTCACCGATAGAGGGCGCGGTTTAAGCACGCTACAGTGCAGAGGACCTGAGACAGCATCAGGGAGGAGAGAAAGGTGGGCAGGAGGAGGAAAGGATGCTCAGTTTAGAGCATCACATCGCGGCATTTTACCCAGCTCACACCTCGGCGAACCAAGAGGGGGTTTTACTGGTTTTAGGTAAGTGTTAATTTATTGAAGACTGCAGCTGGATGCATAACTGAAATTGTGAGAATAACTGATTATATATATATATATATATATATAAAATCTATATATATAAGGCTAGTGATAGGCTTAGATGATCCAGTGCAACGTGCCCACATGGTCCTTCAGTGCAGCTCATGAATGTGTTGGTGTGTACAGCAGTGTGTGTGCATGTGTGCATGTGTGCTGCACTTCTTTGTTTCACCAAAGACACCTCGTTAGACTGGTGGGCGGTAAAAGGGGGCGTCCAGGCTGCCCGTGGAAACAAAGAGAGCTTATTATGCCCTGGCGCGGAATCGCACTTCGCCTGCTGCATTAACTTTATTTTAAACAAAAAATCTGGATCAAACATAGGAAAAATGCAAAGACGGCAGGGGTCTGGGGCTTTTGTATTGTGTAAAAGTTCCTAGCAGCATATAAACAGATTGAAATTGTCAAACCACGCGAAAGAAGTGCACAGTTGTGTCATATTCTGTTTGTGATCTAGTGTGTACATTTTTTTCTGTTTAGATTTTTTTTTTTCACAGTAGATGACCAGAAGAATATAACAATATGACATATACAGTAGTGTCAGAAAGTCTGGGACTGCGACCAAAAAAGTGATTTTATTCCTTCATTTGTCAACAGTTATTCAGGTGAATATTGTTACTACAGAATAATTTATGGCATTAAATATCCTGTTTGCATTCAAAATGCTTCATTTGTAAGAATGTGATGTTATTTGATGTCATATTTCATTTATGATATTTAGTCCTATTTCATATCGTCATTGGCATAGTACATCTGATTCTGTTATAGACTCTATTATACCAAACCAAATTATACTTTTCCTTGTAGTTTGGGTGATACATAACATGGGAAGGTGCATGTGGTGTACCTTTAACTTGATTTATAGAGTAGCGCTCAGTGGTACATCAGTGATCATTAAGGTTAAATTATTTTTAAAGCTACACTGTATTCTTGTTTCCAGGTGAACATATATACTAAAGGTACAAAAGATGTACCTTTGACCCCAGTGACAAAGAAAGGTACAGTTTGGTACCTTTATTTCTGAGAGTTTATCTATGTAGTTCCTTTATCAGAAAGGGTTGTAGGCAGAACCTTTTCCAAAGAGCCCTTTCTTTTCCTTTTTTTTTGTCTCAAAGAGTGTTACATACGCACAGTGTAACGATACACCACAGTCATGATTCGCGGCTTGCTGCTGGCTTCATGATTTGATTCAATTTGATTCTCAAAATATTTTGAATAAAATTTTGACAAAGAAAAATTATGACTGAAAAGACATTTATTTCTAAAACATATACAGTACAAAACAATGTGGATTTATGTCTGTACAGAACTAAATAGATCAAAAATTGCTAAGAACAGAGGTTACATATTGTAAACAAAATGTACTACAGGTTCATCGTATCTTAAAAAAATAATACATTTGTACTTTCTCCCAAACATTTGAGTGAAATTACAAAGCCCCTGACCCAGGAAAATTAATGATCAATTGAAACATAATGAGTTCCATAGCAGCACCTGGGGTGGCCTTTTAACTGGATAGAGCTCCAAAGTTGGCTAAAATGCCCGGGTCCCACAGCCTCTTTCTTGGTCACTGTAGATTGCAGTGGCACATGGCTGGTCTCACTTCACAAGTGCAGACGATTCCTGGTAATGGCACAGGCTCTCCACAAAAGAATGTGATGATGTGACCAGCGTACTCTCTATATAGTTTAACTATATGGGTTGCACAAATTAGGATCTCTGGTGTTCAAACAGTGCAATTACATTAGATGCATAATGAATAAAATGCTGATTTCTGCAATGTGAATTGCACATTTCCATGATGCACATCGTCACATTTTGCATCACCTGGCAGTGAAGCTGAGGATGTGTGAGTTCAGGTGCATGAAAGGCAAAATCCTTCTCAAGTACTATCTGTGTGTGAGCAGATGCAGTAAAACCTTCTTCACCACTTTTACTTTTTCCATTACCTGGATTTTTATTAGATGCTGTCAGTGCTGGTGGGACGTATGGCCCCTGAGTGGATATTAGGAAAATTTATATGTCTCAGCTTTTACTTTGGACAAAGAAATTAAGCTTTTCATCATTCATTCTGGAAATATATCATAGCGCAGCAGTTTGTCCCAAGAGTTGCTAATTGACAAGTAAAAGAAGCCAATGCACAGGGAAGCCTGAGAGCTAGAGAAGGAGAGAGGGTCATAAAGACAAAGAGGGCAGAGTGACTTATGTTAATGATTATAGTAGATTAGAAGGGCTTTGCCGCCTGCTCACCCTGTGATCCACCTGCCAGTTAAATAGAATCTACTATACAATGTCCACATGCCAGACTAGAATGGAGATGTCCTTAATGGAACTCCCAGCATGTTTCTGAGCTCCAACAACATGTAGATAGACAATTAAAGAGTGGCCTTCTGCAGCATGGGGAGATTTCCTTTTCTTCTTGGGTATGTGATAAATATTTTTGGTTGGTTGAGCGCCTCATATGATTTTGTAGAGGTTAATATGAGCACAGAAAGCTAATCTTCCACTGATCCCTGGTTTTGTGTGTGTGTGTGTTTTTTTTTTTTTTTTTTTTTTTTTCTGAGCCTGTTCTGTGTTGGGTTTTACCCCACTGTATCTTCCTGAACCCTCCCCAACACATGTCCAACACGGTACAGCACCATGCCTCAGTGAAGTCTCTAGTCTCCTCCTCAACATCCTGTCTCAAATTCATCACTATTAATTATCGCTATTTGCTGTCTTCAGCTCAGGACTCTGCTCATGTCAGCTTTAGCACATATCAAATCAACAACAACAACAACAAAAAAAAAAACCTCTAAGCAATATTGCAGTTCTCTGTCTCAGAATTTTTCATTCGGACTGGCTTGTTCAAGCCACATTACGTGAAGCTCTTGGCTTCTGTGTGTATGATTTTATACACTGCACTGCTGCCACATGTTCGGCTGGTTTTATAATTGCACGAAGTACAATTATACATACAGGTGTACCTATTAAAGTGGCCGGTGAGTGTATATTCTGACAGCCACCACAATTGAATACAAAATTCCTACTTGAACAAAAAGACTTCATAAGACTGTTACCTTGCCTATCTTTCTAACCTTAACCTTAATCTTGATTGGTTCATGAAAATTCTAAAGAATTTGAAAATCTGACACTGTGCGGCCAGGATAACTCATACTAAGCATGAATGATATACTGCGTTTTGTTTCTTAAGAGTGATTTGTGTTCGGTTAACCAGTGTAATTCTACTTAACTGTCATGTAAATAGGGAAGCAGGTACATAAATCTCTGTGCTGTTCTGCATTTGCACTTCCAGTACTGCTCTTGGAGCTGGTTTAGTGTTTCAGTGACTCAGTGACTCCATCATGCCTGTGGTTGCTGTTTTAAGAGAAAAGAGATGCTGTCATTGCATCTGGAGTGCAATCATGTTGGTTCTCTGGTGTTGTTTTTTTGAACTGCATTGCTGTTTTTTTCTGGCTGAAGTTTCAGATTTTGTGCTTATACCCACATGATGAAAGCTTGGTTCTGCAGAATGCAATCCCACACACCAGCCTGGTTTCGTTTGATATGTCTTGTAAGAGGATATGAAAACAAAATGATTAAACTCTCTCTCTCTTCCATCTTCTCTAAGCAAGCACAGTCTTAAATCTGATTAACTCGGTAATCATCCTAGACGTTGAAACAATTGAAGAGAACTGTGCTATTTTATCAACACTTTTCTGGACGTACCTCAGAAGTCAAAATTAATTTCATCTTTGCTTCTCATGGGTCACTGGCCAGGTGTAATTTAATATTTCATAGCAGGTAGAAAATATGACTTACAATAATATGCATCAGATGTATGTTAGTATCGGATACAATAGTATCTGATGCCTGTTTCATACACGTTGTTTTGAGCCAGTATGTCTGGTGTAGACAGTAGGCTAGGAGTATTGTAAGTGTTTTACAAAAATGTGGAGGTCAATAATGCTTTTTAATGTCGTATGTTGTACTGCATGTACAGCACATTGTTGTGTATTGTTTTGCATTGCACACATGGGCATAGTGGTTGGGTGTGGAGAAGTTGCTCCCTGTTACCCACACCAGGAAGATATATTAGGATATATCAGGCACATATGTTGGCATATATTAGGCTATTTAAAATAAAACTAAAGTAATAATTTTACAGGTAAAAGAACCAAAATGCATACCTGTGATCAATGTATTGCGCTGAAAAATGAAACCGAGCCCTATCTTTAGTAATACTGTGTATACATTCATTGGTTTTTAGTTCATAGTTGAATACTGATATTAAGTATATTTTTCAGAAGTATATTTTTATGTTAAATCACACAGTAAGTGAATATTTTTATTTGTTCCTCTATAAAAGAAATTCACAGCTTGAAAAGGCCTTTATAGCCTCTGGAGAGACAACAAACGTGTATTCTCCTCTACAACTACTGTCCTGTGTTTTTGATCTGTCTCCTCTCCTCTCTTCTGGTCTCGTCTCCTCTCCTCTGCTCTCCTCTCTTTCCCATATCCTCTCCTCACCTTCCCATTCCTCTGCTCTCCGTCTCTTGTCCTATCCGTTTCTTGTGCTATCGCTTTCTTGTCCTGTCCGCTCCTCTACTTTTCTTGTCCTCTCCTCTCCTTTCCTTTTCTTGTCCTCTCCTCCACTTTTATTCTCCTCTACTTTCCTCTCCTATCCTTTTCTTGTGCTCTCATCTCCACTCCTCTCTTCTCAGACAGTATGTATCCAAACTGAACAAATGTTGTGATCGTAAGATTGTGTTTTATTTGTTTTTTTGAGTTAATTGACAGATCTTTGATGGATTTCTGACAAGTCACTAGTGTTTTCATGACATCAGTTGTGTCAGGGGAATGTGCTTATCATTACTATTGCAATTAAAACACAATTAGTGGTAACCTTATCAAATCAGGTAACCTTATCATAGATTCTTGATTATTAAACTTTTTTTTTTATGAAATGAGGATGTATTCTACAACAGTCCAAACCATAAGTGATAATTAACAAAACTAGTTTGAAAAGATTGAATGTTAAAAGTAATGATTCCAAATCCAAATGTTGTGTAGAGGGTATGAGAAAAGTATTAAAGGCAAAGGGTTGGCATCGTTATTAGAGTATACTTGTTGCATTTAAAAACAAAACAGCTTTAAAAAATTTAATATAAACATTAAAACATTATTACGATCTGTGAAGCATAACTAAATGCCTTTTTGGAGTAAACTACATTTCTTTGTTCTTCTTCATTTTCTCCTAAGGGTATGCAAACCTTTGCACCTGGCTGTATATTAGAAAAGCTTGTATATTATATAGTAGTCTGTGTAGTACAGCTTCTTCTGCTTAGACAATAGTGTCTGCTTTTTTCGATAGCAGCAAACCGTTCTTCTAACATTCTGTCCATTAATGTCCTTCCCTGACCACCTCTGCTTTCCTCTTTTTCCTTCTTTCAATCTTAGTGCTTTCATATGTAAATGAGCAGAATCATTCTACTTTTAATTAATCATGCCAACGTGATGATTATGGCTTTTTGTCATGCTTAGTGTAGGAGAGAAGTGGCAATTATAGGAAAGAAAGACCTTTTAACATCCATCAGCTTCACATCTAGCCTTGCTGTTCTTCTGTACACTGATGCATTGGTGTGGTGTGATGGCAGACATTAAGGAGTTTGGTTTGAGGAACAGGATTGCCAGCTCACTAGTGAGGAACAGTGATGAAGGTTTGTATTTCTCATTGAGTGTGGTGTGTATTTAACATACAGGCAGGTCCACTTGACAGCCTGTGTCATCCCACCATTGTGTCCCTCCTGTTTTGCTTTGTGGGGGTCTCTTTGTGCACTCAGGGGTCTTACATCTCTTCTATTAAGTTGTCGGTGTTCCAGAAGTGACATGAGGCACTGTGCCAAACATGTGAATTTACATATACTGTACAGTGGCTTTGGAAAGTATTCAGCCCCCCTTCACTTTTTGCATGCTTTACTGTATTATTTATTCTATTTAAAATGGAATAAATGAACCTTTTTTGGCCATAAACACAATAACCTAGGATGACAAAGCAAAAATTTGTTTTTAGATAATTTTGCAAATTTCTTAAAATTGAAAACTGAAATATATAATTTAGCTAAATATGCAGAAACTTGGCCAAGGAACTCCAAACTGAGTTCAGGTGCACTCTATTTGCTTTGATTATCTTGAGATGTCTCTAGAACCTGACTGGAGTCAATCTGTGGCAAATTCAAATGACTGGACATTATTTAGAAAGGCACAAACTAGTAACCAGTCTACCTTCAAGTGCCTTGGTCATGAAGGTGACCAAGAGCCCAATGGTCACTCTAACAGAGCTTCAAAAGTCACCCTCAGAGATGGGAGAACCTGCCAGAAGGACAACCATCTCAGAAATACTCCACCAATCAGTCGTTTATGGTAGTGTGGCTAGATGGAAGCAAATCCTGAGTAAAAGGCATATGACAGGCATACAAATGACTCTGTGAGCATGAGGAAAAAGATTATCTGGTCTAATGAACCCATCCCTATGGTGAAGCATGGTGGAGGCAACATCATGCTGTGGTGGTGCTTCTCAGCGGCATTGATGGGGATACTGGTCAGAAGTGAGGGAAGGTGAATGTAGTTAAATACAGAGAGGGCCTTGAAGAAAACCTGCACATGAGCGCACATGACCTCAGACTCGGGTGAAGGTTCACTTCTGAACATGCAGCACAGCATAATCCCCAGTGTTGAGTCAACACCCAGGTGTTTTTAATCAACACCCTACAGTGTTATGTATATCTAATTGGACACAAATGAACTCCAATAAATCACCATTCTGGTTGTTAATTCAGCACTGGGGATTCTGCTGTGTGGCAACAACCTGAAGCTTACAGCCAGGACAATGCTGGGATGGCTTCAGGGAAAATATCTGAATGTCCTTGAGTGACCTAGCCAAATCCCAAACTTGAATGCCATAGAATATACATTGAGAGACCTGAAGGTTGCATCCAGTCTGACTGACCTTGAAAGGATATTCCAGGAAGAACGGGTGAAACAGCCCAAACCCAAGTGTGGGAAGCTTGTAGAGACTTACTCATCAAGACTCAAAGCTATAACTGCTGCTACATGTGCCTCTAAAACCACTGAATAAAGGGTCTGAATACTTATCTAAATGACAGCATTCATTTTTTTGATTTTTTAATAAATTTGCAAAACATTTATAAAAACTCATTTTTGCTTTCTCATTATGGCTTATCGTGTGTAGATGGCCAAAAACATACATTTAATCTAAATTAAAATGAAATCTATAGCACAATAAAGTGTACAAAAAGTGAAGAGGTCTGAATACTGTCCAACCCCACTGCATGTGTTTTTGAGTTCACGCCTGGTGTGTACATGGTGCAGATTCATTGGAGTATTTCTTTATCTCTGCCCCTCTTCTTTGCATGCTGCAGAAATACCTCTGTGTGTGTTCAACCATGATATTTTGTTTATGCACACACATAAACTGGGAGAGAGGGAGGGTCAGAGAGAGGGTGTGTGTGTGTGTGTGTGTGTGTGTGTGTGTGTGTGTGAGAGAGAGAGAGAGAGAGAGAGAGTGCAGGGTGAAAATGAGAAAGTTTAATAAATTCTGGATGGTTATTGGATCGGTCCTTCCTCCTTTCCTCCACTCCCTGTCCAGACTGCTGAGAGCTTTAAACTCTCCAGGTGCTTTCCTCTTAGGAGCTATGTACCTCTCTCAGTATGTTAAATAAAAAATAAAAAATCAATATCAATCCTGTGTTATTGTACTGGTGCAACCAAGAAGATTTCATAGCTACCAATTTGGTGATACTAAAACTTAAATATTAGTTAAAGTTTTTTTTTTTTTTTAATAAATACACAAATAAATAAATAAATCTTTAAATGAATACTTCAGTCATTTTCAGTCACTCTTGCTAGCGCATTTGTAGTGGACAGGTGGTTTCCACTGACGGTAATTTCTGTACTGAGTAAAGAACAGCAACCTGCCTACTCAAGACTCACTTGTAATTAAAATCTAAGGGCAGTTTTTGGGTGCAGTCAGTAAATGGGTGATACAGTGGGTAGCCTTGCCAGGTCACAATTCCAGGGTCCCCGGTTCAATCCTGAGCTCTATGCAGTGTTTTGCCTGTTCTACTCGTGTCATCGTGGGTTTGCTCTGGGTTCTCCTTCTCATTTTCATCCCACTTTCCAAAAACATTCCATAGGTGGATTGGCTACACTAACTTGCCCCTAGGTTTGTGTGAGTGTATGTGTGCATGGTGCCCTGTGATGGACTGGTGTCCCATCCAGGGTGTATTCCCACTTTACACTCATAGGTCCCAGATTCACTGCAAGACTGACCAGGGAAAAAGTGGTTCTTTCTCTCCGCCTGTCCCAGCCTAATATATTTATTGTTAGAGTGTAATTCTTCAATAACTGCTTTATTCCTGGCAGAGCTGTGGTGGATCCAGAGCCTGTCCCAGAAAAGCTGGGTGTGAGGTGGGAATATACCCTTGATGGGAGGCCAGATTTGAAATTGTATTATGCTGTAGTTGCACTTTATGAATGTTTATTAATGGAATTTAACCACTGCCTTAAGACTTCCATTATACTTGTCAACAGGTTTTAAGTTGTTGTTTTTAGTAACTGCACAGTTATTACAAATATGGTATATAGCGATTAAATCGAAAAACACTGAAGTATTCTTTTACTGAAGGTGATTAAACAGGACAGAAACCTTACTGATATACTACCCTTTCACTAGGCTCAAGCAGAAGAGCATTGTGGATTCCTGTTGTGGCTTCACTTGATGGACTGTGAGAGTTGGCAGCCAGTGTCAGATTTTGCAAAGCTATCTGCTGTGTTCTGTCATAATACTGTTGAAGGCCCATCTGTTTAAAGGAAGTCTCATATGCAGCATGACTGTGGTGTAGATTTAGGTTACAGAGAACTTGACTAGTTTATGAAGATCGATGTATGTTAGGGAGAGAAAGGCACCAGGACAAAGTGGACAGGATCACATCTGTCAGGTGCAGTCGGCATGGATTATGTTTGGGTGGGGGGTGGTCTCAGAGTTATAGCAGAAGGCACTGAGGACTAATGATTTGTTGTGTAGACTGTATATTTCCTCTAAGAGTCTTGACTACGAGCTGGCCTCAGCTCACTCTAGTGGATGAGTGTCTGGCTGTGTATTTAGTATTTAATAATGGGCACCATCCTGAGACATTCTACATGCAAGAGAGAGAAAGAGAGAGGGAGAGAGAGGGAGAGAGAGGAGGAGGTGGGGGAAGGGCTCTACGCTATGCCTTTGTCCCAGCAATGTGTGCCAAAAGCGATTTTATTATTAATTAGTGTATCGGTTTCTTCATGCAAGGGCAAGCGAGAGGTAGTGGTGGTGTGAAGATAGATAGATAGATAGATAGATAGATAGATAGATAGATAGATAGATAGATGAACTTTATTGATTCCCAAAGGGAAATGGAAGTCAAGCATATTTACACTCTCACACACACACACACACAATAGAATTAGTATTAGAATTATGAAACCCAGTTTAGTGCACACATTACTGAAGATTATTGATAGTTGCAGATTTTTTTTGTGCGTGTGTGTTTGTGTGTGTGTGTGTGTTTTGGGGGTTTTCATCATCTCAGTATGTGTTAGCATGTGTGAGGAGATAGTGGGCGGTGAGCAGAGCTGGAAAAATGCCATTATAAACAAAGATGACTGTGAGCAGAAAGGTGAGGTGTGTGTGTGTGTGTGTGTGTGTGTGTGTGTGTGTGTGTGTGTGTGTGAGTGAGTGAGTGAGTGTGTTCACGTGCTATGTGCTTCTCAGTGTGGTACAGTCGTGTCAAAACTCAGCAGAGGCAACAACATTCCTATTGTCTGGAAGTGTGTTGACACACACGCATGTGTGTGTATGTATGTGTGCGGGTGTGGGTGTGGGTGTGTGCATGTGCGTGTGTGTGTGGGCGTTTGCACTTGTCTTTGCACTGTATAATGGCACACACATTCCAGAAGTGCACCGATTACAAGACCACCTGAATATATGGACTGCCAAACTTTCATGTGTGTAATGTGTTTCTGGCAAAATGTGTTCACATGCTTTATTGTGTTGTGGAATTTGAAAGTGATTAGTAGAATTAATTTTTTTTTTTTTTTAGGTATGCAAGTCAGTTAATGGATTTGAGCAGCTCAACATAATTCTGTATGTCTTAGTGACAGAATTTGATCCTTGTGATTTTTTTTTCCACACTTGAGTGACACTTTTATCTCTGATAATCAAATTATTAATAGGCATACATGTCCCAATTTTCCATGTTCATTTCCAAACTTGTGTTAATGACTGATATCCGAATCTGATCTAATACTGGCATCTTCTTCATATCAAAGCCATTGCAGTCTGTTGTCAAGTTACATGAATTATCATGTAGATACTCTAAGACAACTTGTCATCTATTAATGTGCATGATTAGAATCTTTCATTGCATAAAATATGTCAGTTGAGCAGATTAGGACAGTACGTCCAATCCGATACCAATACAGCATTTCACAACAATATTGGACTCGATACCAATAATTAGTACTTTTTTGGTGCTCCTTCGTAAAGCTAAGCTTGGTAGATATATAATCATGTACATGCTTTTATGACAGATGGTTAGTTTTATATCCCGTACATATATATCATATGACGCATATGCTCTTTACACATGCTCTTTACATACCAAGCTCAACTTGCTATCTTTAATGTCATTCACCCCGTTTAAACAGATCGGAAGGAAAAGTGTTCATAAAAAGAGGGTTGATATTTTTTGATCAGCAGTGAACCATAAAATGTGTTTTGCTTCTACATTTCCAAATATTAGCCTTTGCTGTCTGAATAGCAATGATTTTTATCCAGAAAGTCTCATGTATTCAACACTATGAGCAATAACAGTAATTATTATTGTTGTTGTTGTTGTTGTTGTTATTATTACAAGGGGTAAAATGCTCCTGTGCGCCTTCATAGAATTTACCGCTATTGGTGCATGCTGCCTGCTGAGTCTCTGTTTATCTTTCCTAAATCTTATTAGGGGGTCACACAGCAATAAGGTCTTACTGTTTGCTCTGTATCCTTCACACCAGCGTGGCCTTTCTGATAAACGCATTACTGATTACGTGCTTGATAAATGGATGTACATGCGACATAATGAGGATGGATTTGGTGGCAAGGAGCTTACAGGGCTCAGCAAGAGGGTGTGTGGACTGAAATCTTGTTATAGAGACCAGAAGCACTTTCCCAGCTGTTTCAATATGGTTGTGCTTTCACTGTGCTGTGAGGCCCACATCTACACAATATATTAACAGATATTGTGTGCTTTGCCACTTATTCCTGACATGTTGGGCATCTGATCTGATTGATGTGATTTGAAAGTGAGAGTTATATTGGTTCAACTTTAAAGAATATACTCCTGTGATGCTTAAGTAACCTCTGTATTGGACCTACTGTAATGTTCTCACAGAATTTTCCTTACTGTCACGTGCCATCTTTGAATTTTCATTCCTATTTTTTTTCATCTTTTTATTCTTAAACCGTGCCTAACACCCCGTTATGACCCACAGTCATATACAAAACAGAACAAAGATTTCCTCACCAGCTTGTAATGACCACCATGTAACCACACAGACAAAAGAAAAGTGTCCACCGTACGTGGATGCTCATAATTAACCATGAAAAACTATTACATTACATGCATGTGGCTGTAAATTGGGCTTTACTGTTCATCCACACCATCATTTACATCTTCCTTTTTTAGGGGTCTCAGGCAGGTCCATGTTCCCAGTTTCCAGAGGTCACAGAGTGTCTGTGAGCAGAGGGGAATTTAGAGGATTTCTCAGATCAATGAGTTGTGCATCTGCACTGCAGCTGCTGAGGCTGCGCTTTCATCAGCTCTGATAAGTCTCTTTGTCTCCCTCATGCCTGTCCTTACCACTCTGACCTACCCTTCATTTGTGATTCGGTAAGCATAAATGCACTATCTCAGTGTGTTTCTGTTTGAGGTACCCCAAAGCAATTAAACAAGATAATATTAGAAGCTCTCACTAATTGGAAATGAAAACAGGTTAGAACGAATGGAGGGAAAGGAGGAAAGGATGGATGCTAAATGGGGGTGGATATTGGCTTTGGAATGTGTGTGTGTATGTGTGTGCGTGTGTGTGTATGTGGGGGGTATGTGGTGGTCTCTGTGCTGTGCAGTGGAGCAGGACATTGGGCTGAAGTAGTGTGTGTCAGCGTGTGTCTGTGCAATATGGATTCAATCAGGTTTAGCTTGAAGAGCTGGAAAGAGGTCAGTGGAAGAGCAAGGCTGAGAAAGTACAGGGTGAATAGAGGTTTCAAAAATATTTTATTGGTGTGTTTCTTTCCTTTATGAATGAAAAAGGTCCTTATTAATGTTGTGTTACATCAGATTTGACTTAAAATTAGCATATGTAAATTTCTGCAGAAAGGTTCTGAATTTATCAGTTTGATCTTTGGTGTGTCGGAACAATGAAACTCACATCAGTGCATGTGTAAATGAAATCATATATTCAATAATATAATCACTAATAATATAAAAGAATGTTATGTGCGTATCTTTTGATGCCAGTTGTGTAGCTACCTTTCTTTTTTTTCCCTCTCAAATATCTTTCTTCAGTGCACACTATTCCAATCACAGGTCATTGCTGTTTACTTTTACTTAAAATGTATAGCCTAATATTATAGAATATAATAGAATATTATAGCATGGAATAAAGGGTTTTTTTTTTTTAAAAAAAAACAAAAAACAAAAAAAAAACATTACAATAGTAGAATAGTACAATGAGTTAGCTCTTTTTGTTTTGTTTTTAAGAATTTTATTCTTGAAATTGTAATACATTATTCTCACAGTGGTCAGTATTAAGTCAAGTGTAATTTATTTCCTGGTCAATACACCAGCTGTCCATTTGGCATGGATTATTGACCTAAATTTCCATGATACATTGCTGAATATCACACATACAGTAAACACACTGTGCATATATTCAATTCAATTCAATTCAGTTTTATTTGTATAGCACTTTTAACAATGAACATTGTCTCAAAGCAGCTTTACAGAACATAAGAAACAGAAAAACATGCAAACAGTCCTAGATATATCACCTGTTATATTGTACAAATAGAATAAAATATGGATTGAGCAACTCTGTTGTGTATTTGAATTATATGCAGTATATTAAAATGTTGTAAAGTGAATTATAACTTGTCAAAGGCTCTCAAGATATAAACCTGATTTAGGATAGGAACTGTAATTTTACTAATATTAGGAAATTAAACCTAAACCATCTTTAAACTAGCAAACATTAAAAAGTACACAAATTCTATTTGGTGTTTGGTTATATAAAGTATTCTATAGTCATATGTTTGATAAATGTTTTTAATTAGGGGTATACATGTTTTCAGTCAGGTATTAGAGAGGATACAATGTGTTATGTGTACATTGATGGTATTAGAGCTTTGGGTGTTGTTGTTGTTCCTCTTTCGGCTGCTCCCATTAAGGGTCACCACAGAGGATCATTGGTCCACGTATTTGATTTGGCACAGTTTTTTTTTTTATCCAGATTTGGTACTGAGAGCACACTGTTGCATGCAACCCCAGTGGCTGGGGTTGGTTCCCTGGCCGGGAATCGAACCCAGGCCACAGCAGTGAGAGCTCATGTGCAGTTAGTGTGTACAGTGAAAAGCTGCAGGATCTGCATGGTGATCCTTCTTCTGTCCTCTACTCTCATCCACTCCTCTCATCACCTCATCTTCTTCCAACTCTCCTCCGTCCACTCAACAGTGAGATGATTCATACAACTCTCTGTGAGCACGCTTTGTGAGACAAAAACCTCCTTGCTCATTCCAGAACCATTATTCAGATTTAAAATGTGGTTAACCTTTTTCTGTCAAGGTAATGTGATTGACAACATCATTCGCTCAATGACAAGTGACTCTCCTTTTCTATGAAACTCAATCTTCCTCTCTGTCTGCTGCTTTCTGCAATTCTGATATTGGAGACATTAAAGACCAGTAATTATCACAGTGAACATTATGATGGTGACAATAAAGGATGATTCAGTGTGGTCACATTATGAAGCATTATGAAAAGTACTATATAGTAGTATCAGAGTTAGGACACGGATATCCTCTTGTCCACTTTCCCAGCGGAAGGAGACCCCAAGGTAGACCTAGGACTCTCACAGTGGGCTTGGGAATGTCTGGGGGGACCCCAGGAGGACCTAGAATCTGTGACTAAGGATAGAGAAGTATTTCTTATCCTACTGTCACCACAGATCCCACGGGAGCTGTGGAAGAAAAGTGAATGAATGATGTCGTGGCGAATACTTCTACAGACCAGAATAAGAAAAATAAGTTTCAAAGACAAGGGGTTCTGGATGCCAAAAATCTATAGACTTTATTGTATCAGACAACAAAGCCGAGATGGTCTGCAGAGCATCTGATTTACATAATCGTGGCCCATGCTTTTATACAATTCTAAAACAATGATCTCATTGAAGGGGGTTTTCTCTTCTTTCTCTTTATCGCATACCTGCCACTTGCCCCACTTATTTCCTTTTCCCTTTATCTTAGATTTAACCATGGTGGGAGTTCATTCAGATTTATGTCTTCAAACACAACATTAGCCTTCACCTTTAAAGAAGACTCCCTCTAAGAGGTCACACCACTCTTTGCAGGATCACAGGCCCAAAGTCACCCTTTTAAATGTACTAGAAACGGTACAGTGTAGTATATAAATGAAGCTCTAAAAGTCAATACATGA
>CM040991.1:13905551-13924921 GCA_022985145.1 Pangasius djambal
CACTCTTTGCAGGATCACAGGCCCAAAGTCACCCTTTTAAATGTACTAGAAACGGTACAGTGTAGTATATAAATGAAGCTCTAAAAGTCAATACATGAGGTGATTTATAGTCATTTCTCAATACTATTGCATAGATACTAAATGATATAATACTGCTTAACAAATGATATTGATATAGATAACAGGAAATTCCTCTATAATGAATGAATGAATGAAATAGCACATGGTTCAAATTGTCTTCATACAGTTTAGTAATAGACAGTAACAGAGTAAACAGTATTAAAAATGTATACCCTCAAAAGTTTAATCTGCATTTTAAGAGGAACTAAAGATAGTTGTCCTGAAGCTCAAAATTTAAGTTAGAAGCAAACATATTATTGATAACTGCCAGTTAAGAGAATTTACTGAACATATTGTTCAGTCCTAAAATTCACTGGCCTCACCTTTATCTTGATGATGCACATCGCTTTGCCATAAAGATCTAAAAATAGCTGTCCTTGACCAAATTCCCTCATTGGAGATAAAGTGTTTTGTAACCGCCATCATTCTTTCAGAGATGTCTGTTCTTTTTTTGGTAAATATTGCTGAAGTGTCTAAGGAGCAGTGAGAATATTATCGTGTACCAGTGGGTAGCTAGAGGCAGGAAGATGAAATTGCCAATTAGTTTTATTTTGACATTTCCAGAAGCCCTCAATTTTATGCACAGCCAAGCGCATAAATTCAACAGAGAGAAATAAGAGGAAAATTAACATCCACTTTTAAATATAAGGTAATGAGAGCACAACAGACAAGAGAAAATAGCCAAAATTATCCAGGGAGGAGCCATGGCTGGAGTAGAAGTAAAAAAGTATGAACAATTGTGCAAGACTTTAAGGTTGTGTCTTCCTGACACAAGAAAGAAAAGATGGACAAACCAGCGCCAAATACAGCCCTTTCAACTCAGACACTCTTGATTCACTGTCCAGCTTCCACCTTCTCCCAGTACTAATCTTGAACTTTGAGTAAAAGCTCCCCAGCACCTGCCCAGATGCCCTGTTGTCATGGCAACCAAACCCAAAAGGCATTTCCCTAGGAATCATTTTCATAATAGCAGTATTAAGTCTCAAAGTATTCCCTCGTTTTATATTACCCCCTGTCTGCATTATAAAGCCACACAATTCTACTAGAAGAGAATAAAAGATGCTGCTACTGTATGTAGGTTCCTCATGACTGATTCTAATGTAATCAGTTTGGTAATATGCACTGGGTTGATGGAGTACTATTGTTGTTATGTTGTTCTGTATTGTAATACTGTCTTGGGATAATATGATGAAAAACATGCTGTTTTCGTCCTCACCACAGACCCATAGCTTTCTTTCATATCAACAACCTTTCCTTTTTAATGTCCAATCACATTTACACACACTTACATACACGTATTGCACAAATGTGAGGCAGTGTGTCACTGTGTATGTTATTTGTGTTGTACAGAGGAGGAGCAATAAGGCAAGTTACCGACACGTAACAGTCACTGACTGACCCATTCACTCATTCACTCTTGTGCATTTGCGTATGCTGCTATTAGCCAGATGGCCCAGATGACACTCAATACAAAAAATATGGAGCACTTCCTTTCATAAGCATGCAGAATGCAAATATTTACCGTCCTCTACTAGGAGGGTGCCAATTATCTCTCACACAACTTCCAACCACAGCATTTGGTTGTGGAAGATGAATAAATAAGAATAAAATAAGTGTTGATTAGTGTCATTCAGACACGCAGTTAATTGTAGACTTGGAGTGAGGGCTGTTTGAATTTCTTTTTGCAAATGTTGGTAGACGATTAAAGTTAACATGATTTGAACATATAGCTTTGATTCAATTCAAAATGTAAGGATAACAGAATGTGCAAAGTAGCATTAGCTATGACATGGCCTGGCCATAATGTAGCAGTGAGTTTGGAGGAGACAATCTGCTGCTTGTAAGCTGCCAACATGCGTAGATCTGCTTCAGTTGCTTGGCCCTATTTTGAATAGCACTTGAACACTTGAGTCAGTGGTATTACTCTCATTACTGAAGTGAAATAGCTTGCTCTTAGCCTATGCAGAAAAAAAACACACAGCTGAAATTATGTGAAATTTGGAGCACACATTCGAATTCATCCTGCTTGCACACAAACTTCAGGTTTCTTTTTCCTGTGCATTCTCAGCATTTCAGTGCAACAGCACTGACAAAAGTCATTGAATGGGTTTGAAAAATTCAAATTGTTCATGACTATGGAGTCAAATTGGCTGAAGTAATGTGGGACAGTTAAGATTTGTCAAGTTTATTTTTTTTTAGTTCATGCTAAAGAGGGTCCCGCTCTGTTGGAGTGAGAAGGGATTCACTATTGCACACCAAATCCAGTGTTTTACTGTGGCACATTCACTGACAATTACTATAAGTAAGGAATAAAACACAATGTAGTAGTGCTACATCAACAACAGTCAACAACAGTGTGGGGTGATACAGCTGTACATGAATGGATTGATTATTTTCCAATAATAGAACATCTTGAAGTTTTAATTCCTCTAATAACAGCAATTTGCCAACACTATATATATATATTTTTTAAAGTATTAAAGAACAGCATGCAACACGATTTATTAATTTATAGTTACATTTAATGTTTTGGAATGCCTGCAGAACGCATTTAACTTATAGCAGCAATAAACCGTTGGTTATAAATGTTTGCACACCCATTTACAGCTAGCTGCAATTTAGAGTTACCAATCTAGTTACCGGTAAGTTTTTGGGAGGTGGGAGGAAACCGGATAACCGGACATGGGGAGAACAGTATACAGTGTACATGTTTTTTTGTTTTTTTTTTTAAACAAAAGAGCAGAAAAGCTCCTGATATTAAAATAAAGGCATAGTTGTATTGTAAGCTATACTGCTTTTCAGAAAACAGCAACAAGGCAAGGCTGGAGATCAATCTAACAAAGATGCAGCATTGAGCAAGACTGGTAGATTTAGCTAGGCTTGCAGGGTTTGTTGCTACTTGCTTTAAAGTGGACCTCTAATAAGTAAGAGGACCAATCATATGATGGTTGTAAGACCAGGAATAAATGCACTTGTCACAACATCAAATTCTCACACACTGTGAAATTCCACAAATGGTGGAAAACAACCTGACACAGAAATACCGTGTGAAATAATGTGTGATGGGGAACAAATATCAGTTTGCAAGTACTGCAAAAATCATTTTTTATAAAGGGCTTCTCCAGAATACCATTAGAAACTCAGTATAATTTCAAAGTCAACCTTATATGGCATTTTTAAAATAGTTGAATATTAAAATCTCATTAAGATACCTTCATAATATGTCAGCATTTATTAAGATTTAGGATAATTATTCAATTAAACACTTCTCTTTCAGCTGTAATGGCTTGTGAATATTCCAATAGCTTATTACCAGTTCTTTACTTTCTTTCAAACAACTGTTTTTATTACAATGTGTGTTTTTTTCTGGTTATATGTAACTGCATTTTTACAGACATGAGATTTGTAATATAGGTTAGTACGCCAAACTAAAGATGTCTCAAGATGTCAGCATGATGTCTGAAAGAGCAACATACGGTAAATGGAAAGACATATTTCCATATACTTGGCTACATCCTTGCGATATTGCTGCATATTTTAACACCTATCATTTCTGCAGCACCTCTTTTCAAACTCAGGAATAATGTAATTGAAGCCAAATATTCCTGATTCTCCCTTATTACACCATGCTCTCACACTGAGCCACATCTCTTTGCTATTGTGACTCACTCATTTGTGTCTCTGCCCCGAAATTCTGCCCTTGGTAATGACTGACAAGCATACACTGAGTCTAAGACAGGAAAAAGTGTCTCTTCAATTACCATCGGTTTCGCTGAATTAAGGTTGTGTGCAGTAGTGTAGCTTAACTGCTCTTCCCATTTCCACACATAGCTTGCTCCATGGTTAAGTGACAGCAGAAATATGGAGATGAACATAGAGGCTCATCAATAATGCTGAGAGCTCTTACGCTTTCACTTAATTAGCACCATATCCTTGAACTCATTGCATTGATTGGGTAATTGGAGAAATGCCCGCTATTTATTGCCTAATGTTATTAAGTGGGGGTTAGTCAACATGGGAATTGGCCAGATGCATCCAAACCAGATGAGTGCAGAAGATACAGACTCCTGACTGAGGCTGACTGTGGCTATATCATATAGCTTTGAAGTTTAACATACATCACATTTAAAATGCTGCTACTCCTTACAGGCAACTCAATTGCATAAATCCATAGGGAAATTAACCTTATAAGAAAGACTGGACAGCAAATGATTTATTTCCTCAGACAGAAAAAGAAACCCCAATGCATTAGAAAAACCTAATACATGGTCATGTTTGGGTTCAGTGAAAATGGAAGAAAAGTGCGTGAGAGAGCTGTAGAAGAAATGTGTTAAGAGGAAAACGTGAAGGCTTGCTTTGAAGACGAGTTCAGGCAGCACTCCACACCTCAGCTCCAGGAGGTCTCTGTTGCTAACTTTATGCTAAGGTTAATTAACTCCATCGAGGGCCAGAGAGTGCCTGCCACTACACAAACAAGCTTATAAACCTGGCCAAGTCTCTGAGCAACCCCACTCTCCTCCTCATATCGTGTCTCATCACTGGACTCCTCTGTGGCCTGCCCACTCTACCCATATTACCGTGATTAGCCCTGGTACCTGACATGAGAGAAAGCAAACAATAAAATGGCACATGGCAGAAAAGCAAGATTATTGTTATTGCTCCTGATTGGCCACGGTCAATAAATTTATGGTTCATTGCCATTATAGCTGTGCAGCAGTGTAGTGAATTACAACACACTATGTTTTGTATGGTGAATATTGTATTGAATATCATGCTTTCATATTTCACTGACTATTGATTTTCATATCGACTTTGTGGTTAAATTACTGGACTAGCATGTTCTCTATGAAATGATCTAAAAAGGTCTTCCTGTTTACCATGAATGAAGATGAAGACCACTGGCTAGTTGCCCCGATACTTTAACGAGAATAAAAATTGAGAGAAAGATGTAATTAAAATTTATTTGTGTTAGAAGTTTATTAAAATTGTATTTTATTTTAATTATTGTACTTGCTTTTTTTTTAACAATCTTTCCAATTACTATTTCATTTATTTTCAATTATTTTAATCAATACCAAACAAATTAATAGCAAATGGTGCAGTGCCATGTCAACATAATCATTTTATAAAGTCAATAAGGGCTTAAAGAGAGTCTGCACACGACAAGAAAAAGCAACTAGAATATTTTAGTGTCCCAGTAGAAGGCAAGAGCTTGTACATGTACTGTAAATTTTAGCACAGTTTAATATAATCCATTCTGTTTTTGAGTTACTTTCTCATAGTTATAAATAAAATAACCTATTATGTTCTCTTAGCCCCTTGTGAGTCTCCCAGCCTTTAAAGATCATTTTTCATTCATCTATCAGTACCAAAGGACCGTACTGACTGTCAGAGTGCATGCTTTGCTGCTTCTCCTTGTCTGGTCTGTTCTTTCCTCTTTTGTGTCATCAATATTTACCATACAAAACATCCGTCTACTCTGTTTTTCAATTTTTCTATGTCTAAATTTTTCTTTTTCATTCTCTATATTGCTTAATTGTTTTCTCTGTTTCTCTCTTGTCTTACTGTCTGCTCTGTGTCTTTTTCTTATTTATCTCTCTGCTGTTCTAATTTCTCCACTGTCTCTGTCGGGCTTCTCTGTCTGTTCTGCTTCCCGAGGTGAAAACAAAGTGTGAGAGATGATAAAGATGGTGTAATTGTAAGATGAAAGGTGGGAAAAGCAGAGGATAGTGATGTAATTACAAGCTGTGCGGATGTGTTTTATACGCAGCAGGAAGCCGGCTGAGCATGGACTTGCAGCAAATTCAGGACGGCCCTTTTGGGATCTATTTTTCCGCTTGTTTAATTGTTGGAATTTCTCTGCAATGATTCTCCTATATTTTGGATGCTTTGCATACATTTGTAACAAATCCTAACCTAATGAATGAATCTCGCACTGTACATTTAAATGCAGTGCAAGATGCATGTAAAGTATTTACCACTTTAATGCATTTACCACTTGGTTTGTTTATTTTGGGTTTGTACCATCTGTATCTCTACCTCGTGCACATTCATAAGAATCACGTGTTCTGTCAGGCAATCAGTGTAACTAACTGTAACAGGTGGGGGAGTGGTTTAGTGGGAGTCCGCAGTGGGAGGGTGGTGTTTGGGGACGAGCTACAGGTTTAATGACTAACGTACCACACCTGAGCCCTGTTTCCGTGTATATTGATGTGATCTTTCTTTCTTTCCATTACTCCATGAGCAGTGAGCTGAGCATGTGTATAAGTGGCCATGAGCAGAGCAAAGCTTAAAGAGGCAAGCAAGCTCGAAAAGTCATTTATACAGAAACATTTTACTTTACTGACTGACTATCATGCCACAGGTGCAAGTCTAAATAAAAAGCTCACATGCCCTCTTACACAGGTTCTTCTGTGTGTTTGAGTGCCAAAATGATTGCATTAAAAACACCAATTTGATACACAGTATGTATTGATACCCCTATAAATCTGTGCTAGTCAATATTGTAGATTTCATCACTGTTAGTTGTTTATTTGATGCATACACAACTCATTTATAGTCATCAGTTAGATTGCCTGTGATCTATAGTCAGCAAAAACTTCAGTGGTTCAGTGGTTAAGGTTCTGGCCTATTGATCAGAAGGTCAATAACTCAAATCACTACGCTTCAAGCTGCCCTTTTGGTCCCTTATCCCTTTCTTTTCTTGTGGTGCTGTATCATGGCTGACCACACACTCTGATCCCAGCATGCTAACAAGCTAGGCTATGCAAGGACAACATTCTCACTATACTCTCCATGAATGTACAGAAGAAAAAAGTGGCTGTCTTTCTTTCAAGGGCAGGTGGAGAAAAGGTGAGAAAGCTTGTCCATGTTTTTTATTCCAATAGCCATTTTCCTTACAGGGGGTTTAAAATTACAAACCGCTCCTTTAACTTCGACAGAGCTACAGTATGTCACTGGGAAGACGTTTCTTCCTCTTATCTTTTTTCCTGGCATGTCTGCTGTGTCCTAAGTTAGCAGCAGGTATCCTGAGACACAAACACCACCTGCTCATTTTCAAGCTTCACACAGTTCAGCATAAGAACTAGCTTGACAAATGACTTCTATTGTCAGGCACTTAAATATAATACTACATGCATGCAAATGATCAAATAGCATGCAAATATCACTTTAATTTAGTTTCATCACTGGTCAAATTATATGAAATGAATGTTAGCATATGTTGTGGGTGCAAAGATTTTATTCATTAAAACCTTTTTATACAGTACAAAAATAGACTAGTCTTAACTACTTTTGGTTTTATTATAGAGACTGCAGCATGTTGGATTAGTGACATTGGGTTTTTCCTATGTGCCATGGAAGTGAACGTTTCCTATGCATTAGCAGCAAAATGTGAATTACTAGCAGGGACAAAGTAGAAGAGTTTGCAGACATCTAAAAATTAGGCAGTGACAAGCATAGTTTAGCATATATTCCAAGACACTGTGACTGATACATGCACAGTGGGTCATTTTTTAGGGAAGCCAGCTGTTTTATGACAAACCAATCATATCCCTGTCAGCCTACTCAGCTAAGACATGATGATATGCTTTTACACGGAAGGAGAACATGACCTAAAGTCTGGAAAACCTGACTTTCAACCTGGCATAAGTTGAAGGACAAGGTGGGGGAATGAACTTCCCCTAGATGTCCGAACAGCTGAGTCACTGGCAGTCTTCAAATGACATCTAAAGACTTACCTCTTCATAAAGTACTTAAGTTAGCACTTACAAAAAAAAAAAAAAAAAAGTAAAAGTATTGTCTGAGCGCTTGTCTATTACCTCCCCAACAGAGTTTTGGATTGATGGTATTCCTAGTTTGTGACCTAGTAAGCCTATATCAGAGTGTATTTTTGATAGACTTCGAAGCACTATTGTAAGTCGCTCTGGATAAGTGCGTCTGCCAAATGCCATAAATGTAATATATGTAAACATTAACCCTAACCCTAGATTATCAATACAAGTGATACACATGGTATATTTTTACTATGTGATAGTATAGTATATAGTCATAGTATATTTTTACTACTACACATAGCATATTTTTACACAAAGTACAAACACATAGAAGTAACTGTTGTGAGTATTTGTAATCTTTCAGCTTGCAGTATTATAGGAGTGAAAGTTGATTGACTTGTGCCTCTTTGTTGTGAGGATCATTGTCTAGTTGTCTGTCCTTCTTATGGATGATGCTGTTAGTCTCCCCAGTCTCAATCCACTCTCTTCCTTTAATTTGAGTGTGCAGCTTCTTCCCAGATTGCTGCATCTTCTTAATTTTCTATCCCACTAATATAAACACGTAACCCTGTAGAAGTGTAAAGGTGTAAAAATTATTCAACAAAATAATGTTTATACACTGTATTCATTAAAAACCCGCCTAATATACAGTGCATTCAAAATGACAGAATACCATTGCATGGTAAAAGCCTCCTGCAGTGGAAAATATTCTTGTCTTTCTTGTGTCCTTGGTGTTTCTGTGTGGTTCTAAACACATTCAACAGATAACTCAGTTAAGGGCACGCAAAATATATGAATTTCTTGGAGAGTTTTATCTAGACTGCTAACTTTTTTTAGACAGATGAAATCACACTTCTTTTCTCATGGTAAACTGATAAAAATGCTTGTATATCTGACAGAATTCTTAAAACATAACCTTTTTTTATTAAGAAAAAAAAAACACTTCTAATAAAAAGTGTTTACATGTTGTTTACTTATGAAACAAACAAAAAATCATTGTTTATAGCAGAATATGAAATATGCTGTTATGATGTGTTTTATTTTCACAATGCAAATATTAGGAATGTTTAGATGGAGATCAGGCACCTCTAACTGATAAAGCTTAGTATTTTCTGCTATTAATACAAGTAGGCCATATGTTCAGATATAAGATGTGTAACAGATATGAATGGTGATTTTGTATCTAATTCTATTTCTCTCTCTCTCTCTCTCTCTCTCTCTCTCTATTCATGCATGGTTAGGCACGATGGTTGATAATGTTTCTCATTAATTCCGGAAATGTAATAAAATTAAGCACCATGTCTGAGAAAAGAACAGAACGTCAGACCCAGCAAAAGTCCGACTTCCAACAAAGATGGGAAAGATGTGAGATCAGATTTTAAGTTTTCACTCCATGACTGAACATAAAAGCCAAGAGGGGAATGAAGCCTTTAATGGATCCCATAGCAGTGGGAAGCTGTTGAGAGAGATCCTTGGACTTGTATAACATGAGTGGGGAAGAGAACATAGGAGGCCCTTGTGACAGTATGCACAAAGAAATAAAGAACAACAACAAGCAGCTTTTCCTTTATCCTGATGGAGATGCCAATGCTAACCAAATCCCTATGGAGGAAAGCCACACTGAGAGAGGCAGTTTAATACCTCCCCTGTTGTCACACAGCAGCACTCAGGAAAGGATTATTATTTGGGGCACACATGCCCGTAGTGAGGACCCAGAGCTGGAAGAGTTTGAATTATTAGAGTGTCAGGAGATGGAAGCTTTTCTAACAGAGCGAGAAGTGAGGGATCACGATACAAGCAAAGACTGTGCAAAGAAAAACTTTTGTCAGAGACAGTCTGCTCTCATATGTTTGGACCCTGCCAGTGACTTGGGCAAGACAGACCAAAATGCCAACCACAGTGAGGATATAGATGTAGAACAAAGTACTCAGCCTCTGGACCTCAGGACGTCTGCCTCTCGGTCTGGAGGATGGAGGAGCCTGAGAGAGACACGTAGTAACTCAGAGAGCAATGTATTTGTCCCCACCTTCTCAACAGTGAGCAACCTCAGTGGAAGCTTGGCCAGTGCTCTTGACAGTGCAGGACATACACAGTGTCCTTCTTCCCTACCCAGCAAGCCTACCTCAGAGAAGTGCCAGTTCCAGCAGCCAGCCACAAATAAATCCCTTATCCTTTCCACACAAAGCAAAGATCAACCCAGAAAGAGGGATCAGAATCATAGTTCTACAGTACTGCCTCAGGATCCAACACATGAGCATAGATCAAGCACTGAAAATGGCGATTGTCTGACAGACAGGCATTGCTGGAGTACAGACAAAGGCTACAACAGACAGGAGAATGTCCTGTCTTCCAAATTCCAGAGAAACATTGAAAGAGTGCCACCTTCTTGCAGGCAGCTTGTACGTCCACTCTCTCCAGGAATGGAGCCAAAGCTAACCTCAGGACATCCTGCATATAAAGACACCCCTCGAGGAGATCGGCTTTCCCCATCCTCAGAGAGAGGTCCTAAAAACAGCATCCATCAGCCGGACCTAAAGGATCCAATGCAGATTAATAGTAATGCCCAGTCTCTTAGCTCAGGCTCAGGGATCCAATCCAGCCAGACTTCTACCAAGGTGGGCTCCACCATCAGAAGGCAGGGTTCAGCTGAGAATGCTGCCAGTCCCCTGGACAGGAAGAGTCATTTGAGCCGCAGAGCCTACAGCAGCCCTACCAGGCCTTCAACGCCCCCATCTCCTAAGAGTACGGGGTCTCCTCAGAGACGTCCGCCAGTGTCTCCTGGGAGAAGCCGAGTGCCTACTCGAGGCCCTCAGCTGGGTTATGGTGCTTCTCAAGGATACGGCTTTGGACTGAGACCTCCAGTCAAAACCACCATCAACACGAATGTTCAGAACCCTGTGCCCCAACAAAGCTCTACTGTCACTTCTTCTCCACCCAAGTGCCCCCCAAAGCCCAAAAGTGTTCGCCCTAAAATCATCACCTATATACGCAAGAGCCCACAGATGAAGCCCCAGGCCACTGATAGTCCATATGAAGTCTCTGCACTACCCACCAAACTCTCAAACTCCACCAGTTCTCCAAACCCCAAAACACCAGCAGACGAGGCTCCCGGAACTCCAGTGCTGAGTGCCTCTAACCTGCTATATGACAAGTATAGACAGGAGCTGCAGAAGGCTCGTTATATATCTCCTGAGTCAATGGTGTCCGGGACAAAGCTTTCCAGCCACACAATGCCCCACAAAGCCATAGGGAGGACAAACAACTTCTATGGCTCTCTAGGCAACAAATATTTGCCTGCAGCGGTAAGGAACTTCCACACCAGTAAGGCAGTTCATGCATTCAAGAGCTGAGAGGATGTACTTATATGTGGACTTTAAATTATATATCTAAGAACTGATATGTTGATTGTTCCATTTTGTGATTCTAATAGCACAACAATATCTATATAAATTTATCTTGTATTAATTGAATGTCTTGCACTATATAGTGGCTAGAGTTAAGGGGTCACCTTGAGAAAATTAATAGAGACTTCAAGCATTGATTGCTGCTAGGAAAGCTATAGCAACCAGAAATAAATCTATGTTAACAGGGTAGACATTAAGCCAGTGCTTGACACTAAGGGGTACCTGACAGTTTATGATGACAATAAAAATGGCATTTAGAAAAAGCAAGAGAAGCACTGCCTTATGCATTAGAGGAAACACTTGCCAGTTTATTAGGTGCATCATTGGCCTTTTTTCCATCAGAATAACCTACCATATACCAGTTATTATTATCAATTATTGTAGCCCTTCTGTTGCTAGACACAATTTGTCAGCCCCCCATCACATTCATCACTGAAATAGTGCTGACCTAAAATTATTTGGGTGGTGATTTTTCTCATAACAGCGGGGATGCTGAAATGGTAGTGGCATGGTAGTCTGTGTAGTCTCTGATCCCATGGGGATCAGGCTATTGATTGAATAATACATACTAGTGGCACTTGACACATAAGCCAACTAAAATGTTGTTTGTATGTGAATGAATGAAAAATATGGATGCATTTTAAGACAACTGCATTATAATTATGGATTTTGTTTATCTTTTGCATTATTTTAGATTGCTTCTGGAAGCAAGGATCTATCAGAATCCCAGACAGTAACTCAAGAAACAGGGGGATTTTTACAGCCTCCTCGAACCCTGAGACCCCAGCTTGGTGTGGGTGCTGTCAGCAAGTCTCCATCCACTGCTGCTGCTGCTGCTGCTAAGAGCAGGATCTTCACAGTGCAGAAGTCACCTCTAGCTCTCAGTCAACCAGTGCAGGCAGTGACCCCATCAGTCACCGCGCAAGCCACCTCATTAGTGACCCCATCCTCTCAAAGCCCACCAGAGGCTTCAGGTAATGCCTGTTTAATTTTACTACAATGTACCAAACATAAATGAAGCTGCAAATAAGCAAATGGTAGGGGAATTAATTAGAAATGCATGAAAGGGATGAGTCTGATGTGGAGATGTGTTAAAATGGAGGTGAAAAGGTTAGAGATACAGAGCAGGAGTCTTTATTAACCGTACAGTAAATCATTATTGTGTTATTATTAGGTTGCCAAGGGAGAAAATGTTCTGTGATGGGATGTTACCCATGACAGAATTTAGCTGAATTCTCTGAGGGAGTGTAGATGGTGATGAATTTCTGGCTGCTACAGAAGCATCCTTACGTTGCGCTGTTGAGTTTTCCAGCACATTGGAAAGGTGAATTATTTTATGAAATATTTTGTGCTCCTTGATTCTAATTACACACATACAACGCCATCATTTCAAACTAACCTTGTCACATCATGGAGCCATGGGGTCCATTATCTGCATATTATTATCATATTATGCCCTCACCAGAATACATTTTTTTCCTGTGCTGTGTGCCCCAGAGGTTCTGCAAATCTGTGATGTAAAAAGTAAATAATACTTAAACAACATCAGTTGAGGCAGTATTTGCCTGCATGTTCTGCTTGTGCATTCTACAGTGGCACAGCATACAGCACACTAACATAAATAGTGATGTGTACAGACAGCAGATTTTCAATTGCTTTCAATTGCTATGTTCAGTTGCTGATATATAGTAATTACAGGACCTTTCTGAATGGACTGATTTAAAATAGACCCTAAAGCTACAGGATATACAGTGGAATTTTGCCCTCTCATGAGGAAAAATGCCATTGGAACCTAGTTGTGCAAAACATTTTGTAATGTGGCTTGTGCTGCTCTGTTCAGCATATTAATCTCACAGCGGAGAGTGCACACATTAAGATACAATCCAAGGCTGTGTAACAAGCTGAATGCCAGATGAAAGAGCAAAACCTCTCAACAAGAGCTTATTTTTTTAGCTCGATCTTACTGTAACTGACTGATCAAGTAGCAGTGCCCGTGCAATGCCGGCGTGCTGCGGTGTAACTGTGTTCATTCCGCAAGATACAGATACTTAAACAGCACTCTAAAACTCACAACAATACAGAAAATACAAAACTACTAATACAAAAGTTTGAAATATAGAGAAACTGACCAACACCTCCAGTTAGTCACTAGCCACCTTTTTTAATTTTTAACAAAAGAAAAAAAGAAAAGTGTTATCTGAATTTGTTTTATCAGAGCATATATTTTCTAACATTATATATAAATTACCTAGTAAGTAGAACTGATTCTGTAGTTTCACTGTAATTGCTAGTACATATTTTGAGTTAATTTAAATTTTATTTAAATTGGGGGGGTTATTATTTAACATCAACTGGCTGCATTTGTTTAAAAAGGATTTTTTTCCCATCCTAAATATATTTGTGTCTTTACAGCAGTGATTCTAGCAGGAAATGTGCTGCTATGAAGTGATTCATTTATGCAATTTAAAGCTTATTGACAAATCAATGAATTTCAATTTCCATAATCAAAAATGCATTCATTTCTGTCTTTCTCTCACTCCAAGCCTCACATTCAAATGACACCTATTAGCTCAGGTAAAGACTGAAAAGGCTATTTCCTTCAGCTCTGAGTGTCTAACTGTCTTTGCTTAGTCCTACAATATCAAAAATCTGTTTCCTACAAGTCCTACAAAAAGACAGAATGCATAAGAAGGTAATAATATATCAAGGCATTATGAAACACTTGTTTTCTCAGACAGGAAAGCAGAGGCATGTAACACAAGGTTTGGAAATGAATGTTTATGAGACATTGGTTTCCCCTCTAGTATATAGAGAGAGGCAGAGGGAGAGGAGAGAAAGATAGTAGGGGGGATGAGGGAGGAAGCTGGAACACATTTATCTTTAATGATCACAACTTTTGCTCCAAGGAGAGAACTGGCTGCAGTTTCATTAAAAATCCTGATGTGTTTGTGTGTGAATTTGTGTGTGTGTGTGTGTGTGTGCACTACATACACGCATATGCACAAAGCATTTTTCTTTAACTGATGGGATCAGAGAGTAGGATTGAAAGGAATAGTGAGAAAAGGTCGTGATTTGTGCCCCTCTCGGGTTGCTCATTCAGAATGCATTATGCAGCACTCCAGTAGCATGGCTTGTGGGAGGGAGAAGTAGAGATGATTTATTTCCAGGAGTCAGAAGGGGATCATACTCGTAGCTGCCCCAAATCATTGCCTAATATATGGCCAGCTCGTTCCTTAGAAAGGTGACCTAACTTCACCTCTATGGATATGTTGCATGTTTGCATGTGTACAGATATGTTTTTCTCCTTCCCTTTCCTGGTCTTAAGCTGTATTTACAATGTACGATTTTCACCCTGAATTTATTTTGCTGTTGCAGACAAAAATCACACATCGTAAAATAATTCTTAGGTCATGAGATTGGCAGTTTTAGAACACAAAAATACGGCATGCTTATTGGCAGCTGATTTAGTGCCATTGCACGTAAAGACAGCCGATGATGTTCTAGAAGGGTCAGATTTTTTTTTTTAAATTAAAATCTCAGTGTGTGCCCATTGCTATGATGCTTGTCTAAAAGCCACCAATGGGAAGATGGCGTAAAATGAAGCGAAATTCACAGAACAGTTAAATATAAAGCCAGCAATGGCAAAATATACTTTGAAAAATATCCTTATTACCTCAAACTTATGTTGAAGAATGTTTCTGTTTATTTGGTTGTCTGTGCATATCATATTATATATGCATATATGCCTGTTATCTGCATGAGTCCGTCTATGGTTTTCTTCATTGTATAATCTGACATGGATAACATATGTTATAACACAGTCTGTTATAGAATTTGGCCAAGATTTTATTGGGATCATCTTTTACAGTGTTGTTGTTGTTCCTATTTCGTTGTTCTATATTTCCACGTATTTTTGATTTAGCACAGTTTTTACGCTGGTTGCCCTTCATGACGCAAACCTCCCAAATTTATCCGGGCTCGGGACCGATACTGAGAGCGCACTGATCATCTTGTACAGTGTGACAAATAATAATATTTAAAGACCACTGTAATTGCAGCAATAGGCTTAAGCCTATGTGTTTGACGGGACTTACTTAGGAAGAGGAGGTTTGCTTGAAGGCTGTTGTCATGTTCCCAATACAAGACCCTGGGCACATAATTTATGCTCAAGGTTTGGTGGAGACCATGCTTTTACAGCTTTCACTGGGGAAATAGCTCAGAGAAGTGCAATATGTATTTCTATGCAATGCAAGATGTCATATAGTGCTGACAATTCAATAATTTGTGCTGGACTAAGCAGTTGAGGTGATGCAGACCAGGACTGTTTGCACTAGGAGCTGCTAGATATATCTTCTGTATGCAGAAAGTGAAGCTGAACTTGCATATTAACAAAGAAAGATTGGAACTATGAAATAAAATGGCCAGATCGAACTATGAAATAAAATTCTGTGCTTTTATGAGGGAAAAAATGTAACACAAGACCAATGCAGCTGTACGTAAGTGCAGACAATACTGAAACTTAAACAAGTTAACCAAAAGGAGTTGGAGCCAACTAATGCACTCAGCATACACATGCACACATATTTGGATACACATACTGCTCTCCTTCAGGATATGTAAGAGATACCCTTGCCTTAGTTTCCTCTAACCCTTTCTTGTTCATTTTTTTTAGACCAGTGGAAGGCACCATCAGCAGGACTGGCTGTTAAATCTCTTTTGCCCAAGCCAGCTCCATCAGGCCTCCGACCTCCTGGCTACTCCCGTCTCCCCGCAGCACGCCTTGCTGCCTTTGGCTTCGTCCGCAGCTCCAGTGTGTCCTCTGTTTCCAGCAACCATTCCACTGACAGCACACGAAGTGATCCGTGCAGACCATCGCATCGTAAGTTACTGAGAGATTGTAATTTGTTACTAAATATCATTTTCTCAAAAGCTCATAATTTATTATTGCTGGTTTATTGGACATAAAATTAACAACTGTAGCATATCTGTTGCTATTGCTTAACTTCAGGCCCCCTTTTCCCATTTTATAAATCAGGAGGAATCCCCATAGGGCCACTGGCCAGCTGATGTTTGGGTGGTAGGTCATTCTCAGCACGGCAATGACACGGACATGGTGATTGCGTGTGTGTGTATTTTTAACAGAAGTTTTGTTTGGCATTTTAAAAACTGTGTACAGTTTCTGTCCACTTTATTAGACTCATCTACCCATTGAATCACCTTGTAGGTATACATTAAGAGACTCTTTTTTTTCCATGTACACATACTGTTCATCATCGATTGTCAGTCTCTGACCACAAGACTGCTCTTGGCTGGATATTTTTAGTTGACAGACTGTTCTGTGGCATTGAGGTGTTTTATAATCAACTCAGTGTCACTGCTCTGCTGAAAATGATCTACTGCACAAATATTATCTGGACTGTGGTGGTTATTTTAGGCCATTTGCAATAATGGACAGGGTAGAGAATGGCTGTTAGGTACAGGCTTGGTATAAATAATAAACTGGCATCTCAATGTAATTGTACTGTAGTAGATGGGTTTATAGTGGATTTTTGTCCCTGATTGACAAAAGGTTAGCTTCCTTCACCATGTGTTTTTAATGTAACCTACAAAAGTGATGTTAGTTAGTCTTCCCCTGGTTACAGTTGACGTCATTGTGTCCCATAGAGTCTAAGACAAATGAGTCACGGGATGAATTACATCATCATTACTTGTCTCTCAGGATGAGGAACCCCTTAGCTATCACAGTAGAGTAGGAAGACAGGGAGAAAATGAAAAATGGAAAAGTGCGTGGGGGGTGGGGTGGTGTCGGGTTCATTGTGTGAAATTGCTGGGTAAGGTGTGAGAGATTGGAATGAGTAAAGATTCCAACATGGAATTTAATTTTAACAACTTTTTTCTTCTCCTTTGGTAGGTTGAACATGAGAATGCAAACGCAGTGTAACTAAAGATCACCCAAAGTCAGCAGAAAAATACTTCTGCCATATATATCACAGTTTACATCTCATAAATATTTAATGTGGTTCTCCTTTTACATATAAAGTCCTCTTATCCCTCGTCTAATCTGCTCAGCAGGAAGGATTAGAATTCTTACATTTTCAACATACTCATATAACAAAGTACACAGTAGCTTGTGGAACATACATATACCTAACACAGAGTGCTGTTTGTCTGTAGTGCTTCCAACTTGGGCTGTAAATGCTGCATTGCTTAAGGCCAAATGAATCACTCTCCTGACTGCATGTTGAGACCAATTATAAGCACTAGATGCTAATTATGTTGATTGGCCTGTAGCTAGGAAAAAAAGGAGCACTGCTTAATTGATGTGTGGTGCCAGCAGATTGCACCAGTGACATGCAATTATATGACATAATGTCACTCATGTGGCCATAACACGACGCAAGCAATATTTAACCCCCAGAGATTTTGAAGCATATCTGAATGGTTGGGATACTGTATATGGTCTAGCTTTTTGTTTGCAATTCTAAAATAATAAATATCTAAAACACAGTCTGTAATAAGCCTATATTAAGATATTGTGCATAGAATATGGTTAAACCTGCAAAAACCTAATTCTCAAACAATTGAACTAAAACATTTAATATTAACAATTCTATTCACTATATTAATTTAGCAATGTACCATTTGATCCAATTATCTCTAACACAAACCTTATTCTGCTTGCGATCACATACTAGGTGACTGATTAACATTTGTTCAAATGATGACTGTGTGTGTACAGTCAATGTTGCATGCATTGATTTATCTATTTACAGAGCACACACTCTATGAGAACATCACACTGATCAGTTCATCTATCTCCGTAAGCAAACAGAAGCATTTATGGGGAATCTTCTAGAAATGCTGGAGCCTTCACGTTACTGGATTATATCTTGGCCTGGTTGTAATGGTGTGAATTATTGATCCAGGATTGTCAAAGGCACCTTAGTCTCCACTGAGTTCAGGTCTCTGAGACTGAATGAGGCTTGATTGATTTGTGAGTCTGAACTGATAGAGGTAGGCTGACTTGTAATTGGATAAATGGGTTTGAATTGGGGAGTGTGGAATATTATTGCAGAAGCAGGCAGATTGATTAAGCTGTCGTTACAGCCAGCCCTGCTTGAGCCTTAACTCAGTATTGATCTCTTACTTCCCTCTTAATGCTGATCCAGTCCTCGACTCTGTTCTACCATGCCACACTGCATCTGCATGTTATATGATATGTGTGGACTGTGGTTTCAGAGAGATTGAAAGAGATGGGAGACAGGGAGATGTTGTGTAGGCATGTTAAAGGTAGAGTCAGTGGGTTTTTTTTAGCTAACTTCTACCAAAATCACTGCATCAGCAAGATTAATAAGTAATCCCACACACACCTCTAGACCTCTAGACCAATTATGAACTGGAGTGATGCTTAGGAACTGTCAGTGCTAGAACCAACGCACAATGCTGAAAGTGCTGGCATTTCTACCTCTACTCTCATATACTGAATATTGGCACAGCTGTAATTCGGCCATGCTGATATTTAGCATAACCACACGATTGTGAGTTCTATAAACAATAAATTAATATTGAGTAAGTGACATTTCAGACATAATATGGCCGAATTTTCTGTTTATTTTTCCTCTGCTCACTGAAATAGATCCTGAAGAAGCCACACGCACTTTATAGCACATTGGCTTGATGGCTAGCTAGCTCACATTGATTTGTACATTCCTGTTAAAGGTGCTTCCGGTAAAATTGGAGCATCCTTTCTTCCTTGTCATATTCATCTTTTGAGCTTTCATATTTTAAGCCAAAAGTTATATTCCTGAAAAGTATTGTTTGCCATGTCCTCTGATGATGTCGATGTATGTATGTATGTATGTATGTACATATTTTTATATATATATATATATATATATACACTGCCCTCCAAAAGTTTGGAAACGCCTGAACAAAATAGGGTTTTTGGGCAATATCAGCATAAATCCTCTTTAGTTAGTGACCATTTTGCATTGATAATAAGGGACAACACAAACTATGAAAACATATTTTATTAAATAAAAAGTTTATGAACATAAACATGAACATAACA
>CM040991.1:13925021-14122171 GCA_022985145.1 Pangasius djambal
CTAAAGAGGATTTATGCTGATATTGCCCAAAAACCCTATTTTGTTCAGGCGTTTCCAAACTTTTGGAGGGCAGTGTATATATAAACCAAGTATGAAAAAATTTTGGAAGACATTTTGCTAAAAAGTGTTAATTTCCTCTATGTATGGAGACGTTTGGACACTCTGTACATTGTCTCTAGAGTCACCTTGTTATAACAATCACTGTCATAGTCTTTCACTAACAAAATCCTCACTATTATACCATTAACCACCATATCCATAATGACTATTCTTAAATTAAATCAGGTCAGCTTTAACATCTTTTATCCATATACACCTACACATATATAGTGACGTATCAGTTTGTGCCGATTTTTGCATTTTAAGAATGATGAAGAAGTATATAGGACAAGTATATGTATACAAGTATACAATTATATATATAGTATGGTATATACTGTATCATGTGCACAGATTAGCAGCACAAGTGTACAGACTGTGCACAGACTAACTGTTCATATTATACATGATGGAAAATCATTATGAGTAGCAGCACATAAATGTGTAAGCGTCAGAGTGATCTACATTCCATCTATTCCAAAAGTGGAATAAACATAAACCTGTTCAGTACTAAATTGTAATTGAGAACAATCCAGAAAGATATTTTCATGCAATAAAGTGGTGTTGCAAATCATTATTCTTATTGTCTTTTACTACGGCACTGTTTACATTACCATGCTTATCAAGTTTACATCATCATGAACATCATCACACTCTCTCACTGTCACACTAAAGGAGCTCTTCCATCACACAGTTTTGTTCTTCTTCTTCTTCTTTTACTTTAACATTGTGTCTGCTGTTTGTACTTATATCGGCTGTAAATGTTGCATTTCTTAATACCAAATCAATCACTCTCCTGACTGTACGTGACCATTTATATAGGCACTAGATGTTAAATATTTTGAATAGCCTCTAGCAAGAAGGTGGGAACTACATCAAGCAAGCTACAGTATATTTAACCCTAGAAGCATATCTGAATGGTAGATATACTGTATATGGTTTAGCTATTTTTGTCCAGTGGTTTGAGAAATGAATGCAAATCTAAAATAATTAATATCTAAAAAAATATTTAAGATTTAGGCTCTGGAAGACTATCCCCTGGAGTGGTGTCTAAATTAGTGCCAGCATTCAACAGATCGTTGAATAGTCTTGGATTGTGTCTGGTTTTTTTTGTGTGTGTGTGTTTTTTAATGATACTTATTGTTCCTAATAATTTAGGAAATCTATTGTTAGCAAAGTCGTTGATAATTTGAATGTGTATGTATGAAATTAATTGGCATGAGTGGAGTGTGAGTACCTATTAGGTATTTGTTGATTTGTGTGCATGTATAATGTGCATTTAGTTCAAAACATCACCTTTTCATGGAAGTATTTTAGTTGCCACTAACTAAACCAGTGTGGATTGGTTGTTTTTTTTAATCCACGCCTCTGATGTATTATTATTTTGGATGTGCTTGTTCTTTGAACAGTCTCTGCATATATAGTCTCAGTGAATGCATAATAGAAACCTTAGTTAGCTAGTGTTAAATGTCTTCACTGTGGATTCTGTTTGAAGTTGGCCTCTTGCTGTGAGATGTTGAAAGGCTCCAGCATCGTTTGACCTTAACGAATCCTCTGGCCACAGAACCTTCTATGCAATGATGGAGGACTCACCCCCACTGTTTGTTTGTCTATGTGTACAAGATTGACTGGAGAGAGGAGGAAAGGAAAATGATGTGCTGCTAGTTGACTCTTCAAACCTTTCAGGATGCTTTTATCATCTTATATTCTCACTGCATCAGACAAAGTCACTAGTCTACTAGTGTTAATTTTTTTCTCCTCTAGATATGAGCGCACAGTGAATGTGCAGGACTGATTGGTAGACCAGTTTACTCTTTCTGTTACTACAAACACACTTTTCTTACATCCCTGTACTTAATGTCAGGGGAGTGAGCAAATGGCTGGCAGGTATTGTATTCTGTTATTCTGTGCACACAATGGCCATTCACTGTGTGTGCATCTATGTGAATGTGAGCTGTTATTGCACTAGTAAGGACCTCAGGGACTTTCAGAAAAGTTCAGATTTAGACAGTCCTGCACAGAGGTGTCTTGAGATATAACTGAGGCTCTTGTATACACTTTGTCGTGTTGCTGTGATTCTTGTCAGGCTGTAACACTTGTAGCATGTAACATGATCATTAAAGGAACTGAGTAGACATATATCGGAATGGATTTCGGATCAGAACATTCACATGTATGGGCCACTGAAACATTCTTCTTTAATTTCTTTAAATGCTTGCTAAATGGACCAGTATAGTACTCTTAATTTATCCATATGCTGAGAATGTATAGTTATATTTCCAGTAGATGTTAAATAAAAAGGTGTGAATGTGCCAAAGAGGAAATAAGTTCTATTTTATTTTCTCCATATTGCTCAGTAGGACCATTATTATTTTCCACTGGATCAATATTGCTGAACAATATATATAAATATACATTAGCACTTGATACAACACATTTATATGCACTATTTTGTATATTTTGCCACTGGGCAACATAACATGACAGTGAATTACAAAATTGAGATCATGAAATCATAATATGTGTAGGCAATGTAATTTTGTTAATGCTTTCATCATGCCATTTTGTGTTTCTGAATGAATGAATTGTGCCTATGTTTTGATTAATTTGCTCTATTCTCTAAAGAAAGCACACCCAGGTTATAATGGCCAAACACTCGTCTGCCATGGTAACAACCCACTTAATTAATTGTAGCCTAATCTTGGCCCATTTTAGTAAAGGCATTATCAACATTACACTAATACATGACATTTGTGCCCAAAAGCTATTAAGGGATAGCTTTTGAGTAATTAAACATTTGTGCATCTTGACCGGCCAGTTCACATTCACCATGCAGCTGAAGCCTTTGCTAATGTGCTGATGGCCAATGACAAAAAAAACCCTCCAGGTTCAAGTACCAGAGGTTCCTGTATTTTTGTTTACTGGGAAAAAGGCACTGTGCTTTCCAAGCAGAGAGTTAATGAGCACAGTTATGAAAATGTTTGCTGTCTCAAGTTCTGCATCACCGCATCAGCATTGATAGGTGGGCTTTGTCTTACATTCACACGCCAGGGTAGACAGGAAAGAATGGCCTTGGGTCAAGGTGACACAATTTTGATCGATTTTCAGGGAAGTGTGTGTTTCAGAGGTAAAGCAATGTGTATAGATCGTCTACATATGCTCACACACAAATAGGTCCGACAGTCATTCTATAAAGATATTGACTCTCTGTTAACCAAAACTCCCAGGTGGCTTTGTGGCTATCATTCATAAATAAAAGTCTATGGGAAGAAGGCTTTGGTGATGGATATCTTTATTGGATATGAGTTTCATTTAAATTGGTTTCTACACATATAAGGGTTCAAGTTTTAATCAAATAACCACTTTATCATGTCTAATGTGAATGAGTGGTTATGCTGTCCAAGGGGGTGGGGTATAAGGGTAGAGAGGGGGTGAAAAGAGCTAGAAAGGATGTTGCAAGAGATGAAAAGTGAGGAAAATTTTGTGTGAGGATTGTCTGTGTTAACGTGAAATGAGAGTGGAAAGTCTATCACACTTGATTGTGTGAGTCATCGTCAGTGGTGAGAACAGATGGTTCTTCAAGGGCAGCACACACACACACACACACACAAGCCAGCTTAATCAACTGCTTATTGTGGTGTCATACAGGATCATATACAGTATGTGCACTTGTTTAATATCAGAAGTGGACTGAAAGCATAGAATTCTGTGCATATGTAATGTTATCACTGTAGTGTGCATGACTTAAGTCATGGTGCATTATTTTAGTTGTTAAAGGATTGTTAGATTTCTGTTGTAAATGTTGTTCAATGACAGCACATGTGATGTGGTTTCCTTTGGACAAATCATAAACTTTACTTAGCACCATTGCTCTTTCGTTCTCTGTCTCTCTAGTTAGTATTTATGGATTCAGACAAAGTGGGCAGTCTGCATGTCTGATCTGATGCATATACCTGATCCTTGGTACATTAAATTGCTAATTTCTTTTTCTGTTTATATGTGTGCTGTGCTGTGCCCACTCTGGCTTACTCATCTCTCATTTGAGAGGCAGAATGAAAGAATTAGCATGAGCCCAGCATGTGTTTTTCAGGAACTGCTTAGAACTATTAACCTTTCAAAATGCCAGGTGTCTTTAGGGAATGTTCATATCAAAACTGTCATGAATTTTCCCCTGATGTGGTTCAAATCATGACAAACATGTCATTTTTGTTTTCAGTGCCATGTGCTTGTCCTCTTTCTGCTCATGTCTTGTCACTGATCTGTTACCTAATGTGTGCACCTGTTCCGAGTTCATCCCTTGTTCCGAGTACCTCTTATGAAGTTGTTTTTTGTGTCTGTTGCACAAAAACGTATAGTTTTATAGAAATATAGTTCATGGTCCATGTGACAATAAGCAGAACATGATGATTTAAAATATTTTGAGCCATGACAGAGCAAATACTTTTATTATCCATCAGTGGCCAAAGCATCAGCAGTGTGCATGACTAAAGAGCTCAGACACTGCTGGCTCTCATAGGCAGAGTAGGACCATCCAGGCCAGGGCTCCAATAGTGTGTTGCTCAGATTCTAGACAGAAAGGACCAATTACTCCACATGCTTTAATCCAATCCCCTCCTTGGACCATGAGCAATTTAAACAGCCTTTGGAGCCTATAGCCAGATCCTAGCACACACACATAGATATATATGTGTGTGTGTGTGTGTGTGTGTGTGTGTGTGTATATGTATATATATATATATATATATATATATATATATATATATATATATATATATATATATATACATACACATGCTCCCTGAAATGAGAAATGCCAGAGTTCTCCAACTTTAAAAGCCTAACTGCGCTTCGGCTCATGTGTTTCTGCTGCGCGTCTGTATTATTGCTTTAGTCTAAGAGGAAGGGAGATAAAGAGCTCCATGAGAGAGAGTCACACATGGCTAAGATGCAGTCCACCTGCACAAATAAATCATATGGTGCTGAAACACTGGTCCTGTACAACTCCCTCATATTGATAACAGTAATTAAATTTTTATTGGCATTCTAGCTAAACCCTAATAATGTTTTCATTATATACAAAACTCCATACTAAAATATCAGCTCACCTTACTCTACTTTCCATCAGCTACATTGGCTACCAATTTGAGTCCACTTGTCAAAGTCCTGCTTACAATGTTTAATGTCTTACATGACTACCCATCCTCAATCCCTATACTGCTGTACATACTTTTTTCCCATGTGTTAGAAAGGTTTGTTTGTGTCTATGGAATATCGCAGTTTGGCTGTCTGCAAGTTTTCTAAAATTACATTGGGTTTAAGAAATTCATATAATATAAATGAATCATATTATTATAGCATTACTCACCACTAGAGCTCCACTGACTCGTAAAGTTATCCTGCTTCACATTAGCCCAATCTCTCAGGATGAAACTGCAGTATTTATGAGAAAGTACTTTAATTACACAATCTACAGTGACTGAATAATGTATAACTAGAAGTACAGGAATGTCACTATTCCACAGTTAAATCATGATGTAAGAAAATATCTTCAACCAGCTGAGCTGTGAGTGATCCTCTGGATTAATAGTACTCATTCCTCTGACGAGAGAAGTGCTCAGGATGGAATATACTCCTCCAGGAGCTAAACCTTTCAGAGCTTTAAACATAATAAGCAGCGCATTGCTGTCAGTGCCTTACTTATTAAAGTAGCCAATGTCCCAATAGCCCTACTTTTTCTGTGTAGCATTAGCCTAGAATAAAGTAGTTATTTCCTCCAATAGGTTGAGTGTTACACACTCCTAGGCAAGAAAAAAAATTGGACCAAGCCCAAAATGGCAAATCTTAAGCTTTTTATAGTCTTAGCAAAAAATAATTGGTCAGAAAATTAGCAGGAATTAAATAAATGCACCCCTTAGATCTCCTGTACCACCATTCGCTCATTTAATTTTGCTGCAGTGAACTGTTTGGGGAAAAGCTAGAAACAGGGAAATTCACTTATAAAGTCTTCTTGTAAGCAAAGGTAAAATTATGATAATGATTAAAATGTTTGATGTAAAATTCAAACTAACACATCTTTGGATTTACAAAATTTTCCAAAAATATCTTCTGGGATATTTTTTTTTCTTAAAAGATTGCCCAGATTAGCCATTATTTGGTTATCTTGCAGCCCATCAAGGGCCGCAAAACATGTTAAAAAAAAAACATTTAAAGAAATCAAAGGGAAGAGCTATATATAGAAAGTTCCTTTATCTATTTGTTTAATTCTTGATAATTTCCTGACCAATGAATTGTTGTTAAGACAATTAAAAGCTTAATATTTTTGCCATTTTGTGCTTGGCCCATTTTGAATGGAAGACTTTTGACTGCAAGTATTTTTTTTTTTTTAGCCCGTTATCTGTTAAGCAGTTATGGCTGTTTCTCAATGGCATTCTGTATGCTGGTCTACGCTTTGGATTTATGCAGGTTGCTATAAATTCTAGAGTGTGATGTACACATCTAAGGGGTGTGATATTCTCCTAAAATGATTTTTCATAAGTCAGTGATTTTGTACCATTCAGACCGCCACAGTCTTTGTGTTTAACCCCTTTCTTGTCATCTGATTTTATGCCATTCATACACATGATATCTGCCACATTGTACAGTTGCAAAACCTCATACAAACCTCGCTCTGCTGCTTACGCAGTGTCTGTTCCACTGAGACTTTCTTTCTCTGTCAGTCTGCCAGGGCAGAGACTGTGCTATACTCTGGTGGATGTATGCTCTTTGTCTCTGAGAATATGTTAAATTGACATGTATTGTTTCTACTGTCATCTTTTTTCCAATTCTCTGACATGTCAGTTCAACCTGCTGAGTGTTCTAAATATGCTGCTTTTGGTTATTTGACTTTGGTTACCACCAGCGGTGGAAAGTAATAAACTACATGTACTCTCGTTATAGTACTTGAGTATGTGGTTCACAGTAATGGTACTTTTTTAGCATAATTAACAGAGTAAAAAATAATAATGAATTTAACCCCCCAAGAGACTGTAAGCCAATTAAAAGACAGTATGTGCAAATTTGAAATAATTCCATATCGAGACCCAATCAAATTAAAGTGTGCACATCAGGCGCCAAGCGCTTAGCAGCAGCAGTCTCAGAGACAGTGGAGAGAAATGAGAATCCATGGCCCAATTTCTAAGGCATCTACAGTTTTAAATGTTTCAAAGGAAACAGAGTGACAACTTATTTACGCTACTCTTGCTTGAGTAAATTGTTTTTCAAATACATTCCAACAGCTGTTTTTCAGCAGCATTCCAATCTTATTTCTCTCTTTTCCTCTATTTCTGTCCTTAATTTGGAGTTTCTGCTTACACCTTTGATGAAATTACCATGCGGTTGCCTGTCAGTTTGCCATGAGTTGGACTGAAGTATGTAATTGGTGTGCCGGGGGCCCGATGCTCTCCTTTCCTCTCTGGTGGCCCTTGATGACATGTGGCAGTAGATGGCTTGCTTTGCATAATCTTTACCATCGTGCATCTCACTGTCATTTCAAGGTGGGTGTTGGCTTGATGATTCATGGTTAATAATGCATGGCAGCCTATTTCTTACAGTGGCACGTCTGTGGTGTGTTTGCCAGACTGGAATACCTGCTGTGGTGGAAAAGCATTACTGATGTGTTCATTTGTATATCCAAAGGTCAAAATCTGGCCGTTTTTAATTTGTTTTATTTGTCTGTGTTCATTGCGTTAATTGTCTTTTGAATCCTCAAATTGTGCACCACCTCTTTCTTTCTCTTGTTTCAATCTTTGTCTCACCATCTCTGTTTCTCTCTCTTACCCTCTAGTTGTTTCTTTCTCTCACTCTCTCTATATCCTCCTCATAGAGGATTTATCCCTGTAGCCCTCTTCTTGCTTGCCTCTGTTTACTCTCTTCTCACCTTTTCTCCTCTAACTGTGTGCATTTAACACTCAATAGTGATCAGCTTACTCCCCTCTTCCTCACCAAACCACCGATACCTCATCTTCATTCTCTCTTTCTCTCCCCCTCCCCCTCTTTCCCTCTCGTGGGACTCTGTTTCCTTTTGTTCTGCCACACTGCATGTTCTCTAAATGCTTCTACCTGAGACAAAAATGCTGATGGCTTAATTTTCTTCTCCTATACAGCTTCCACCAAATCAAATTATGTGTTTATCATTTCCTTAAAAATGCCATCTATAGTAAATTATGAATCATGTGTTTCTAAATCAGAAACAGGAGCTTGTGTGTTTATGCACTTGTGCATTTGTCTTGATTATAAGGAAAATGTCAACGCTGCTTTGCATTCATTACAAGTAGAGTCGTCTCTGCGGTTGGTTCTCTTCAGAACTCGTATGCTCCATGTGTATGAGAGTGAATGTGTATTAGTTTAACATTAATTAAGGGTTTAATTTTCTCCTCTGGGGAACTTAAGATTTGGGCTCTTTGTGTCTTTTTTTCTGTGTGCCAACATTTATTAAGCCACTGGCCAGTGCACAGCTCGCCAAACATATACACAGTATGCATAATAATGAGTGTGTTATTGGGAATTATTATGACAGGAAATTAAACTCTTGTCTCCTGATCACAGAACTCATATGCTGTCCAACAGGATGGAAGCTGATTTTACGTTGTCAGGCATAACTTTCAACCTTTATTCCTCCAGCAGTGTTATGGAGGGACGTGCAGAGAGTCTTGTTGTCCTTGGTGTTCTGTAAATGTCACTACCATTTAGATAATTACACAGACGTATAGCAGCGAGAAAATCTGTACCGCTATGACTCTTAGCTGCTTACCCAGTTCCACACAGTGTTCACTAGGATGTGGCATATGCTAGTGTGTTTGAAAGGAGGCATCCAACATACTGCTTTTTTCTTGATTTTGACTGACCAACAGGTCAAGGTGATCCTCTCCTTCTCTTTACTCCAGCTTTGAAATATGCTACCATGGTGATGTCTAATAAAGACATCGGACTTGTACATTCTTTCACAGCACCATGACACAAAAGCACCTGCAGTGTATTAGAAATGGTGAGGTTTGTTCGGGACAGAGTGCATGCTGAGTAGTGTAACTGAGGCTACTGACCTGCACTATATGATTTCAAGAGCAAAAATGCTAATGAAACCTTAGAGAAAAAGTCAGATGAGTGCTTAGATGAAAGCTATGGAGTTGCTGTCAGTGAAAGCAGGATTAAAGAAAGGCTGATAAGACTGGATCCAGTGCCTTATTTTGTTGGTGCTGTTTAATAATGTGCTAACTGATGTGTTTTATTTGTTTGTTTGCTAACAGGTCCTGGCAGTGTGAGCGATGACCCCCCTTTCCACAGGGTGATTACAGCTTCATGTGGAGAGGGGCAGAGAGTGCCATGCCGCAGCAGCCCACAGCCCCCCAGCACTCCTGTACCCACCCGCCGCCCACTGCTGCCTCCTCCACCAGGCTCTCCAGTTGGTAAGAACATCGAAAAGACCCTGAGAACTTTTATTTTCCATGATAAAACTAAACCCACACTAACATACTACTATTTATGCCATGAACAAACCTCCCCTCCTGCCAACTGGTTACACCTATACTAAATCAATAGTATGTATCATTATTTCAAGAAGGAACCTTGAATGCTGTGTTTAGAAATCAAGTTTGAAGTGCAAATTTTGGCAGCTGCATTTTAAAAGGGTTTTTTACAGGGTGTTTAGGTTGAAAAGAAGTTGGTTGCCCAGCAGATGGGAGGTTTGCAAACCTATGGGAGCTTCTCTTATTGAGGCACATCATTGTCACTAAGCGTCAAGCTGAAGAGTAAGGACAGGTTGTCAAGCATGAATAATGACTCCAGTGACCACAGCAACCATGATGTCATTAATCTTACAGGCATTGCAGTGGGTGGAGTAACCAATGGTGTACACCTGCTGGGCTGTGAAGAGTTATTATTCCAACATTGCTGAGATGATAAAATCTGGGGCAACATTTTATCTCTACTTTATAATTCATCTATAGACTGTCATGAACCAGCCTATCAACTGACTCTCAACAACATTTATTTCAGTTCAATACAATTTTATTTGTCTACAGATTTTAACAATACACATTGTCACAAAGCAGCCTTTCAGACATATGGATGTATATTTATATTTAGATCCCTAATGAGCAAGCCAGAGGGGCACTGACAAGGAAAAACTCCCTGAGGAAGAAACCTTGAGAGGAACCAGATGCAAAAAGGAACCCATCCTCTTCTGAGTGACACTGCGTAGTGGGATTATAAATCATTACAGTCTATAGTAGAAGAGTAAAGGCAAACAGAACTAAGTGTGTTGAAAGGATGTTTAGTATGAGTATCACAGTCTTTATGATTAGTTCATAAATTCATAAGTCTACATTCTCATAAGTCTACAGCAGTTCATAAGTCTACATTCTCCAAGTAAGATTATCAACTGAAGAAAATGTGATTCTTGGGCATATGTTGTTTTTTTGGAAGTGCAAAACATAGGGTATCCATGTAGGACCATCCATAGCAGCAGAAAGTGAGTCAAGCGTACAGAAAACTCCAGAGAATCAGAAGTAGAGGATCAGGATGAATCAGGCAAGTCCGCAGGGTGAGAGAAGCAGTAGAAGTGTATCAGGATCAGGCATTGACATCACAACAGGCAGCAGGAGTATATGTATTGCATGCCAAAAATGTTTATCTACCTTTCAGCAACATGTCACAGTATGTGTAAGTAGAATACGTGTGAACTGATTTTGAAATTGATAGGACCAGAGAAAAGCTGACAGACTGACATCAACAACCATAAAGTGTTGACAAATTGCTTAAAATTAGTGTATTTGCTGGTTGATGACAGGTTGTTAACAGTTAACAGACTGTTTGTAGAGTGTCTGCTCTGGACTATCTAAATAGTGTGTTGACAAAAAGGGTGATCGTAATATGTCTAGTATAATAAAATTGCCTGAACTGGTTGTTAATCAATCTCCTTTTTTCTCTTCACATAAAATGATCATTAAGCCTGTGTGTACTATTAGATGCAAATATATATATACACTGTGTGGCCAAAGGTTTGTGGACACCTGACCATCACATTCATATGTGTTTTTGAAGATCCCATTCTAGATTTAGTCCTCCATTGCTGCTATAATACCCTCCACTCTTCTGGGAAGGCTTTCCACTAGATTTTGGAGCGTGGCTCTGGGGATTTGCCCATTCAGCCACAAGAGCATTAGTGAGGTCAGGCACTGATGTTGAGCAAGGAGGCCTGGGGTGCAGCTGGGGTTCCCAGTCATACCGAAGGTGCTCAGTGGGGTTGAGGTCAGGCCTCTGTGCAGACCGCTCGAGTTCTTCCACTCCAACCATTGCACACCATGTCTTCATGGAGCTCACTTTGTGCATAGGGGCATTTTCATGCTGAAACATGTTTGGGCCACTTAGTTCCAGTGAAGGGACGTTGTAATGCTACAGCATATAAAGACATTCTAGACAATTCTGTGCTTCCAACTTTGTGAAAAACAGTTTAGGGAAGTAACACATATGGGTGCGATAGTGAGGTTCCCACAAGTGTATGCATAGTGTACATATAGTAATAATGCTGATGCTGTCATTTTTTTCATGTTCCTGTACATAAAATTGGCATGCCAGAGACCAGTGATGGCTGGTAGTTTGGGGAAAATAGGGGAAGCACATCTGTGTATGTTCTGTTTTATCTTTCTGGCCTCCTGTTTAATTCTCAGTCTCTCCTCATAAGTAAGAGCATCAAAATGTTTTTCCAAACTCTTTAGAAAAACATCAATCATATTAATTTATTAATAATTTATTATAATAATTCACATGGTGACATAAATGAGCTTTGATAGCTTTTGATGCCTTGATTTGTTTCTTTGTATGCAATGTACACACAAAAACAACATTATTAAGCCTAAATTAAGACCTATAACCAACTAAGCTTAGTGTATTGTTATCGGTATTTGTCCTTGTCATTTGTCTTTCAACCCACTGTGTTCCTTTTTTCCCCTATCAATTATGCTTATTGCAGTGAAAGAATATTTATTGATGCTACACGGTCTTTCTGCCCATCTTCTAAACATTTGATTTCTACTGTATGAACAATGATAAACAAAAGGCAAAGGCAGCAGAAACATGACCTGGATCCAATATTTTTATCAGCCCTATGCCACTCTCACTCTTCAGCCCATTAATCTTTAAGCACAGATTTCTGTTCCTGCAGTGTGTGTGGCCATATAGGAGCCCCAGAGTCAGGGGGAGGGAGGGCTGCCAGAGCTGCTAACCCAGCAGGGAGTGTTGAAATGGGTTTGAATCTTAGCAGGAGCTCCTTGTGGTGGCTGCTGGCAATAATTACTACAGAACTTTTCAAAGTCTCTACTATATACACTGCGTCTGAAAAGGATGGAATCTAGGAATTGCTCCAGTACTTAAATTCACACCAGTTTCTTGCCTCAAGTGTTGGGATATATTTTTGAAGGGATGGTGTGGGGTGAACATGATGATGTTAGGGTTTTGGGAGCATTTGGATTTAGTGCTCACATGCCTGGGGGTCTAGTTGTGTGGCTGTTTGCTTCATGTGGAGATGAGTTAACAGTAATGAGGAGCTTTGGGACCAAAAAAAAACATAGAATTGGATGCTCTATATAAAAGTGTTGTTGTTATTATTTTTAATTATTGTTAATAATAAAGATATGATAAGTAATAAATTGTGTCTTTTGCTTGATATGTCTGAAAAATGAGGTAATATTATTAGATTAATTCAATGCTTGAATTTAGTGACTGATTTATGATGCACTTGCCTTGCCTATGTCACACAGTGCATATGATGTGATGATGCAATTTCATAGCGGAGCTACTGTGAAATCGGCACAAGTGCTGGTAGAGGGACGCGTTAGAGTGCAGTAGTGTGTGTCAGGGTCACAGCATGCCATTCCAGCTAGGCGAAGGTATTAAAGGAGCATGAGACTGCCTCATTTAGTGCCTGACTGCACCTTATTGAAATTGATCTTTCTCTCTGGCACCACAGCCAAGCAGTAATACAGAGAAAAAAGAAAGAAGGACAGAGAAATGTGTCTACAGAACTGTAGCTCCCTGACACATCTATGTGTCCAGCTAAAATACACAGTAGCCTCTTCTTTCACTATTTTTTACTAACTGTTTATTTACTGTTTACTTTTTATGCACATTAGGCTCCCGCAAAGACTTTCAGAAGACTACTGAAGGCTCTCATTCGGCGCTCTCATCCCCGAAGCGTCTGGCTGTTGTTTCACCCAAACCTCAGTCACCAGGTGAGAAAAAGATCTGTCCTGCATCAGCAACCTCATCATTCAGCTTTTTTTTGTGATCAGCATTGATTATAAAACAATATATACCCAGGGCTTAGTTAAGACATGAAAAAAGATTAACTAAAAGTTCAATTTGATACATAACTACAAAGCACAATGTAAGCCAACACAAGCCCTAAAACCCTATATGCCTTACATGGATTGCAGGTAACAAGCATATGATTTACTTCAAAACTCAGAATTTTATTGGGAATGGACAAGAGCATATATGGAAATGAGTTGCATCTGTTGGGAAATACCTGGTTATTCTGTTCGCACAGTTTTACCCCACAGGGGTCCAGGTCAGCCATTCAAGTCAAGGCTCACAATCCCTCTTGTCTGAAATACTCACCGTATATCCACCAATCCTCATTTCCTCTTTATAAGATTGCTATAAGCACTACCAACTGTACCATGTAGTACACACATTATGCCATATTTTATTACATAATAATACTTTGCATTACAGTCCATTGCATAATATTACATTTCAATACTAAGAGAAGCAATTCTAGGGAACTTGCAGGAAATTGCAATGGGCTCTCCTGGCATTTTTTCTCTCTTTATTGCCATATGCTACACAGATGCCTTTCTTATAGTTATTATAAGACACACAATCTATTTTAATTTAGCTCTAGTCAGGGATTATACAAGAGGTGAAGATGTCTGTTTTTCAGATTAAAAAAAAAAAAATTCCCAAATCCAAACTGTAGGCATATAGGTTTATATTATGCTTCAATACGATGAACCAACTATAAGATAACTGTCTGAAAGTGTTAGCCTCATTCTGCATACTCTGTATATACGTTAAAATACCAATTTATCAAGACAAAATGACAAGACAAATGATGATTTCTACCAAAATAATATTATAAATAATAATAATGATTTATCACTAAATAATCAACATTTGAGCGCAAACCGAGTGCCAATAATACCTAGCAGCTCGCTTGCCAGAACGAAGTTGGGCTAGCATTACGTTATTTATGGCTTAGCCTACAGTTGTCATTCTTTATTATTTCATTAATAGATTATCGCTATCACTTACCATCGTTTCCTCTTCTTGTTTTCCCTTTCTTTTCTGTTCCAGACAGATAGGTTCTCTTCATTATGCAAATGTGACAATTCAAAATGAACTTGCACAAGCACCACACACTAGCAAGATGGGACCCCATTTGGGAGGGATTCGTAGTATAATATTGTACATTACCCACCTGAGGTTTTAGAGGGGTCCTGCACTTTGAAATTTGACATTTTCATGGATTAATTGTCTGCTTACAGTGGGGCTATGACTCTGATTACATTAACATTCATTTACTTTATACACTATATGACCAAACGTTTGCGGACACCTGACCATAACATTCATACAGCATGTGCTTGTTGAACATCTCATTCCAGATTTATCCTCCACTCCTCTGGGAAAGCTTTCCACTACATTTTGGAGCTTGGATGTGGGGATTTGAGCATTGAGCCACAAAAGCATTAGTGAGGTCTAGGTGCCTGGGTGCAGTCACTGTTCCAGTTCATCCCAAAGGTGTTCAGTGGGGTTGAGGTCAGGGCTCTGTGCAGGACACTCAAGTTCTACCACTCCAACCTTGGCAAAACATGTCTTCATGTGATAATGACAATGTGCACAGGGGCATTGTCATGCTGGAACAGGTTTGTGCCCCTTAGTTCCAGTGAAGGGAAATTGTAATGCTACAGCCTACAAAGACATTCTATACAATTGTGTCCTTCCAAAATTGTGACACCAGTTTGGGGAAGAACCACATATGGGTGTGATGGTCAGGTGTCCGCAAACTTTTGGCTATATAGTGTACATACCATCAAGTGTTACTAGACTTCTTATATTACAATAAAATAAATAGTGTATAAATCTGTGAGGGGACACACATACAGTAATCTGACCTGCAGATGAACCTGTAGATGCTCGCTCTCTCTCTCTCTCTCTCTCTCTCTCTCTCTCTCTCTCTCTCTCTCTCTCTCTCTCTCTCTCCCATAAGAGTGGCATCTCTTTACTTAAAAGCTTCTGTCACGTTGTCACCTCTGAGTTGTGAGAAACATTTTTTACCCTTCTATTAGACCTGCTTTATTACCAAGACTCCAACACTTTCCTTCTGTTGTCATAGAGATGACTCCGTGACTGTAGGGCAAACCATTCTGGTGGCGTGTATTATATATACATGTGTGTGTTTGTGTGCGAGAACGCACGGTAGACGTAGATGTTTGTTCATTACAGAAATACATAAGCCCTCTTGTAGCACTTTATGTCACTCTGACTTATGCTCCTGTAATCTGTGTATGGAGGTTAATGTACAAGCATATTTATCAGTCAGTATAACAGTAATGGATTTACAAATTTTGATTAAAGTTGTTAAGACGGATTTCTTGCTGCCTGCTGTCCAATGGTTCAACGAGCAGAAATCCCAAATTTGGATGTCAAAATCAAAACTGCAGCCACAAAATACAAAGTAAAACCAAAGTTCAGCTTTAAAAGCACTTTGTGACATGTGGTGTAGCATTTAGGGCAATAGGGTGCAGACACACGCATGTCACTATAGGGGTGTGTATATTCTCTGCTGGAGCAGAACCCTGTGGCCTTTTTCTATGACATGCAGAAAGGTAAAGTGTCCACCTGCTGTGTCCACGGAGCCTTTTTAATTAGGTTTTTTTTCCCTGCAGAACAAGAGGCCTATTTACTGCTCATATTTAACAAACAAATAAAGAGATTTGTGTTAAACTCATCAGGTTCTCAGAGAGAAACACAGTTTATGAGCTGTGACACATACTTTAACTTCTGCATGAAACTGGTCTCCTCTCTCCAGTCCTGCAGAGACAGAGGGCGGCAGCAGCACGGGTCCCTGGAGTTCCTGGAGGCTCGGGCGTGCCAGTTACAGGACACAGCATCTCCCCAGGCTCAGAAAAGAAAAAAGAAGAGGCACAGAGGAAGGAGAAAGAGCGAGAGGAGCAGGAGAAGCGAGAGGAGGAGGTGCTGCGGCTGCAGGCTCAATGCAAAGAGCAGAATGGACAGCTGCTGGCTCTCCGGGCTGAGCTGAAGAGGACCATGCTGGGTCTGGATGTCTTAGCCATCTGCACCCAGCACTTCTGTCTGAAGGTATTGATAGAAGAATTCAGCATGTAAAGGTGCTCAGTAAAATCACACAGGATCTCAAAGAAAAATGTATGTCAAACAGGTCAGCTTTAGCTTATAGGTTACATGTTGTTGCAAATTGTGCTAGTGCAGTATTAGGCTTTTGGATAAAGATGCCTGACAAATAAATGCATGAAAAATATTACTTGTAACAGCAGGTCATTTTGTCTGCCTTGTGTGCAGCCATGAAATAGTTAGCTGTACTTTAACAGGCACATTTGCTTCATTAAACATTGCTTGTGTTCCTTTACAGATGTTCAGTGATTAGAGAGTTCTTAAGTATAGTATATTAATAGTACAAAGAATATTTACATTGAGGCTGTTTGTTATATTAAATTAAGATATTCTTCCAGGCATTAAGAAAAACAAAATGGAGTCTCTGTTCTCCACTACAACATTCTCAAGTGTCTTGCTCAATTCAGACTGCACTCAAATTATTATTTGTTGAAATGACTCCACAAAAGTATGAAGAAATGACTTCCTTCCCTTAGCTGATATCAAATTTGAATCAACTGTGTTGAAAAATAAACTGCGAGCATTAGACAGAACCCACATGGGCTGGCTTTTACATGGTGCCCTCTGGTGTTCACAAAGGACAGTGCAGTTTTGAATAATTTAGTTCTTCCATAGCTCTTTTTGTTGTTTATCCTGAAGGTGTCAGACCTCACTCCTGGAGAGCCACAACATACCTGATTTAATTATTCAGATAATTATTAAGTCCTTCATGGTCTGAATTTGGTGTGTTAGATAAAGAAAAATACACATTTCTCGAGGTATGTGGCTTTCCAGGACCCTTATAATGAAACAGTTAATTTTATGCTAATCAGGTTCTGTATGGATCAAGATGGCAGACACACACACACACACACACACACACACACATGCACACACACCAGCATCTATGCAGATATGCACTCCCACTCAACAATTTGTATTTCCAATTCACGAGAGAGCATTATAATAAGTAATAAAATATATGCTTGTAAATATAATTATTATATAATAAGACAATTCAAGTGAGTCTAAAATGAGATTAAAAATAAAGCCTTGCACTTATTATGTACTGTATGTGCCTTCTAATACCTAATACTGGGATAAAGCTATTGAATAGATATTCGACTATCCATTATGAGAGCGGGAAATGGGTCTTTAATGTGGAGTAATCAAGTTTTATTTAATATAGAGAAAGGATGAAGCTAGAGACAGAATGAACAGAAATTTTAAACACACAGCAAAAGCTTTATTGTGTCAGCTGAGTATCAGTTGAGTATTTCAGCCTGTAGCTCCAGCAGTAGGATGCAATGTAGTATAGTTCATATAGTATATGTAGCTTATAATGGAATAAAATATAAGTCAGTACCATGCTGTCATTGACACTGCAGTAATCAGCTGGCAAGTGAGTAGGTGTATCACTCGGGATGAGGGGATGGGCAATCGTGTGTTTGTGTGTGTTTTAGAGTGAAAATGCTGAGCAGAAAGAGAAGGAGTTGTCCCTGGAGCTCAGCCGGATTCAGGAGGAAGTGGGTAAGTTTATTTCAGTTTGTCTGGGTGTAAACCATACAAGCACCTGTATATTTCCTCATTACTAACCATATGTGAGTTTAAAACTTTGACCTTTTCTTCATTACTACAATAATAGTAAATAGTAAAAAACTAGACTGTAGCCTATAGTATTCATCCTACAACTGTGAGATGTGTCTCTACACTTTGTAACAATTCACATGATTCAAGTTGTATGAAAAGATGCAGAGGTTATTGTTATGGGTGAAAGTAGTATTCATTTTTTTTAGTTTATTTGTATGAAATTGAATCCAATACATCATCCTTACTTGTCTGAATTCTTATGAATGTCTGAAGAGATTAGGTTGGTCGGTCATAAACTGGTGGTCTGCAGTCCGGATGCAGACCCAGCCGATCAAATTTAACACTTGAAAAATACTGTAGCAGAACTGATCATCATGGGAGAAAACCTGACTGACCCTAGTTTTTCAGCCTCCACATGCTTCTGTAGCAGATCCTCTGCTGCAGCCAGTCACATGCCTTTATGTAAATTATTTACCTGAAGGCAGCTCATCAAGAAATTACTGTTTCATTTACTATCTCTGATCTGAAAAAAAAGAATATTTAAAGTATATGTATATATATATATATATATATATATATATATATATATATATATATATATATATATATATTCTGAGTCTGCCCTCTTTCTCCCTCATGGCCAGCCTGCACTGCTGCACGATGGAAGCTGCTGCAGAAGGAGAAGTCTGCGCTGGAGCAGAGTTTCGAGCTGCAGCTGAAAGAGCTCCAGGAGCAGCAGGAGGCTGAACTTGCCACTCTGGAGGAAGAGCTCAGAACACGGCACGCCTCCGACACAGACCACCTGAGAGCTGAGCACCAGTCACACGTGGAGGAACTGCGAACCCAGCAACAGGAGCAGGTGTGTGTATGTGTATATGTGTGTGTAAGTTTGTGATCTGCTTTAGACTACAATTAAACTGATGAAAGGACACCACTACGGTTGTTTAACTCTCTTATTCTGTTCGCTGCTTAGCAACAACAGAGTTTATAGCAGTGCAATTGTAATACACAATATATTTTTCTTCATCTTAATTAATAGCAATACACACTATATTTATGGAAATAGGAACATAAAACCTCTTTATAATCAGGGGATCCTCCTTGATAGCAGATATACATGCATATAAGAATTGGAAAGAACATACAACCGAGTCTAATCATTTTTAATACTTATTACCCTCAGGTCAGAAAGACCTGAATGTAATCTCTGTAATATGAAAATAATTATTTTAAAAACAATTGCTATTATGAGATATTTTGATGCTAAGAGAACATAAAGACAGCTGACTTTTTGACAGGTATGCAGTTCTAAGCAGTTCTCTAGGTAAAGGCTTTGGCCTTATATGCTGATCCTGTTTTTTTGCCATCTCCCAAAGGAAAGAGCACAGCTAAGAATAGAACTAGAAAATGTACACATACTGTATGTGTAGCAGGTTAGAAGAGAGAGGGACAGAATGACGCAATATACTGTAAAAATATACTGTAATTAAAAACAATGGGAATATCAGTTCAAGTCTAAAATCCTTTTGTTTCCTTGCAGATTGAAGAGTTAACAGCTCAACATGAGTCAGCACTGGAAGACCTGAGATCCATGCACAACATGACCATGGCAAGTCTACAGGAGGAGCACGCCAGGACCATGAGAGGTGTGTGTTCACATTTTGATAATTTTTTCCATTAGGCCTTATGTATCTCGCTGCAGGCAGAATGCAATGGCATCACTGTACTTATGACTTGCTTGTATTGTGTCCTGACTTCAGACCTGAGGAAAGCCCATGAAAAACAGAAAGCTACTCTAGAGAATGATTTTGAAAAGCATAAACTCTCCCTTCAGGTAAGGTCACATGCAGTTAACCGACAAATTTTTTACCTAAATCTCATATCAGTTAATATTGTGACCTGCTGCCATGACGCTAAGATATGTTGGACCCTAACAGATTTAAGATAAACCATTTCAGGTGTTTACAGTGAAGTGTGTGTCTTTTAGGATCAGGTTGACATGCTGACATTTCAGAACCGAGCCTTACAAGACAAAGCCAAACGCTTTGAAGAAGCACTGAGGAAGAGCGCAGATGAGCAGATACTGGTACAACTTATTCACACATTAACGCATTTAAATGATTTGTGGGGATTCTAATGGGTTTATTTGTGTGTTTTAGGATGCTCTTGCCCCATACCAGCACATTGAGCAAGACCTTAAGAGCTTGAAGGAGGTTCTGGAGATGAAGAACCAGCAGATACATGACCAGGAGAGGAAGATCTGCCACCTGGAGAAAGTGGTAAGCTCTAAAATAAAGTTCCTATAATGGCATATTTTATGATGATCTATTCTGAAGGTTAGGCACTGGCACATGTAAGACCCACATTTTCTACCAAAATTGTTCTATGGAACGGTGGATGTATGTGAAGTGTATAAGAATTTAATGGGGAGCCCTGTGGTTACCTGATCATTTGAGCAGGCCCAAAAGAACATATACCTGGAGGAGAAGGTGCAGGTTCTACAACAGCAGAACGAGGACCTGAAGGCCCGCATCGACCGCAATGTTGCCCTGTCCAGGTAATCATGAACAGCAATAACCCTTTCAGTCTTCATTAACATTTCATTAAATAATGAAAATAGATTTTTTTTTTACAGTTGGCTCTGTCTGAGTACACTGACAAAAACTGCTATTATAAACAAAATTGTACTGAGCTGTTGCCTATAATTCAAGAAAGCATTATTTTATAAAAAAAAAAAATTAGGCCTTACGTAATTAGTCCTTATTAGTAGATATTATTAGATATATTTTTTAATAGCTTTTTGTAGAGAAGCAAATTTTTCCATCTTTAAACATCATGTTTTTGTTTGTAATGCATTCAGACATGATTAGTACATATATGCAGAAGATTTCAAAAATATACATGTGTTACTTTGTGAAGGCTGAAATCGTCTTGTTGAAAAAGTAGAAGAAGCTATATAGAAGTTAGCTAAGAGAGAGAACAGCATGTAGTGATGAAGTCCACTCTGAAATGTACTGTGTGAGTGTGACTGTGAGTGTGTGCTGCCTATCATAGGCAGCTTTCGGAGGAGAACGCTAACCTGCAGGAGCACGTGGAGAGGGAGTCCAATGAGAAGAAGCGTCTGAGCCGTAACAACGAAGAGCTGCTGTGGCTTCTGCAGACGAGTCCCCATCTCTCTCCCTCCTCCTCCCCTAGCCACAGAGTCTTCTTCCCAGGGTTTGAAAATCCCCCATACCCTGGCTCTCCCAGCCCTGGAACTCCCACACACTCGTATTCGCCTGGACCCTGCACTCCTTCACATAAAGTGGGCTCTCCTGGCCCTGGTACTCCGACTCACAGAGCCTCACCAGCAGCCAGGAGCTCCCCAGCACGAGTCCCCAATGCCAACACACTACCCAGATAAGCTCTTTGAAAACAATGAACAAGTCTTATTTATACTTCCTGTTTCATCACTCTTTCCTGTCTTTCATTCTTTTCAAAGTGCTATATTTGTGTCATATTTAAGATTATAGTTGCCCATTGATTTTGGTGGAGAAAAAAAACATGGAGCGAGGAGTTTGATAAATGTCCACACTTGTCCGAGATAAGTGTCCGGACAGAGCTTCTGACTGTCAGATTGTGTCCATACTTCTGAATGTCAGACCCAAAATCTTTTTGATATGTCAGCCACAACTGTTAAATCAGTGTAACTGTGTCTCTATGAGCAGTGATTTTTCTATAGTACTCTATAGTGCATTTAAATCCTACACCCTGCTCATACTAAGGCAGGACACAGAGGGGCCAAACACAACATTATACTACAGCAGAAGCCTTTTGTATCCAACCCACACTTTCTCAGCCTTCTTAGTGATCAGCATACCAGCAGGTTGTCAGCATTCAGTACTTTCTGATCTCACTCAATATGTAATAGTAAACTCTACTGTTACTGTACTTTTATCCTTAGACTTTACAATTATACAGTTTTGCTTGGGGCATTGTTCAGGTCTCTGGCAGACCTTAAATTCTGGATGCACTGGTGGAAGAAAAGATGGAGTCACAGTTTTCAAACTCAAGGGTCTGTGGGCTAAGTATACCTTGCTGCCTTATTTCATTAGGCCTGTGCCAACTTGCAACAAAAAAAAAAAATTCAGAATTGAATCATAGTATACTACTACATGTTTCACACTGGAGCAGTATGACCTAGGTTTTATACCAAATACGTTGCATAAGTGTATAGCAATCATATGTTCAATCCACACCAGACACTTCTGTTCACACCACTGACATAACTGAATTCTTACAAAGTAGGCTATTGCCTAAATATCTGTGAAAAGTGAGGAATAGTGACAGCCAATCCTGGGCCGTTTGTAGAAGATTTGCATATTTGTGTTTATTCTGATTTCCCATAAGTATGGCTATTATATGTACAGTATTTACTCTGTAAATAAAGGTTTCAGAATCATGACATCATTACACAGTATAATTTTAAGTTATACTGTTTATATAAGTTATAAGTTTAAGGAAAGTGGAATTTTCAGGTCTTAATAGAGATAGCATCTAAAACAAACACAACAGGGTGTGTGGGCTCACATTAAAAGACTTGGTGGATTGAACGCTGGTTAAAAATTGTGCACATATGGAGCATATCTAAAAACCTTCAGAAGTATGTCTAGTGCTAAGTGGCCTTCAATATAATGATTGCCTTCAAATACCGCATTGCTTCATCCAGTGTAGCAGCCTCCAAAAATGATGAAAAAAGAAACTGATTGAAAGACAAGTGAAGATAATGATAGTGATAGCTACTTTAAAGATAGTGTAGTATGAATACATTTTTGTCACCATTACAGTATGAAACAAAAATAAACATGGTAAGTTGACTCAGTTTCATATTCAGATTAGAGAACAGATGCACTTATGATAATACATTTAAAAAAAACATTACAGCCTTAGATTTTGGCCCTTCAGGAGGTCACAAGAATGCCGATGTGGCCTGGGTAGCTGCGCCGTTCAGATCATTCTTTCAGACAGTAATTGGGCATTGACCAGCTTTGCATATCCACGACCCATTGATCCCCATGTGTTTAAAATATGCTGTAAATGCCTCATTGATTGGACAGAGTAAATTTCTAGGCCAGATAAATATAAACAGAAGCCAGAAACAAAGACAGGACTGAAACAAAGAGGATGGTTAATCACAAGCTGTTGTTCTTTTGGCTGCTCCTGTTAGGGGTCACCGGATGCCCTTCCTGACGCAACCCCGTTTTATCCAGGCTTGGGACCGGCACTGAGAGTACACTCCCAGTGGCCGGGTTGGTTCCCTGCCTGGGAATCGAATCCGGGCTGCGGCGGTGAGAATGCGGGATCCTTTTTTTTTATATCTTTGAAATTTCAGAAAATTTCAAACTGCACCTTTATACATCTCAGACATGAGAAGGTATATATATAATATATATATATAATTAATATAATTTCATATCAGATGGTCAGTCAGATGTTTATTAAGATCCCACAACAGGTGTCAGAATGAATATTAGTATCATACTAATTATTTGTCATAATGCTTACCGCACTGAAATTAAACATTTGTGTGTAACACTCAGAATATGATTGTTTTACCTTAGTGTATCCAGGTCTTTATATTGGTCTGCCAGAGCTCTGTGACACCATGCTTTAGCCAAGCTTCAACTTCAATCAGAGGTTTAAGAACATTATAACTGGCTGCACTTCGTTTGCTTGAACACTGGAGGTCAACAGTTTTGTCTGTAAATGTCAATTTTGTGTAACCTCAAACCATTCAATAAGCTCATTTTTAAACACAGCACTTGCTCTGGTCTTCCAGTCTTGTCTGTAATGGCTGCCGCTCAGGGTCATGTCCCTCAAGTCGCCATTTACATAGCTACTCACCTTTCTTACAGGCTAAACATAAGTTCTGTCTCTCAGTATATGGTACACACACCACACACCGCAGACAGGCAGTGTATAAAGATACTACAGGAATTTCTCCTTGTAAAGGTTGCTATTTGTCATTTTTAATAGTAATATTTGTATGGTGTTGTAATGGAATTTTGCTATGTGCATGTGTTGTTCTTTTGTGAAACTTGGGATTGTAGTAAATATAGACACTAGGACTCTGGTCCAAAAGCTTCCATATACAGAAGACTAGGAATGATCTACACCTCAGTAGTGAGCCAAAATCACTTTTCATATGTGTACTGCTGTACTGATGGTAAGCTTGTTGTTCTCTACTAACAGGACACTGTCAGCTGAGAACGACAGACGAATGAATTTTTTTTAATTGTAATGTTGACTAACTGAAGCTGTTTTATCTGTATTTATAATAACACTTATTATTAACTGTGTAGAGTAGCATTATAGAAATTATCCTCTCTGTATAAATAAACTAGAAGGGAATGTAGCCTAAAAATGTCTTAAAAATGCCATTGTACTTTAACTTTCAGGGATTTTTTTAGATAGTGGAGTTTTTCTGATAATGAAATAGCATGTTTCATTCGATTTAGAAATACACCCAGAATGTTTTTAGTACTAAGTGACTGACACTTGACTGACCAATGCCCTAGTCAAATTATTTATAGCAATAAAATTCCACCTGATGAAAATTAATTAATGAATAATTTACACAGACTGAGCAAATAATTTACCCAGACTGAACAAAATGTTACACAGTGTGAACTGTGAAGAAAATATTGCTTCTCAGAACTGAACATTAGGTGAGAAAAAAAAAATAGATTCATCTACTCATTTTTGATAACTCACACCAGACAATTTTTAAAATTGGAAATTTTCTATGTCCAGTTTTAGATCATATATTTACCTGTTTCAGAGGTATTTCGATTTCCGATATCAATTTTGATACTGCTCTTAAAGAAAATTGTCAGTTGTTTACTGGTATTTTTTCTATAATATCAATGTCTGTTGGTGCTTTTCATAGGTTAATTCAAGAACAGCTAACAAGAATAAAAAGCTGTTTTCTGTTTGCTCTCTTAAATAAAGCATACAGTACTTATGATTTCTGGATTGGTTTGTTGATAAGCACACTCTTTAGGAATGAGAATGTTTTTGGTTAGAGACTATTTTTTGATTGTGATGGTGTTTGTTTTGAATTTTAAATCATGGTACAACTGCGCGTTGTATTGCGGCTTGACTCGTTAATTTTTACAATTTTTTTTTTTTTTTTTTTTTAATTTTTTTTATTTTTTTTTTTTAAATTTTTTAAAAAAAAAAAAAAAAAAAAGCCCTCTGTTTTTGCTAACATAACCCAAATATCACAGATGGTCACAAGGTTACATCAAACGTGCACAATAGGACCTGTAAATTAGCCATCATCGTTACAGGTAGCTTTTAGAAGACATTTCAGAAGACAGTTAAGTAAATTTTTATAAAAAAAAATTTGATTTAAACTTGGATATAATGTACTTTTTCTTATACAACAGCTATTATAACAGCATATGGATTATTACAAATAAATATTTCTACACTTCAAATCATTCAAGAAAAATTGAACCTAATACACATTGGATTAATGTGCCTTGATTTACTGAACCACAGCAAAAACAGAGGAGGTTTTTTATTATATATTACTGCAGTTCTTTGAATGTTTCATAAGGATCACTGCTGGATTAAGTTCATTTGTTTTCATTATGTCATACAGATGATCATTTAGAGATTGTGTTCTGCCTCTTATATCGTAAATCCCTCCAGAACCTAAACAACCTCTTTTAATTCTCAAATCAGAATGTTTTTAGAGATCAGCTACATATTTCAGTATGAACATACTAAATTTCTATATATAACTGGAAATAAACGAGTGATTCAAAATATCAGTATTGAACAAAGAAACTTTTCTACCTTCAAACCAACCAAGCTGTGATGTGAAATATAAAAATATTAGAAATATTACCCAAAGAATCCCTCTCAGAACATCCTGATTTGCACTTTAGTAACATCCTACTGTTGTCTGGCCTTTGAGCTTCACCTAGATGGAACTTTATAATACTAATGTTACATAATAGTATGTACAGTCATAAATGTTATAAATATATGGTCAAAAAAAAGACCAAAACTGAATGCTGAAGTTTTTAAATATTATAACCCCTTAAACTCCAGGACACGTTTCTGTGTACAAACTTACATTCCTCACCTTTCGTATTAGTTTTACTGTAGGAACTGCATAATTCATAGATCTTACTTAACAATATGCTTTAAGATGTATAACTGATTAATAAGCCAAGAGTTTAAGGGGTTAATTACCTCAGTTTCTGACAACTACTGACAACTCTGTGCTACTGCACGAAGGGTAAAACCTGGATCAGGGCCTGAAGCTTTTCTACAGAACTAAATCTCAATTCTCACTAAGAACAAAAACATCACTGCACACAGGCTACATGTTTGTGGAAAATCTCGCCATCATTGTTTTCTTCCATTCTGCTTCCTTATTCCGGTGATTACAGCCACTTGTGTATATAATATTTATTGTGTCTTAGGAATCAGCAGTGCATGTTTGTCTGCGCAGATCATCTCTCTTCTGTGTATGTGCTTTTTTAATCTTTCTTTTGTGATAGTTAACACTGTAACTGTATCTGTAACTGTAGCTTAGTTACTATTAATCTTAATGAATGGAAAGTATTTATATCTCAAAACATTTGTATGCACTTTGGGCGGGGTGGATATTAAATAAAATATCACAGTAGTAAAAAAAAAAAAATAGAGTTGGAGTGTGTTTATTGTGCCAGAAGCACAAACGTGTGATCTTTTTTCTTTCTTTTATCTTTTTAACACTAAGGATATAACATATACAAGGCATGGCAATTCAGTGCCAAGAGCTCCAGAAAATTTAAATTAAGGGAAAAATAAGAATTGCATGTGGTATTATAATTATGGCCAGTACAATATTTGACAGTATTGAAATGTCGTATCTTTCCTGTCTGACACTAAAATGGCAACATCTCAAATACTTTGAATTCTTCTTTAAAAGCTCAGAAAGTTGACAGATGTTTCTCAATAAATGTTCCTTTATGAAGGAAAAGTATAAGTTATTAGAATGCTATTTAGTAAGTGGTTAATTTTATTTATCTCTACATTATGGACAAGAACAGGCAGTATAGCTTGGCTACAGTGTATCAATAAGTGACAGTGATTTAACATTTCAGTAATTAAGAGCACCTCGTTTGAAAAAGACATTTCTCATGATGGATTCTTGCATCTGTTTCTCGCATCCTGAGGGGAAGGAGATAAGATGTGAGGAAAGAAAACAAATAACGGAACCAAGAACGTACAGTTAAGGAAATGAGAAACACAACATGAAAACTACATGAAAAGTCTCCTCACGAGTTTTAACATAAGCCTTCCGGAAATCATCTTTCAGCATTACTTTATAAAAGATTTATGCAAGTCTTATGAATTAATTCTCAGTGTAGGTAGCCATCTTTTACTCGCGCTTTATGCTGTGCCATTTTGTAAGTCGGCATATCTCATTTCACCCCTCACCCTCTAGTGATCACACAAAAACACACACACACACACACACACAAACACACACACAGGAGTATTTCTTTGGGGATTAACTCCTCTACAAACAAACGTCAACAGAGCTTCAGAGCAGGTGTTTGCTTCTGTTTGCTTTAGCTGCTTACCTGTTCAAAGAGACAATCATCTATTACACAGGAATAAGAAATCAGAATGTAACACATATAGGTTATGAATTAAATACGGAGGAAAAGTGTATGGTAAAGAAGTAGAACAGTGGAAATTTGTTGAACAGTGGAAATGGCTGGAAATGCTTCGCATTCTAGTTTCATCAGGTAAGAATCACATCGCTGGTACGTTTTCATAATATGCTCATGCTATGTATTATTGTCAGATGCAGTTTATTTAACTGGATCAATCTAATTTCTTATATTTCTATATGAAGTGAGAAGATTCAGATGCATTTTGTCAATTAAGCTTCTCAAAGTTTAGCAAACATTTGTAGGTAGGTGAATAGGAAATGGAGACTCCACAGACAGCACTGAATCAAAATATTAATTTAGATTCTTCTACTTGTCACTCCACAGTACCTGACTGCAGAGCAGGAGGTGAGATGGGGTGTGTGACTGTGATCGAGCCCGTGGTGGGTCTGCATGCCTTTGCCATGTTTATGACCTACCCTCTACTACAGCAGTATGTCTACAGGAGGCTGTGGGAACAGCTGAGTGGTTCTCCATTTCCTGTCAGGGTAAACCAGTCTCACTGCTCCAACAACTACACCAATCTGAGTATTCATCAGGTAGGATTCACACACACAGCCCTTAGGCGTTCCCTGTCCTGTAAGATCATAGTTACAAAGTTCATTTTGTCACTTTGGAAACTTTTTTATATAATGGGTGAAAGATGAATAGAGTTTGCACTATTATACAGTAAAACAACAGGAAATGAAACATTATAATTTTATACACTCAAATATATACATATATAAAGAATTTTTTTTAAAGTTTAACTGGAAAGCAAACTTAAGCAAAATTTCTTGTCCAAGAACTGTTTACAGATAAATAAATAGGGAATTGTAAATATAACAACACAATATGGAAATTTCAAAACAAGAAAGTTGAGTTTTTGTCATTTAATCTAATCTTTCAAATCATTTAAATCCAAACAAACTAGGATAATGTGGTTGGATTTCATTAAAAAAAAAAAAAAAAAAAAAAACAATTCAGAACAATTGCCCAGCCCTAATCCTCTGTTAACTGAATTTGCAAGAGTGAAACCATGTGGATTAATTCATATTACATGTTTTCCCCATTTTTTGGCATTGTTGTCTTTAACCCATGCCATGCACTTAAATCCAGTTATTCTCTAAATATCTATATCTTCTTTGTACCTATACAAGCTCACATTTAGAACTGGTTCTACAAAGTGATTGTACACAGGCCCATTAGGTGTTGTAATTATTGGTCATTTGATCTCTTTGCAGTCTCAGCTAATTCAATGCACTTGGTTGTGTGGCAGGCTGTGCAGAGGGAAACATCTCACTTCCTCATCCAGACTGAGCTATGCTTCCTCTTTCCCAGCCTGGTCTCCTCGCTGTTTCTGGTGTCATACAGTGACTCCTACGGCCGCAAGGTGGCCATGGTGCCCCCTTTGGTGGGCAGTCTTCTCTTCACACTCACTTGCTTCATAGTGAGCAAGTACTCACTCAGCCTCAGCTACCTTCTGGGTGCTGCTTTCTTTGCTGGGGTTTTTGGGGGTACAAGCACTTTGATTGGAGGCTGTTTCTCCTACGTGGCTGACTGCTGTGGACAAGACCTGGCTGAGAATAGAAAAAGAGAGAAGACTGTTCGAATGGCTCGTCTAGACATGGTCTTAGGTGTGCTGTCTGGTTTTGGCTCCCTTTGCACTGGGTTCTATATTCAAGCCACTGGCTTCAGCTGGCCATTCCTCTCAGCATCCATACTTCATCTGCTCAACCTGATGTATGTGCTGGGGATCCTGAAGGAGCCTCAGGGTCCTTCAGTACAAAATCTGACCCCTAACCAGAGCTCTTCCAGCCACAGGGCAGTTGCTGAGCCTCCTCAACTAGCTACAGCTCAGGTTATGACCAGGCGCTTTCATGGTGTCTACTTGCTTTTCGCAGCTTCTACAAGGAGACGAAATGCAGTGCTGCTGCTCATCCTGAGTGCCTTTGTCTTCTACAAGGTGATAAAAAAAAATAGCCAAGTAATCTAAATCTTAGTTTGGATTTCATGATAGATACACAATTGATTAAAACCCTAATATCATTCACAAGGCGTTTCATACTATGACTTCTATACAACAAAATAGTTAAAATAGTGTAGAAATGAATTAAAACAATTCCAATCAAATATACTGTATATGGCATTGAAATGAATGTGTGGTTAAATGAGTAAATGTAGTGTAGAGAATATTGAAACAAACTTTAAAAATCATTTTTATTGCTGATTAAGCTCCTAACTGCTTAGCATCTGCATAAATCTCATATTCAAACAGTTTTATGATCTTCAATTACTGCCTCATTGTGTTTTAATACAGTATTGTATAAAATGTTGTAAAGATTGTAAAAAATAGGATTTATTTACTGTTGCCATTATTAATAATTATTGTAGTATATCTTTATTTATTGTTTCTCTATTGTTTTTACTTTTATTTTCCTTTCCAATTCCTTTTGTGTTTCAGGTTATACATTTTTTTCTTCTTGTCTGTGGTGTTTTCTTCACACACATTTTAAATAGCATTAGCATTGCTATTACTATTTGTAATACTATTTTAGTATTATTCCTCAGGTTTCCAAATTAGGTGCCATGTCCATCTTTCTCCTGTATGAGCTGAATCCTCCGCTGTGTTGGAGTGAGGTGCTCATTGGCTATGGATCTGCTCTTAACACTCTGATCTACCTGAGCAGTTTTGCTGGTGTGTCCCTGCTGTCTCGATGGCTGTCTGATGCTCACATCACTCTGCTTGGACTATTGAGTGTGGCCACTGGCTTCTTCATGGCCACCTTTGCCAAGACCACACTGCTTATGTTTCTGGGTGAGTAAAAGAAACTAGTGAGAGAGAGTGGAGATGGATAGATGGATGGACCTTATGAAAAGGAAAACAAGTTTGAATCTTGTTTGACGCTCAGCAGTAAGGTTTATGCACACACCAAGCTTATCTGTTGTAAAAATGGGCTTACTGCACCAGAAGAGATACTATTGCCAATTCAGACTATATCCAGCAAACTCAGAAGGTTTCCTTAATCTTAGCATTTAGTTCCTCTTTGGTTATGTGTTTAGGAACCATTTCATAATGTTCTGGTTAACAAAGTGAGCGCTGTTCCCAAAATATTCTCTTAGTCTCTCAAAGAGATAGGCCACCAATCAAAAGGGAATTTGTGGATCTGGATCCATAAATATTATGTATTACAGAAATGATCGTGTATTTTGCAAAGCCAACAGTGATTAATTAGGCTATAGATTTAAAAAAAAAAACATTTCAGTGATTTTACTTCAATATAAAATAAAATCTCAGTGGGTTTGCATACTCCAATAGTTGTTAACTGGGTAGCCCTGTTCAGACCGCATACCTATTTAATTTTTGTTTTGCTGTTGCATTGGATTTAGTGCAGGTAAACGCATGTCATTGCTTCATACTGCCCTATTCATTCATTATGTTGACGTTATTTTTTTTTAAATGCCATATCTAAAAACGTCATCATAAGGGAGCCACAAATTTTCTTAATCCGGACCGTGATGGGTAAACACAAATACATAACCTATTAATTAAACAAATAGGTGGATAGTAAAGAAAACAACATAAATGCATGAGTAATGCAGGAAGTGTGCAGCAGTAATGCAGTAATGTGTTGTGGCCTTGCAGTGCGACTTCCTCTACTCCTGTCCATCATGCCTGCTCCTGTGATGCGCGCCATGATGTCCAAACTGGTGCTGAGCTCTGAGCAAGGTAAGAGAGTTTTACATGTTCTCTGAGTTCCTGGGTTTCTTTCAGGTTCTCAAATTTCCTCCCATTGTCCAAAAGCATGCAGGTAGGCAGATTGGCTATGCTAAATTGCCATTAGGAGTGACTGAGTGTGTGCACGGTGCCCCACGATGGACTGGTGTCCCATTTGGGGTGAATTCACATGCCTTGCGCCCAGTGTTGCAGGATTTGGCTTTGGCTCCACCGCAGCCAAGATAAAGTGGCTGCTGAATGAATGAATGAATGAATGAAACATTTCTTGTAGCCTATACAGTAATACAATAAATATTTACAATATTTTATACAATACAATATGCAATATGTATATTACAAAAATATTTTTTCACACCATTTTTTTCAAGTGTGTTTCACTGTTCACTAGGTTTTGATTTTTTTTTTTATTTAGAAGAAATTATGCTGTTATTTCATGGTTATTTCATTACGTTATGTTTTTGTGAAATCAAGATTACACAAAATTGGGAAAAATCTTATATAATACCTATATGTGCCTTCTTCAAAGGCTATTAAAAAAATAGTCATTTTGAGAATGGTCAATAAATACAGTGCCTTGTGAAAGTATTCACCCACTTGGTGTTTGTCCTGTTTTGTTGCGCTACAACCTGGAATTAAAATTGATTTTGGGGAGTTTGTATCATTTGATTTACACAACATGTCAACCACTTTGAAGGTGCAAAATATATTTTGTTGTGATAGAAACAATAATTAAGACAAAAAACAGAAATCTTGAGTGTGCATAAGTACCCCCAACCCAAGCTTTAGCAGTATGTTAGGGTCATTGTTAGGGTCATCCTGTTGGAAGGTGAACCTCCATCCTAGTCTCAAATCTCTGGCAGACTGAAACAGGTTTTCCTCAAGAATTGCCCTGTATTTAGTGCCATCCATCTTTCCTTCAATCCTGACCAGTTTTCCAGTCCCTGCCGATGAAAAGCATCCCCACAGCATGATCCTGCCTGTCGTGTTGAGTTTGTGCCACACATAGCATTTCCCATGATGGCCAAAAAGTTCAATTTTAGTCTCATCTGACCAGATAATCTTCTTCTCTAGTGTTTGGGGGGTCTGCCATATGATGTTTGGTGAACTCCAAGCATGTTTTCTTTTTTTTTTCTTTAAGCAATGGCTTTTTTTCTGGCCACTCACAGAGTGGGGCCACTAAAGCTCTGCGTTGTGGAGTGTACAGCTTAAAGTGGTCCTATGGACATATATTCCCATCTCCGCTGTGGATCTTTGCAGCTGTTTCAGTGTTATCTTTGGTGTCTTTGTTGAAATCTGATATGCATGGCCTTCTCTTTTCAGGTTTGTAGTGGTGCCATATTCTTTCCATTTTGTTATAATGGATTTAACGGTGCTCCTTGGGATGTTTGGAATATTTTTTTCTAACCCAAGCCTGATCTATACTTCTCCACAGCTTTTCTCTGACCTGTTTGGAGAGCTCCTTGGTCTTCATGCTGCTTGCTTAATGGTGTTGCAGATTCAGGGGCCTTTCAGAACAGGTGTATTTATGATTTATCATGTCATCATATGACAGATCATGTGACACTTTGATTGCACTCAGGTGGACATTAATCAACCTATAATGTGACTTCTGAAGTTAGTTGGACCAGATCTTATTTATGGGTTTCACTGCAAAGGGGGTGAATACATATGCACTCCCAACTTTTAATTTTTTTTTTTTTTTAAACAATGTATTTTCTTCATTCCACTTAAACAATTTGGACTATTTTGTAAGGTCCATTTCATAAAATCAAAATAAAAATCTATTTTAAATCCAGGTTGTAATGCAACAAAATAAGAAAAACACCAATCACAATGATAGCCAATAGAATTCCAAGAAACAAGGAAATATAAGATAATCAGTAGTGTAATGTACATCAGTGAGATGTAATATGGACTGATCTCAGCACTGAGAGGTCTGGAGGATAGACCTTATCAGCTCCATTCATTCCCCTCTCATTTCAGCACTGTTCAGTGGAGGACAGAAATCTGCTGCTTCTCCAGATGGTCATTTAAGTGTCTTTCTTCCTCTCTCCACCACATCTATAGGTGCTGTGTTTGCATGTATGGCCTTTGTGGAAATGTTGAGTATGGGCGTGGCATTCCCAGTGTTCAGTAGCATCTATGCTGCTACCATCTCCTGGTTCTCTGGGTTCACATTCCTTCTAGCTGCTGGTCTTACTTTAATACCAGTGTTACTGATTGGGTGAGTTAACAAATTAGAGATGCATTTCTCTTTTATTAACAATGCAATATTACTTCATGCCATGTCTCTACAAAAACAATGTTATTTAACATGCAATGTTTTTGCTTATGCAACAGTGCCACTGAATTCTCAAATCTGATTGTGCAGAAGGTGTTAACAATGGTGCAGGTTGACGCAGGTTGATTAGTGCACTCCTTCTAATGTTAATAATACACAGAATAAAAAACTTGTTATTTAACAAAGAAAATGTATTATTACGTTATTATGTTATTATACGTTATAAAAATGATTGATTATTTTCCCATAATAGCGCTCCCCATCATATTTTATTCCTTTCCATGTTAAATACCATACGAAATCCATCAGCGTTCTATGTACCGAATTTTCCTCTAATTCTGTCTTTCAGTGTTATGCTCTGGCTGCAACTGGACATGAAGGAGGAGTCCAAAATTCTGACCTCTGAAGATGACAGTGAGGACAGCACAGTCTCTGAGATACATCACTAGCATAACTACTGAGACAAGTAGTTACTGACAGTGTAGTGCACTTAGAGACCTAAGCACAGCATTAATCATGTTAAATGACGTATGTTTTAGTATTAGTATTAGTTTTAGACCTTGATTTTCAAACTGTGAAAATCTTTCAGTCATTCATTTCATTGTGACATAATATTGATGGACAGTGCCACTGAATATTTCATTCTTTGGACCCTTTCATCTATTTTATTAATGTATCAAGCTATTCAGTTAAATAGGATTTTATACATAAAAAAAGATAAATATAAGCCATATTTTTATATATAAAAATATATATAATTATTATTTTTAAAATAATGTACGGATTATTGTAAGGTCATTAATACATCACATATTATCATAAATCATTATCATTTATTCAAAAATTGAATATGAGACGATAGATCAAAAATCCAGCCTTCATTTCCTGATATTTACGTCTAAGTATCTTCACTGTATAGCAAAAAAAACCAAAAGAATTGGCATTGCCATTCCAATACTTTCGGAGGGGACTGTAACTACATAAGCTGTAAATGTAGCAAATATTAAAATAATTAAACTGTTTATTTGGGTTTTTGTATGTCTCTTTTATGTCTCTCTGGGGATCAGTTTTCACAGAACACCGCACGGTACCAGCAATAATAGACAGCCCTGCAAACATTAAGCTGTGAAATCTTTTGTCACTGAAGTTCAAAGTAATACATAGTCCTCTTAATCAATGCGTAAAATATAAACATTCATATTTGTGAGTGACCATCTGGAGTCTGTCAGTATCGGACGTTACTTTTTCATGAAGTGATTAATCATGTCCATGGGCAGTGGGAAGATGATGGTGGAGTTCTTCTCAGCAGCGATGGTGTTGAGGGTCTGCAGGTAGCGTAGCTGTAGGGCAGAAGGAGATTCAGCAATCACCAGAGATGCCTCTTTCAGAGCACGTGAAGCGTTCATCTCTCCCTCTGCTGCGATCACCTGTACAAATAAAAGACACAGTTTAGTATTTCAAAAAAATAAGCTTAATGATTGATTGATGAGGATAAGAGAGCAATAAGCTTAATGATTGATGAGGATTACTCGAGACTCTATTGTGCTTATCCCATCAGAATATTACAGGACCAAAATGAATGCATGGCAAAATAACTAGAGCACATCAGCTTTATTCTTGCAGGTTGAAGACTCTGACCTTAGCTCTAGCCTCGCGGCTTGCCTCAGCCTCTGCTGCCATGGCCCTCTGAAGCTGATGAGGCAGCTTCACGTCTTTTATCTCCACACGCTCCACCTTTATGCCCCAGGGGTCTGTGGCCTCATCCAAAATCGTCTGCAGGAAGAATGTGGGTTGCGTTACGCATGGTAAGAAAAATGTCACACAGACATAAACCCCATAGACAGCACTCTGCCAGACACTCTGAACCATTTCTTTTCTCGCTTTGACCAGCGGAACAGTGATGTCAGCAGCCATCCTTCACTGCCAGGAAAGGATGACCCGATACAGCTATACCAGCATCAGGTCAGATCCACTCTACGCAGGGTCAATGCGAGGAAAGCAGCTGGACCAGATGGAGTCACTGGATGGATCTTGAAGGCCTGTGCAGACCAGCTGGCAGAAGTATTTACCACCATTTTCAACCTCTCGCTATTACAGTCTGCTGTCCGCACCTGCCTCAAGTCAGCGACGATCATCCCAGTTCCAAAGAAAACCACAGTGAACTGCCTGAATGACTATCGTCCAGTTGCTCTAACCCCTATCATCACCAAATGCTTTGAGAGACTCATACTCTCTCACATCAAAACTGTCATCCCTGCCGACCTCGACCAAAACCAGTTTGCTTACCGAACAAACAGTTCGACAGAAGACGCAGTCATCAAAGCTCTCCACACTCACACACATGGATGACGGAAACACTTACGTAAGAATGCTGTTTGTGGATTTCAGTTCAGCTTTTAATACAGTCATCCCCCACAAACTTGTTCAAAAACTGAGCAACTTGGGCCTAGGCAGTTCACTGTGCACATGGATACATGACACATCATCAACTGTCATCCTGAACACTGGCACACCACAGGGGTGTGTCCTCAGCCCCCTCCTCTACTCGCTCTTCACATACGAATGCTCCCCCATCCATTCCACCAACGCCCTTGTCAAATTCGCTGATGACACCACCATAGTGGGACTGATTACAGATAATAATGAAACAGGAGGTTCAGCATCTGACAAACTGGTGTTCCCTCTGGACTTAAACATCTCCAAAACCAAGGAACTTATAATTGACTTCAGAAGATCAGGGCGTACTGAGCACTCTGCCCTCTGCATACAGGGTAAGGAGGTCGAGAGGGTAGAGAGCTTTAGGTTCCTTGGTGTGCATATCTCAGCCGAGCTCACCTGATCCGCACACATCTCACATCAGATGGGAAAGGCACAGCAAAGACTGTACTTCCTCAGGAAACTGAAACCGGCGCACCTCCCTCATCACCTGCTGACCAGTTTCTATCGGTCAACAATAGAGAGCCTTCTGACCTACTGCATCACAGTGTGGTTCAGCAGCTGTACAGAAGAGAATAAAAAAGACCTGCAGCGGGTGGTGCGGGAGGCAGAGTGCATCATTGGCACAACACTACCTCCCCTCAAAGACATTTACACCGGCCAGCTCAGAAAGAAAGCCAGTTGTATCATAATGGACCCCACTCACCCTGGACATCCCCTGCCCACTGGGAAGAGATACAGAACAATCAAAATGAGGACTAACAGATTAAAGAACAGTTTCTTCCCACAGGCAGTCAAATGTATAAATCCTCCTCCTTCCCTCCTTCTGCTCCCAAGCATTATTGAACAATAAACCAATGTCTCAGGTCTACAAGTGCAATAGTACACACGCACACACCACACTGCATATTTGCACTAATCTGTAAACACCTCTCATATCTTTACACAAATCTTATACTGCTACACTTATGTTTGTTATTCATATATCCTGATATACATTCCTAGAGTATACAACAATACTATGTATACTGTATTCTGCACTGTTGTTTTTCTTTAATTTGCTCCAATATCTTGCACTAGCCATTGTATATATTACCTTTTGGAATACCTCTCTTCTTGTCTATTTTTTTTTATTTGTATCTATTTATGTTCGTCTATTATGGCAAAACCTTGTGAGCTGCTAAACAGTCTTTTGTTGTTCAAAACAATGACAATAAAAATCTATTCTATTCTATTCTATTCTATTCTATTCTATTCTATTCTATTCTATGTGAATGAAGACATAAGAAATTAGTAAATTATTCCATGCTAAATGGATCAATAAAGAGATGTCTATTAGGAGTCTGTTGTCAAATGTATTTATGTCCCCAGCTGCGTCTTTTTTCTCACCTGCATGCTGTGAGAGATAGCCTCACGGTCTGACAGAACCTCACCTAGGTTCTTGGTGCCCAGAATGTTCCTCAGGGTAGTCTGAGCAAGCAGGCGTGTGGCGTAATCAGCATTGCTGACATTTGCCACGGAGGCAATGGGATCGCTCACCCGGAAATACACCACTCCGTCCACACTTATTGTCACCGAGTCCTTTGTCAGAACCTATGAACAAGAGGGTTAATGAGGGAGGACAGTAACATGAAAATACAAAATGTATTTGATATACCTGTATTGTACGCATAGTCATTTTATAAGGGGTGAAATGAGTGCACTGAGTCCTTAAAGTTAGGATTACTAGTGGGATTTTCTCAAATAAGTGTGACATTGCATTTTATGGCATGACAGCAAAATAAAAAAACTATATTATACTATACTTAAGTATATACTGTATTAACCAGTTTGTGTATAATTCTAAAGATGCTAACATTGCTCAAAATGATTGCCCTGTATATTAAAAATGCTATTTAATATTTAATATTTAGTACTCCTCTGATAATTCTAACACTAACCATAGCCTCTAACCCACACCCACGCAACCCTGTACAACATGAAACAACACAATGCACCCAATTATCTAGACTGAAATTAATGCGTTCTCTCCACACCCTTTTTTGCCTTGACTCCGACCCAGGTAGGAGAAGCTGGATCAGGTCCCACTCCACCCTGTGGACTTTTTGCTCTGCAGTTAGGGGTCTAATAAACAATATTCTTGCTTTATATTGTTCTTGTACATAATTGATCAATTTATTATAGTAGACTCATGTTGCCTGAATGATATCTCGATGATCTTGTTGTTCGTGTTATAATGTCCTGCCAGTGCCTTTGATGCTTTGATCTTTCTAAAGTCAATGTAGAAGTGGTGTCATGAAGTGTATAACTTATGTACTTAGAGGCATGTCTATTGCACCCCCTAGTGTAAAGTCTAGTGTTAAATCACCTATCATGTTAAATGATCGTACGATTGTATTGTATACTGAATGTGCTTTTGGCCTATGCTCATGATTGGATCCTCAGTCTAACCTACCTCTTGAGGAGGAATGTCGAATGATATTGTTCTCATGTCCACTTTTACAAAGCTGTCAGTGCAGGGAAGGATGAAGAATATACCTAGAAGTGGCAAGGGAAAAAAACAGGCACAAGTTCATTATTTATTTATTTGCGCATTTATTTTAATATTAATTGTTAGGCTGCTAATATACACACGGGTGGCCATCCACAATTGATTGATGAGTGTGAAAATAATGTAAATCAAATGTTATGGCCTTCACATTCATGAGATCTCAACCCAGTTGAACACCTATGGGAGATTTTGGAGTGACATGTTCGAGAGCTTTATGTGACACTTTATGCTGTTGTTTTTTTCCCCTTTAATTTGTCACCCATCTATAAAGGTTGTGTCACTGGAAATAAGCTTTGGAGAGCTCATCATCCAAACATTCGATAACAGCTTTAACTATATATGCTTGTCAAACAATGAAAGGCATGCAATCCTGGAAAAGAAGTAGTAAAAGTTGTAATAGTAGTAAACTGTCTTACCTGGTCCCTTTGGCTTTCTAGATGTGATGCGGCCAAGTCTGAATATTACAGCTCGTTCATATTCTTTAACAATCTATAAAATTGTAATTCAGCATGATTGTCTTTTAATTATGCTTGGAAATGTAAGCTTACACATTGCAATAGGTTAACATTCCATGAAATGAAATGAAATGAAAATGAATAAATAAAAGACTCAATATGTTCGTTGATAAGTAAAAAGTATTTTATAGGTCACACAGTTGTGTACATATAGATACATCTTTGAGATTTATATTGTATTAATTTCGGTTCTAATGATGCTTGGTAAAGGTGATGCATTTTGTGAGATCCTCTCTGGAAAAGATTATTTCTTACAAATTCCAAACAGCTTGCTGTTATGGATGAGGCATTTAATAGTGATTTTGAGTGCTTACAACTCCGTGATGCTCACTGTACAGCTGTGTGGCCTGCTCATGCATCTGTTTCCTGGCTATTTCCAACTGTTTCAGACTGCTTAAACTTTTATGATGGCCTTGATTGTGCTTAATGGTATTTTTTTAAATGTCTGTATATCTTTATACCCATTACATGACTTGTGCAGCTTAACAACCATCTGTCTTTTTTTCTGTTGAAATCTCCATGGGGTTCCTCAGGGTAAGGGATGCCAAAGAGATTTTACCTGTGCAAATTTGCTAAAAGGCAACAACAGAGCTTCTGTTGTTACATACTGAGAGCAATTAAAAACATTTTTAAGGCTGCATGTATATATTCTTTCATTAATATTCTTTAGTCAATAATTTTGACATATACTTTTAGAAGAAAAAAACTAATTTTAAAAAAGGCATTATGGGAATTTTTTATTTCATGTTTCTTTTACAAAATCCTTTTTGTCTGTCCTCTCAAAGGGTGCCAGTAATTCTGAAGTTGACTGCATTTGCATTCCAGATTCTATTTTTTTGTGTCTATTTTATGCCTATTGCCATGCATCTAGAGTGAATAGAAAAAAACAGCTCTGTGTATCCGTAATTCTTTTTGTCAGATAAACTAAACATACAATTTTTGCACGTTCCATTAAAAATGTGTGTTTGTGTACCTTGAGGCTAATAAAAATCGCAATGGGGAAAGTCAGCACTGCCAAAATAGTAGACAGAACAACAAGGATCCATCCACATACACCAAGGCCCTGGTTATCATCTGTAACCAAGAGAATGTGTGTGTGAGACAGACAGACAGACAGACAGACAGACAGACAGACAGACAGACAGAAGGATTAATTTCATGTCTGTTGCATTCATACTATTTTCTTCTCTATAGAATAGTTAATTAAAGCTTCTCTATATTCTAAAATAGAAAAGAAATGTAGGGAGCCACATTTTGCATTTTAATTTTTAAACTCACTTCCTACGGATCAGTGGTATTCAGTCTCATCCTGGAATAAGCTGTAGACTTTCTGAACATTTTCTCTTGATTCTCACAGCCCCGAATTCACTGCTCTAAGCCAATTAGCCAATTCATCTGTACGGTGTCTATGGATTCAATACTTTTTGCTTTAAAATATTAATGATGAAACATAATTTACTGATCTTTAGAACAATATTTTAAAAATCATTTTATTAAATGGGTTGTCAATTAATACGTATATATGCTCCTCGTTTTTATACTGCCTTTAATTTTACAGTAGGTTACATTATATTTTGCATTTCATTATACTTTCTTATTGTATGTATTTATTACTTTTTTCCCCTCACAACTTCCGATCAGTGGATATTAGGAGCCCTGGTTGGGTCACAAGGCTCAAACGCATGCTCTGGTTACGGAGCAAGTCACATGCTGTGAGAAGTTCCTGATTTACGGTTGTTGTTTTTACCATGTTATGGTACAGACAGAGCATTGCACTCTGTGTGTGCAGGCTCTGCCAAAGAGGATGTGTTTTATAAAGCAGCCCTAAAGCTTTGTGTTCCTTTCTCAGTTTCAGGAAAGAACTTTTTGTGTAATGTCAAAGATTTAATGTTCATGTAGCATAATATTTTTTGTAGACTTTACAGGAGAGCCAAATAAACTATAGTCACTCTTTGGCCTGATAGTTTTAAATCTTTAAATTCATTCATGTATAATTAAAGACCGGAGCTAAATATTCATGTATAGTTTTAGCTCTAAAAGATCTTATTAAGATATTTTATTTATGTACTGTACAATACTAGTCACAATAATAGTCTTTTGCCCTAAATATCACTTACACACATATGTTTCCAAGATCTTAGTTTCCAGTTAGAGTGCTACTTCCTTTCATTGTTTTTTTTTTTTTTTTTTTTATTAAACATGTTACCAGGGAAACCTCAGAGGGTCCATGGGGCATGTGTATCTGCATGTGTGGGTGTAAAGTTGAAGAATTGCTGATGGCCTAGAAAGAACACTGCTTGCTATGTATACAGTAAAATCATAAACTGGGTTGGTCTGATCGCTGGTGTGTGTTTTTAGATGTCTAACCCTTTCCTGTACAGTGTGTGCTTTGTAGACAGTTTCCAACCTGATAGTCAACAACACTCACATTTATTTGCTTCATAGTTATATTTGTAGATTCCTGTAGTTAGATTTTAGTTCCATCAACTTTGTACGTTGTTTTATCAAGGCTGAGTGGAGGGAAGTGATACATTTAGTCCCTTCTGTATGTTTCAGCATAAAATTAGAAAACAAATGGACAAATACCCAACTACATACAGTACTATACATAATCATGAGTAATAAAAACTCAAATCAGTTGCACTGTTTTGTGTTTTGTATGCAGACAGATACAGAAAACAATTATTTAAGTGTAGTCCTAAAGAAGCATTAAAGTAAGTTTTCTCTTACTCTATAACTGCTTCTCATGATCTCTGAGCACATAAACTTTGCTATCGCAGGTGTAGGGAGCCATGGTTTCATGCAAGTGCCCAGTTTCAGAAGCCAAATAAACATGCCATGAGAAATGTTTAGACTAAACAAGCATATTATCACGCATACAGTGCATTTTAATGCATACATGTAAACAGAAAAAGAGCAAGAGTGATAAGTAAAATAGAAAATTTGATATTGACTTACCAATTAAGTCTTGGGTGCTTGCATTTCGTCTGTCTGTCTGACCGCCCATGTCTATATAGCAAGGTGTCCCTGTAGAGGTTTGTATCAGTAGTGCTACAGGGAAATGGTTATTGCTTTAAAACACTACGGGCTGTGGAGGCGTGGCTTTATGGCAGGAGTGCAAATTACGAAATATGAGATGGAGAAATGTGCCCCGTGACTTGAGGTGTTTTTAACTGAAAGACTCTTAATATCTCCACAAATATGAATGTAGTCTCTCATTTGATTAGAATTGTGAAATTATTTAGGTTAATTATCCATCCATTACTCGTATATTAAATCTAGTGTTTCTCCCTCCCTCTGCTTTTCCATGCTTCCCAAAATCTGGTGATCAGCAAGTTATGTATTGTCCACTGTGTGTGTCTAATGTGTAAAAAAAAAAATGATAGAATGTTAATATCGGTTTTATCTGCTTTATCCAGCTTTTCAAATAATGCACAGACTAGTTAAAGACGGAAACCACTCAGTTTGTACTCAGTACATGCACTATAAGGCCAAAAGGTTGTGGATGCCTGTGGACCTTCCCCAAACTGTTGTGGCAAAGTTGGAAGCACACAATTGATCAAGAAGCACATTATGGGTGTCATGAACAGGTGTCAACATACGTTTGGCCATATAGTGCATTTTCTCACACACTCTCTCTCACACACACTTGATATAGCAGAGTGGATTATTCTTCCACATATACTTAGTCCTTGGTTCTCTTCTGTGTATCTAAACTGTTTCTGAAACTTGTTGAGATCCATTTGTTTTTCCTTCCATTTTTATAGTCCCTTGCATAAGTATTAACTCCTTTGAACTTTGGAATTTTTTTGTAGTGGAACAGCAACACGTGGGAAAACAAACCCTTAAACTGAAATTCATTTTTACCATTACAATTCAAGCTTCAGGTTCTCATTTATACACTGAGGGATAACCCACATGGACATACCCCCATTTCATTTGCACAGCAGAGCAAGATCATGCAGTAGTAAGTGAAAAGACCTCTGTGACTCATGATCACATGCCTACAATACAGGATGTGACATACTATGACATTATCACTATTGATTCCTTATAAAACTTTTGGTCAGAGCTGCACCCATGTGTAAGTAATATCTTGGTATGACAAACAGCACAGAAGCTATTGCAGAAGAAAATATCTCAGAAATTTGATCTTGCTGTGATCAATTCCAAAATACTATCAGTGATAATTCCATATAAATCCTATGATCATTCAATCACTAGTTCTTGAATTATCGCACTTACAAGTGTCTCGGATGGACAAACACACACGCGTGGGAAACTTGAACACATAATGTCATGTATGCTATAAAAAGCACAAATATACAGTAAATAGAATAAAAACATCCAGCATTCTCAGGAAGTGACTGAAGATTTCCTGAATATATTTCCTGTTCGATTAAAGTTGGCTCACAAATCACCTCATGTCCTGAAAGTGTGGTTTAATTAAATTCCAAATAAATATATTTAGTGGTTATTGGTGTATGTTGCACTGTGTAGCGGTAAATTTGTACAAAATCTAAACAGTTTTAACTGAAAAGCAGGCACGTAGAAAAAATGTATTTATTTCATATGAAATAAAGCAGCCTACTCCTACTGTTCTGTCTAGTACAGTATTTGATAGTCATCAACTTCATCTAAAAACGTGTGTAAATCCATGACTAGTCCAGGGAATATTATTTACCCAAATCCTTCTATACAGACACCAGTAAGTAAGTAAAAATTATTATTTTTTAAAATAATATATATATATAAAAAAAAAAGCAGGACACACACATCACACACATTTAACAGCTGCTTTCGTTTCTCACGGGTATTAACACATACAGTATATTACCAATAGAAGAAATTCTTGGTAGAAATTCTAACTTTTAGGAAAGTGTGAGGAAGATAGTCCTCTTCACAGTTTGAACATGGTTTGGTGGTTCATAAACATCATTCTGTTCAACTAAGGAAAAGTCCTACTTCTAAATATAATTATAAAAACCAACAAAATTAACACCACACAATACTGTAGTATTAATTCCATACATTCCAACATTTCTGATTTATGTTCAGATAATTATATCATCATCACTGCTTAGTTTAGCCTTCAGACTTCAACAGGAATGCACATACCGAAGAGAGCTGCAGATCAAAAAAGACATTTTCAATTTACTCCCTCTCCGGTAGCTCTAGACATTGTGTTTTTGTCTTATTTTTTAAAATAAAAAAAAAAAAAAAATTAAAAAAATTAAAAAAAATTAACTGACTCACTAAAGACCACATTAATTCTGAGAAAGCTCTTAACGTCACACTCGGTATTTCATGCACCCTTCCACCCACTCAGCCCAATGAGGTACTCTAACTCTGAGTGCTTTCTTTTCTCAGCGCTTGTAACAATATTTAGTTTTCATATCATATCTTTTTTTTTAATCCCCGTTTAAAACATTGTGTTTCTGTTAAAGAAAAAAATCTACCTTCAATGACTCGTATGTTAATCTGTATAATTAACATGTGATCTTCAATGGTGTCCAAGATTTATTTATAATGAAATTGAGTTAACGTTTTTTTTAGTTTCAAATTCTTTCAACATGTTGTTCTACTTTCACTTTGGCTAACAGTTTCCTACCTGCAATGCCACTGCCAGTGGCAATCAGCCCTTGCTTCATCTCTACCCAAGGATCCTTTTAGCCCTCAAGTCTATCCAGCTCTCGTGTCCTTATCTCTACACTCTGCTTAAACAGATCAGCTCCCAGGGGTTAAATTTTCATGCTAATACCGCTATCAACGCTATCATGCTTGTCTTGTGGGTCACCTACTAGCTGAGCCGTGTATCTTCCATAACTCAGCACAACTGTCTTATTACGTTTATAATGCGTTTCAGGGTGGAGTTTTCCCTCTGAGGGTAACCACAAACTTTCTTTTATCCTTGTTCTTGGACTTGGAGCTGGTTTGCACTTTTCAGCTGGTGTTACAGTGTTAATCACAAAAATGTATTTTTTTTTATACTAGCGTAATAATTTTAAGTTGAACTGTTACATTTGTTATTGCATGCAATGCTGCTTTCAAACATATAATGCAAGACAACTTTCCCCAGAAGAGATGGCACAATGGTAATGATGGTATTTTGAAGTGTCCATGATATTACTGTGGATGTTTAATATCACAGTGCATCCTATAACCGATTATTGCCAGCCCAGCTGGGGATGCAGACCGGGCTGAAGGGGAAAGGGTGTTCCTGCGGCTGGAGGGGGGAATGGAGTCCCTGCAGGGTAGCTGCTGAAGCCATTAGGTTGAGGAGGAAAGCTTTCCAACGCCGATGCAGAATGAGCCTAAACATCAAGACACACATATTAGAAGAAGACCAGTGTACCATTACCCAAAACGGAAAAAAGGTTTCATAAAATGTCATTTCATCATAGTCAGTGTGCGACTATCAGGAATATCTGCAATAAAATGTATTAGATTTGCTGTAAACTGATGAATTGCAGGTCACTGGTACCTGCAGCAAAGCTGACTGTACAGCTGGGTTGTGGAGGCCTGAGAGAGCTGCAGGAGCAGCGCTGGAGGAAAAACCAGGAACTCCTGCAGGAAATGACAGCAGTCCAGGGAAGGCAGCCCCGCCTGGGGCCTGAATACCACCACTAAACACAGACAACAAAACCAAGGCTTACAAATCTCAAAGATAAGTACATACTTTTATTTGCAATGCAGTAGAAGAAGACTATCTGTCATTTATAATGGATAGAAAAACTCCTGTTAAAATGGCAGGTGTTTGTGATGAAACCAAGATAAATCATGTCATAACTTTTTCCACTCTCACTGTGAAATTACAACATATAAAAACTAAGTATAAAACAATCAAACTATTTTTAGAGCAATAATGGAAAATTAAAAAGTTGCATAACCTAGTTGCATAAGGGAGCACACCCATAAATTAACACTTTATGGAAGCACCTTTTGATTCTATTACACCACTCACCACTTTTAGATAAGAGTTTATCAGCATGGCACATCCTGACTTAGCAATATTTTCCCACTCTTTCTTACAAAAAAATTCTAGATCCATCAAATTCTGAGGGCTTCTCCTGTGCACAGTCCACATCAGACCACCCTGGATTCAGGTCTGGGCTCTGGCTAGGCCATTCAAAAACATTCATCTTCTTTCAGTTAAGCCATTTCTTTGTTGATTTGGAGGTATGCTGTGGGTCACTGTCATGCTGAAAGGTGAAATTCCTTTTTATCTTCAGCTTACTAGCAGATGCCTGGTATTTGTATCTATTCATAATTCCCTCCTTGATAAAAGCCTCAGTTCTGGCTTAACAAAAGCAGCCCTAAAGCATGATGCTGCCACCACCATGCTGCACCATAGGTATGGTGTTCTTCTGGTGATGTAATTCCATTTGGAATTATTATACCTTTTAGAATTGGTCTCATCAGACCATAACACATTTTGCTACATGGCCTGGGTTATTTAGTTGGGCATGTTTTTTGTGAGAAAGGGCTTCCATCTAGCCATCTTGTCAAATGCAGAGAGTAAGCAGTACTTGTCAGATATTCCTGCAGCTCCTCTAATGCTGCCATAGGTCTCTTGGCAGCCTTCCTGGTAAGTTTTTGTCGTATCCTTTTATAAATTTTGGAGGGCCATCCTATTCTTGGTGATGTCACTGTGGTGCTACATTTTCTCTAATGGTCAATGATAGCCTTTACGGTGTTCAATGGTACATCTAATGTTTTGGAAATTCTTTTATATCCCTCTCCTGATAGATACCTTTCAACAAGTGAGATACCATTCATGCTTTGTAAGTTCTTTGCGGACCATGGCTTCAGCAGTTTGACGAAACCAAGAAAATGTGAAGAAAATCTTACAGAAACAGCTCATCTTTATTTGGAATTAATCAGATGATAAATGATAATTACTTTAGAATGTGACTGCTTCATTCTGAACACAGCCACATCCCCAATTATAAAAGGGTGTGCACACTTATGCAACCAGGTTATTGTAACTATTAAATTTTTCCCTAAAATATTTCTGATTGTTTTTCACTTAATTTTTGTATGTTGTAATTTCACATCGAGGGTGGAAAAAGTCCTGATATAATTTATGTCAGTGATGACTAATTTTCCCACTCTATCAACCCTCCATGTCATATTCAGTGTCGAGAGTGAAGGGTTGTATATATCTCTGCATGAGACTGGACAACAGTCTAAATGTTTGCTCTTTGCCCTGGCAAATTTGAACTCCAATAAGACTGGGAATCCAAGAGATAATAATGCTCCTTCCTAACTAGCAGAACCATAAAAAGTTTAAGTTACCCTTTAACCTGACTGGTATGCAAAATCAGCGCTACAGGACGTGCCCTGATGTGCCTTTTATTTTGACTCTTACTGTACGTTCAACTGTAACAGAAAACTATAGATTGCTCTAAAGACCACACAGATATCAACTGTAACTTTTGATAAACTGCGTGGTAAACGTGCACACACTTACCCTGGCTGGCCCACCAAAGTGGGGTTGAAGTTGGGGCTAAACGCGGAGGCGAAGCCAGGAAGCACAGGTGAGGTGGAGGGGACACCTGCTGCTGCTGCCACTGCAGCTGCCTGGAGAGGAGCCACTGTGGCCACTGAGGAAGAGGCACCTGGGAGCCCCATAAAGGAGGAAAGCACAGGACTGCCTGCTGCTGGAGGACCCGAACCCCCAAACCCAGGGAAGGCAGGGCTCTGCCCTGGGGCCAAGCCCGGGATCATGGATGGGGCTGTGGTGAGTCCAAGGCCAAAGGGAGAAGGAGAGGGAGCCCCAGTGGGGTCACAGTATGCAATGGAAGGAGCTGGTGGAGCTGAAGAAACTGAAGAGTGCATGGAAGATTGAGCTCCAGTAAGAGGTGAAGCTGTGGACAGTGTAGGAAAGGGAGAGATGCCTTGGAATGGGGTGGCAGGACTGCCTCCAGGCTGGGAGCCTAGAGTGCCCAAAGGAGAGGCTGCACTGTGGCTCAGGCCCAGTGAACGAGCCAGGGCAGCAGAGTTGGGCATCACTAGTGAGCTGAGTGAGGGTGTGCCTGACCTGGATGATGGCCCTTTGAAGGCAGAGGGGACTGGACTGTTACTGCCACTGCCTCCACCATGCTGGACCACAGAGATTGAGGGTTGGTCGCTATACAAGGCAGGGTTAGCTGTGCCAGTCTGAGATGGTTTGGGACTGGGTGTACAGGGGGCCACTGGGGCACTTGAGGATAAGGTACCCATTACCTGCAAAGGAGTGGAACGTCCAGGTGGCGCTCCTGCGGGTGTGTAACTGCGAATGACCGAACTGTTAGAGCATTTTGGATTAGTAGAAGTTGAATGGGGCTCAGCAGAAGGCAGAAAGACTTTGGAGGAGGAAAGTGCTATACTCTGAGAAGGATCCACTGCTGCCTTGGAAGTGGGAATGCCTGACGGTGTTCCCGAGCGGGACGTCCCATAAGGTGGTGGAGGTATACCAGGTGTGCCAGAAGGGGTGTGGGCTCTGATAACTGAGGGAGTGTTCCTGCCAGAAGGCGGTAGGCCAGTGGGAGTAGGGGTGCTATGACCACTGGGGTTTGGTGTAATCTGAGGAGAGCCAGCAGGCAACGGGGGGCTTTTGATGACTGAAGAAGTTGGGGCAGGGCCAGGAGATGGGGTAACAGGACTCTGAGAAGAGACCACACCAGGGAAAACGGGGGTGACTGGAGTGGTGGGTTGAGGCTGGGAGCTGACAGGGGTAGGAGGAGCCGAACTGGTAGGTGAGACAGTTGAGGTGGCCAAGACACCGGAGGCAGGATTCTGTAGACTGGCAGGTCGAGCATAAGCTGGAATAAACATGAGGAAATTATTAATGGCAAGACAGAGAAATTATGAAATTAAATATCTATTTGGTGAGGTCTATTGGCACAAGCACAACATGCAAAGCTTTAAAATAAATGCTTTTTTAGTTGACCACAGTATCACCTCTTTTTTAAAAGCCACCACCTAAAGTATTAAGGAGCTACAAAAACCTACAGGCTGAAAAAGGAACCAAAGTTAATAGCAAAGTCCTACTTAGCAGAAAATCAAGCCAGAAAGTCAGTATGTGTCTCAAGCCAAAGTTTAAAGTTTGTACTGACATTCTGGGTGCTACAGTGTCCCCTTGACGACACAATTCCTTCAGGCAGGTTTAACAAGTATTTATATGTCAACTAAATCCAAGAACATACAAAATATGAAAAATTATCCAAGTGAATTTTAATTATATTACTAGTTCAATCAAAACCTTCCATGTAAACTCCAGCCAAAATACACATTCCCATGTATTTACCCCTAAGGGTTCTTACAACTACCTGTTTCAGCAGTACAGATAGTATTATGCTCTACCAAACAAACACAAACATTGCGCTCCCACAAGAAAAGAATCAATTAACGAAGTGCTAGGACCAAATTCAATTTAAAACATTTCAGTGTTTAATACAACAAGTGTAATGATAAATTATGAAAATACTGAGAAAAGAATAGGATTAGAATAGGATTATCTTAACTTTCATTTTTTTAAAAAAAAATCAAGAAAACAAATTTGTAAAACAACACCACACCATAGTGTTCTGTGGATACTGGAGGTCAAATTTGCAGCCATGTAAAATACTGCAAAGCCAAAATTAGATCACATGTCTTGTGTTAGGTGGGTTGTGGCCGTGATGTACACAACATGCTAACACATTAAACACGTTAAACATCTACATTAGAATGAAAGCTATAGTGATTAAAAAAATGCACTCTTTCAAATTACTCTGATTAAATCATTCGGGTCTATTAAGCAGCATGCTGAGTGCAGGAGGCAAGGACTGCGTGCTAGAAAAGGGTAGGTGCAGTTAGCACAGGCGCAGTTAGCAGACGGCAAGTTAGCATGTCAGTGAGCAGCAGTGATTGCAGTAGCAGCAGCAGTTATCGTACCTGCTGATTTGGGAGTGGCAGTGTAGGGTGGAGGGGGCACATTTGCTGTAATGACCCCTCCCACTGACATCAGGCCTGCGTTGTTGTACGCACCTGAGCAGGGGAACAGAACCTACTGGATTCCGGGTACAACACTCCAAGATATCGTCTTGCCACCAAGTTTTACACATACAGATCAGCTCACAAACTCATTGTTCTAAAACTGAACAACTCTACTATCATTCGCTAAATCACCTCACATTCACTGTTTATTAAGATGACTCCTGTCTGTCTTTCTAAAAGGAGGAGAACTGTTGACTATCCAGTCGCATTTCTTTAGGTCTCTCTCACTCTCTGGACAGTAGGACTTTCTCTTTGGAAAGAGTGCTCCCTGCTGTACTATTTTTCCCTCAAGAAAGAGAATCGTCTATATATTTCACTTAAATTTGCTTAATCAAAGAAGTCAGGTTAGTTAGGAGCAACACAGTACGTCTCTCTCTCTATGCTGGGTCACATCTCTCTCCTGCAGTTACACTTGCTGTCCATCTGTGCAAGGGCATTTGTTTGGCTATATAAGAAAAACTTACTTGGAGCGATGGTGGCATGTGGCCTGCAGGGAGGAATCGGGTATGGTATAGGTCTGTGTGGATTGTAGGTCGATGGAGACTGTTAAAAAATAAAACCACAAATGCTTAGATTGTTTATCATGTCTTTCAGTAAATTAAATGAAATATCACAGTGACAACAAAATAACATAAATAATGAGAAACTAAGTGGCTGATAGAAGAGACTCACCGGTTTGCTGGGTCCAATGATGCGGTTCGCAATCCCTTTCCCTTCTGTACTCACTTCCTCTCCTTCTTTTCTAGGAGGCAATCCCTGAATATTTGCGGAAAGTGTTGCATATACATGGGTTTTGTTCCTGCAATCTCCACACTCCAAAGGCTCAAGAAGTCTAAACTTTTAGAGAGTAGTACTCACAGGGAAGGTTCCAGTGGCCTGACTGGGCTTGCCTTTAGGATAAGGGTTCCCAGGGATCATCCCACAGGAGGAAATCATTGCCACCGGGGCTTTACATCCAACCTTACACACCTGAATTTCACACCACATATGCATTTAGTGTGTATTGCTGGTTCACAATTTTAGTGCACAGTTAATTGTTACATATGAACAAGCTGAAAGGAAAAACTGCAAAACCATCTTCCTAAGATCTTCCTAAATGTTCAAAGTAAGAATGAATATCATATTTTCTCAGCTAGTCAAATGTTTGGATCCCTGTCTGCATCATTATTTCTGCCTTTAGGCCTGGCAGAAACATTTTGGCTAAGACTATAGTAGCCACAGCAATGCTGATATAGTTAAAATTCCATACAAAAAATGGGGAAAAAATGGGACAGGTACAAACTTAATTATAGCATTAAGTCTTAGCAGATTGCGAATTTTACCTGTTCAAGGATACGTCGTGCACGTTTCTTCTCTGCCAGGTGAGTGCGGAACTGCTCCTCCACTGGTAAGTAATTATGGGCATCAGATATATTGCTGTCACAGAAAGAGTGCTGCTATTAAAAACAGATAGTTGCATTTGATGATAAACAATGCATTCAACAAACAATTAGCATGTTGTATTTTATGTACTTAAATCACTTACAGAGCTATAAGCTCCAGCACCATGAGCTTGTCTTTTGAGAATGTGAAAGTGTTCAAGATGTTTGCAACCTTGGTTGTTGGGATGGCCACCATTTTCTGCAAATAACAAAACAGATTTCAGGAATCAGTTGTTACCTCCATTGCACTGCATTGTACAAGGACATCTCACACCTGCACTGTGTTAAAATCTTAACAAAACTGAACTTACGTGCTGAAATGCTTTCACTGCCTTCACCTGAGGCTCTGCCCAGGAGAAGTATTTCAGAATGTCGATCACCTAAAGATGGACCAGTCACGGTATCAGCACTAGTTTCACAACAAATCACATGCCAAAGCACTACAGTAGCATTTCCTAATTCTAGTTCGGGAGAGCTGGACTGCAGACGTTTGGAGTTTTCCCTACTCTAACAGCCAATCAGCACCCTAAATCTTTTCAAATTCTGTATGTTGAAGAAGCAAGTCGTTGAATACAAGCATCTGGGACTGTTCTGAAGCCTTCGTGATATTTCATGATATTACATGATATTACACAGTCATTTTAAAAATATCCAGTATGTCCTTTTCCCCTAATTACAGGTGTGTATGTACAGTTGGGAGTAGAAGAGATTAGAATAGGGCATTTAGTAACATTACCTTAGTGGTCTGCATTTACTTTTTTTTCACCTTACTACTGCAGAAATAAAATAACACTGACTTACTGACTTTTTACTGTTTTTATACGTTACAGCACATAAAGAAAGGAATATCTTTTTTTCTTGGAAAAGTACTGGTAAAAAGGTGTCATTTCGACCCAAACAGAACATAAGTGTTAACATCATATAGAGGGAGTTAGTGAACTCTCTTAACCAAAAAAGAGAAATGGGGCATCCTACAGCCCTGTGGGCACGTGCCAATCAGGACCACGAGACAGCAGGTGCACCATTTGAGACAGGACCTATCTTACACCAACTGATCCTGCTGAGTTACTTGCGAATCAAATTGTGTTTTTGGAGCAGGGAAAAACCTCCAGCACAGGAAGCTGATGAATGCTGCACTTCAGAGATGATCTATAGCTGTACCTGCTCACTGGAGAAATATCCATGCACCTGCTCGATTGCTTTAATCCGCTGATCTGTCAAAACACACTTAAAAAAAAAAAAAATTTGTTAAAAATAGCTCCTCTGTCTTTTCTATTTACAGTGCAAACTAAAAAACGTAACAGGTTTCATGCATTTAGGATTTACCGCATCACATTTTAGGCGTTAGTGTAAATCGTAAGAGGGTGCTTTTACCTTTCTTATTTCGTCCAAAACGATTTCAAAGGATTTCTTATCCATCTTAAACAGCTTCTCAATCACAAACCGGTCGATTTAAAGTTAGCTTCGAGGTCGCTCATTTAATATTCAGTGAAAGTAAAATAGTCCTGCTATTGCATTTTTAGCAGCAATCAATGAAAAGAAAAGTCATCAAACCAAAACCAGTAGATTACTACAACAGCAATTAATACATTACATACATAACCAAAATGTTAATCTAATTAGCTCAGCAAGTTCATTTTGGCAGAACAACCGTTTATTTTGCTAGCTGGCTTGTCAGCTAGCTAGTTATTGATTTGTTGGCTGACTAGCTAGCCTAATAACATGACTGCAAGTCACACAAAAACATAACTGTGATTATATATTGTACTTCTCTTCTCCGCATATGATTACAGGAATATCGCCGAATGCATTTGCGCTGCTGCACAAAACAGCTGAATCACAGAAGCATACTTTTCGCGTTTGTTTGTTTCGTATCTGTTGTTAGATATGCTAGCTGTCTAGCCTCTCGCTGCAGGAGGTCCGAGTGTGTAACGACTTCCTGTGTTAGGACCCCTTTCTCATTTTTTATTTTTTTTTTAAATTAACTTTCAGAAATACAAAACAATTCAGCAAGGTCTGAAGACGTTTGACATAAACAGTACCAATACAAATTGAAAATAACAGTAACTAAATAAAGCAAAATTAAAGAGCAACACAAACATATACTAAATTCATTTAACAAATACACAGTTTGTCGTAAAATTTTATAGATTCAAATTATTCATCTCATTATTGGAGTGGCAACTGTATGAAAAATGAACCCTGAAAATATCTCATTATTGTGCACAGGTACTACGTTGGGCACCAAACCGGAAGTAAACATCTGCTAGTTAAGACACTTCATGTAGGAAATGTATTAATCCAAATTAATATATCGACGAAAGTATTTATAATTGAAAAAGAAATGGATCGATTCATGTGGACCAACGGACTCCTTGAAATGAATGAAACATTAGTAATCCAGCAGAGGGGGGTCAGACTATATGACGGAGACGACAAGGTATCTAACTTTGCACAGACTTTAGAGCAGCTAGTCAGTTTACAGTGGTATGGGCCGAATCCTAAATTACACCCTTCTCCTTAGCTAAGTGCACTACAAAGGGCAGCAACTAATTGCTTTTGTGTTCTTTGTAGTGCACTCTATATCAAATAGTGTCTCATTTGCAATTCCGCCATTTCCCTTGCTAGCTGTAGTGAGCCGTAGGTAATGACAGTTAATTAATTTCTAGAGGAATTCATGCGTTGATGATTTATTTGAATTGGTTAAATAAATTTAAGTAATGAACTTGCTACTATATAGAATCTGTATATGTTGTCCTTTTAAAAAGAGAGCAAACTAGCTGAGTTTTCTCTGAGGACAAATCAGGTTGTGTATTGTTTTGCAGGCGAAACTCGATGTAGGAGTGGTCCTCCTGAGCACACATCGACTAATCTGGAGGGATCAAAAAAATCATGTAAGACCAAGACCATGTTATTTTCTACACTGAAATGAGGATGATCCTCATTATGTTACATACAAATGTGCACTGATTGTAACTTCAGAGTTAAATTCATGTCTCTCCACTGTGTTTGAATCTGTAGGAGTGCTGTGTATGTATACCGTTGTCTCAGATCATATTCTTTGAGGAGCAGGCTGCAGGAATTGGGAAAAGGTATCTGTTTTTGTACTCTGTTTCATGTGTATATGTGCATATATATATATATATATATATATATATATATTGTGTGTGTGTGTGTGTGTGTGTGTGTGTGTGTAGATAACCAAATAATGACTAATCTTTTAAGGAAAAAAAATCCCAGATATTTTTGGACAATTTTGCTCACCCAGACATGTGTTAGTTTGAATTTTACATCAAACATTTTAATCATTATCACGATTTTACCTTTGCGTACAAGAAGACTATATAAGTGAATTTCCCTGTTTCTAGCTTTTCCCCAAACAAACAGTTCACTGCAGCGAAAGTAAACCAGCAAATGGTGGCACAGGAGCTCACAGGAGTGCATTTGTTTAATTCTTGCTAATTTTCTGACCAATGATTTGTTGTTAAGATCATTAATATTTGCCATTTTGGGAATGATAAATATATTAGATATTTATCCGCTGCACTGTTATGTTTTATGGTATCCCTAAATTCTTCCAGTGCCAAGATTGTCATTCACCTGCATCCAGCTCCTGCTAATAAAGAGCCTGGGCCGTTCCAGCACAGCAAGTTCTCCTACATTAAATTATCCTTTAAGGAACATGGGCAAATTGAGGTATGTGACTAAAGTGATTTATGTTTTAAAAAAAAAAAAAAAAAAAAAAAAGAACATGTTACACAGATTTATATTAATGTTTAACTGTGTGCAGTTTTACAGACGTCTGACAGAGGAAATGACTCAGAGGAGGTGGGAGAATACGCCAGCGTCTCAGCCCATTACACCAGCAGGACTGAAGGTCTGCCTGAAGCTTCTCTGACTGTAAAACTATGTGGCATTTGATGAAAAGAAAAATAAGGGTGCTTCTCATTTCTTAAATTATGCCTCCTCATTTCATTTCCTTGCTTCTTTTTCTCAAGTCTTAGTTCCTCCTTCTGAGAAAACGAGGAAAGAGTGCAAGGAAAGTTTGTGCATGAGGAAATGTATTACTTATCCTTATTAAGAGCAATCATTTTGTATACTTATGGTTCTTATTATTGTGTCATTTGTTTTTGGGGAGATGGAGCATTTATACTGTAGGCTGACATCAAATACTACAACAAATAATACTTCTGCATAGGAAGCACTTGTGTTTCCTCACTCTAGAAGACTTCTATATCCTCTATCCTTTATTCTTCTGACTGCATGTTAAGAATTGATACATAAAAGACGAAGGGACTTTGATTAGTTCCTGTGTCCGGAGCTGAAGGAGGTAAGATTGAGGAATCAAGGAGGCATCCATTATAGTTTTGGGAAGCACCTTAAAAAATTTTTAATGATGTCAATGAATAGAATGTGATTCAGTGTCTAATTCTGCCTCTAGGTGGCAGAGTTTTAATATGGTTAAGGATAGACAGATCTCTTCTATATGGTACTCTTCATCATTGTTCTGCTAGCTGCTAAACTTGTGATATGACTGAAGCCTAAGCTTTCTTTGCACCCTGCAGTATTATAGTTAGGACAATGAGGAATTACTGCTAGCCTTACCCTTTCCTTCCTCTCCCTTTGTTGTTTTTTTTGGAAGAGGGTTGTGTTTGTGCATGTTGTTCTTGATGGTGGAGGTGTGTATGTGTGTGCACGTGTGTGCGTGTGTGTGCGTGAGATCAAGAAGGGCTAATATTTTTTCCCATCTTTTGTGCTTCTGCAGGCAGGAAAAACACGTGCAGTAGGGATTGTTGGCATTGAGCGGAAGCTGGAGGAGAAAAGGAAAGAGACAGACAAAAACATTTCAGAGGTGAGGTGTTTGACAGTGATGGATCTTCTGAGAAAGCTAGCGAGTTGGACAGAATGAACTAAATGATGGATTGTGAAGATGAAGGCAGTGGCAGAGAGGGCTTATGATAGGTTTGTGTTACACCACTGCAGGACGATTGTATCCCTTTCTGTTCCGCTCATTTTTTTTAATGTTGGAGTAGAACACGGCCCTGTTTGTGTGGCTGTGTGACGCCATGCAGTGGGACTTGAAAGGCTTCCTGTCCTGGCTAAAAGTAGAGATAAGAGCTCGCCCTGCCAGGAGTCAAATTGAAATGCTGCCTGCTGATTTAACTGTCATGTTCCTCCCTCATTTAGATGGGGAACTACAAGATAGGGAACTACAGTTTTAAAATAAAAGGAAACAAAAAGAACTATATTCTCCTCTCTTATATGAAAAAGGTTTATAACATCATGTATCAGTGATGTAAGCCAGTCAGCATTAAATAGAAAACAGATTTTCTATTTTCAGTTGTAAAATTATTATTAATACCAGTATTAGTTAGCTTTTATGGTGGATTTGGTACGTATTTCTGTGTTGATTTAGCGCCAGTGTGGGCTGCTCTCAACTGATGGCCTGTTCTAATCCTCCTCTCCTCCCCTCTCCTCCTGTCCTCCTGTCCTCCTTCCCTCACCCCTCCTCTCTCCACCAGGCGTTTGAAGATCTGAGCAAGCTTATGGAGAAGGTCAGGCACTCTGCCCTCACGCCATACCTCCTGCTTCTGTAGGCACATAGTGACATCATAGTGATCTGCCTTTGTCCCTTTGTCCCTCAGGCTAAAGAGATGGTTGAGCTCTCCAGATCCATCGCCAACAAAATCAAAGACAAACAGGGGGACATCACTGAGGACGAGGTGAGGCAGAAGATATAGCTACAGTGTAAAACAATGGGGAGGTACACTGCAGGCAAACAAAAATTTAGACATTTATTGCAATATATTCACCAACAAGAACACAACCTAGCATTCAAGATTATATAAAAACAAATTGTATTCTTTCATACTGCACTCACATCTCCAAAAGGGTTTTTAGACAGTTGGTTCTCTTAGTCCCTGACCTAGTGAACTAGCAGAAGGGTCTTTTTGATAGAGACTACGATGCATTTCTGTGAGTCGCTCTGGATAAGGGCGCCTGTTAAATGCCGGAAATGTAAATGTAATCCTCATATGGATAACTGAGGTGATTATCTGAATTCAGTTTGCCGTGTTCACACTTTGGAGATTTTTGTAGGCCGTTGACATACATGTGCGTTTTTGCAGGGTGATTTCACTATGCTTATTAAAAATTTCTTACATTTGGACCACTTTTATTCTGTTTATTGCATTCAGTGTGTCAGTAGACCCTTTTTAATCCTTATATATTTTTATTTGCCTGGCAGTCCGGAGTCAGGAAGTCCAAGCCAAGCATTTGCCTCAAGACTAAGTTTTTACTAACTGACCAGATTTATAGTGAATCGTTTCTAAACATACACTTACAGATGGAGGTAAATATTTAAAATGTGTATGTGTCTCTACTTGTGCAAATGCACAAAACTGTCGGAAGGTTGGATATCAGATGTTGTCTCCTGAAAGCAGCATTAAATGGATAATATGAAGCATGCTGAATGTTTTTAAAGGCTTAACTTGGTTAAGGCCTGTCGCTCTGTGGGACACATGCAAGCACTTCTTTTATATAGGCAAAATCCTAGCAGCCTTCCTTTCAGAGTAGCAGGTAGACCCAGATAGTGAAAATTGTTAAATTATGATTGAAATATTGACTTATACTCTTGTACATTATTATTGATTATGTACATTTGTTTAATTGTTCTTGGGGTTAACTAGGCCCAGAAATCAAACTGTTCTCAAGTGTAACTAAGTGAATATCTGAAAACACTGATGACACTGCCTGGAAATGCTTAAACAGCACATTATAAGCAAAGTCTCCCATATGATTTCAGTCAATGGTCCTGATGTTACAGTGTCCAATGTTACCTTTTGCAGACTATCCGCTTCAAGTCGTATTTGTTGAGCATGGGCATCGCCAACCCAGTAACCAGGGAAACACACGGCTCAGGCACACACTACCACATGCAGCTTGCTAAACAGCTGGGAGACATGCTTCAGGCGCCACTGGAGGTAAGACTATATGTGAATGGCTTTATATTTATAAGAGTTAGGAAACAAGCAAAATGTTGGAACCAGGTTTTTTCATTGTATACTATTATCAGTTATCTCTTTTATAAATTACATGACCAATGAGTTGCAGTTCCTTGCAAGACTGAGACTGAGCTGTAATGTGTTTTTTTTTTTTTTTTTTTGTCCAGACTTTGGACACTTTCTAGAAAATGCTGTTTGTTTAAACCATCAAATAAATGTCCTTTTAACATACTATAGCTTTTTATAGTGCATTTTGTCTTATTCTTCCAATGCTGGTGCTCTCTACAGGAGCGAGGGGGTATGATGGCCCTCACAGAGGTCTACTGTCTAGTAAACCGAGCACGAGGGATGGAGGTAAACTAGCATGTCAGTCATGTTACACCTATCTATGCATATTCCATTTTATTCAGGGCAGTAGTTGAGAATGGATCCTGAACATATGTATTGTGTAAAAAAAAAAAAAAAACCCACAAAAAAAAACTATTTAAAAAAAAACCAAAAAAAAACTATTATCTAGTGCTTTTACACCGAACAGTGTGGTATGGCATAGTGCAGTTAGTAATCTGAATCTAGAATCAGTAGCCTGAGGACTTACACTAACACCCATTAAGGTTTAAGTGAGGAATAACACTTGACGGACTGTGTGGTTATACCAAAATTATCCACACTGGGGTGGCAGGATATGACCTGATGCAAAGTGAATGATTATTCTTTTTGGATTTTTTTTCTTATAAAATCAGTCTGGAGTGTTTCTGGAAACAAAATGCTACAAATGCCAGACAAAATGCTACAGAATAAATAAAGAAACCTATATATATATATATATATATATATATATAGTATGTATGTGTGTGTGTGTGTGTGTGTGTGTGTGTGTGATTACCCTCCAAGTACACCTGCCTTTAATAAAGCACTCCTTTAGAGTCACAACTCAGAGAATGTTAGTATTAATTATAAAGCATAAATATGTGGGGTGCTACAAGTGCCTAATTACAGTGATAAAGATTTTGGCCTTGTCCAATTAGATTAGATCTAGATTATTCCAATAAATTTGTAATGTGTGTTTTGTTTTTTCATATTTTAGTAAACATTTAATAATGAGCATTTCTTGTTTCACTTGTACATAATCTTTGGTTAGATTTTTGAGTATTTCATTTTAGAGTATTGAAAATGAGATCATTTAAACAAAAATGCTAAAATATAGGGTGTCCAAAGGAGGGGTGACCTCATTTCCCAGTCAATGCTAGTATTAACAGTAAACACTAATGAGAATAGAGAGTAACGGAGGAAGGTCCAGTATACATTCTATATACTGTGTACACACACACGCACGCACACAAATATATAAAAATGTATTCTGTTTTTTAAGCTTGAATAGATCAGGTGCACTCTCAGGATTGTGTTTACTTCCCACATGTTTAGCATTATGTTTAACTATACAGTTATTATGTTTAATTATACATGCTAACATGAATAAATATCAAAATGATAGGTTGGGTAAGCTTTGAAGGAGTGGTGGAACACACATATTGTACTTATTTCCTGCTAGTTAGCGAACATAAAAAGATTTCAAATATAAAAAAAAAAAAAGAAAAAAGAAAAGAAAAGAAACCCATGAATTTCAAGTTAAACTCTTCAATCTTCTTTCTGAACTGTAGCTTCTTTCTCCTGAAGACATGGTCAATGCCTGCAAGTTGTTTGAGTCTCTGAAACTCCCTCTCAGGTGAGTGTGTGTGTGTGTGTGTTTGTGTAAGAGGATGCAAGCCAAAGGAGGAATCAGCAGCCACTTCCTGTCTGACTTCCTGTTTTTAGAGGCCTCTTTGCTTTCCATCTTTCAAAAGAAAATATCCATTCACTTTCCCAATCCCACTGATATTACCAACCTAAATTAAGACGTGGTGTATTGGTTGGATACCGCTTCAAGGAGCTTGGCCTACATTTTTTTTTTTTTATTGTTGCTGTACTTGTGGTTCTCAGTAGAAATCAGTACATTATTGTTTATCTTCCTCTCAGGTTGCGAGTGTTTGACAGTGGTGTAATGGTGGTTCAGCTTCAATCTCACAGTGAAGAAGAGATGATTGCATCTGCTATCGATAATGTGAGTGTCGAGCCTCCATCATGTTTCTCCTGTTAAATCACTTGGAGGTAGCTATCCATAACTCGGCCCCTTACTATACATCATGTTTAATTGGGGGTTTGGGAGAGCGGAACTTGGAGCTATGCATCAACCGCAGCCGTGTGCTGCAAACGTCTCCCTCATGCCCTCAGCAGCTGCGTGGAAATGAGGCCCTCAGTCCACGCAGCGTTAGTGTCTCAGGAAAGTGCTTAACAGTGGGCATATTTCTGAGCAAATCTTTTGTAGTTTTTGAGAGCATTTCTGTTATGCAAATATTAGTCATTTCCAAATGGAGTCGTTTCCTCCATTACTCTTTATTATATTTTTCTTTATCAGTATGGCAGCTTTATTATCTCAGCCAAATGTAATGTACATATTTAGACATTTCTTATGTTTTCCTTAAGATTTTTTTTTTTTTTTGTTCAAATTTAAACATTGTGTAGAACAGTTTGATGGTAGACAGGAGACTAACAGCAGATGTGTGACTGCATTTTTGACCTGTGTTTTAGATCAAAGAAACAAAGGCATGTCGAATCAGCCAAAGAGAATTGTTAGATATTGCTCATTAAAAAAGCCTCATTAGTCAGACAGCAGTTTTTACCTTTTAGTATCGTATGTAGTATGTGTATAGTGCAATTATATTGTATTTTTGCAGTTTTGTTTACTAAAAAAATGGACAGAAGGTACTAAGGTGGAACTATGAACGTTAAATGAAAAACATCTGTTTTATTCGGTCACGGTGTGAAGACACATGTTACTCGTGGTCCATGTCTCATTGGCATTTAATAGGAGTTCGTTCCTGTTTCACAGGTGTCTGAGAAGGGCTCCTTAACAGCAGAGGAGTTTGCTAAACTCTTAGGACTGTCTGTTCTTCTTGCAAAAGAGAGGTACTGCTTGATTTACATGTTGTATATTCGATTATAGTTTGTTGTAACAGCATTGTCAACTTGCCTCTTTCTCTTTAACTCTCAATGTCTTTCTTTGTTCCAGACTGCTGCTGGCTGAGAAAATGGGGCATCTATGCAGAGACGACTCTGTAGAAGGCCTGCGTTTTTATCCCAACTTGTTCTGACAATCAGGAAAAGTTTAATTTTTCTACTGGACTCATTTTCTGCTGATCACACAGTGTTCCATACAGAACAGAACTGTTCACTTTGTAGACTGGACTTGTGGACCTACACTGCAGGATGCTCAATTCTCAACTGTGTAATAACAGTGAGCAGTGTTATTGGTGAATGTTGGTTTTGATTTTAATTTTACTGCACTTAGTTCTGTATATTTGGGCAAGGGTTTGGAGGTGTCGTGCTTTTTCATTGCTTTGGTTCAAACAAGTCTGTAAAATGTAACTATAAAACCCACTGAATTATGTACTATATAATATCTTAAGTCCTATTACTTAACAGTAATTATAAACCTACCTACGCCTGATCAGCAAGGTCATGACTGAGAGCCTCATTAATGAAACTGAAGACGTGTATAAGTTTCAGGTTTGGACGTCAGCATGCACACATTCCAAGAGGCAAGTTCCAGTTCACAGAAAATGTATGACTAGCTCCTGACACTGTTACTGAACATGGGTGATTACACACTATATAGCCAAAAGTTTGTGGACACCTGACAATCCCACCTATATGTGCTTTTTGAACATCCCATTCCGGATTTAGTCCCCCTTTGCTGTTTAAATAACCTCCACTCTTCTGGGAAGGTTTTCCACTATTTTTTGGAACTTTTGGCTGTGGGGATTTGTGCTCATTCAGCCACAAGTGCATTAGTGAGGTCGGGCACTGATGTCAGGCGAGGAGGCCTGGAGTGCAGTCGGCATTCCATTTCATCCCAGAGGTGTTCAGTGGGGTTGAGGTCAGGGCTCTGTGCAGGCCTGAGCACTTCCAAACCAACCTTGGCAAATCATTTATTCATGGAGCTTGCTTTGTGCAAAGGGGCATTGTCATGGAGGAACATGTTTGGGCCCATTAGTTCCAGTGAAAGGAAATCATAAAGCTACAGCATACAAAGACATTCTAGACAACTGTGTGCTTCCAACTGTGTGGCAACAGTTTGGAGAAGAGCCACATTATGGGTGTGATGGTCAGGTGTCCACAGTCTTTTAGCCATATAGTGTAAGTTTAATCCTACATCTCATTATAAATAAAGCGACATTTCTTCCAGTGTGTGATTTTGGGCTAAATGTTTTACCTGACATTAAGATCATCCTGATATTTGCTTTCTTTAATGTCTTTATCAGATGATTGTGAGAATGATGAAATGTGACTTAAGCTACAGAGCCCTGGGTTTGATCCTGAGCTCAGGTTACTATCTGTGTGGAGTTTTGTATGTTCTCCTGTGTTCTTGTAGGTTTCCTTCTCTTTCTCTGGCTTGCACCCACTATCCAAAACATGCAGGTAGGCAAACTGGCTATGCTACATTGTCCACAGGTGTGAATGAGTTTGGAAATGTGTGCTAATGGTTCTCTGTGACTGACGTCCCATACAGGGTGAATTCTCAGATTGAAAGCGCTTAATGAAGATGAATGGATGATTAAAATCGCGTTACTGATATGTTTCACTTTTAACAAAATGCTAGTAACACATCACTTTCACTATTTACACTGTATGTGATATATTTTTGTAAAAACATTCCCCTTGTCTCAACATGACAAAGCATAATAGAGCTGTTAGTCAGTGTTTTAAGGATACACAGCAGATACACTGGAAAAAGATCTGGCAACTATTGTTGCCAAAATTAAACTGTCCAGTTTGGGTGAGCCTGAGCCCATGATAGCCTCAGATTCCTGTTCTTTGCTGACAGGAGTGGAACCCAATGTGGTGTTCTACTGCTGAAGCCCATCTACCTCAAGGTTTCACATACTGTGCAGTCTGAGATTGTAAAGAGTGGTTATTTGAGTTACTTTTTGTCCAGTCGAACCAGTTTGGCTGTTCTCTACTGACCTTGCTCGTTAACAAGGCGTTTCCACCCACAGAACTGTTGCTCACTCAGTGTTTTTTGCACCATTCTTTGTAAACTTTAGAGACTGTTGTGTGTGTGACAATCCCAGCAGATCAGCAGTTTCTGAAATACTCAAACCAGCCGATCTGGTACCAGCAACCGTGTCATGGTTAAAGTCACTGAGATCACATGTTTGATGTGAACATTATCTGAAGCTCTTGACCTGCATGCATCTGCAGGATTTTATACATAGTGCTGCTACCACATGATTGGCTGATTGGATAATTGCATGAATAAGCAGGGGTACAGGTGTTCCTATTAAAATGACCAGGTTTAGTTATACGAGAAAGCAGTGAATTTATGATTTTGGTATATTTAAAAGCCCAAAGTTTGTCCACTCGCCCAGACAAACACATTTTGCTCTGTACAATCCAATGAAACCCAGTGCGGAAACCCGCCCAGTCTGGCAGCAGAGTGAGAGACTCAGACTGAGACTCAGACTACTCCTCTCCCGCATCGGATCCTCTGTAGGCGTCGAGATAGCGGATAAACATGTAGTCTGATCCCCTCAGCTCCTGTTTCTGCTCTACACACACCGATGCTGTAAGTAAACCACATTTTGTCTATCGTACCACAAAGACTGCCTGTTGGAATGACTGTTTTTCATACAGAGATTAGAATGAAGTGTAGTCGTCAGTGAGTATCGGTTTGGGTACACACAGAAAATATCCAAAAATATCAGCATATGAACTCGCTTAAGTGCGGAAGCTGAGCAAGTAAACCAGAGCTCAAAGAAACCGAGAAGCCCAGTCTCTTAGTCTAATTAAGTCTTCTCTCTAAACCTATTTCTTTAGGATAGCTTTTAACTGATGACTTTATTATTATTATTATTACTATTATTGTTATTATTATTGAATTGTATTTAATTATTAACTGACACATGCTTATATACTTTGTTTTATGCTATGCTATTTTCTTTTCCTATGTAAAGTGCCTTGAGAGGCCTTTTTAAAGTTATTATTATTATTATTATTATTATTATTATTATTATTATTATTTATTATTGTTGTTCATTTTTCTTACTTTTTCTATTATTATTATTATTATTATTATTATTATTATTATTATTATGTTACATTTTATGCATTTTAGTATTACAGTATTACCTTTTATGTTTGAGGGTGCGTTCACATGCAGCAGACATTTGGATGGGCGTATAGGCTATCAATTTAAATAGCACAACTAACCACAACTTTAAATTAAATTAAGTAGTACTCTTGCGGTTGACTCGAGTTATAAATACACAGTTTACAAGCTCACTAACAAGGAAGTGAAGTCTCAAGTCGAATCTGTCTCTTTTAAAGACAGAATAGTAAAGATTCAAAGTCTCCAAACATATAAATGAAGCATAGTAAAGTGAATACAAATACATCTGGGTCTATCCTTAAGAAGAGCAATGTAATCCATTTCTGGATTCCTTTATGAAAAGTAAGGGCATTTGTTTATGGTGAACTGTGTCACACACACACACACACACGCACGCCCCTACATTTCATGTGTGCATGTCTGTGTGTGTGTGTGAAATAGACAGAACACTGGAGATGGAGAACTGATGGTTGTGTATTTTCACTGGACATCGGACAAGCTGGAAAATTGGAATCACTGGTTTGGGGAACAAATCTGACTCTGATGCGTTCATTCCTGAGGCCAGAATTGTTCAGAAAGTATAAAGTATATGGATCCCAGGAACCCCCAAAATACAAGGACTGGTGCTGAGTCAAGTGGAAAAAGAGCAGCTGAGTTTTCATTACATGAATCAAACCGCCCAGGCTGGATGTAGATGTTTAAGTAAGTACAAAGTGGAGAAAACTGCAGCACAAACTGTTAATCTAAAAAGATCATGCTCTCTATAAGGACTTGTTGAATTATTTATCCTATTTACTAGCTTCACTGAGATTTTCTTAGTCCAATAGTGCCTTTTTGATGATATCATTAAGGAGACTGTTGTGTATATTTAACCCATTATAATCCTGGTTTTATCTGTGCATGTCTTGAGATGATAATGGAAATGAATGAAAAAAAAAAAACCATCTTGTAAAACCGTTGCTAATTTCTGCTATATGTTTGAATAGTGTGTAACTTACAGGGCTGTTTGAATATACAAAAAGGTGATGTTGAGCAAGCAAGAAAGAGGACACATGCGTCGGAATGATACAGGGTTTCACCCCACTCGTCCAATTTCTGCTCCTGCTCCTCCTTATGGGATTTGGTAAGTAGACACCCTAAAATATAAATAAGGATTGTAATGATACACAAGCTACAGGATTTTCTAAGTTCAGCAAGATAAGTTTAGCTGTAATGCCTTCATCCATAGCTATACAAATTCATTGTGCATAATCATTTACTTCTAGGTATATAATTATGCCACCTGATATCACATGGTGGTCCAGTATAAGCAGTCCTCAGTGTTCTTTAGTAGAGCAGGCTTAGATAGGAAGAGAAGGGAGGGAGTGTTTTTCCTGCCCGCTTTTCCGTTGGTATATATATTTTTTTCTTGGGAAGTGACCTATGTGTAATGGCATTCGTAAATCACAGTGACTTGCTCAAGTGAATGTAGGGTCCCAGAGCCTATTGTCAAAAGGATACAAAGTGTTTTGGAAGAGGGGGGTGGGGGGTATATAGAGTATGCACAATATGTGGCAGTAAGTGTTGAATAGACAAATATGAGTTCCTGTTTATGGTAGACATATTAAAGCAGTTGTTCAATAGTGGTTTTAACAATAGATATTGTAACAAAGCAACATTACAGAAATAAATGTAGATTTAGATCCCTAATGAGCAAGCTAGACTGGACAGTGGCAAAGAAGAGCTCCCGGAGATGACATGAGGAAGAAATGTTAAGAAGAAGCAGACTCAAAAGTAAACCCATCCTCTGTTGGGTGACACCAGATAGTGGGATTATAAATTATACTCTTGCACATCTGTATACTATAAAGCCAACCAGTACAAAGTGTGTTGAAAGGATGTTCATATGAGCCCAGTGTAAATAGGTGACCTGGCACAGGACAGTCTTAATGATTACAGCAGCAGTTCTTAGGTGCAAGTCTATAATAGTAAGGTGAGATCCACTGAAGCATAGGTGAGACTAAAGGATAGAACTGAATTATATCTTCTGGAGATATCATTTTAGGGAAAGTTCATGAGGAAATAATAGTTCAACAATTGGAAACATCTTGAATGCTATAGTTTTAGAACTTAGTACATTTCAGTAACTTAGACTATATATTTTCATCATTCTGTATTAACTGTTTTAATTTAATTTTTTTGTTCTCATGTTTCACTTTGTGTATTTTTTTTCCTTTTTTCAGCAATGGCTGGTCTACATCTGTGGCCCTCAGTACATGTTGCTCTAAGCAATGCCAGTGTTTTTGTCACTTACAATGCAGACAGCAACATGATAGACAGTGATCTGTCCATGGATTTGGTTGACCTTGATAAGAATTTAACTGTGGTAACTAGACCTCTGCCATTCAACCAGTCAGCGGGCATTCTGGAGTTTGACTGCACATACTTCCTATATGCTGGGAACTTCAGCTTCAGATTAAACCAAATGTCCCACCAGGGTGCACTGAAAAGTATCTACAGGTGGTGGAGCCCAGTACTACGCATCCAGTGGCCCACTTTCCACTTTGGTGTGGAACGTGCTAACAACAACTACAGCTCTGGTGCATTTCAGGTTTCTGTGTCTACCAACGTTGACTTCCATGTCTGCCTGAACATCAACTCATCCCTTTACCTAGAGGTCAGCTACATGGAGCACAACCAGATTGGGAAGAACACCATCGACAAGGTGCAGAAACGAACGACACACAACATCCAGGTTGTGAAGTCCCAGCATGTGGACCTCAAATGTGCCTCCCTGCTGACTGAGGCTGGCTTCCTCCAAGTAGCTCTCAAGTCTCACTACACCCAGCAGGACATCAAATCCTCAGGACCACTCTATCTGTCTCGCATCTTCTCCTACAAGCTTCTGGTTGAGAACAGCTACAGGAGTGGCTGTGAGGGCACAGTGTCTGTCCGCCTGCTCTCTCCACCCTGCACGGTCACCACAGGGAAGGTGTTGCTGTATAAGGAGGCCAGTGCAGCTTCAGAGCAGGAAAAGCCGTCTCAGCTTGCCTTTCACTTTCTCACCCGAGGGGAGAATGAGACGGAGTTTAATTGCTCCCAGTTTGATCTTGGCCAGAAAAAGTACTGCTTTCATTATGCGCGTATCTATAGTCAGTCCTCCAGTTTGGCACACACATGCATCATTGTGCAAAGAAATGCTGGTGAGATTTTTTTTTTTAAACAGTTTTTGTATCTGTTAAAAGAGTTTTTCTGCAGGTCACCTAAATGAATAGAAGTATATTTCTGTTATATCTAGATAATACAATAATGTTGATATGCCACCACCAACAGCATTATATCCATTGCAATATTTCTACTGGCATGCATAATCAGTTCAGTTCTGCTTAACCTGTATGTGTGATTTATTAGTAGAGATGTGGGGCCCATGGCAAACATGGAGCGGGTGCAGTGTGACCTGTGGAGAGGGGGTACGAGAACGTTTGCGTGAGTGCTTGCTGCCCCCTGCTGGTGGCATGCAGTGCACTGGCATGGTGAGAGAGCAGTCACTCTGCTCCCTGGAGGACTGCGCTGGTAAGCCATATCACGAATGCACTTATAATGTGTGATGATACATTTCTTCAGTTCTGTGTCTTTATTTTTTTGCAGTCTGCAGAAGGTCAGATATGTATTTCTAGCACGTTATTTTCTGGAAGCCTAAATCTGTCCTATTGTCTTGTCTGTAGACATTCTGTCAACCGTTTCCGTCCCGCCTCCTCCAGCTGTGGACAACTTTCTTGGAGGAAATCTAGTTGTGGTGGCTGGAATCGCTGTCTGTCTAGCTGTCATCATGGCCACTATCCTCATCACAGTGTGGAGGAAACTGTGCCATGCCCCAAAGTGTAGCTCAGCACAGCCTGAGTCTATGCATTCTCCCGGTGGACGCAAGAACTCAGATGAGGCTTCTATTTGTGGACGCAGCGTGCAGAGGCCCAGTTTCTCAGAGAGTATGGGGGCAACTACACTTCACAAAGGCCAAACATGCCCTGTGTCTGTTCGTGCAGCGTCAGAAAAAGGGGTACTGGCCTGTCAGCAGAGTTTCTCCCTCCCCATGCCCTTTCCCCAGGATGCTGAACGCCTGTCCCCCTCTGGTCAAAAGATTCTTCCTCCCATTTTTGGGTATCGTTTGGCACAACAGCAGCTTAAGGAAATGAAGAAGAAAGGACTTAAAGAGGCCACACAAGTCTATCATGTCTCCCAGAGTCCTGTTGATGACACCATGGTGGAGGCCACAGCCTCAACATCTGCTGGTCTTACGCCCGTGCCTCAGGACCTGGCAAGTCAAGAAGAAGTCAGTATCGGTCACCTCCGCAAATCCCCTTTCACAGAGCCCACATGGCCTCACAGAAACTCTGCCACTCTGCCTGACAGACTGAGCCCCAAGGTGGACCTTATGTTAGCCATGCCAAAAGCTGTTGTAACTGACCGGGACCGACGGCAAGAACGCACTGCAGACTGGGTGGCAATGGTGGAACGCAGCAGACTCGGTTTTTCTAAGAATCCAAATTTCAGGAGGACATCTAGCTTCAACGAGAGCAACCTGCAGCAGTTACCTAAGCCACAGCCTTTTAGGGAGCGGAGCATGACTCAGGTGGCACCCCGCCAGCTCCCAGAGGGCAGCTGTAGAACCAGAGCCTGGGAGCATCCAATACCTGAGCTGGAGGACTGGTCTCAGACTAAATATAGGATGCCTGACAGCTCTAGTGACCACAGGCAGCGACCTTGGGTAGATATGCCTTCCCTCTCAAAATCCAAACCCACAATGGTTCATTTAGGGACTTCAAAAAATCAAGTAACTGACAGTCATGGAGTGGACTGGGCCCCGTCTTTTGGGATGGATCGAGTAGAAAGGGCAGAACAAAATTGGAACAGGAGAGGTCCGTCACCCATTCAGAGGAACATTTTGGCCAGGAAGTTGCGAGAAGCCAATTCATCAACCAACCACCACAGACAGAGAAGTTCCACCTTCTCTAGTTGTAATCAGAGCAGGGGCCGATGCCGAACCCTCCCACTCTCTGCAGACTACAGCAGCTCCTCCTATGGCCTGACTGAGGATGAGCAGCGAATGATGGACATTTCTGGATATCTGGGAGAAGATGATGGGACAGGAATAATGAAAGACCTCAGACTCAGCTGATTATATCTGAGAACGTCCAGATCAGAAACTCCAGAGCTGATTTCCCACAACTGAATCTTTCTCTGGTTGTTGTGGTCTGCTTTTTAAAATAATTTTAGAGCCTTTATTTGGGAATGACCATTTTGGGAACAAGATTTATGATTAGCTGAATGATGAATAATTTATTTTTGTGTTTAAATTTAATTTTATGTTCTTTAGTAATCTATTAACATCACAAATTATATTAAATGTGCACAATGTAGGAATTTTATTCTCAAAACATACAATATGCTCTGAAGAGATTTAGTGTGTTATTGCCAAATGATTAACCAGTTAAATATAAGCATTGTTAATTTAATGCCATAAGATCAAGTTGGATGTAAACATCCAACAAAAAAACTATAGTATTATTACAAATTTTCACTGCATTAAATGGTATATTGCAGCAGCTTGGTTTGTCTCTAAACCCATTGAAATTACGATATATAAGCAATATTTAATCTAAGGATAAATGATTTTATTTTTGTTTGTAAATGAAAAATAAACTATTTTCATATATTTTCTTGGAAATTTTGCAGGATTACTGCATATTAATTTTGTTTTAGAAGAATGTAATCATTAATCTGGCTGTAGTCTTAATTTAGAGTAGTTTAAACTGTGGGAGTCTTTTTACACTGGAAGAAATGTCTCCGCTCATAGGCAGGCAAATAATGACCTGTATGCATTGTAAATAAACTTCTTTCGTGTTTATCAGTCTTTGTCTTTGTTATATTTTTATGCGTCATGTTCTTCACATAAATGCAGACCATGAACAGTGTATATTTTATTGAAATAGAAAGTGATGTATTAGAATATTGGGGGGGGGGGTATCTGACATTTGGCTGTATTAATAATTATGTCAATGGAAAATACCCATAATGATAGCATGACAAGTGTGTGTGTGTGAGAGAGAGAGAGAGAGAGAGAGACTGTTCTGGTACTGTTCAGATAAAGTTCTTAGGGATAGAATGATACAATTATCACAAATGACATTTCATACAGACAGCTTGGGATGCATATTTAATGTATCATTTTACACTTCAGCAAGCAAAGAATGGTGTAGTATATATATGATCCACATGCATGTTAAATGTAGGTTATAATCAGAATGTTCTACTGCACTCTGTGCTTTTGCTGCATGTTTGGACTGCATAATGGTGCAGCATACATTCACTTCTCAAGACATAAAGCATAAACACAAAAAAGTGTAATGTTTTAGCTGTCAGGTCCTGCTCCACTCCCCAGGCTGTCCATAAATGCTGTAGGTCGCACCTTCATGCTTATGTGTCTGAGGGAGTACCAGAGTCCTCGCCAGGTGCTCCACACCACCCCATTGTCATGTTTCCCTGTGTACTTCCCTCCTCGATAAAACTTTCCATTCAAGTTGGCAGCATGGCACCTGAAGAGGAGCAACAATACTGTGAGAGCTATTAATGAAGGATTCGTCAGAATACTCACCACCTCAAGTAACATGTTCTGAACCTCTGTAGAAACTGTAATGGAGAATAAGTTTGAAATATGCACCTGCAAAAGTTATACAAGACTGTGTACTTTTTGTACCGTACCTGTTGTACCACCAGCCTCCCTTGTTCTCTATAGCACAGTTTCCTTGCAGGTAGCGATCATTATCCTGGTCTCTGGTGGTAAACTGCATGCCACTGTGAGAGGCAGACCACTGCTCCACCATACTGCTCCCACCAGACAAGGCATCTCCAGCCCGGCCACTGTACATGCCAAAGTATAGCCTGTATTTATCCTGCGTGTAGAGGAGGGAATGTAATACACACTATTTTAGAGATTGGAAACACCACAAATCCAATGTTACAAGTATTTTATGTTTTATTTTTAGATAATTATGACAGGATATGAAGGCTTACCTTTTCATTTGCCATTCTGAAATTGTCATATATCGCATATGATTTTTCTCCATTCCAGTCCATCAGATCAATCTTCATTACCTTTTCACCTTCATGGAATATAAACGTAACCTAAATCTTTCTCATGTACATGAGATAAAATGTATTGCAGATTCACCAACAGCAACCTACCTCCGTAAAGCAAGGAGTGAATATGATCATTGCCCAGCCAGAACTCATCTTTGCTTGATTTGAAATTACCAAACCCATTCTTATATTCCTCCCAGTCTCTGGAAAGAAGGCATTCCAGTAATTGGTTAATAGTTACTATGTGTTATGTTGCATGAACATGTCCATCATGATGTAATTTAGTTCTAAATTTTTTCTTTTATAATCCTGTAATTGGCATCCTTCTCCCAAAGATAGCCAAGCTTCATCCTCTTTACTGTTTCAAAATGCCTATTCAGGCACAGATCCTGAGGAAGATACTCATTCCAATCCACTATTACAATGTTCTCTGTTTTCCTCCCACTAACCTTGAGCACCCTAGTAGGTGGATTATCTATGGTAAATTGGTCCTTGGGTGTGAATGAGTGTCCAAAAGTGTGTGCGCATGGTGCCCTTTGATAGACTGGCATCCCATTTAGGGTGTCTTTCTGCCTTGCACTAAGTCTTCCTAGGATAGGCTCCGGAACAGCCACAACCCAGACCAGGATAAAGTGGTTACTGAAGATGAATAAGTAAAAGAGTCAATGAATGAAAAACATTTGAAATTCTTGTGTGTCAACCGATTTGTTTGAAAACACCTGTCTCATTAATTAATTTCCCATTAATGGTGGAGAAGCGTCATAGCCTACCTATCGAAATCCACTTTACCGTTACGACGTTTCTGTACCACAGTCCAACCTCCGCCATCTTCCATGTCGCAGTACACGAGAAAAGGCTCGAGAGTTGCATCTGGTCTGATCCGGTAGAACCCACTCTCAGGTCTGAGCCTGTCAAACAGCTCAGAGCAGTCTGGAGATTAAAAAAAAAAAATAATAAAACTCTCTTATAATTACAGTAGTCTACCCTGATTCTACACTACACCCCATCCAGGTCCATCTCAAAGGATGGGTGAAAAGGGCTATCTGCCATAAATTTATAGCAAGAGTGTGTGAAATGGATGTTGAAATAAAATTCTGCAATCAGCAAGAAATATGCTAGATTGCTACTGAGCATTGAAATAATTTTTTTAACTCAATATTTTTTAGTCACTGTTATCAAGCCATGATGCTACTCTTCTGTTCTTCAAATGCTGGTTATGGTTGTTTCTACAGCTTAATTGTATGTCCACCCCACATTCCGGCCCTGTCCATGCATCCCTGGTCATGCAACAAAAAAACTGGCCTGGGCCCTGCACACTGACCTCATCTCTCATCTATTCCCTTCACTCATCACTTTGGTTGTTAACTTTTTTCCTCTCATCCTACTGATTGTTTTGTTATTTCTGTTACTGTATTTCTTACTTAAGCCCTTTATCTTTACCTTCTTTTCTTCACAAAGTTTTAAATTGTACTGTACTTCTAAACCATAACCATTACACATATTAAATATTTTAATAGTAAACTTTCAAATGCTTCCCCTTTTGTGTAAAGACACTGCTTTTAAGTGTGTTAGTGTGTTGCTTATGTTACTAATTAGTGACTTTATTACTTGTAGTCAATACCATTGAGGGTCGATCGCCCTGTTACCTTAGCAGCTAGCTAAGATTGATGTCATTATATAATCTATACTCGGGCTTGTACCACTTTCCTAAAGCTTTATGTAGTAGAGAAATACAAAAGAGGCAAACATAACACCTCTGTCATTAACCAACAGGTTTCCCCCCGTGCTTGGCAGAGCTGGTAGGGTCATGTTGTCCTGTTTTGCTTCTGCTGCAGGTCTGATGCGGCGGTGCGTACGCAGGTGCATCAGCTTCCAGTCCCCGATTATCAGCTCATAATTGAGTTTATGAATGCTCTCTTTCAGCTCCAACAACTCCAAAGGACAATCATCCCCTGTCTCAATTAATCAAAAAGATGGATTATGGACATTTTGTCATTTCTCTAATCACTAAATATATTGACTGTTTCTGAAACTTAAATTATATGCATGCATATTACAATAGATTTTAGGGTGTGAAAGAGGGTTTCCCTTTTTCCCCCCAAGGAAAAGAGATCCCTTGTGGGAACCCAGGAACCCTTACCTACAACCCCTGGCAAAAATTATGGAATCACCACACTTAGAGGATGTTCACCCAGCTTTTTTACTTTACAGCAAACAAACGAATCACAGATATGACACAAAAAAGATTTTGTTCAATAGCTTAACATCCTGGCTTTGTGAAACATACATCAAAAAAATTCACTGACTTTTTTTTTTTTTTAATTAATGGCATGTCTTTTTCCAAATCAAGTAGAGGAAAAAAGTATAGAATCACTCAATGTTGAGGAAAAAATTATGGAATCATCAACAAAAAAAAAAAACACAATTAGTATTTTGTTGCTCCTCCTCTGGCTTTTATGACAGCCTGAATTCTTTGAGGCATAGACTTCATATGAAAAACAATATTCCCCATCAATCTGGTTCCAACTTTCTCTTTTTTAAAAAAAAAAAAAAAAAAAAGCTTTAACACTGTTTGCTCTGTGGCACGATACATTGTCATCCTGAAAAATTACTTCATCACCAAACCTATTTTCTATGGATGGAATGAGAAAAGTGTCCAAAATTTCAACGTACACCTGTGCCTTGACTGCTGAGGTAATGACTGCCATCTCCTCTGGTCCTTTACCTGACATGCAACTCCATATCATAAATGAGTTGGGAAATTTGACTGTTTTCTTCAGGCAGTCATCTTCATATGTTTTGTTGGAACGGCACCAGACAAAAGTTCCAGCATCATCTCCTAGGCCAATGCAGATTCGTGATTCATCACTGAATATCACTTTCATCCACACTCCATGATTGCTTCTCCTTAGCCAGCTGTAACCTTGTTTTCTTGTTTTTAGGTGTTAGTGCTGGTTTTCGTTTGGCTTTTCTATATGTAAATCCCATTTCATTCAGCCGGTTTCTTACAGTTCTGTCACAAACATTGCCTCCTGTTTCCGCCCATCTGTTTTTCATTTGTTTTGTTGTGCATTTTCTATTTTCAAGGCATATTGCTCTGAGTTTTCTATCCTGATGCTTTGACGTATTCCTTAGTCTGCCTGTATGTTTACCTTTTATAACCTTCCCATTAAGTTTATATTTGCACCGAATTTTAGACACAGCTGACTGGGAGCAACCAACTTCTTTGGCCACACTCCGTGTTGAAATTCCATGTTGAAGGAGTTTTATAATCCTTTCCATTGTTTCAGCTGACAACTCTCTCATTAGAGCCATGTTTCCTTTCGATTAGCCAAGTCCAACAGCTTGTTAAGGTGTGTAAGCACTTCCTTTTAACTGCTGACTAATTAGCATTTCTAGACTTGTCCCGGTATTTGTTATAGAAATGGAAATTAAAAGATGATTCCATAATTTTTTCCTCAACATTGAGTGATTCCATACTTTTTTCCTCTACTTGATTTGGAAAAAGACATGCCATTATTAAAAAAAAATGTCAATGAATTTTTTTTGATGCATGTTTCACAAAGCCAGAATGTTAAGCTATTGAACAAAACCATTTTTGTGTCATATCTGTGATTTGTTTGTTTGCTATATAGTAAAAAAAAAAAAAAAGCTGGGTGAACATCCTCTAAGTGTGGTGATTCCATAATCTTTGCCAGGGGTTGTATACAAAGAATCATTGAGAAACCTTTTTTTTGTTTTGTTTGTTTGTTTTTTTCTAACGGCAGAAACATCAGTTTCTCCATATGCCTAGAGTGAAGTCAGGTAAATTGGGCCATCAGGTAAAATAGCCCAGATAAAACAGATGCTTAATTTGACTTCTCAGTGATAAAACTGATATATTAATACAAACAAATTATTACCATATCATACATATACATATCAGTATATTCGTTTTAGATAAGACCAGAAATCGAACAATATTAGTAAAAATTATTCAAATATTAGGCTATTTTTCAGTGATAAGACTGATATATTAATGCAAAAGATAAATAAATAAATAAATAAATAAATAAATAAATAAATAAATAAACTGTATGACAGATCAATTTGTTTTATCTACAATTTGCCACTTCTCTTAAGCTAGTAGCTATGTATTTTGATGGTTCTTCTTGTGAAAAATTATTCACATATAATCAAAACACTAAAAATTCAAACCTGGATATGTCATAGTCAAAGAATTAAATTAGGTTATTTGATGTAATTACTATATTTTAATATAATGACTGTCTAATATTATTTCTATTCAGTAGTGTATAGGTGATACTGCTGAACTGTTTTCCCCAAAATCCACATTCTTCATTCACACAAAGCACCACAAGTATTTTTCATTTAAACACAATTTCTTGTATGCTGTTGTCAGCTCAAACTGATGTAAGTAATATGCCTTGCATTATTCACGATGACGGTTTTATCACTGAACAGTTGGCCCATTTTACTAGATCATGGTAGGGTTTACTAGATCATGTTTTGGATTGTGGCTTGAATTCTGATTCTAAAATTAGATTTAGGGCTTAAGAATTTCTTTTATTAAATACTTTCAAACTAGACCCAGCTTAATATCAACATACATTTGAAAGTCATAGATGATTGGCAAAAAATAGACCAATTTACCTAACTTTACCCCTTTGGATTAACTTGATATGGCCACTTTGTCAGAGCAAAAGTAGGACCGTGAGTCACTGTTGAAATAGCAATCAAAAATAACATTACTTACCGAGCCACCTAATGGCAGAGTTCCAAAGAACACCATCAAAAGGAGAATCAACACTGACATGACTACAAAATCAGAAAACTCAATTTTCAAAATCAAGAAAGTGGAAAAACTCCACAGTTCTACCACAGTTTAAACAGCTTTTTCAAAGCTTGAATATAGTTTCTTTAAGATAGTCAAGACTCCAATGGCAGTAAAAACAATAGACTGTTTGTAACATGCGTACAGCTAGCTTCATTTCCAGGAGCTGTACTCCACATGCTGATGATTCAGGAGTGCAGACCTTACACACTTTTATTTCTATTATTTATAGGACCAGTTTGTTCCGCATGGTCTACATTAAATCCAGAGAAGGTGTTGCACCACTCTTCCATTCCTTACATTCCACTGCCCCTTTTTTCTCTCAAAAACAAAATGCAAAATTGGATACTATGAACTTTCAATACTATTATCAGTCAACTGAACTAGTTTTATAAAATATAAGTCCAAAGGTTCACGTCCACCTTGGATTCTGAAAAATGCACCTTTATTTTACCAGAATTCTATGTTCATCTGTGTTTTCAATTCAATTCCTTTCAGTTTTATTTAAATACCAAAGAACAACAGACATTGACAGAATAGTTGTTGACATGATTAATAAGTTGTACCACAGCGTTGAATGCTCGAACCTGATTGGTCAGTAGGTTCGGAAAGTAGTTCCGGCTGTAACTGATGATAAATTCATATTAATGCTCTCGTCCTAATAGGTTATTGTTTCTATAATAACAGCTCTATTGTTTCTATAATAACAGCAGGTAGGGAATTGTATAGCGAGTGCTCCACATAATCTAAAACTAATAATAAATTCATTATAAAAACGTGTTATTTAACAAAGTAAAACGTGTAACGTGTGATGTGACGTTTTTGTTAGGGGACATTTATCTAACATTTATTGAAGGCGTCTCGGTTGTAATCGCTTCCGGGTTTTTTTTTAAGAGAGAGAGAGAGAGAGAGTGAGTGAGTGAGTATTGTTTTCGTCTGACAGTACAGTCGGCTTACTTGTTTTTATGTTGTGAGGTTTGAATTAAACGCATTGTATACAAGTGACTAGTTATACAGGCTAATAACTCTATCAGAACTCAACAGTAAATATAATTTAGCTAATAGTGGGTGGGGATTCTCGGCATTGTAACTGTATTTAAAATCACTGACCCTCTCTTTATGCTTCAGCGACCCAACCACCAGAATCACTGCACAGGAAAAACCTTTACACACGTTTTTAATTCTCATGAGGATTAAATCTTTGCTGAGACAACACATTTCCGCAGTATGTATGAGACTGACAGCATTAGAGAGTCGTGAAGGCGAAATACTGAGAAGTTCTTAGCGAGAAAGTCACAGTCACCTATTCTGTCCAAAAACAAACATCTCTTTAGAAATGCGAGCGTTCCAGCATTCAGCTAAAAGAGCCGATTCGAGGAGTCGACTCGTTTGCAACTCGTTTGCAACGAGTCGACACATCATCATCAGGAATGTCTCTAGGCTGTTTGCACAGAATATGGGCGGATAAATGTGAATATGTGGACTGGAGGAAGGAAAAACCTTTGGACCGTTTCCTCTGTCACGGGATAGTCAGGCCATCGTAAAGAAAATCATCAAAATCAGAAAGGTAGGACAGCATGCAGTGAGCAGTGTGGTTTTGGCTTTAGTTTTTAAAGCATTTGTGGAAGTAGAAACAGCAGTATTGCAGAAAAGGCAAAAAGAAGAAAAAGTAACCATCCGATGCTGTCTGGTTTGGATCTGTTTGCTTTGGCAATTTTGTTGAAAGGTCTAGATTGATTTTTAAGAATGAGCAAGTTTAGAATATATACAGCTTTTTATTTAATGCCTTTAAAATATAAATCAGAAGTTTACTGTCATACATGTTTTGCTTGCTGAACTGCTCAATTGTTACCATCTGCTGCTTGCTTTTGGAACAGGCCACAAAGATTCAAGTGTAAAGAGGAAGCATGCATGTTTCCTAAATCTCAGTATTGCTGAGCTCTTGGAAGGCAGCTTGGGCACTTTGAGGACATTTTGAGGTAAATGTCTGTCACGTGGTCTGCATATATTTTGTGATGTTGATATTTTGTGTTTATTTGCCCAAAGTTTTCCTCTCCTCACTAATAGCTTCTTCAGAATGTATTAAATATGCCACCTGAAACAACTGATCACACACTTAAATGCAACTGGTTTCTTCTTATGGAACAGAACAAGAGACAAGTTTTTTAAATCTCTTAAAAATGACATCTGTGCATTATAATCCCGGGTCGGATTCCAAAGATGTTAATGGGTGAGTGAACAACATTTAGACTTGAACCTAACCATGACCTTTACTCTTCTCTCATGCAGCGTCATCTCATTTTCAAACCCAATACACATCACGCTTTTAAATCTAAGCCTCAGCACAAAGTGTGATCACAAAATGTAATGTAAACCCAATCAGTGATGTCACAGGAATGGGATCTTAAATGGCCACTTAAACACTATACACTGTGCACTTAACCTTAAGAGTCCAGCTGGCTAATGCTGAAAGCCTTTATAATAACAATAGGGCTGCATGATATGGACAAAATACTATACTGCAGTCACATATTCCAATCACTAATTCTGGTGTGCTTTGAAATGAACCCTGAACGTAACAGGGTTAAAGATTGTCCTGAATTATTTTGAGCACTCATCTGGAAAATCACAAAATGTTGTGATTTGTTAAACGACTCATTTGCATGTTGCAAATTTAAATTTGTACTGCAAAGGACAAAATTGTTGATGCGAGAATAATATATTGTGCAGCCCTAATACACAGTTATGGGTCAATCATGTAACTGAGCTGCTATGCAGATACTTAAATTATGGGGATTTTTCACAGAAAATCTTAACCGGTGCTGATGCACAGTACTGATCCATCTGTTAGTTAGATTTAATGGGTTAGTAACAGGCTCTTTTGCTATTTGTGTTTCTTTCTTTGGTTAGGAACGGTGTGATGGAAGAGGCAGTGGTTCAAATCGATGATGGCAAAGAGGAAAGTGAGGAACCCGACACCATGTACTAGTAAGAACCTATCCTGCCATCATATAATTCAAAGAAGAAAATGGCGAATGTAATGAGTAAGATTCTGTTACTTTTGCTCATTGGCTTCTCATTGTTTCTTATTGTCTTGCAGCCATGTTAGGAAAAGGATAGTTCCTTTTGTGATGTCTTTTGGTTTTCGGTGAGTGATTATATTATATATATTCTTATACCATCACTGTATCCCTTAAATTACTTGAATAATACAAACTCTTTGTACTATTTAAATGCCACCACCATTTTGTGACAGTGACTGTGTTTATTAAAAATCTGCTTTTGTCTTATTTTAGCTGTACGTTGTTCACATTTCTTTTGTAACATGGATGTTTCTAGTGTCTTTGGCCTGGTGCTCATCCTTGTGGACATTATTCTGGTCATTGTTGACCTATCACTGTCATCCGAGAGCCGTAAGAGTGTGGGGACTACTTTGGAAGCCATCTCGCTTGTCATCTCCTTCTTCTTCCTCATCGATGTGCTTCTGCGAATTTATGTAGAAGGGTTAGTGTGGGACAGCAGAGTGGGAAAATATGTTAGTTTTATATACTGCTTTCCACATATGAAGATGTCTCAGGAAAAGTAAAGAGTGCTGATAAGTCAGACGGAGACAGGAAGTGTTGTGGCAGCTGTTTCCTGCCTGACTTTAGCAAATCATGCAGAAAAATAACTGCCCGTTGCTGACTCTTGTTATGCAGTAGGTTGGAAAATTTAAAGCAGTTTCCTCAAATTATTTTAATTTAAATATGAGTTTAATGTGTGTTCAAGGATTATGTGAATTATTTGAATAGTGAATTAATAGTGCAGTGTTTAAGACCACCCTCTACTCTCCATGTTTCAGATTTAAGGTGTATTTCAGTTCCAAGCTGAACATCATGGATGCCTGCATTGTTGTCATCACTCTGGTTGTCACTATGATCTATACATTCTCTGATTTCTCAGGAGCTAGCCTTATTCCCAGGTACATTAAAAAAAATTTCTTTATTTTTATCAGAACCTTTTTGAGTTCTGTCACATTTGTCAGGGTTCACTTTGATTTTTTATGTCTGTTGATGGTTTGTATACTGTATATGTTTTGTGAATTTGTCAGTGCTTTGGGGTGTGCAGTTATTGGAAAATAACTCAGCCTCTCTTTTTACTCTATCTTGAAGTTAATAAGACAAAAAAAATCTAGCATGTCATATTACAGAGGTCCATTTCCTGTGGTGGAACAGTTTCACCTCTGACTGTTACAAAGTTCTGACACTGGAGACCCCTTCCATAAATGTTACATAAATGTATCGTTACAGAAAACTTAAACCATATAAACAATTATCCTTTTTCAGGACATGTTTTTAAACCTGTCTATAGTTTCAAATGCTGTTTTGACTTAAACTAGCCTTACAAGTCCCTGTGAATTAGCTGTTAATATGGAAACAATCATGTATTAGAATGAGAGCACTCATACAAACCTTGCAGCAGGCACTGCTATCAGAGCTGCACAGAGTTAGTCTTTTGTGCATGTTGATGAGTGTGTTGCACTCTGCCAACTATCAACAGGTTAGTGACATTCTTGAGGTCCTTGAGAATAATTATCCTGGTACGTATCTTCCGACTGGCCTCCCAGAAGAAAGAGATGGAGAAGGTCACTAGAAGAATGGTGAGGAGGCCTGTTTTTCATTCACATGCTCAGACTTCGAAAACCGATCTCTGTTCAGCGTGAACTTACATTTCTATTTGTGAACATCTCAGGTATCAGAGAACAAAAGACGGTACCAAAAGGATGGATTTGATTTGGACCTCACATACGTCACAGGTTTGGGTTCTTCATTTATTTCTGGAATTGCTTTTAAAGAGGGGATCCATTTATGATTTTGTTTGCCAGCATTTAATGCTCGCTCTTTACTTTTTCAGACAGAGTCATTGCTATGTCCTTCCCCTCATCTGGGAAACAGGCCCTGTACAGGAATCCCATCAGAGTAAGTAAAATGTCGAAGGGAAGTTATGAAAGTAGTAAGTAATAAGATGATATTACGGTATAGAGCAAATTGTTTTAAAATAAATACCAATTAATCAAAAGCATAGCTGCACCATATAGATGACTAACTATATATCTTTTTAGGAAGTTGTCCGATTCCTGGACACTAAACACCTGGATCACTACAGAGTTTACAACCTCTGCAGTAAGTGAGTTTTATTCGTGGGGGGTGCATATAAATCTTACTAAAGGGTGCTGTTGAACATTATTAAGCCTATTGTTTGTCTTATTTCAGGTGAGAAAGGTTATGATCCAAAACTTTTCCATTATAGAGTGGAACGTGTGATGATTGATGACCATAATGTGCCATCACTAGAGTGAGTCATGCAGTCATGCTGTTTAAAATGTCTCCTCTTATTTTGAGGATCTGCAGTTTGAGGTAATTGGTGTGTATTATGTGGTTCTCAGGGACATGCTGAGATACACCGCCAGTGTTAGGGAGTGGATGGCTGCAGACTCACGCAACATCATTGCTATCCATTGCAAAGGGGGAAAAGGTGACACTACACTTTGTGTGGTCCATTTGTTTAAGTCTATCACAAAACTCACTATAATATGAGATAGCAAACTTCTTTAGTAGCAGGTCAGGTTGAGAAGTCTTTTCTGCTGTGACAGGGCGTACTGGGACAATGGTGTGCACATGGCTAATTGACAGTGATCAGTTTGAAAGTGCACAGGTACCGTACTTCTTTAAAAAAAAAAAAAAAGTAAGTTTGTGCAGAATTTTGAAAGCGTGCCTTTAATTTTCGTCTTGCTTTCATGTTTGGCAGGACAGTCTGGACTACTTTGGTGAAAGGCGCACAGATAAAAGCATGAGCTCAAAATTCCAGGGTGTCGAAACACCGTCTCAGGTGAGTCAGGCCATGCCGAGCATTGTGTACAAGCCGAGGCTGTTTCACAGTGAGATTGGTTTAAATGGCTGCCTTTTTGTAGAGCCGGTATGTTGGATACTATGAGATCATGAAGAACAAATATAACCGGCAGCTGCCCCCACCAAAAAGCTTGAAAATCAAGAGTCTGCGCATTCACTCAATCGCAGGTAATCATTAGATATTTATATTTCCTCATATGTGACTGTATGCATGAGGGATTGATTTAGTACAGATTAGTTACTGCTTTTTTGTGTTTACTGTGCAGGTGTTGGAAAGGGCAATGGCAGCGATCTGAAAGTCCGCATCATAGTGAAGAAGGACCAGGTGTTCCAGTGTGTCTGTGCCAAACAGGAGAACTGTGCGGTAATAAAACGCCCTAAAGGAATGACGTTTAAACACATTGCTCTGGATGTGAAGGGTATTGGTATTTTTCCTATCTGTGTGCCAGTTTGGTGGGAATCGCATTGTTATCTGTGTAAGAAATGGATATTTTAGACACAAATAAGATCACTTTGTTCACGTTCAGATCTTTACAGTGCTACAGTTTGATCAGGTAGTACTGGTGCTAGAAAAGTTGTGTTTTAAAATTAAAAATATTCAAATGAAAATATATTAGCAAATTAAAATATATTAAACATATTAAAATATATTCATTCAAATTAAAATATATTAAATATATTATTTTAACTTTTATTGTTTTTAATAATTTAATTGTTACTTTGTAAAATGCACAGATAGTTAATCTATATAAAATGTGTTTTGCCAGATAGTTTCACAATTGCTGCCCTATGATCATAACTTCAACTTCTTTTTCATTCATTCATTCACTCATTCATTCACTCACTCATATATTTTATTTTATTTTATATTTAAGTAGCCATGATTAGCTTTCGGGACCCTGATATATACTAACATTAATGTTAGTTTTATTATGGACCTTTTCTCTAATCTATGATGCTAAGGCAGTTCTAAATATAATGCTTTCTCTGACTTTATCATCTGTTCTCTTTCTTTTTGAGGCCTTCTTTTTACTGATTGTAATGAAACTTAAGTAACATCAAAATTAATTTATGGCTACCCTTGAGTAGTTGACTTAGGCAGCTAGAAAATAAATAGAAAGCAGTAATGATAATAATTCACAAATTACATAATTCACTATATCTAACAGAACTTTTTGGATGGAGATATATAGCCTACACATACACAGACCGGTCTTTTACACAACTGTGGAAACAACAACTTTTGTTTTTTAATAGCACTTCAGATTTGTCATTTGTATATGATGTTCATATATTTTCCCAGCTTTTCCCTGATGCTGGAAACAACGCAGTGGTGATCAGTTTACAGGACGGCCCAGTGGTTTGTGGCGATGTGAAAGTCATGTTTGAATCCAGTGCTGTAAGTCAGCTCTCTATTTTGATATAAAATTTTTCATTCTTTTTTTTTTTTTTTGGTTTAATCATGCTTCTTACTTTCCTCTGTGCTCAGGGACTTCCCAAGGGATATGAAGACTGTCCATTCTATTTCTGGTTCAACACTTCATTTATAGAGAACAACAGGTAGGACATTTCCACTAGAGTCTAAACAAATGAGAATCCTCTGCCACTGGATGCTCTCAGTCATCTTAACTGTTTAGGATGGTGTTTTCTTCATATTTATTAAAGTTCTGATCTCAATATAGGTTGTATCTGTCGAGGGAGGAGCTGGACAACCCGCACAAGTCCAAGACCTGGGACATCTATAAAGAGGACTTTGGTGTGACAGTGTCTTTCAGTGACCCCTGAAGAGAGCGTTAATGATGTGATGCACACCATAGTTTAACACTAACCTCATACCTATACCCTGCTTTAATTAGAAGAATTGTCACTGAGCCATACATAGGATTTAGGCCAGAATGTTGTGTTCTGTTTACTCCTTGTTCAAAAAGGGAAACTGTAAGTAAAAAGGGAAATGTCTGGAATGTGGTACAATATTTAGCAGCACACATTTAAAGGAAAACTTCACAAGTTTCCAAAATGTTGCAATGTTCTTACTACATGTGACTTCACTGGCAAGATCAAGAGCTTGAATCGGATTTGCCTCTCAAGTTTCACAATGTCTTGTGTGTTTCAGAAGGAATTTTGCCTGAGCCAAAATCTTGCCTTCATTATGGACAATACACACACACGAAGTTTCACTCAGCATTGTGGGGTTTCGCTGAATTAGTAAAACTTTACATTAGGTGTGTAGGCCACTGCTCATGTGGTGAAATTCAGCTGACAGTAAGCACTCCATATCCACTATGGAACTGATTATTTAAATACATTTTTGTTTAATATCACTGGAAGGGGTAGAGGATGGGGAAAGGTATGTTGATGTAACAAAGAAATTAAAGTAACTGAGGAAGTTAATCCTGCTCCCAGACTCTTTTTCACATTGGGAATGGAACTATATGCAGAGCTGAAATGCTGGATTGCTGAATGCAAACAAACAAAAAAAAAATTTAAAAAAAAAAAAGGTCTTGGTAAACAGTTAAATTGGGCATGAAGTGGAGCTGAATACCCCTATAAGTTAATGGACATATAAATAATAGCAGGCTTAATGGTGATTATTATAATGATAAACCACAGTTTCACACTACAGACAAATACTTTGATTTAAATGTATTACTTTAAAATGTAGTACTTTAAGGCAATAGTTTAATTGTGTACAGATACACATCAGTTATTCACTATAGCAAGTGTCTTTGATACCAAAACTAGCAAAGAAGAATAACTGAAAACTTAAGATTTAACTATCCAATAGTAGTTAATCAACTGATCCCTTAGTTCAGACACAGATACAAATTGGTGACGGGGAAAAAAAACAGAATTTAAAAAAGTCCTGGTATGGTGCTAGGCCGCCACAACCAGAATTCCCAACACTATATACTGATGTCCTTCCCTGTGATCTAAATACAGATGTGCCTTCAGGTCACTATTCCTATTGATACACTATGTGGCCAAAAGTTTGTGGACACCTGACCAATCATATGTACATTTTGAACATCCCATTCCAGATGGAGTTGCCCCTTTGCTGTAATAACCTCCACTCTTCTAGGAAGGCTTTCCACTAGGTTTTGGAATGTGGCTATGGGGATATGCTCATTCAGCCACAAGAGCATTAGTGAGGTCAGGCACTGATGTTGGGTGAGGAGGCCTGTGCCAGCATACAATTCGTCCCAAAGGTGTTCAGTGGGGTTGAGGTCAGAGCTCTGTGCAGGCCACTCACATGCTGGAACATGTTTGGGCCCCTTAGTTCCAGTGAAGGGAAATCTTAATGCTATAGCATAAAAAGACATCGTATATAAGAGTGGGCTTCCAACGTTGTGGCAGATGTTAGATGTCCACAAACGTTTAGGGTACACGCAACAGTTGAGCAGTGTTTGTGACTGAAGCTTCTGCCATCTGGCCCCAATCATGAAACCACTTTTCTTCTTGCCATCTTGCTCCAAAAGTGAAGTCAGTGGACCTGCTCAGTATTTTATATAAGCCACAAAGCACAGTAGGATGTTAACTGAAATCCTACCTCTGGGACATAGTGCTAAGCTGTTATCTTTAAACCTACCCAACAAGAGGAAAAAAAAAAAGTGAGCGAAAGAGAGGAAAAACATCCCAATTCATATACTTTTAGATTACATACATACAGCTGCCTTAGAAAAAATGTGATAAAACTTGGATTGTGGAATGTTAAATTAATTTAATCATTCATGCAAAATTTACACCAGTTAAATCAACAATTTTACACACAAGATCTAAACCCAACAACATTCTCCGTTACAAAAGAGACTGCATTAAATGTGCTACATTCTGGGAAATGAAGGCCAAGATGAGGTCAACTGTAACTTATAAAGGAACTTTTATGGTGCCATATGTAACATTCTACTGTTGAGTAACATCCAAACTGTGTACACTGAAAGGTTTACATTATAGATTTGAAAATCAGTGGCTTGACATGAAATCAGTCCCAGTAAATATAGTGGAAACACTGATAAAATCATGGTGCTGAGGCCAAATCATATTACTCCACTCCATTTTCAAACAAGCAGGAAGTCTACAAAGGTAGGAGGTAAAGTACATAAGAGTGCAGTTTCGATACCATGACCTTTAAAATCATCTGAGGTTTTAGCACTAAGTGACTAAGTGTGCATTCTAGTTTTCCTTCATTTAAGGTAATGGATTTTATATTTTAAGGTCATTTCATTGTTGCACAGCACTGTCACTAACTACAATATTAGCTAACCAGAAATGCGTCTCTTTCTACCACAAAACCCACGGCATTTCATCCAAACACACAATAGCTGTAATTAGTAGTCAGTGCCAAGCATCAGTAAAGTAATTATGAAATTGTACGTAGTGATTCCAAACAGGCTGATCTTTGGATAACAAACAGCATAATCACAATGTGCATATTACACATTACAGAAACCCTGAAAACACGGCTCAGTAAAATTCCCACTTTTCAAAACAACACCGAAATGTGCCCAATTCTGAGAAATCACTAGTGATAAGCGGCCTCGTTTACACTAGCTTTGGTATTCTTAACTTCAGCAAGTGTCTAACTTGATCAGCACAGAGTCTTTCTCAGAGAACGTCCCCTCAGCTTCTTGACTCCACCAATGCGATCACACTGTTCTAGCAGGTCATAACGGCCACCTTGCAAGTAGCAGATCAGTGTGCTCTTACACACATCCTTGCAGGGCTCTGACACATGGCCTTTGTGCATAAAGTACCAGAATTGTTGGAAGATGCGGTCATTGGTAAAGAAGGTTCGGACCAGAGCGTCCCAGTCAGCAGGGAACAATGCAGGCACACCGTAGGCCTGAGAGGCCCGGTACAGCAATGTCCACGCTGGGTCCGGGTCAGGTTTGGGCAACCATGAGGAGTTATCTTGAAAACCATTTGCCAAGGTGAGGTTGAGGATAAAGTTCTCATGATCCAGGACCAGACGAGTGCTGTTAGAGTAGTTACCATCAATATAATATACACGGTAGCCTACAAAACAAAAAATCTAAATTAAAGCATAAGGTATCTGAAGGTATCAGCAAATTCAATATCTTTGCATAACTCAAATAAAATATGCTTTGATTTTATTTTTATTGTCAATCAGAACTGTATTACAACATTATTCACAAAAGCTACATTTTAGGCTATTGTATGTGAACACAAAATAATCAGTGCACCAATCCAGGTATTTTAGTTGCACAATGCAACTAAAATCAGCAGTACAGTATTATTATTATTATTATTATTATTATTATGTGATACTGCCTAAAAAGCACAGATATGATTTTTGTACCCATCAGAATCAGTGATAAGAATCGATTCAATTGCTCAAATGAAACTATTCAAAGTAAACTTTGACATTTTTGTAGTCCATGTAAAAGGCTGAACCTTTTGCTAAATTAATTTAACAGTTCATAATCATATACTCTAATACATACATAAACAAAACAGGCATCCAACAAAAACAAGGACCAATACTTATGTTCATGTCAGTCTTACCTGGATTCAGGTTAACGTAAGTGGTTACGCTTGGAGCAATGTAAGCCACACCCACTGCTCGGGTCATTGTCTCTTCATCATAAAACACCTGAAATTCATCAAAGTGTGTGTGTCCAAAAAACTGTCCCGTTATAGTGCTCTCATACCTGATACAAAGAAATAAACACAGCAGTTAAAGCTTAAAAGCTTGACCATTAAACACTAAAATATAGGAATCATTGACATGCAGCAGATATACAGTTCTGGGACTTCAAACTGAATCACATGGTCTACAATAATCAATGCGACCTCAATTTTAAACAAGCCACTTCTTTACGTCTGAAAGGAACTGCAACAAGGAAGTAGGGGAAAGTCCACATCTAAAGTCATGCGCTCATGATAGAAGTTGACCAAGACATAGTGCACAGTGAGCTAGATTAATAGCAGTCAGTTTGAGACTAACCTGTTGACTATGTGATAGTAGTTCCAGCTCCAGCTGCTCAGACAGAGTCCAGGGGGGATGTGGCCAATAATGTGCACCTAGCAAGAGGGAAAGCATTCCTTATGTGTTATTACACAATAAAAAAAAATGTCTTTGAGTATTTAACTTCTACTTATACCATACCACTTCTGAATTCTTGAATCTGACTGGTCAGAAGGTGTTGATTAATGTTCTCAAACAGTAACAATGACAGTACTACTGGCTGTAAGGTTTATATTAATGTGTTCATTCTAATGTGTTATTGTTTCTATAGTAACAACGTACACAGGGACTTGTCTGGGAAACACTCCACATAAATAGATGGCAAAGGTTCTGTATGGAGAAGTTAACTTAGCATTTTCAAAAGGAGTCTCAAGTGTCAGCCTTTTGTAACAGTCAGAATAATGACTAATCTTTTAAGAAAAAAATATTTTTTAACAAAAATATACTTATGGAAAATTTTGCTCACCCAGACATGTGTTAGTTTGAGTTGTACATCAAACATTTTAATCATTATCATGATTTTACCTTCGCATACAAGAAGACTATATAAGTGAATGTCCCTGTTTCTAGCTTTTCCTCAAACAGTTCACTGCAGCAAAAGTAAACCAGCAAATGGTGGCACAGGAGCTCTCAGGAGTGCATTTGTTTAATTCTTGCTCATTTTCTGACCAATGATATGTTGTTAAGACCATTAAAAGCTTAATATTTGCCATTTTGTGTTTGGACCATTTTTTTTTGCCCAGGAGTATACATTAAATGTAATTATAAATGGATAAAAAGTATTATGATTCATTCTTTATTTTAAAAGAAAAAATGTTATTTTTGGCAAATTGATGTGTGCTGTGTTTTATTATTGCTGGTGCATGTTCTGGTAAAAAAAATTAAATAAATAAATAAATAAATAAAATTATGAACCAAAGAACTTTAACCTTCTTAAAATATTGGCATGAACTTCAAGGCAGTTGTCAATTACAGTCAGGGATGGAATGTTGGGCTTGGAATGTTTATGGAAAGTCCAACAGAGACCGCAAATATACCTTTTCTCCCTTGTTCTCAGCCTCCTGCAGGATGTGCACAAGCCACTGGAGCTGGTCCGCTGGGTCTGTGGAGTTCACCATCAGCCAGTAGTTCTCCCTCGCACAGAAATTCATATTCAGTGACACAACCCTCAGACCTGGCTGCACCTGGGCCGTGTAGAAACCTCCTCGGCTGGAATGGAATTTCCAACACTTAATAAGGCTTAGTTGAAAATGCCAATGATTATTCCTTGGTTGCAGGACTTTTTACTTGAAAATATACTAGTAAAAATATATATTTTTTACTAATGTATATTCAATCAATGATACACCAAAATAATTACATAATTATACAAAGAATGTATAAAAAAATAAAAAATAAAATAAATAAATAAATAAAAATCCCACAGTCTGGAGTATAATCTGAATTAATGATAGTTTTGAGGAATAAAAAGTAGTTAAATCATTTTCACTGTTAATTCTAGATTTCTAGTGAATACAGTGGCTCTAGTTAGTTTTAGTTAGCTGGCTAGCTGCAGTTTTCCAACACTATTCAATTAACACTGTAAATTATTTACAGTTTCTAATGGTGATCATCAGTCAATGTTTTGAGTGTCAGCAGCACATTCATGAAAGTGTTGTCTGAAAAAAAAAAAATAACGGAGTGAATAGAAACACGATTTCACCCATATTCATACATTTAAAATTTGCTGTCAAAATTTTCAGTATCAAATTATACACAATTTCAAGTTATGGTGAATCTGTTCAACAGAATTTGATGATTTACCTCCATGATTTACATTCAGATTTGCCTCTGAATCTGGCTGTATTATTCTTACCGCAGAGTCTCCAGAGCTTGAGCAGGCAGCCAGGGAGCCCACTCTTCTGCCATGGTGTCATACAGCCATCGGGAGGAGCGATTCCCATGCACAAATGGAGGAGGAAAGCTGTTGACTGGTGTGCTCTCGTGGTTGCCCACAGCTGGGTACACGGTAACGTCAGGTCCAAGGTACTTCCTGATGAGTCTGGAGATGGTGGTCAGCTCATTCAGCTGCTGTGCCCTCGTTTGGGACCACACGTTGTGCGCAGGGATGTCCCCAGTCCAGTAGACCCAGTCCCAGGGTCCCGCCTTGGCTAAATTCTGCAGGAGGTTTTCTACTGTACGCAGTGGGAGGTCACACTTGCTGTAGGTACCCCAGTGACCTGCAGCGCGGTGTCTCCAGTTGGCTCTACCAGACTCGTCCCTGCAGCACAATGGCTGTTTGCAGTCGGCCGCACTGCCCTCTGAGTACTCTGCATCCCAGTGGATATCAGTGAGGAAGAGCACCCTGCTTTCAGGGGAGCCAGGTTTGGGTTTCAAGGGAGGGATCACTGGAGGCTTGGGGACACGGGGCAGGGTGATGTTCCAGGGGGCATAGATGTCAAAATGGCCACATGAGGGTCCCACGAGTAAGGCACAGGCCTCTGAGGGCCAGAGCAGAGACTCCTGGAGGGCGCGAATGAAGTCATCACGGAAGAGCTCCGTAATTTCCCGGCACACATTTTCCTCTGCCAAGTGCAAATGGACACAGGCTTCTCCTACTGCTCGAGCCACATGCTCCATGTTCGTGTCACTCTAAAAAGGGAGACAAGGCCAAAGAAAACGCCAACAATGTTTGAGTGACAATTTTACAGTCCTAGGCATACAACAGTGACATACTGTATGCATTAACATGCAGGGCTTTAAGGTCTCACTTCTCACACGGTCAACCCTGAGGCGCAATGTTCCGACAAAAACAGTTTGACAAAGTGAGACGGTGTGGTCACAGTTTCACAGTTTGTATAGTCATCATGAAACTCAGAGCGTGAATAGCTCTTCCTACTGCTTTATACTGCTTTATAGCAACACATATATTTATAAGTTAGTTAAAAACAAGGAATGGGTCATCACATCAACTGGCCAATAAGAGAATAATATTGGTATTGTCATAGAAATTGTGTTACAATTCACTTGTATGTTTGGAATATTTATGACTTTTTATTTTATGAATTTATATTTGTGACTGGGTACAAAAGTAGCTGACTGGATGTCAAAATCTATTTTTGTAGCAAATGTTTTATTTTCTTCGTAACTGAATTCACTTGTAAATTGTTCTTTTGTAATGTGTCAGTATTGTTATGTAACATCAAAGAAACAAAAGGTAAAACCAACATCCTGCACTAACATTCTCAGTTCTTCTGTTTAACCATCATGTCACACTAACACACAAGCATCACAGTCATTGTGGTCATTTCCATGACCACAACCTCTTTCCCATAAATCTAAAAGCAGAGGTCACTGAAACACAGTCAGGTGAGCAGTGTTTGTGACTGAAGCATCTGCCATCTGGTCCCAGTCAAGAACATGAACACACACATACACCCCTCAGTCTAACAGGAAATGTTAACAGACTAAGGACCCCCTACTGCATCAACTGTTAACTGAACTGTGTTTGGAAATCAGTTTAATGTTGCCACTGATGCTCAGTATATTTTGCTTAATGTAAGTAGGACTGCTTTGCTGTAAACACACAAAGGGGCTCATAGGAAAGAAAGACAGCTTCCTTACCAAAAGGGCAATGTCCACCACGGTGAAGACAGCTTTACACACCGGACAGCTAATGTTGCGCCAGCTAAAGTGAACTTTAAATCCATCCACTGTGTTTACAGCCATTAAGTCAGCCATGTCCACATCATGAAGAGGAGCAGACGACCCGAGGGAGGCCAGGAACAAGCCAGCTACTGTGATCAAGCACACAGTGTTCATCCTGAACGCAGAAAAGGGCAGCTACAGCAGTGAGGGGGTAAGATCTCAGTGATCTTCTCATTAAACAGATAGAGAGATTTAATCCAGCAGTGAAGCGTTCACTGGCTCCTTTAGGAGTAAAAGTTTCTCATTTTCGTGACGCGTGACGGACTTGCGATGTCAGACAGGAAGCCCAGTTACCACCAGATCGCACTTTTTTTTTCAAAAGCTTCACGCTGCAGAGCAGTAACGCAAACAGCGAACGACTGCTGTTTGAACAAAACCCCGACGATGTGTCTCTACTTCCTGCCTACTGTCAACTTCCCACAATAGTGTGCTCCATAGTTTTAATAAGCAGTGAGTCAGCTGACTGATCACGTGATCTGCTTGACGCCGGTATTTTGAAATTAACCGTTTAAACACCAACACGCCTTGCCCTGGACTTGTCAGTTTGACAAAATCTTAATTTATCTTTTTAACTTATTTAACTTATTTTTGCCATTTAAAAAAATATGTAAAAAAGAAACAAACAAACAAAAAAAAAACCACAATGACAATTTATTATGGATTATGGAAGCTCCTCTCTGTCATTCCTACCCACTTTTCTAGCACAAGGGCTGGTGACGAGCTGTTTACGTTGCCATGGAGGCGCCCCTGTCAATCATTATGCACCGTTAAAGATATAGGTACTAGAAAATTATGATTTTTAGAACTATCCACCGTAAATATTGGCATCATGGAATGAATCATGCTAACATTTCACAAATTAGCCATTCATGGAGCCTAAAACATGTGTGTGTGTGTGTGTGTTTGACTTGGCAACAATTATGTGTGTGTATGATGTGTAGTAATTCATTTCAGTTCAACATAAAATTCTTGTCTGTCCTATTGCCTGTGCTATATTTTTAATCTTACATGTGCCAGATATCACTCATTTAGAGGGACAGGCTTCCCTGGTAACTTAATTTTGAGCTCCTAACCCCTCAAAAAAGTTTGTTCTCCTCTACAATATTTGGTGCTTGTCTACTCAGGGCCAATCATCCCTCACTTTTCCTGTCTTTCCTTGTCTGCTTAGGTGTGCTACAAATAAACTGCGTTTATAAGCCCATCCTCAGCACTTAATACTAATCAGAAGTATAAAATGTCAGCTTCAGGCTGGCCTAAGCCACTTGCGTAACTGTGAAAGAACAGGAACTTGACATAGCTGCAAGCTGTGATGCTTCTTCAAACTCGCACAACTGGTGCTAGTAATGATGAAACACACTGTTTATTAGGACAAGTCAAAGGCTGAAATGGGCATACAAAAACCTGAGGTCATTGATCCTGAGGTTTATAGGCTACTAGCTCTGCCATTCTGTTCAACATTGTCGGAGAACAGAGAAAAAAAAATGGTACGTCAAAATTGGTATAAATTGTGGTTGTATTTCAGAATCCCTTAAATAACAAATTGTATTTTTACTCAAATTAATCACATGAAATCTCAAGTTGTTGAACAGTACCACTGAACAATAATATTACCAAAGTTTGAAAATACAGCCCACTTTTCAAACACTAGTCTTTAGTAATAATTTTTTTTTTCGCATAAAAAACATAAAGGCACATAAAAACACAAAAAGCAAACACAGCAGTAGCATGAGCAACAAATCATTTTCTAATTTAAGAATATAAAAAATTAAATGTGTAAATGTACACATACATTAGCATCTGCTAATCCCTGAGGCAGAAAAAAAAATTCAGCAAGATGACATTCACCCACAATTCATCACCACATGCACAGCTCACTTTCCACCAGCAAAAGTTCTTCATTATAAACATACACAACACTAATTGGATAGAAGTTTAACTTAATAAATTTTGCACATTAATGACCTTCATTATTATTTTCAGTTAAGATAACCATTGAATAAAATAACACAATAACATAATGTAATAACCAAGAATGCTGAGAAACCTTTTTCTTGTCATTTCAGTTATGTGGATGTACAGGATGTATAGGAAAAACTTAAAATATTAGAAAAAGAGATACATGTGAAAATAGGCAAAGGTATTATAGAATATTGGAGGATTTTGCAGACAGGTGACAGAGTAAATGAAAAAACAATCTCTGTTATGGTGTAAGAAGCATTTTGCTGGCCTGGTTTGAGTCCACTTCAAGAATGGAGTTCATCCCTCAAGTACAGTTCCAGAGATTTGTAGAACCTGTGCCAAGGTGCACCGAAGCTCCTCTGGCAGCTTGTGGTGACTCAACACCATGCTGAGACACACTCTGTTGTTTTTTCATTTAATTTTTTCACCATTTGTAAATATGAAACATCAGTATAGTACAGTTGGGTAGCTGAAAATGAAAGAAATGCCTTTTTGCAAGAATTTGCATAAATGGGTGTATGTGCAACACTAGACTTTTTATTGCATTGCAAAGCAGAAGCTGTTTCATCGTTTTAACGCTAGGGGGCGTCTCTCTTCTGCAACTCTTCTATAAATGCTGTAGGTAAAAGAGGCAATAGATAAACTCAAGCTTTCATTATTTCGAGAAGTCAAGGCAAGTCATATTAAATGTGTTTCTATACCACATTTTAGGTTACATAAGTGTGTAAAGATTTCAGAGACCTTAAAATCCAATAATTAAGATAAAGTAATATACTTTATAGGAGAACAAAATCTGAGTTAAAGAACTGACCTCCAATAATTTCATCCTTAACTTTCTGCAGTTCCTTGCGCACCTCCTCCAGGATTTCCTGTAACAACACAAAATCAGTTTCTGCACAGGGAATTAATTATTAATCCAGACATTAGCAATGGTATATCATCTGACCTGCTTTAATTTCTCCATATCAATGCTCTCTTTGGCGGCTGTGTCACTCACGCTGCTGCCTGGCCTTTGCCTGGTGAGAGAAGTAAATGGATGCAAGATGAATCAGTCTGTTCATATACTATGTGGAATTCACAGCCATAGCAAAAGGTAACGCTTATAATCAGTGCAGAATCTATGGTAGCTCCATAGGAATATCGCTTTAATATTTTTTTTTTCAATCTACCCTATTTATAGTGTATGTATAGTTTACTTGCACAGATGAAACTTTTATTATGAGTTTAGCGTATGTAGATTTCCATTCTTTTCTCAATACAGGCAAATGTAAATTTACTGTCCAATCAGCCATACTCTAGAGATGTGGTTGATAAATTGGATTAGGTTGGATTATTCCTTTAACATACACTGCCTGAAAGATTTTGCTGCAGAGACTAAACAAAATTCTAAAGATCGCCTCTGTTTTATACAAAGTAATTAATATATGAGATTCCAGACATGACCAAGGTGTGCACAGACAATAGTATAAAACAATGAGCAGTTTGAATGACTCATTTGCTTTGTCTACTGGCCAGTAGATTTAACTTTGCTATCAAATGCACCCAGACTCAAAATAGAAACATGGCTGTGTTGAATGTTATAAGATAGAGACAGAATCGGCCCATACTGAAGCTCAGAAAGTAAATGAAATGATAGTGTGCATTTAGCTTGATGGAGCAAAAGCACCACTCCTTTCACACACTCGCATGCACGCACGCACACACATGCATTCACGCTACATGCACGCACACACACACACACACAGAGAGAGAGAGAGAGAGAGAGAGAGAGAGAGAGAGAGCAATTACAGGAATAGGAGTACCTGTTTAATGGAGCTGCTGCTGGAGCAGGGCTCTTATCAACACCCTTGGGACCAGAATTAGTTCTGTATGAAATAAACAGCACTATTTAATTCAATTTACACATAAAATTTCATTTTAACTGTATCTGTGTTCTTACTTTCTCTGCTTTTGTATCAACATTCTCTTACTCTAAGTATTTCAGGGTTTCCTCTCTTTAATTCTCTGCCCTAAGTTGAAAAACATTGTGGAAAAAAAGATGAATATGTAGACTTTACCGTGGGAGGGTACTGGACTTCTCCCAAGGCTTGCAAACTGGGGGAAAAGACGAGAGATTACAAACATTATTGTAAAGGGAAATATTCTGATAGAAGAGGGATTTTAAGTCTGCTCACAACACTCACCTTCTGATTTGCTCTCTGAGGAGGCTGAATTGTCCTGCACGCAAGAGCAAAAAAGTTGATTTCCCTACAGCACTGTATACAGTCTAACTGAAATTATCTATATTTCCATAGAATGTGTACTGAGTTTTTTATAGGAAAAAGTAAAATTACATTGTTATCTTCTTTTTTCACCACTGGGCTATCTGTAGCCTTGCGCCTGTAAAGGAAGGATACAAAAATAATACAAAAAAATAAATGCTGCGTGTTCTGCGGTGGCAGTGCCATTGTCTCATTCATATGTTTGCCTCATTTATCTATAATAATAATATAATAATAATCTATAAATGAAATCTAATTGTATATAATTTTTTTTTTAATTCACTCTGCTGAGAGTCTAATGAGAATCTAACTGTGATTGATCTGATTGTGTATAGATTGTGTATCATAGTAACATGCCCAAGCACACCTCTTGATGATCTTTCTAGCCAAACCCCTTTTTAGGATTATACTTGCAAGATTATCTTGAAAATAGAGGCTTTTATCTTCTAAATATGGACATCTTAATAATGAGTTTGATGTATACTAACCTTTTTGCAAGAAGTGCACTCATCTCACCCATCAATCCTCCGCCTCCTCCTCCGCCTCCTCCTCCTCCTCCTCCAGAGCTCTGGCTGCTCTCTTTTGGTGCTGGAGCAGCAGATCCACTCTCGTCCTACATGCCGAGGGAAGAGCTGTCCATTAGCTCCATTTACAACATACTGAATCCCATTACTCCCATGTTAACACACTTGTACTACTCTCCATACCATTATTGCTACACATTCATATCACTTATATTAGCCCCATTGCAACAAGCTACATAAGCTATGATACTATTTAGCTCTGGGCCTTTTCTTCTCAGTGCAGTATGCACACATACACTCACTGGCCACTTTAATACAAACACCTGAATCATCTTATTTCAGAAAACAGTCTGAAATAGTCTCTAGGATTAACACATAATGGTGTGAAAATTTTTTTTTTTTTTAAATCAACGAGTCTGTGGAGATGCCTTGCCGATTAGAGAGGTCAGAGGAGAATGGCCAGACTGGTTCCAATTGACAGGTAGGCTACAGTAACTCAGATAACCACTGTTCACAATCACAGTGAGAGGAAAAGCAATATGTCAAACCTTGAGACCACATTGGGTTCCACTTCTGTGAGCCAAGAACAGGAATCAGATATTACAATGGGCACAGACTCACCAAGACTAGACCAGGCTGATAGAGACCAGGCGATGTCAAAGACACTGAGATGACATTTCCTCAATTCTGGTGTGAACATTAACCAAAGCTCTTGACTTCTATCATGAATTTATACATTGTGCTGTTGCCACATGATAAGATGATTGGTTAATTGTATGAATGAGCAAGTGTACAGGTGTACCTATAAAGGCTGATGAGTGTGTATATGGACATTTCATACACACACACACACACATACACACACACACACATTAACCCTACATATTTACATATTTACCTTGGACACTTTGCGGAGTTTAGCCCCAGAGAGAGCTGCTGCTAGTCCTCCATCTCCACCAATGCCACCTCCTCCCCCTCCTCCTGAAGGTGGTGGTGGCGGTGCAGGTGGAGCCCCACCAGAGGGTGGTGGCGGTGGAGCCGGGGGAGGCCCGGGAGGTGGTGGAGGACCAGGCGGAGGAGGAACTCCAGGGGGAGGAGGAGCTGCAGCTGGAGGAGGAGCGGGAGCAGGAGGTGCAGCTGGTGCAGCGGCTGCCTGTCTCTGCCTTTCTAGCCGTTCCTGTTCCTGTCTCTCTCTCTCCTGCTGCTCCTGAAGTCTGTTGAGAAAATGCAAAGATTGCGTTGAGGCATGACTGAGCAGGAACTATTCAAATGTTCGTAATATTTATGTATCCAAAAGCAAAAGATCCCATGTCCTACTTTTAGTCAAATAACCTAAGTCTATCAAAGCACACATTTCCTAAATTGCGGCCGATTTACAGGGGCATGTTGTTTGCGGAATTATTTTTCAGATTGTAATAATTTTATAATTAACTGTAATAAACAAAGTTTCCTAAAACGGAAATTACATATTAGTAGTTAACAATTTTTAACAAACACTTGCCAGAAACGTCTATACTCGGGCAAAAAAATGTGCCAAGCCCAAAATGGCAATTCTTAAACTTTTAATGGTCTTAACAACAAATCATTGGTCAGAAAATGGGCAAGAATTAAACAAATGCTCTCCTGAGAGCTCCTCTGTAGAAACAGAGAAATTCACTTATATTCTTCTTTTGCACAAAGGTAAAATCATGATAATGATTAAAATGTTTGATGTAAAACTCAACCTAACACATGTCTGGGTGTACAAAATTTTCCCAAAATGTCTTCTGGGATTTTTTTCTTCTTAAAAGATTAATCATTATTTGGTTATCTGCCACACCTGATGCAGCCCATCAAGAGCCACAAGGCTTAAACATTTAAAGAAATCAAAGGGTAAAGCTTCCCATACTAAGTTCCTTTATCTATTTAATTCTTGCTAGCTTCCTGACCAATAATTTGTTGTTAAGACCATTAAAAGCTTAATAATTTGCCATTTTGGGCTTGGCCCCTTCCCCCCCCAGGAGTGTAGTGTAACATTCGTGAGAAGTTAGAGAAGTTAGAGGCTGTAATCGGTTATATTACAGCAGATATAAACTCTTGTTCCCTCTTTTTTTTTGCCCAGGAGTGCATTTGACATAACGTGCACATAAGTACATTCCCAAAAGGCCATTTTGTTTTAGTCTATGTGGTGAGCCTTTTTGGATTTGGCCTAACTGTGTGTTGGAGGAGCTTAAACAAAAATTGTGAAAACTGGATCTGAGATAGTCTAAAAAATGTAAAATCCATCCGAATATGAACTACAATGAACATTGAAGGGTTTTTTTTACCCTATGTAGTTTATGTGATATAAATGTTTATATATTGTATGTAAGAATCCAGAGAGTAAATACAGTTTACTTCATTTAGGAAAGAGCTAGAATGATGTAATGCCATGCAAATATTAAACACAGTATGTGTTTCCAATCAGCTAAGCACATAAACAGCTGATGTGTGTCTATACTGAGTGAGTGTATATTAGTGAACCAGGAACACTTTTCCGTAATGAGCTGTGATGAGTCACTGTGTGTGGTGATGGCTGAGTTGAGTCAACGTCATTGTATTCACTGCACTGGTGAGTGAGTACCTCTGCTGTTCTTCAACACTAGGTCCATTCGGTGGAGGTCGAGGTGGAGCTGCACCTACGAAACAAACACAATATAATAAATTCCCTCAACACACCAGTGTAATGCTAGCCTCTGAAAAGTACAGTCTCTAACTGACAGACATGATCAATAGCAACATACTAGTTTAGAGCAAACATATATAATGAGGACTTTGTCTCACCGTTGAGCACATCTAGTGTATGCATCATGGTGTTAGCAAACTGTGTAGCTTCTTCCTTACTGCTGAAATTTAGGCCCCACACCTGCCGTGCATCTCGCCACTGGTGGAAATTTGGAGTGGCCTGATTGTACTTTATACCTCTCACAAGTGGGCAGTTAATGACAACCTGAAAAAGGAAATGTAGTAAACCAAATATTAACATACTTGTAATTTCTTAGTGCATATTAATAGTTAATTAATACTCCTGTGATTGGACTCCTAGTGATTAAGGAGAGCCCCAGGTCTCATATGCGCTGCTTTAAATGGGTTTAGGAGTGATTAAAAAAAAATCAAACTTTGGTCTGTATGTTCTTGATCTTTAAAACAAATCATATCTGTACTGCATGAAAGATCCAACTGGATCTGCGGTTTTATCACCATCTGTCAGTTGTGAAGAACCCATTTGGAGAACCCATTTTGAGCTAGCGCCGTTATTCAGGGATCGCATGTGTCTGATTATTCTGTGCTTATTTGTGAAAAGGTCAAATTAGAAGCCAAATATTTAACATACCTGTTATTATTTATTGCATACTGTTCTGTTCCCATAAGTGCGGTGAACTGGACAGTAAGGTACCCCAGGTCAAAAAACAACAACTGAAAAGCAGGCACATGACCTCCCTATAAACAGGGGCTAGTCCTGAATGAGCTCTTCCAAACAAATAAACTGACAGTTTTTTTTAAAGGGGTTAAAATTACAGATGCATTTGGACCTTATATGCAGCACCAATATGATTTGCTCATTGAATCTAGTTGTAAATGTGATTCGCAGTACATGCAGACACAGGAAGTCAAATGTAGACAGCAAACTGTGAGACTGACAAAATGACAAAACCACCAACTGAGGACAAACCGGCACCCTACTCTGCTATTTTCCTCGCACATACATCCCCCTGCTGTTCCTCCACTTCGCTGAATAAAGAACTTCTAGTAAAAAAGTAGACTTGTAAAATTAGTACTCTGTGCTAAAGCTGTTCATACATGCCTAATAAACTACCATTACTGACCACTGAAAAGAGGAGGTGAAACTATGTGTTTCTCAGAAGCGCTACAGTCATGCAATATCAGAGTCTTACAGGGGGCAGATAATTCAAAGAAGAAAAAGATCTTAATTTTTATATTAAATGTTTATTTTACACATCATTACTCTTATACTGCATGTACACAAGGCCCCTTCATTTTTTGTGTTGCTCTTACCTCCTGTTCATCTGTATTATTTTAATTTAATAAGACATATAGTGTACGTACATTGTATGTGTCCTGATGAATATCTTTTAGGGGCAGACACTATGCCAGAAATATATCATGACACTATATCATGACATGGTTTCATATACTCATAAAAAAAAAAAATTACTGTTCTAGGTTGAGCTTTGTAATCTTATTTCTTGTCTTTAACATTGATGAACAATGAAAAATGAGGAATATGTTGATGTCCAATCATCTTATTACTATAAATGACTATGGAGTGGGTCAGTGGATTGTACTGGCGACACCTGCAAGTGTATTTGACGTAACTGATATTATATTGTAATATAATTGTTTAATTTTACATGATATTACCATTACTACATCCACTATGAGATACAATGGCTTGGTACTGATCATTATGGTAGAAGAACTGACGATATTTGCAATCATATTGTCCAAACCCTTAATAAACATTAAAGTATATATTTTTTCAGGAGCCAAGCAAGAGCAGCAGCTGTTTTGGGCATTCAAATAAACCTTATATCTTTTCCACTACAGTCAGCACACAATACTTCATGACAGGTAATAACTGGACCTGAAGTTCTGTGGCACATTTATTACCTGCTGGTCAGGCTGCAGTTTTCGGCCCACCACTCTGAAGGTGTTGCTCATGGGGTTTTGGAAGATTTGCACTCTGCTCACAGCCTGACCTCCAGTGCCAGCAGGGACCCAGCGCTTCCCGGCGTCATCGTACATCATGACAGTAGCACGCGCCTGGCACAAGCTCACCTCACTGAGCACAGGGGAGAGGGTGGAGAAATTATAAACCATCAGTTCTCTCATTTCAAACATGCTTATGCAGACAGAGAGCTGTTTATCATAAAAAGGGACTAAAATATGCATTAACAACTGGTCATCGATGCTGGCCTGAATGAGGATAATGACTCACAGGCTACCATCGTTAGAATTGTTCTCTAACAGCCACATCAAAAAAAAATGTAGAGAAACACACAGGGGGAAGTGGGAGCATGTTTCCCTCTTCCTCTGCAATTGTCTCAACTATAATATTGCACCTACTGACTTCCGCTGACATGACAGCCTGCTTCTGAAGAAAAAACAATGACTTAATAAGGACTAAACTCAAAGCTTGAGTAAGCATACTTGCACACATGTAAACATCGATAAGTGTAGCACTAGCTAGCTCTGGTCTCTAACCATGCTCAGATTGGCCAACTAGACACAGCAGAGCTAAAAGAGGATCTGAGATGGTAATTAATAGGAGGTTTTGTTTCAGAAAGAGAGGTGAGAGTAGTGCATCTAGACACCTAGCGATATGAGCAGTGAAAATAAAGCGCAGAAACCCTGAAGCCTTCGATTGGTGTTCTACAGTGCAAAAGACTTCCTCTTTTGCCTGCACATAAATGAACTACATTAAAATGCTTTTACTGGTTTGGGTTACGATGATTTAGTCTCTCCAGCACTAAAGGAAGAGTAGGAAATTGCGGTTAAATGCAGACACTGACTACAGACTGATTTACCTGCACACACACACACACACACAAACACACACACACACACACACACACACACACACACACACACACACACACTCAAACTTTGGCCTATTTGTGAGTACCTTCCATTTACATGATTATTAATGCAGCTAATTAATGCTAGGTTTCACCTACATCTAACCTTAACCTCTATTACCTTAACCTTACTAACAGAAAGTCAGTTTTTTGTCAGTTTTCCTTGTAGGGACCAGGCAAAGGTAAAAACTGTCAGACAGTCCTATTCTTGTGGGGACCTTGGTCCCCACCAAGATATAAAAGCAACCCGTCCGTCACACACATGTCTATATAAGGATGTATAGACTGGTCCTTACTTTTCCTAGTTGTAAGGTCTGATCTTACAGTTTATAGTTTATCAATTTTATAGAGCAGTGTTGCTGAAGTGGTTACAACTGTAACAATTACAATATTCATCAAATAAGTAAGATTATACAATAAACACTTGATAACGGTTACTGTCAGCTTTATGTGCTTGTTCTTACTCACATACAGTGACTACGCGACACATTTATAGAAGCAATGGAAATAGTGTGTGTCTTGTAAAATGATCTGTAATTTCTCATCATCTGTGATCTGAGGAAAATTTGTTAATTTGCTTTCCAGTGTACTTACATTATTATTAAAAATTTCATTCTCACACACTCCGGATATGTGGCTTTTTTAGACCTCTGATGTATAGATAGGTTGTCAGTTCTCACTGTCTATTTTGGTGGCGCGATTCTTCACCAGCTTACAGAAAGGACTGGCTTTGAGGCCGAGCCCTTGGTTTGTGCATTTTTAGTTTTAAAGATCTGTTTAGACACACATACATACATACATACACACACACACAGACACTTGCACTTAAATATAGTGACATTCTGATAGAAATAATTACAATAGAAATATATCCATGTAGTGATGCAGTTACATTTGTTCAATGTAATTGTACTGTTGCATAATCTCTTATTTATAGACTGCAAAATTCAAAGATCTAAAATAAATTAACAAAAAGAGATCAATTTCTAAATCAGTTTCTAAGAGATTTGCACTTATGCAGCAGTATATATGCCACAAATATAAATTGTAACTCGTCTGATAAGCAAGACTTTAGCTTGTATTGTAATAATTTAAAAGTTATTTAATGTCAGATGCCATTTATATGCTTGTCAATCGTGGCTCTGATTATATGAAATTTATATTTCTTTATATTTTCAGTATAATCCTTGTCATAATAGCTTTAAGATGAACAGCCACCGTTCAGAATACAGAAGGCACAGTGGCTGTTTTAACTGTTTCCAAATTTACATGCACACAAATCAAATGAGAGTTACTTATTAGCTCTAGGGGTAGGAGAATTTACATTCAGTGGAATTTATGTCCACACGTTTCAGAATGCATGACTGGATTCTGAAGTTTTATGTTCTATAAGAAATGACAATTTTTTAAAAATGTTACGTGAGAAAGTCAATGACACCTGACTTTTGCTTTTTAACCACAGTGGATTTATATTCACTTCCTCAAAACTGTGGAGGAAATGGTTAGGTTTAATGTAATCGAGCTCCTGTTTCAGTCTTGGTAGCCTGTGTTGGACATTAACCCGGAGTTACTTTTGTGAATATGCATGTTCAAACTGATAAAAATGAAATCAGGAAAATAATCCCACTGAGATAGTCTGGATCATGTTGCCAAGTTGGGAAATCTGTTGAATTGGGTCATTTGTTCTGAGTGTGGAAACAGTTAATCCAGTTCAATTCTGGTGTGCACCATTTTAAACCACAGAAGGGTAAGAACATGCATAATAATCTGCTCTCTGTCTCTGTCGAACTGTACTTATACCGCTGTTGTCTGATGTGATGCCGGTGCCTGATCCTGACACAATGCTACTACTGTTGCATTTTTCTCATCCTCAATTAGGTCCTGCCTAATTCCTCCTGTTTCTCTAATTCTGCTTGGAGCGTTCTGCACTTGTGATTCACCTTCTGCTCTGGATGGGCCTACATGGATATAATATTGCACTTCCTCAAAAACGATTTATGCCCAAGTCTTAATCTTTCTTTAGTGGATACTCTTACATGGATAGTGTAGATTTTTGTACCTAAGAACCGCTGCTGTAATCATAACGATTGTCCTGTGCTCATCCCAGGACTCATTCACAATTTGCTCATACTGAACAAGCTTTCAGCACACAGTCCTGTTAGACTTTACGGTATACAGTTATGGAGAAGTAGTGATAGTTCATAAACCCAGTAACGGGTGTCACCCAGAAGAGGATGGGTTTCCTTTTGAATCTGGTTCCCCTCAAGGTTTGTTCCTCATGTCGACTTTTCCTCGCAGCTGTCACCTCTGGCTTGCTCATTAAAGAACTTAAATCTTCATTTCTGTAAAGCAGTTTTGTGACAATGTCTATTCAAATCAAACTGAATCGAATTGGGCCTGGCAACTGTTTAAGTTCCCACTTTATAACTGACGGATTTACAGTGTGCACAATAAACGAAGTTCCCTACAGATTTTCCCCTTCAAAGTTAAGTGAAGTAGTGATAGTATAATCAACAAATAGGAAACTCACACATTAACAAATGCAATAACTGCCTCACACAATGCAAACCTTGAACCATCCGGTGATGGTGAGAGATCTTTTCCTTTTCACCCAGGAAAGTAGATGAGGCGATGACACTGAGTAAAGCACGCGCTATGAAAGTCTAAAATTAAATAAACAGAATTTAACATAACTTCAACAAACTTTTGTTGGACTTACCTCATTTTTACGAGATGATCTGGTCACTCGCGTTCCAAAAAAACAAGCCACATTCATACAAAAGGCATGTGAGGTGAAGTTTTCAGAGGCATCCGCTTCTCTGACTGCTGTTCAGAACAAGCCACAATTTCCTGGTTTGAATGACGAATCTGATCTGATCTGATCCGAGATCAGCTTTACGCTTCATCTGCAATGACATGAAATAACGCTTCATCCTTTATACACGTGGAGCTGTCAGCAATCCCTTTACACGAGGCTGACTTTACAGAAAAAAAAGCCCTTCAACCCCAAACATAAATTACTATAGTGGAAAAAGAAATTATAAAGCCTAAAACAGATACATGCAAAATGTATTGAAACAGATTTCTGATATTCTATTGTTGAGAGGGAAGCAGAAGCGTGACTCCAGTCCTCTCATGCCCTCTTGTGGTTGTTTGTAGTATTGCAACATAAACTTCTTTTAAGTTGGAGTGGTTCATATTGGTATCTTTAGTATGTATTTTTCAGCTTATATAAATAATGTAAATAATAAATAAATATAAATGATGTCAGGTACATGATTGGATATTAAAGACTATTGTCATTCCCTTAAAGGTAAAGGTAAAAAGCAAATTAAAGGAATCTATACCACATGCACCTTCCCAGATACTAAAGGTATAAAACCTGTCATGCTGATGGTACTACCACAGGGACAAGGAAAAGTACAGTATGTTTTATTCTGTACTGTTTTGTGGTATGTTTTATTCTGATATTGCAATAAGTTTAAAGGCAGGAAAACATTTTTTCTAACATTTAGTGACTTTCCCCACGCATTAAAAAAAAAAAAAAAAATCTGCTTAAAAAATCCGTTTTTTGTGGTGTCCCAGGGAAACAAACAAATGTAGACCAACAACATCCAACCAGCCAGGACAAGGAGGTGCCTGTCAATCATGCAGCCTGGGCATGGGCCTGGGGCCATGTCTTTGAAGTGAACACTAAAGGTTCAAATCTGGAGTTTCAAAACAGCCAGAAAAAAAAAAAAAATTCATGCTAAATTGCATTTCAGTATATAGGTACTGTGTACTATGAATAAACCATGAGCAAAACATTTATTTGTGTGGCCTTATATGAGACATTGCATTGATTAAAAATGGCATCACTTGCACCATTACACGCACAGCCCTGCTTCTGCACATGGACTAAACCTTAAATAGTTTGCACAGTATTGCCTCCATTCCACCATGCACCTTTGTTCACTGCACTGTACTGTCTTCATTACTGTAATGCATGTCTGCATTACAGTAATGTCTGTTTACACACATCGTGCACATTTGCACTGTTGTTTTTCATGTTGTTTTCCATTTGCAATGTTGATAACATGCCATTTGCACGTCACTTGTACTTTACTGCCACCCTCTTGTCTCTTTGCACTTTATACTTAATGTAACTTGTTTTTCACTTCGGGTTAGATGCTAACTGCATTGCCTTGACTTTGTACTTGTACTCTGGTCAATGACAATAAAGTTTAATCTAATCTAATCTAAACTAAACTAATTTCATAAATTAAACTACACATAATACATAATAAGTCCCTTTTAAAATCTAATCCTGCTCCATCTAATCAATATTTTAATTTCTCCTCATTAGCTCATTATATATATATATATATATATATATATATATATATATATATATATATATACACACACACACACACACACACACACACACACACACACACACACACACACACATATATATATATATATATATATATATATATATTGAACTATGGAAAAGAGTAATACCCAACTGTCCTCATGTGAGGATATGTCACAAGAGGATATGTGATTTTACCTGTTATTAAATATATAAAATCAGTAGATATTTATATTTTAATTTATTATTATTCTTGATTTAAGCATATAATTTCCTATTCATCACTGTCTATTCATTTTGTGGATTTTAACTATGTTTGTTCTGTCTGTTTAATCTGCTATTCTTTTCACAAAAAAGGTGCTAAACCGGGGTATAATGGTACAACCTTTTGTCAGTAGGATGGTCTTTTTTCCCTTTAATTACAGGAATATTTTACACATTAGGCAACAAAAACTTAAAAGGTACCATTTCTTTCTGACAGTAAACTTTCTGAACAGTAGAGGCTCTTGGATCCATTAGGCAAATGTGTTTACATGTAAATGTGTAATTTGTCATGTAGCTTGATTGTTAGTTGTCATTTACAGTAATGATAGTAAAGAAATATTGCATAGAGTGAATAAGAATATTTAAACAAAACTGACTACTTTTTCAAACTCATGCATTCGAATCTTTTTTTCCATTCTGAAAATAACAGTCCTATGTTTTTCAGGCTACACTGTTTTTGTTCTGAGAGACAGCTCTTTTCACTCTGCTTAGTGTTTAGTCGTGAACAAAAAGACACCCGGTTCTTTTCTTCTTGTGCAGGTGTGGTTCACATTAGAAATAGGAACATTTAAAAGTCAAACACGGCACCCTCCCTCACTGGTCACTGTTCAAATAACTATGCAAAACTGCAATGTTCAGTGCCAAGTGTTTATGTTTGCTCTGCAAAGTACACTTGGTAGAACAATAGAAGCATCTTCTATGCATTTTGAATCAAAGAGCTTATATTTTGCCTTCTTTAGCTCTAACAAGTAATCATATGATTAGAATCATTACTTTACTTCCACACACATTAGCAGAAATAGTGAGTCTTCCTGTGTGTTTGTCTGAGGGCAGAGGGCAGCAAGTCAGGAGAGGATTTGCATACAGTTAGAGAGCGTCTGTAGATGCCAGTGAGTGTACTGTACCATGCACAGTGGCCTTTCAGACTGAGGCCACCAGCCCACTGTTCACAGGCCCAGAGAAAACGATAGTTCATTTAGGGAAAGGCAAGTAACTGAAGTGAAACAGTGAAACTATAAATATAGCTTTTAAAGTAAATATATGTAAAATGGAATTTTTGACTTTTAATTGTTGTCTGTTTTAATGGACGAGACTCATTTTCATACTGTTATACAGACTGCATATGATATTGAATATATATTTATAAGCTATATACCAATAAAATGTCTTGTCTTTTATTAAGAATCCAGAATTGAATTAGTGTAAACTTTGATTTGTGGTTTTTTTCTTCTACTTTTAAGTATTAGATTTGCATTGACCCAATACTGTTTCATTGTCTGGGCTGCTACTGGTCTGAAACACTTGATCTGTATAAATACTGGATTTAAAAAAAAAACCCAAAAAAAAACATATTTTTCAGTCTAACTTGTGAACGTGTGTGATCTTGACTGAGGCATGGTGGATTGAATATAGTACACAACTTTTAAGCCTGTGATGTTTCAGATAACCTGGAAATACAACTTGCTAAGTGCTGGTTCAGTCAATTAAAATATATCAGTGTCAGTCTATACTCATTCTACTAAAATTTGGTAGAACAAATATAAAAACCAGATTATTTTCTATAACAATGTATTAAGGAGGAAATTTGAATCAGACTTATGCAGGAACTAAACAGTCTTTAATAATGATTGTATGACATTTCCTCTCATTTTGTGTAAATGCAAGTAGTTAGCATGTTTTGTGTGTGCTTGTGTGTGTGTGTGTGTGTGTGTGTGTGTGTGTGTGTGTGTGTGTGTGTGTGTGTAATAGTAACTATGCTTAGAAATAAGCAATAACCTAAATGATGCATGGAAAATGCCTGGCTTTTTCATTTAAGATGTCCTCATATAATTAATTAATAATTAATAATCCATGAATAAACACAACAGTAGGCCCCAGTTGCTGAACCTAGCACTGCTTTTCATTCACATTAACTCTTTTCATTTTATCTGAAGAAGTGTAAAAATTTGAATTGAAATGAAAGGTGTTCCAATGTGTTTGAAATAAAGGTTCAATAAATGGTAAGTCAAAGTATGTACTTAAGAAGTAGTCTACTTTACTCATTTGAACTATGTGTAATTATGGTCTAGTGATTTCATTTTACTAAATAATCATTATAGACTATCTGTTCGTGAAAACTCAACTACTTTTAGACATCGTCTTCTGCTATCCAAGAGGCAGAGAGACGGTTTGCATACAGGCTGCACGACAATGATGCAAGCAGATATATTTGCCAGTCAGAGCTCAATGTAATGAGCCTAACGCTCATCCCTGTATAACACATAGCTATAGTGTTTAAACATACTCCATGCCCATTTATATTCAAATATGTATACAATCAATTTATCCGTTGAACACTTGAACATTTTCAAGTTTGGTGGTTCTCCCGGACATGGCAGGAATGATTTTCCACTCTTTCTATAGTGCGACAAAAGAAAAAGCCACCTGTAAATTGGGGAGATAGATTCATTCAATTCTCTAAACCGGGTAGTTAACAGATAGTAAACAGTAAAAGAGAGATTTGAATGGCCTTTGTCTGGGCCCAGGTGATTCAAACCCAGCAGACAATTATATGGAACGAGAAATAAAAGCCAAATTTTACTAGCAGTCCAAGCTGTGCGTGCTCCTGTTAGGCAGGCCGTGCCCTCCATGACGGCAGAGCCAGTGGGCCATTTGCATGGAAGGACCAGTTGAATGAAGAGACCAGATTCTCACTACCTGGCATGCAAAATCATCAGGGCAGCAGTTAACACACACACACATACACACACACACACGCACACACACACACGCACACACACACACAGGTGTGTCTGCTGCCGTGGCCTCCCTCCAGAGGTATGGAAATGAGCACTGAGATTTGCGCTTTCTAACCGCTGAATAGGGTGAGGGGGGGAGGATGGTTAGAAGACACACATAGGAGGATTACAGTGAAGAGTGAGGCACAGATCAGCTGTGAGCACAGTGTCCGTGGACAGGTGAGGGGTTGCAAGGTTTAAGGTTATGTGTTGGAGTAGATGCAGTTCCAGTTAGAGTTTGAGTCGAGTTAAAGTTTGAGTTGCGATTGTAAGTAAAGCTACGTAAGCAGTTAGATTGGTTCAAAGGAGGCTCAAGGAAAGAAAATCAAGGATGCCACGTTCATTTCTGGTGAGGAGGAAGCGGGAGGCGTGCGGTGTATGGACGTGGGGAGAAGCTCACAACTCATCCTGGATCAATCACATCTGTGCAGGTAATGCAGAAGTTTCTAGAGAGCCACAGAGATAACGCAACTAATGGCTTGCTATTAAACATTAATTAAAGCTAATGAAGAAAAGGAATGAGCAGTGCATTTAGTCCATTTTATGTAGTATTTGCATTTTAAAGACCTGAATCTGGGTGATCTGGGCCCAGTTTTCATCTTAAGGTTATTGTACCGTAATTAGCAGAGAATTAGCAGAGAACGTTGGAAGCTAAATACGTTTACAATGTACAGGTTTGTTCATCTTGTGACGACTGTCATTCCACAAAACTCTTAGACAGCTCACACTGGGATCAGATTACTGATTCAGTTAAAACATAAAATGATTCAACATTCTAACACTTCCGATTTTACAAACAAGCAATCTATTATTCCTAATTTAACTGAAAATTCAAATCAATGTTTCCACTATTTTCACATTGCATGACCTACATTTTTTTTGCATATTCCATGCTACATGACAGTGTTTCAGAACATTCTTCCATACTCTACCATTTTTAACATGTATCTATGAGCATGTTTCTAAAAATTATTAAACCCGTTCTTTAAGATTAGAATAACTATAATCCATCATTATGAATAGATCGAGTACCTCAAATCCTTTAAACACTTTCGACAGATCTTGACTTACATTTCTCACTTGTGTAACTATGTACCTTTCCTAGATTCAGTGAAGTTACTAGTAATTCGCATCAACTACCAGTGAAGGAATATATGCTTTTAAAAAATAACCAAATAAGTTAAATTAGTTAACATGTCAGTTTTCTTTTTTTGCTCATATTGTTTCAGCAGTAGCAGTAAAGGCACCTGGCATTGTCGATCTGCAGTCAGTGCCGACATTAAACAGTGTACCTTCTGGACCAGTAAACACATCCAGCAGTGCTGACCTAGAGTCAGCATACATGTCCAGCAGTAATGAATCAGGAACAACGAGTCCTGAGCACTGCCACTCTCAGCAGCCTCCTCAGAGTCTCTTTCAGACAGTTCCTCCCTCTGATCCAGCCTCAGCCACCAGAGCCAAGGTAACTTAGTCCATTCCCCTGAACAACTTTAAATCTATTTTACAATACATAACACAGTTAACATTTATTTCATTCATTAGCATGAAATAATTGGCATTGGTAGGTGCATGTACACAGGTCTGAGTGTAAATAAGAGATAAAGACGATGTTTCTGGGACACAAAACCAAATATATATATATATAGTGTTGTTCCACTTTATGACATTAGGCAAGACATTACAGCTGAATATGGTCATTTTTAAAACAATAGATATCACAATAAATCTTTGCTAGTTCATTTCTAAAATTCTTACATGCATTTTTGTAACTTTTTCACTAATTTAAATTTATGCTTTATGACATGACTGTGCTGTGTCAAGTGGGCGCCTTCTCCAAGTTGCTAAGTGGAAAAAAACACTGAAATAAATATTTTTCTGCTGAGATCTATTATTACAGTTCAAGAGAAGACGTTAAGAGAAGATGCTATATATAGAATTTATCCACAAAAAAAAACCTTTCCTGAAGGTTAACCATCTCCCCACTGTCTTGTTCCCCTGGTCAGGTTCCTGCCCCCAGCTCTGGAGACTTCCAGTGTCCTGTGTGCCATAAAATTTTCCCACTCCAGCGCATGTTGACGCGTCACCTGAAGTGCCACAGCCTTATCAAGAGGCACCCGTGCAGGTACTGCGGCAAAGGCTTCAACGACACCTTTGACCTGAAGAGGCACATGCGCACACACACAGGTGACGACACTCTACACACGCACCTCTTGCAGAGATCTGTACCCGCTAGAAGCCCTCCGTTTCTCACCCACACACCCCTGTGTGCAGGTATCCGGCCGTACAGGTGCGAGCTGTGTGAGAAGGCTTTCACGCAGCGCTGCTCGCTGGAGTCTCACCTGCGCAAGATCCATGGCGTGAGGCAGCAGTACGCGTACCGGCAGCGCCGCTCCAAGATCTTTGTGTGTGAGGACTGCGGCTTCACTTCCAGCCGGCCCGACGAGTACTTCATGCACGTGCGTCAGAGGCATCCGGAAAGTCCGGCACTGCGCAGATACTACCGCAAACACATGCAGGAAACGCCCACTCAGCCCCGCATCTCGCCCTTCATGCTCTACCCGACCACAGCGTTTTACATGTGAAACCCAGCGCACTGTTTCTCTGAGCCTCTGCTGCCGCTGCATACATGATAACACGAGCAGGCAGCTTCATGTAGGCCCACTAGCATGATGTTATACAAATACATTGTATGGACAAAGGTTTGTAGACACTTGACCATCACACCCACATGCGCTTTTTGAACATATCATTCCAGATTTAGTTCCCCTTTGTTATTATAAGTAATAACTCTTTCACCCTGGGAAGGCTTTCCAGTAGATTTTGGAGTGTGGCTGTGGGGATTTGTGCTTTAGCATGACAGTGATTTAGCATGGGGATTTGTGCTTTAGCATTAGGGAGGTCAGGCAAGCAGTCAGCATTGCAGTTCATCCCAAAGGTGCTCAGTGGGGTTGAGGTCAGGGCTCTGTGTAGGCCACTCCAGTTCTTCTACTCCAACCTTGGCAAACCATGTCTTTTTGGACCTCACTTTATGCACAGGGGCATTGTCATGCTGGAACATGTTTGTGCATCTTAGTTCCAGTGAAGGGAAATTGTAAAGCTACAGCATACAAAAACATCCTATTGTGTGCCTAACTTTGTGGCAACAGTCTGGGGAAGAACCACATATGGGTGTGATGGTCAGGTGTCCACAAATGTTTGGCCATATAGTGTATGTGAATGTGGACAGTGTATAAAATATTTTATTTGGTTTTATATCAGATTTTGGAACTGTTTTTCCATCTTTAAAACATTTCCTTCTCATACTTTTTAATATGTCATGTTCATTATGCCTGTACAGTTAATATAATCTTTACTTTGGTTAATATTTTTATATGTGTTAATTACGTTTTTATGTTAATAAAAATCTTTCTTGAGAAGTTTTGCAATACAAGAGCCAATATTCTGCACCAAAAACTTCAAAATATTATTCTTATAATTCATGTAAACTGTGCTGTCCCAGAACAGTGTATTACAGTCATGCAATTAACAAAGTGAAAGTGAACATAAATTATCTTGGACGCACACAGTTTTTATTTTTTTGATTAAAAAACTTTGTTATTCATCATTAACACCTTAATAAAGATATAATAATGTCTTTTCCACACCATAAACAGCAATTGTTCACTCAAGCATTTTATGGACAAAATAAAATTTAGTTGTCCTGTAATAAATATGTAATACTTAGCTAACATTTATAGCTTTTAAATGTGCAATACTTTCTTTGTACAAAAGATAATAAAAATCTCTTCAGTACACAGTGCATTATAACAGCACACCTGGGATTCAGTGGTCTTTCTCTATGTCCTCTCCTCTTTTTCTTTTGTCTGTACCTAAGCTAATGTGTGTTAGTGTCAGTGCCTGATACACACACTTTGATATATCAGATGGTACTTGTTTAAATTACATTACAAAAGCTTAAGTGTGTATAAAAAGGAGTATCATACAAACTGAAAGAACATAAACCCATTTTTCATCAACAAGTGCAATCAAGTGTCAGCCTGCATGAAACCAAAATCAATGAAAATCAATGAGGCCTATAAAGTAAACATTAACAAATTAAGCTTGCTACTTGTTACTGAATGAACCCCAGTTGCACATACAGTACTCCTGAATGGTGTTAACGACAGGGTGGATCTCAGCAGTGTGGCTTAGAATAAGGTGTGGAGAGTTTTAGAGACTGAACTATACAAGCTGTCTGAGAATGTCAGACAATCATGCTGGACCCACACAGAGAACCCGACATCGGCTCTTCACACAGCAGCACTCAGGAGAGCTCAGAACTGTGGTAGCGCTCCCAAATCTGGAGTTCTCTGCTTTCTGCACACACCAGCAGGTACGACTCAGTCTTCACCCGTGGCCAACGCACCTGAAAGACGGAGAGAGGCAAAGAGATGCTTGTCAGTGGAAGCTGGTATATACATGAACGGATGAAGAAGTGAGGCTGGGACTGATTTCTTTTGAGCCCAGACTGTAGATTCATGCAGCCTATCAGTAGCAGTTGTGTCAGGTGATTACACAGGTGCAAAACTATATCACCAAAAAATGTCAGTGACACACATTATCTGTGTTTTTTGTACATTTATTCAATTTCACTAATGTTGATGGTCCAGCAGCATGATAATTACATTTCATGCATGCCGTGCGTGCCTTGCGTGCCTCTGCCCTATGCCAGTGTGTAATAGGTTACCCACACATCTTGTGATATGCATTGCCCACCCAAATAGTTTCACTGTTGAGCCCTTAAACCTAATATCAGGACTAGCTATTAGTGTAGCTGTGCTATGAGATGTGACTACACTCACCCTGTGGAAGAGCAGCAGGTGGCGCAGCAGAGGCCTCACTAGTGGGTAATGGCAGGCAGGGGGCACTGCTGAGTTCTGCAAACATCAGGTCACCAGTTAAGGCATGAAAAGTAGCGTACGCAGCATTGCGAAGCACAGTGAGCACAGGACAGAGGTAATGGCTTCAGGGTTAGTACTTGCTTTGTTGTCTCTTTAAAAAAAACACCCAAGAAACTATTAAAATAGCCTGGCAACATCTTTATATTTTTACCCTCATAAAAATATCAGTATCGATGAATATGTATGCATATGCATTGGAAACACCCTGTGTCCTCTTCCGCTGTCCTGTTTGTCTGTGCTATTACCTATAGTGTACAACCCAGTGATTGTCAAAGTGTGGCCAAGGCACCTCCAGGGGTCTGTGAAGCATAGGCAAGGGGTCTGTGATTTTTAGATTTAGTTACAGCAATGAAAATCACAACCCACCATTGTTGATTGGTCACTTGAATAAAATGGGTTTATTCCAAACCTCATAACTCAAAAACAAGTAGACTATAAAGAATGACAACTTGGACTTAATCTGTTCTGTCAGTGGAAAGTTCAGGAATAAAAAGTTCTATGTCTCTAATAAATAGACAAAATATGATTGTACATATTTATAAATGTTCACAAAATAAATATGTACTGAAGGGGTCTGTGGATTTTATTTTACTGTTAAAAGGTTCCTTGGCTGAAAAAAGTTTGAGAACCCCTGCACTACCCTATTACAGAAAAGCAATCAGTGTAATCAGTGAATTTTAGAACAGTAAATTCGGTTATCAATTTGTATTTTTTTGACATTGCTTGCAGCTGTACAACTGTGCTGTATGTAGTGTATAATTACCACAGAACTAGCTGTCTAGTCTAGGCATTAAATTAGCTTGTTCTTGTTACAAGACACTAGTATCAAAGTCTTCATTGGCATTATCATTTTCTCAGTTTATTTAATATTAGCCAAAGAACTGTGATTTTATTCATTAAAATGTTAGCTAGCAGACTATCATAGCACACAAGCTCTGGGACTGGAAGTTAGCCGACGTCACAGGCTGAGGTCATATGTAACACTGCCTGCAGTAGTTTTTCACAGACTTACTAATTAATTCTGTGTTTTAAATGTAAAAAATGACCAAAAGCCAAATCTGTCAATCCTTATAAATGCATTCAGTCTTCCAAGAAGAGTTAGTCATTTACAGAATCAAGTTTTTGAGTTCGGGGGTACTTTCGGGCACTGTTGCATGAGCCATGTTGAATATCGTATCTTAAACAGATGGTACTGCTCCATTCACACAGAAGCAGAGAGAGGAAGCTAAGAGGCAGGCTTACATCCCTGAAAGGCTCCACACAGCAGGCAGGCAGAAAGACAGGCGATGGGCACACACACAGTTCTGTGGTGAGATGAGAAAGAGCCGTTAGTGCAGTCCTGTGGAAAATGGAAACACACATATACACGTCCCTTTCTCCCATGACTAGGTACTACACTTTAGAGAGGAATGCGCAGGCCACTAAGCCACACAACAGAAGAAAGGTCATGCTTTACTGTGCGGTGACATGCGTAATTGAGTGAAAGCTTAGTGCCTGTTCCACACATGTAAAGCGTAAGAAGGTACTGTAGGGTTTGTTTCTTCATGAATGGCTTGTTGGTGTGAAAGCAGGAGGCAGTGAGAGGTGGTTCAGCGCTCTGCTTTCTAGTCACGAGGCCTGGGTGAAGAACGGCTGCACACACTCTGATTGGCGCGTGCTGGTGTAGAACTTGCAGCGGCCTATTCCTGGATGACACATTTATAACTGTTCTCTGGGTAAAGGTTTAAACATAAACATTCGCAGCATAACAACTGGCTCCACTGTGTTTGTGTGGGGAAGTTGTTTTACGTCCATCTGATACCATTCAGCAACAATTTTGAACACAGAAGGATAGGTTTCATGTTATAATTTAACTAGTTATAATTAAACTAAACAGTTTCTGACTCAAGACCTTTGTACCACAAAAGGAAAGGTTCATTCATTGTGCAATGGTGTCTGCTAAAAAAACATCTTTAAAAGAACCATCAAATTACATCACAGATCTAAAAACAAGCTTCAGATGTTTGGAGAGACCCAGGAAGTGGCCACTGTTATTGTTATTTGATAGAAGAAAGTACAGTAAATTTCATGGGCTCTGCAATAGATCAACAGAAGACATTGGCAGTCATATGCTAAACAAAAAGGCCCAACATTCAGCTTCCCAAATTATTCATCATTGCCATCCCATATGGATGTTCTTTGTGTCATTATTTTTGTTTGGTTTTTTGTCTTATGTATTTAAGACAGGCAGTGATACAAACACGGTAAGCATGCAGCCATCTTTAACTGAAGGTCATAATCACATGTATCACTGCATGTCTTAAATGGCTGCATGCTTACTGTTTTTCTTTTTATAATAACAGTGCCACAGACTGAACAAAATGATTCGGCTTCCAAACTTTTTTTTTTTTAGCATTTCCACTCCATACAGGTTCTTATGTCATTATTTTTATAGTCTTATGCTTTTAATTAAATAAAAAGCTCCTCATGTAATGATACAAAAATGGCTTGGAGCTATCTTTAACTGAAAATCACGTGCTTATCACTTTCTATTAATTGTTTAGATTTAATGCAAAAAAAAAAAATAAAACATAGTTGGTTTTAAAATCATATGTTCTGTCAGAGAATGCCTTTTTCTTTACTTTGCTTCTGTTGAATTTTTATAATTTTTTTTTTTTACACAGCCTGTGTGAAACGGCCTAACATTATGATGGTATTATCGATGCTTCAGTGACCCTACAATCCACCACTCTTCTTATTAACATGCTCAAACGGCGATTACTAAATAACCAGTTTCGTAAAAATGTGTAACATGCCTCTGCCTTTGTAGGCTTATGGCTTTGTTTCTTGCCTTTGTCCTGCTGGACCTTGAGTCTGTGGATCTCATCACAGAGGGTCTGTACTTCTTGTTTCAGGTCTCTGTTTCTCTGCTCAGCCTCCCTCAGTTGCCTGAGAGAACAAGATCGTCAGTTAGAAATTGAGTGGTATAATAACAGCTAATTGGAAGAGGTGGTATAAATGGGTTGGAATCTGGGTAGGTAGGAGAGGTAGGAGAATAAAAGCCTATTCCAAGGTCCACACTTGTGGATATGGTCTTGCTTAAGCACTCTTATGTGAAATATTCTCAGGCTTGACAAAAGTATGCAAGCACCTGTTAAGGCCCACAAGTGTGCTCACATGTATTTTCAGCCTTGGAGACAAGTAGGTCAGTGTGCCAGGAAGGGCAATGTGGTTTGTAAGGCAGTGGGTTAGAGAGAAAAGTAGGGCAGATGAGGAGCAGACAGGTAAATGCAAAGCAGGGAAGTGGGACAGGTAGTTTACCTTTGTAGTTCCTGGATTTGGGCATTGCTCTGTTCTGTATCTGATGTGGTCGAAGACTCTACAGTACTGTGTTCAAGAGCTAGGGGAAAATCTGTCTGTGTTGACATCTCATGATGCTCTCTGAGCTGCCACACTTGATTCTGAAATTTAAACAAACACACTCACTACTGTCATCTAGAACACCATTAAAATTCTGTGTTGTCCAGAGCTGGTATCACAGGCAATTCAATGCCTTAATTTTACATAATCACCAAAATGAGGTTTTGTACAAAAAGGATTATATGCTCTGATGTCTCAGTCTTATTAAAGAGTCATGTGATTTGAGTAAAAACATGGTGTATTTTGGAAAGCATAAATGTACACGTGTCCTCCATAGAATGCCTCAACAGGATGGAGAAGTCATTCATTCATCCATCCATTCACCCATCCATCCATCCATCCATTCAATCATTGAACTTCAGTAACTGCTTTATCCTGGTCAGGGTGTATCTGGAGCCTATCCTGGGAACACTGGGCGTGTAGTGAGAATACATCCTGGATGGGTCACCAGTGCATTTCAGGACTCTACTCAAACATCATTCACACCTATGGACAATTTGGAGTAGCCAGTCCACCTACCTGCATGTATTTGGGAGTTGGGGGGAAAATCGGAGAACCCAGAAGAAACCCACATGGACATGGGGAGAACATGAGAAACTGAGATAGTAACTGAGCTCAGGATCAAACCTGGGATGCTGGTGCTACATGCTACCCACTACCCACCCTAGGATGAAGTGCTAGTCAGAATTGACTGGTGATCTATAGCCTACTTTTATCTTTATATAGCTTTTTATGTAAAATACTCCAACTGCATCACTGGCTGACTGGGGTATTAAATAATTTAATGTGCACATTTTTTTTAATTATTGTTACACATTTTTAGTGTTGCTAGGTTTGAGAGACAATAAGTTCCTGGTGAAAGGATAATGGAATATTAGACTAATGTCATTGTTGAGGTTGTTTTCTTATACCAGGTTTTCCTGCAGGTACAGAGACTCTAGAATTGGCTGCTGATCAATCTCCATCATGATGTCTTGGCTGCGGTCCACAGCTCCTGTTTCTCTGTAAGAGAAGAATAAAGGAATAAAAGAAGCATACAGCCCCTGTAGAAGACGACAGCAGCTATGTTGGAAAAGCATATTTGTTGTTTTATTGTTTATTAGAATCTACATTAGCTTGCTTGTGCAACAGGCATTTCTCTTGGGGACCAGATAAGAAAGAAAGAGATACATAACAATATGATGAATTCATCATTAATAATGAAGGCAATGAGTATTATTATAGAGAATTATCACCTAGTAGCTGTATAAGAGTATCCAACAAATGCTAGGTGAACTCCTGTAGGTGCTCTGTCCATTACATCAGTTAGAGTTTCCTACAAAACATATGGACACACACAGGCACGATCCTAAGATCCCAGTGACCATAGCTGGACAATAAAATACCATAAAATAAGTGGATATTTATTTACTGTTTCACTGAGACAGTCATCCAGCACGTCAAAGTTGGAGGTATCTGTAGCATTGGAAACTTCAGGCTGATAGGGAGCAGGCAACTTGTGCAAGGCACTCCACTCGAGTCCGTTGAAGAAAGGATGACTCCGGAAATCTGCAGAGCCATTTGCACCCAGCCTCTCGTTCCTGTCACATAGCAAACCTGTGATCAGGGCGCGTGCCTCCTCGGAAATCTCCACAGCAGATGCAGGGAACTCAAAATAATCCTGTAGAGACACAAATACATACATAAGCCAAGATAATACTCAAATTCCATTTCTCTTCTATTACTGATGACCTGATGAGTGAGGACTTGTTGTACATTAATATTTCTCCCTGTCTATGTCTCATTTTCTCCATTTACCTGAAAGTGGATTATTTTTGCATAAGTTTCAGACAGAGACTCTGCATAGAAGGGTGTGGTCCCCAGTAGCATCTCATACGCACACACACCAAGAGCCCACCAGTCACATTCTACACCATATCCTCCTCCCCCTTCTACTGCTCGCAAGATCTCTGGAGACAGGTAGTCTGGAGTACCTACAGCCAGTGAAGAGTGAACCTGCACACACACACACACACACACACACACACACACACACATACCTTCAGACAAGTCTCCTCTTTACTCACACACATTTATTAAGTCTGCAAATACTCAAACTGCAAATACTCAAAGGAAAGAGTATATGTGGTCAGATGTTGGGTTATGAGAGCTTAAGCCTGTAGGGTTTCATGGATAAAGCACTGTGACCTCACCATGCCGTCCTGCAGTCTCAAACATGACCCAAAGTCCCCCAGTCGCACATGTCCATCCGCTGTTAGCAGGATGTTATCAGGCTTCACATCTCTAGAGGAAAGAGCACAGATTTTATACCACACCCCATCATCATACAGCAAAATATAATACTACGCACTGGGGCTTGACTGATATACAGTGGATGTAAAAAGTCTGCACACCCCTGACAAAAATTGCCGGTTTCATCCAACTGTTAAAGCCATGGTCTGCAAAGAGCTTACAAAGCATGTATGGGATCTCATTGTCGAAAGGTATCAGGAGAGGGGTACAAACGAATATCCTAAACATTAGATGTACCATGGATCACCGTGAGATCAACAAGTGGAGAAACTGGGGCACCACAGTGACATTACCAAGAATAGGACGTCCCTCCAAAATTGATGAAATGACAAGGCAAAAACTTATCAGCGAGGCTGCCATGTTTAGAGCAAGACAGCAAGTAAAAGTAGAGTAAAAGCAAGAAAGACAGCCTATCACCCAAAGAAAACCATACCCACAGTGAAGCATAGTGGTGGCAGCATCATGCTATGAGGCTGCTTCTCTTCAGCTGGGACTGGGACTTTAGTCAAGAGTCTAATCTTGATTTCATTTTTTACATCACCTGCAATTTTAACAGGGGTCTGTAGACCTTTATATCCACTGTAAATATTTTGTCACTGATAATGATAACAAATACATAAATACTTAATAATAACTACTTATAACTTTAAAACATGTCAATAACATGAACTCAAACAGTGACCTCTCTAAGAAGGGGATTTAGCAGGTTCTAAGTGATGCTACTGTCTCATGTTTTTCAGTCATCAGGTTTTAAAATCCTGACAACACCACACCCATCCAAGAGACACCATTAAACCTTCCAAAAATACTGTTTTTTTCCCCAAACTGTCTTTTTTTGGTGTTTGTTCAAAAATAGCATCAATTTCAGGACTTTTCCTGTACATTTAAAGACATATTATTAATGCTGCATTGCTGTGATTTCCACCAATGCAGATAAGAACCTTATTATCAGCTAATTTTATTGGCCCACCAGCATATCGATCTAGCCAACTACTGCTCACACACATCTACCTGTGGACGTAGCCCAGTCTGTGGACAGAATCAATAGCCATCACCATCTCCGCTAAGTAAAACTGAGCCATGTCCTCTGGGATATGGTCACCAAACTTACTAAGCAACGTCAGCAAGTCTCCACCAACATAGTAATCCATTGCTAAGTACTACAACAGAAGAATACACAGATAACATTATTAATGTACAGAGTGTATGGTGACACTTAATATATTTGATAAGAGCCAGCTGAAAAGTACAGTAGATGAAATGTGGCAAAGCATACAAGGTAATTGTCATCTTGGAAGGCATAGTGCAACTCGGTGATCCAGCGACGATCCCCTTTTAGCAAAACCTCCCTTTCCTCCTGATAGCATGCTGTCTGAACATATGCATAGAGAAAGAAAACAAAAGGGAGAGGAATGCTTAATGATATTATACTATAGTAAAAATAATAAGACCATACAGAAGGCTTAAGGAGTAGGTAAAGTGTTTTACCTCTCCACGCTTCAGCATGTCCCATTTGTTCATTATCTTCAGTGCATAGACCTGTTGAGTGTCACGCATTCTAGCCACAGCAACCTGTAACAACCCAACTGCATATTTATATGTTTATATCTACTACATTTTTCCATATTAGACTGTGTATTAGACACTAAACAGTCAAAGTCTCAAGCCTCTCACCTCACTGAAGGTCCCCCGGCCAATCACCTTCAAGATGTTGAAATCATCCCTTTTTATTCGGGTCTTCTTCACTTGGCTCACCAGAGGCTCCGCTATGATTGGATATGAGGAGTGCAATAATGTCAGCTATGATTGGTGTCACTTTATTTAATAAATCTCTCTATACAAGTTTAGCATTGTGGTGAAGGAAGGTGAAGCAGCAGGTGAAATAGCAGGGGTGTGGCCACATGGCCGACACTTTCAAATAAGCCTTGCCACCCCAGTGGGTCCATTACCATAATGCTGTTCATGTAATGATTAAAACACAATCGGGCTTGTTATTGTATAAAAATAACTATAGGGTGGTGTGACCCCATCTTGTTCTACAGTGATTTACCAATTATTACAATTCTTTATTTTTAAAAAAGAGCATGTTACAGTTTTTATCCATATAGCTACATTTAATGTTGTGGAATGTCAGCAAAACAAGTTAGTTCCTGTTATCCTGTTATATTATAGCAGCTATAAAAGTTCTTTTGAAGTTAATAAGATTATCATCAAGTTGCAGGCACGGGTCAGGTGATCAACAATCAACAGGGACTAGTATAGCTTTTGCCATAAGACAAGATAATTGCACTACCACACTGTGCTTCAGCAAGAGTTCAGTTCCCAGCAATAACTCTTGTGTAAACTTTCCTATTTTTTTAATGACCCTGTGAATGCATTCTAGGAAGTGGCAAAAGGAAACAGAAATGCTAAATCAGATTTCGGCATGTTGCACCACATTTACCGTCCTGCTGAATCACTTTGATTTTGCAAGTTTTCACAAGTGAACAATGAATCTTTTGAAAGTTTTTGCTTGGGATATTAGAGAACGCTATACACTTTTAAAGTATTTCAGACATTTAATGAATGATGAATTGCATTCTCCTTGTTTTTTTTTTTTGTTTTTTTTTTCCAGTAGATCACTTGATGAACTATAACTTGCAAGTATTCCACTGGCAATTTTTTTTGTTGTTGTTGTTAATGACTTCCTCTTCACTTGTATCTTTAGATGAGCCCACTTCTCATTAAGAGTCAAGCCTATTCCCGTATAATAAGGGCAAAACAGTTCCCCTTTAAGAAAGACGTGTTCAGAAATAGAACAGATGATGCTAAGAATAGGTTGCCACTGCCTAAGACTTTTTTAAGGCAAGTTTTTCCAGTGCCTTGGATTGCAGACTCATACACACACACACACACATACACAAGAGGAATGTGAGTGAGAGCAAGGCAACAGTGTAAACTGTTTTAGTGGAAAGAAGTTTCCAGAAGTGTTTCTCCATGTCCCAAACAGTTCTCACAATAGTAAGTGAAGGAGAAGAGCTGTGGGACAAATCTCATATCTGGGGTACAGAGACTGGAAGAGATTTAGGATATGGAGAAGTTAAAAGAAGTTTGAGATAGAGAGATATACTGAAAGAGGTTTGATTTAAGAGGGGATAAGATAAACACAAAGAGGGGAATGGGTTTGGAATAGAAAGAAAGAGAGTTTTGGGTAAAGTCTGTCCCATTCCACCACTCCCATAGCCAGAGGTGTTTAGAAAGTGACGTAACGGTATTGAAGTGATGACTGGATACTTAAGTAACCTCTCTGTACTTTGAACTTTGCACAAAGCACAAATGTTTCATAATGCTTATCTTTTCACTTTGCTTAAGCTCTAACAAGTAGACCCGCTGTGCTGTTTTTGCCTTTTGCAAAAACTCTGACAAGTAGACCCTCAAGACATCCACAAAGCCAAACAGAAAACTGACAGTCCTGTGACAATCAGCTGCTAAGTCCAGATGAAAGAAAAAGTTATATTTATTAATTCTCAAATCTGATTGGTCAGAAAGTGTTGATTAATTCTCTATAATAGCTCATTCACATGGATTTGTATGATGGACGATCTACATAATCTAAGGCCAATAATAAATGGGTTTAAAAAAAAACAGGTTATTTACATATAAAAATATATAATCTTTCAAATGGTTTTCTGTAAGGAGACAGTTTATTATTTAAATTTTCATAAATATTCCATAAATTTAACATTTATGGAAGGAGTCCCCAGTGTTAATGCTTTGTAAACGTCTGTAAGTTTTCTGGCACAGGAAAGTCTTTAGGACAGAGGACTTTGCTGGGTCTGTTCTCTAGGTAACACAAGAAGCTGTGTTTTTTTTTCTTTTGTCTAGTGAGGAAACCTCTGCTTATACCTGGTATAACATAAATAATAACAGGAACCAACTTTTGTCATGGACATTCCTAACTATAAATGGTTAAATGGTTAAGCACAATGTCTCGTTCATTTAAAAAAAATAAAATTGCAGTTGTTGGCATATAACTGTGGTATAGGAATAAAACATTTCAGGAACCTGTCATGTTTTATTCTTTATGTAAACCAGCTTGCAGAAGCATATATATATATATGTTGGCCTGGGAAAACCCATTATATGTCACTGTGTCTGAATTCTGGCAGCCAGAAAAGATGAAAATTGGGTTTTGGCCAAAATAGAGGTTTTCTACCCATAACATACTTTGAGACCTCAACCTTAAGAAATCGTAAATATATTTCACCAAAGCACTGTGGAAATGCTTTTAACAGAACAGAACAGGCTTTTAAATGCTTTTTTTTTTACTTTTTAACCTTGCCTAGGCTTCCTGCAAAGATGGTTTTGAGTAAGGGACCAGTTTTATAAACACAGTGGTAAAAGTCAGTCTACCGAAAGCTGTCTAAAACCTTGATAGCTAAGTGTGCTTTTCTCACACATTGAATGCTAGGCAGTTGTTGGATATTTATATGCCTTAGTGAAATAAGACTAATCAGTTCAGTTTGTTATTGGCTGCCAAACTGCTTGTCAATATAGTAGAAAAAAGCCAATATTTTACCATGTGAAAAGATTTTCTGAAGGAGATGGAGTGATACTTAGAAACAATAAGACCAGTTCAACACAGTAGTATTGACCACTTAAATGGGTTAAACTACTCTAAAAAGAGAATGGCCAACAGCTAGTCATGAAGAGTCTTGAGTTGAACTGTAGTAGAACTGTAGGTAGCATGGCTATCTAAGGTAGCTATTTAATCAGAAATCATGTATAACTTCGAGAAGACATTTCACTGTGCTTCAGTAGGACAGAAAAGTCACCTAATATGTGGCAATTAACCTATTTGTGGTATTAGTTACCTGAATGGGCAATACTGTACATTTTTGGTTATTTTGCTCAAAATTGTAAGTTACAGTTACTAAGTGTACAAGGTTTCAAAATCTCTTCTTGTCAGCTGACCTGGCAATAGCTGCTTTGGGACTACTGTATGTTGATACACTCCATGTTGTAATGATTGATTGACAGGATTCCGGATGTTGGTTGATAACGAGCTGTTTAAAAAAAAGTGAGTAGATAAAGTTTCAAGAGACAATGTAGGTTATGCGAATGTTAATATAATTTTAGGAAACGTTTCAAGATTATTAGCTGGAAAATTAATTCTTGCACACTGTATGGAAGAGAAGGATCTAATCTATGACAAGTCTTCACTGTGTTGTTTTATGTTATGGCTGTTACTATGATACACAGCCACTTGATTGCATTTATTGCGTGAGAAGAGAAATGAGTAATGATTTCTGATCAAGCATGAGAAGTATGGCATTCATTATCATATACATTTTTTTAAATAAACCTTTGGACTATGTACTTTTCCAAATCCCTGCTCAACACAAAATCCATTTCTGATCAATAAATGTATGAGTGCTCATGTTTTACACCATTGTACTGAATTTACTGAGACACAATTATCAGTAATGTTTTTCATCCCCTAGCTAACACACACACACACACACACACACACACACAGTGTCTGTGTGTGTATGCAAGTGTGTGAATTTATACTGATATCTTCACTGGGAGAGAATCCTGTTCATACATTTATTTCTAGGGACAAAAGACATTGCAGTGATCAGGATTTCTGCACCTACATCATGAAGGAAGCACATTTTGACTTGGGTTCCTTAAGGAAGGATTCAATGTGCATGCATATATATGATTTGTAAGGTCTATGCATTTATTTATACAACTTCTTCTGTTAATACAGAAAGAAGTGATACTAAAATAAATGCGTATAAATTTAAGCACCAGAAGGACCAAGAAGTTATATGCAGAGATGCGGCATATCAAAGCTTCATCATGTTATTAAGTCTGTTTCAAACGTTCTGTACTTCAATTGAGTTTTTCCTTCAACTAATACTAAATTACAATACAAAAATCTATATTTTCTGCTACATTTTAACCACTATATCACTACATTTCTCTATAATAATATATTTGTAAAGTCATAAGGTGGCCTTTTAGTATCAGACAGCATCAAGGATCAAGGAGTTGATCTAAATTCCTAACAAATCTAAAATTTGTGACAGTGAGAGTGAGACCTAAAATCATCACTGTCACCATCTAGCTGTTCACTCTGTATTTATCAAAACAGTTTGTATTGTGACAGCTTTAATCATGCTAGCTAACATTTCATAGATTAGGTATAAAGCTGTTAGTTAGCCCTTGCTAATGTTTCCCCACATTCCTTGGTTCCGTGGTGAAAGTGGCACTAATTTACCATCAGTAACTAACATCAGTGAGTGATTTAAGGCATTTTTGTGAATCTTTCTTGTGGAGTTTATACTTTTCTACTTTAACTTGAGTTCACAGTTGCAGGTATGCAATATTAATCTTCATGCATCTTCTACAGAAAATGCCACTCTCCATAAACCATACTTATAGCCTTGCAAACTCAGACCACTGAATATTTCTACTTTACTAAAATGTATCTACATTTTCTAATTTCTTTAATCAGTGTCATCTGCTGAATGAACATATCATAACAACTTATCCTAATAGCCCTAGCTACTCAGCTTCCACAATGGGGGCAGTGACACAGTCATGATGCTGATGTCGAGGCCTCGGCATGCTTGTGGAAAGATGGGAATCACTCCACACCCTTCCTCCTGTTTACCACTTCCCCTCTTCAATGGAACAGAGCAGAGCAGCCTACCGGCCACATAAATGGAAATATCTCTATAACAGAGACAATGCAAATTAATCTCTCTTGCTCTTCTCTCTATCCATGACATACATACAAGTTTTCCTAAGCTTACAGGGTGACCGACTGTGTACTGGCAGCTGACTCTATGCTGGACCTGGAGACTCAATTGTAACTTAAGCAAAAATAACTCAGCCTTTGCTGTTGCTTTGCTCTGTCCAGTGGCCACTGGTATGCCCAGCACCTGTTAGATACCCAGTGATTCAGTAGTTCTGGCATTGTGCCACCTCTCACATATTCACACACATGCAGTCATGCATATCATTCTTTAAAGTGTCTTTACATCAAGCAGCCTAAATTGACTGTACATGTAGATAAAACAGTACACTACAGTGTTTGAGGACAAGTGTGTTTGTAACAGCCTGTTTCTGTGTGTGTGTGTGTGTGTGTGTGTGTGTGTTGATTCTGGCTATATCTGCTGCTTCTCCCTCATGAAGTCATAAAATCATGGCCAACAGACCTCCATGTACGGAGTGAGCAGAACAGTGTGTATATGTGTGTGGGGCACAAATGGATGTGGCAGGGGTAGCTAATTTTGTCATAAACCATTGACAGTTGGCACTTCAGCTTAAATCTTTGGTTTAATCATAGGTCTTTGGTTCATCATCTACACAGACACAGTGAGGACACAATTATTAATGTGGCTTATAAGTGTAAATGCCTACATGTAAACCCAACCCTATCCTTAACCTCAGTATCCAACAGGAAACACTTGGCTCTTTTAGTTTTTTATACAAATGCTGCAGGTTTAAAAAAAAATAAAAAAATAAAAAATTGTCTTTGCATGGATCAGTCAAATGTCCCCACAAAGTCAAAACTGTCTGATATTCTTATCCTTGTGGGGATATTTGGTCCCCACCAAGATATAAAAACATTGGCCCCCTTCCAGCTCACACACGCACAAATACACATATTCAAAGAGTCTTGTGATGATTTCTGAAGTTCTGGGACACATGGTGACTTTGGCATACTCTCGCCCACATGACCACATCACCTCAGAACAGTGTTCTCTTTCACGACCTTGCGTTCATGTTCACCTCCCAGCTACATCCTTCCTGAGCCCAATGGAGCTCAAAACAGTTACCAGGCAACGAAACACACACTCACACACATACCCACACTGAGGGAGCACTACTGACCCCACTGCAGGAAGCGTCTGATGTATCTATCTCTGGCTGTATCGGAGGACTGGAACTCCTGGTAGACTCCAACCAGCAGGTCGAGTAGTGTCTGAAGTCCCACAGGACTATGTGCCGAGCTCCCCACCATCACACCAGGCTCCTTCAACAGCTTCTCTCTGGGCAGAGGGGCCTCTCGGGGCCCGGGGCCCGTGGACATGGTGGCACACCACAGCTCACAGTCTGTGTTCAGCTGCAGCTCTATTCCATAGCCTCAAATAAAGGACACTCCCTATTCACTCACTCCTATAAATCTGTACACTACCACTAACCCCAAAACATACTGCACATACTTTAATACACTTACCCAGTCCTTAGTGCGCCCTGTTCTGTTTAATGCCCCTCACAAATCAGTCTGTTTGTTTCTGTCTCTCTCTCTCTCTTTCTCTCTCTCTCTTTCACTTGCACCGTCTGTCTGTTGTTGCCTTATTCTTCTCCCCTGGCGTCTGTGCGTTTGTCCAGCAAGCATTGATTCCAGCTCTGGCTCAAGCCCTTTTTTGGTGTGTGTCTCCCACCCCCTTGTTTCTGCTGCTGTCTCTCTCTCTCTCTCTCTCTCTCTCTCTCTCTCTCTCTCTTTGTATTGTTCTTTCTGGTGTTCTGTCTCTCACTACTTCTCTCTATCTCTCAGGTACTGTACCATTGCTTTTATGCTTCATTCCTCATTTGTCAGAGTTCCTCTTCTAAATGTCCATTTAGCACCACCTACTTACACGGTAGTTTCCTGCTCTATTCCCTTCCTGAATACCACACATTTAGTAGGACTCACTTTTTAATCCAGATGCATGCTTCCCTGCTCTTCATCCCTCCTTCCTCACAGTCGTCCAGTCCTCAGTATGTCACTACTGGCAGCTCTGCACCCTGTCTCCTGTGGTGGGTCTGTCCTGAACAGCTGTTGCTTTTGATACTCTCAGAGGGCAGAACTTTCACTGTTTCTCTCTCTCTCTCCTACTAACTTGTTGCCCTCCCTCTGTTTTACTTTTTACAACACATTGCCTCGTCACCCCTCCCTTTTTCTTCCTCTGTTTATTAATACTTTGCCCTTTCTCTTCGATGGCTGCATGTACCGCATCATAGTTTCCCCCACTTTGAGGTTGGAGAGCATCAAGATGTGACTCTTTTATAGCTTTTTAGATTTAAATTGTTATTTACTTTATAGCACTTCTAAATTTAGATGTTTCACCCACTCCTATTTTATGTACTTCACTAAATAATAATGGCTAATAATATACTAAAAAGACTACTTTAAATTAGCATAAAAGACACTTCATGAGATACTTCACAGTCATTTACAAATATGATCATTCTATGTATATAGCAGGACAGCACTATTAAAATAAAAAAAAAGACAGGCATAGTTGATTTAGTGAATTTTAATTAGATAGAAATGCTATCTTATTGGCCCAATTTTAACCCTTCATTCTAAAATGATTGGATTAATTCACATATAAAGTGAGCATCATTTAGTTATATATAAAATTAAATGTCTGTTCAAAGTCCAGAGAACTTCCACTGATAAAGAAACCTAGTGCTATTGATTGCACTGCCTTCTGTTTGTTTGAAAAGGCAAAAAAAAGAGAAGGAAGTAGTGCTAGCTTTCTACTAAGAATGCATAAATGTGTTTTTATTTGCGAGGGCGGTAAGTTGTCCTCTGAAAGACAAAAGTACACATGGATTTTTGAAACTGAAAGGTAAATTCAGGGTTAATGGAACATCCTTTGTTTAGGAAAACTGCTCACCTGCTCAAATGACTGGAACAGGAACCCTGTCTTTTGTGCTGTACAGTGTGTTATGGTGCTCTCTAGTGTTCAAGCATAGAGTAATCTGCAAATCATTAAATTATACACAACTGTGCCAGTTTTTTTCCTTTTATATGTTAATGAATATCATGAATACAGATGCAGGAAAGCCTACCCTAGAATAGCACACATTTGTTAGGAATGTTTTTTATGAGCCCAGGTCCTTTGCCAAATATTTGCATCACATTTTCATCTCAGCGGCCTCAACAGGCAATCGCAAGCTGGTTGAGTAGCGCATGATGAGGTAAAGATGGATATTTATGAAAATGAGTAAACATGAAGCTGCTCACTGTTGCTTTGTGTCTTGTGCAACTCTTAAGGCCAAAGCAATGTACCCTGATTCTAACACCTCTTTCATGTCAGTGAAAACATTCAGATAATAGCAGATTCAAAAGTATTGAAATGCATTACTCAAGACTATACATATAAAAATTTAAAGCAGTACACTGCCAGGGTCTCGTGAACACTGGGCGTGATGAGGGAATACAATGGGACACCATTCCATTGTAGGGCACCATACACACACTTATTCACTCATTCACATCTATGGGCAAATGTAGACTTGTCAGTCCCCCTGAGGAGGTGGGAGGAACCTGGAGAACCAAGTGGAATCCCATGCGATCACAGGGAGAACTTGTGAAATAATACAAAATATAAATACAGACTAATCCAAATTATGAATACCAACTTCTACATCAGCTCAGTATCTTCACTTCATTTGCAAAGTAAGGTAGAGAACATACAAATCCAAATATAATGATTCTTAAAGTTAATAAAATAAAAATACCTCTGTGTTTGTGCACAGACTGACACAATAATTAAGTATACGATGAAATCAGGAAATCTACACAAACACTGCTATATGTGAAAAAAGCATTTTGTGTGAAAAATATATATAAATGCCAGTAATCACACTATTTCAAAAGTATCTAACCACAGTGTAAACAGCAAAAGAACAGGGTAGTCTTACTGTGCAGATCATTCTGAATCATCTCATTTCAGCACCTCCTGATCGCTCCAGATTCATCAGAAGACTTTGAGGCTATGCAGCTGAAGGAGCCGAGAGAATGTCTGCCCTCTAGAGTGGGGCCTAAACACATGACCAGAGAAGTGTGGGAAAAACTTCAAAGGCTGCTAGAGAGGCTACCCTAGATAGAGGAGACAGATGCCACTTTCCAGAACCATTGCATCCCCAAACCAACATTTTATCTAAGGGGTTCAGGGGAACACAGAGGAAACTGGAGAGTAACAGTCACTGAATGCAATTCCTACAAGTGTTGTTAATATGCATTGGAATTGCAATTTTGAATTCATTCCTCAGAGTGACAGATGCTCCAATTAGGAGAAATTTTAGGACATCTAGAAGCCTCCATTTGAGGAGAAAAGTCTTTTGGTAGAGTTATATACAGTAACTCATGAACTAGTTTGTCCTTAGGTCTCACAAAGAACAACATGACCCAGGATTTTACAGTAATTTTAGGGTCTGAAAGGTCAATATCACAAAATGTTCTCTATGTGCTCAAAACAACAGCGTACTTTTCATGAAAGGCTCCATATACTGCACCATATTATGTTATTTGTAGAGGAATATATAATTTTATAATGTATAGACTAGAGGAATAGGGTGGATTGTGAATATATAGTAAAAAGGCCTGCCTCTTTTAAAATCTAAATGTTCAGACAGCTCCCTGAAATATTGTACCATCATGTACCATAACAGACTGCTATTTATATTGTGCATATCCCTGCATGGCAGATGATAATGGAGATGCTTTTTATCCAGCAAACTAATGAGTTTTTTATGGACCGTAGCTAATCGTAATATGTAAGTGTGTGTACTTTTGAGTTTCTCAACCCTGGCACATTTTAGTGTTTTCTCTACTCTAACTCACCCAGTCTGACTCAGTTCAAGCCAGTTAAGTAGCTGATTAGTTCAGTTAGTGAGTTAGAAACAGGGAAAATACCCAAATGTTCAGGAGTACTCTAGGACCAGGAATAAAAAAAAAACTAACTGAATGTGGCAAAGACTCGTGCACCGAGTTCCCTGGGATAGGCTCCAGGTTCCAAGCAACCCTCTGTAAGATAAGCGGTACAGAAAATGGATGGATGCATGGATGGATGTATGGATGGATGTGCCAAAATGACTCAATTTTCAAAATACGCTACTTTATATATATTTATACTCGTTTTATATATCACAGGAAATAACACATTTTTATGCAGTCTTTTTCATAATATTTTCCTTACTGAGTATCTAGAATATACTCGTGATTCCCTTTTATTATATTTGCTTTGATCCCAAAATGTGATGTCAGAATTAAGGGCTCTTTTTTTGCCAGATTTTATTTAAGACACACATCAGAGTAGACACAATAACCTTCCTTTTGTTTCTTATTTCTCTCCTCAGTAGGAAATGACCAGGCTTTCTGCCTACATACAAGGGGGACACAACAGGGTGGATGACTATATACTATAGATGACTATATACTACTAGTGACATTCAGCCCTCAAAAAACAATTAACCCAAGGTTTTAGGAGTGTTTTTTCCAAGGCACTTTTGCTATGAAAAGGACATAGCAATACAAAATGTCCATTTACTACTTCAGTCACATGGGGGCGCAATAAAATCAATTGATCAATTAACCACGGGTAAGACACAACCAACACAGTCTTATTGCAGTCCTCTATATATGAGCACAATGAGCCATCAAACTTCTTGCTCCTTCCAGCCTCTGAGTAAGGCTCTCAAACTAAATTTGCTGGAGACCAGAGGAAGATGCAGCTGGATCTTAGTAAACAGAAAGAGAAAGAAAGGTCCTGTTTTCTTCATGATAGACTGTCAAATCTGAATGTACACAAAGTCCATGGGAGTCATGGCAGCTGCTGAGAATTCAGCAACAATACTTAATAAACTTTAATATATTCACTAGTTTTAGACATGTAACTGCCCAAACATCCACTATTTCTCAATAGTATTCCTAAAATTGTCAGTGTGAAATGCATTTAACTAGGTCAGTTCCATAGATCTTAGAATCATGTCTAATCATATATGAGGAATGCCTACCTGTGGGATTTTTTAGTAGTCAGGCTGTCAGACATAAAGAGTGCAGAATTATTGTCAATCAAATTCTATCCTGCCCTGATCTCAGCTTCCAGCTTTGGGGGCTGGGAACAGGTCTGGACTGGTGGACATGGTGCAGCTGTCTAAAACGTAACTTGTCCCAGAGACCCCACTTTGTCTCTTACTCTGTCTCTTTTTCTGCCTCCTCTTTCCTTCACTGCTCTGCTTGGCCCCACTCCCAGACTCTGGTATGCATACAGAGCCAACTAGTTTCAAACATAAGTCCAGGACTGTAAATGGTCTTCAGACGAGATGACTAAAGTTAGGTTTGTGGGAGTGTGTGCTTTTATACGTGTAACAGAGACTATCAGGCAAAATGAGAAGTTAATAGATGACAAGAGAAAGAGAAAGAGACAGAGAGAGAGAGAGAGAGAGAGAGAGAGAGAGAGAGAGAGAGAGGGGAGCAAAAGAAATATGGTTGTTCTACTTGAACAAAGCACCGACAATGTAGCTCCTTTTCTGCTCAGTCCCTCCCTTATCCTTCTCCCATTTCTGATCATAGGCCACCCCGCCCCCCTTTCTTCCTTCTAATATAAGCCAGATGTGGAATAGGGACTGTCTTGCTAAAAGTCTCCTTTTCCCCTCTTTTTCTGGCTCTTTTAATTTCTTGTTTCTGTCTTCGTTTTCCTCCCTCTCTGCCCCTCCCCCTTTTACAGGAAATTCTCCAGGTTCTTGGCCTTGAAGGGAGCCTCTTTAACCACGTCCAGATGGGGAAAGGGAGAGAGAGTGGGTTTTAGAAATATAGGAGACGCGGGCACAAAGCTTCTTTCTTCCCAGAGTTTAATAAGATTGGAGCTATAGGCAGGCTTGGATGATCAGCAGCACTGACCACCAAAGGCATCTCAACATCCATACATTGCATTATCCTTTTGGTTGTCAACTACTGGGTCCACCTTAGTCCTGCAGAGTGCATATTAGCCATCCCTATGGCAGAAATAGCAGAAATTTGTTAATAGCTCAGGACATGCAGTCTTGCCAACATCGGGAAATTGTGTTCATGACCAGAGCAGGAATTTTGTGATACAGACAGATCCTATCAGAAAGGACTCTAGGTCCATAAATGGGCATACAAGTTTTTTCCCCCTCTAAGAATAGCTTACCTTTTTCTCTCATTCATCCTTGCCACTGAGTTTTTGTTCCATGAGAACCTGGTAATCAAGATAACATTCCTAATCATCATCATGATGTGTGCTCTGAACATAACTCATCACCACTATCATCCTCACAATTTTTTTCCCATTGGCATCATTGGCAAGTTCCACCTACTAATTGAGTCTCATCTATTGCACAACAGCTTCCAATCTGGGAGGGTGAACTCTAACATTTACTGCTAAACATCTAAGAAAAGATGTACATCTTTTGAAACTGCTTGTGCAACATCATAGGGCAGCTGAATGTGCTTCTGCATACTTGTGCTATCAGAGGCTCGTGATTGGCTAGAGTTGTGGTGAAAGATGAGAGAGTATGTTACCTTTCAAATATTGTCAATTATGATATCTAGGATTCCAAGTCAATCTCCACTAACTATTTGTGACTGGACTAGAACTAAATCCTTTCTCATCCACTAGTTAGCCTTGTGGATCCTCTACTTTCTACCTGGGTACAATCTCAACTGAAAGCACAATTTGCAAGATCGCTCAATGCTCTACAACCCTTATATAACATGCCCCCAGTGGAGGAAGTGTCTCTTCTGAGTGATTAATTATAGTGCAGCTGTATAGTGCAGCATTATTGTTTATGTGTAAGGGTTTTTGGCTAAAAATTGCACCTATATTGGTAGCTTGCCAAACCAGACCTTCTTGAGAACATCCACCCCTTTGCCTACACCCTAAAGGCCTAAACTTGGGTGGCCTGTGTGTGAAGCTGCAGCAGTGAACTTCCTCACACTGGCCATGATGGAACACCCATATGACTGTGTTTTACAAATAAACAAATCACTTCCCAGGTCAAGTTAAGATAAAATTATTGTGGAACGTGAAATTCCATCTACTCCAGGGTTTGACTCCTCTTTCCTATTGTGGGAGTGTAACACTGTGCTGAACATGACCCTGTTTGACTTCCTCTGAGTTGTCTGTATTATGCTTGGCATATTTCCTTTGTCTGCATCTGTCTGGGCAGGGCAGACTATTAGGGTTTCTCTTTTTCTTGTTATAGATCACTGATCCTTCCTTGTCTCTTTCTCAGTGTGGAGTAGTTAAAATATTTCTCTTCTACTGCTTTAATCTTTATTGCTGTGACTGAAACTAACGTAATACTGTATTTAAATTCTACACCAGTTTGATAGTATGCTGGAGTTCTTTTTCAATGTATTCATACCATTGTCTCTGAAACCACAAACATCTTAAAGACATGGCCCCAGATTTTTATTTACAGAATACAATCATAAATACAAGAACCTTTATCACATACACAGACATACTTGTACATGGTGGCTTTAGGCTCAGATTCACCATAATCTGAGGCAGGTAGCTTGAGCTCAGACCTTTCTGCTCTGTCTCAGGTTATCCCAAAACATTGAAGAGAAAAGACCTCCACAGATGCTTAACCCAGTAGCTCAAACGGTGGTCATGACTTTGAGGGAACCAGTTCTAAAGCGAAGGATCTTCTTCTTGAGAGCATGTGAGGCTTTGATCTTTACCAAGGCTTTGGACTGCAGTGGTGCCCCAGAAGGAGTGGGGGGCGAAGGAGGAGCCAACGGTGGGGCAAGTTGCTGAGGCCACACAAGTCCTCCACTCTCGTCAGAGTCACTGGACATGGAACTGGAGCCAGGGGACTCCCCTTCACTCAGACTGGACTCCCACTCTCCAGGGCCTGAGTGCTTGTAGCCCCCCTCTGGACGGCACACTGAGGTGTGCAGTGGGTAGTCTGAGTGAAGGTGAGGATGAGGAAAGTGGTGTGGATGATGTGGATGAAGGTGCTGAGGAGTCTGGTTGTAGACATAGGTTGAGGCAGCAGGTCTAGACCTACGGGTGCGTCTGACCTCTCGCTCTGGTGTGGGTTCGGCTTCGTCCTGGCTGAGCTCTAGTGTAGAGCGCCAGCGGCGGTGCCCAAGATTGCCCTGCTGGCGTCGGGATTTGGACTGGTTAGCGCGGACTGTGTCCCGCTCCACTGTGCTATACTTTCGCTCAGGGACACCTTTCTGGCCCAGCAGGCTGTTCTCTGACTGCGAGCGACAGGCTTTTCTTCCAGGTTTCTTGGCAGCTGTCCTTTCTTCACTAAAGCGGCACTTCTTGGGTATGGCCCGTGGCTTGGGCTGTGGTCTTTCAGGGGAGTATGTGCCACCCCCACGGCCGGCTTTGGGGGCTGAATGGGCACGAGATGTTCTGGCTCTCATTGGTGCCTGGCATGGCTGTGCTGGGATGTAATGTGCATTGACTAACTGCTCTTCTGAAGAGGGCGAGTGTGGGAGCTGGTAGTGCTGGGGCGAGTCTGCTTCACTACTGCTGGGGTCCAAATCTCCAGAGGGGAAATCCAGAGATGTGGAGTGAATTCCTGACAGTGCAGGCCTGGGATATTGTGTAGACAGCTTCTCCTCAGGCCTAGGATAATGTGTAGGGTGCTGCTCCTCCGGTCTTGAAAAATGAGCAGGGATCTGCTCCTCAAGCCTTGGATAGTGAGCAGGGAGCTGTTCTACAGGGGAAAATCCCCCAAGCTGCTCCTCATCAAGGCTGTATGAGGCCCACGTTGGTCTCTCAGGGCTTGAAGAGACCTTGCAGTGGTCAGAAATGAAGACAGGTTCCTTGCGGCAAAGACTACTTTGCCTCATCACTCCTCTGGCCTCAGGGCTCATGTTGGTGCGGGGTTTGCACTGCCTTGTGGCCAGAAGACGGCGCTGGATCAGACCCAGGATGTAAGTCTCCACATGCTGAGCCTGATGGTAGTCCTCAGCAGTGGGTTCATCTTCGTCTCCTGCTCCATTACTTTCTGGCCAGAGCCAGCGCTCCCCCTCTCCACCTCTCTTTGATAGACCCATCAGAGGCGGCTGGGGGACTGAGAGTGTGCGTGGAACCGGAGATCGTCCTGCAGAGCCCCCACAGTCCTGCAGTCCATCATGACTGGTCACAAACATATCTCCTGTAAAGACAGTCAAAGTTAGAGGAAAACCAGAGTGCAAGATGTCAACCATATGAAATTAACAGAAAGACATGAAAACAGTTTAAGCCAGCTGGGTGTGAATTTGAAGACATTTGGGGGTTTAGTCCAGAGAAATTCTAGTCCAGGGACATCGAAAGTCTAGTCCAGGGGCATTCTATGCCAACAATTTTTTTTAATCCAAATTGTATTCTCTTTTTCTGTTTCATCTTTTATATATTGCATTTTCTTTTTTTTCTTTCTTTTTTTCTATCTTATTCCTGAGTAAGTTTTTTTTTTACTCTAAGTGTTCTCCTTTTTGCACAGGTGGAACCAGTCTTAATTTTAGAAAACTGATCAAGAGGTTTTATTTGTTATTATTACAGCCATATCTGAATAGTCATAAATTTTGATTATTTTTGTGTTTGTAATGTTCCTGTTCTGCTAAGTATATGTTATTTTAACCATTAGCCATAAGAATCACTCAGAATCAATTTCTAATATGCTGTTATATTTCACTTATAATTGGCTGACTGACACAAATTATTATGCAAACGTTATTATTATAAATGCATTACTATTGCTATTATTATATGTTATTGTTATTAGTACATTTTCCCTTTTTTGGAAAATTCAAATTTTGAGCTGTGTCACAATTCATTAATTAACATTCAATACGCACAGCAAGTGTTAGCTTTTCTATACCAACCTACATTTAAATCTAGCCAAAGAAAGTCAGCATGAAGTATGTATTATTCTGATTAGTTGACCGCGCATGTGCACATTATAGCCTATTTGCAGAAAAGCACTCAGTTCCGTGTCTTTTGACTGAAGTGTTTGTGGTTCAGGTATTAATCCAATAAACATTAAGTCAGTGCAACTGTCTTGAACACTGGATTTAGGATGAAAAAAAAATATCTGGGCCAAGAATGAACGCCAGTGTGGTTTGTAGAGGCAGAGGGTGTCCGTGTGGTTTTGGTGTGGGTGAAAGATTATTATTTTGCTGCTAAGACTGAGTGCTGGCCTGTTTTAGACATAAACATCACATGGGCTATTGTAAATGTTTGGATGTATAGCACTGTTTATGTGACTGTGTTTATGTGGTTCATTTAATATATAACCATTTCTGACTAGGCTAGAAAATAAAAGCCCTATTAAACTCCCTAAAATATATTCTCTCCTAAAAATATATAGAAGCTTATACTACATGTTCGTAAAGTTAGTAAATATATAAATTTTCATAAAATATTTTTTGCAACAGACATATTATGCAAACTATTTTCATGTGTTTCCGAGCACATAAGTATTTGTTGGTGTGTTTTTTGGTGTGTGAGCATTTGTGTGTGTGGGGTGTGTGTGTGTTTGTTAATAACTATGTTCTATGTACTAATCAGCGCAACTATTACTACTGTTTAATTCATCACCACACCACACAACACATAATTTGGGGAAGGTATAGTAGTCCATTTTTCTAAGTCATACTAGAATATAAAATGTACTGTACAATACTATAGATATATATAGTACAATGTACTATAGATAAGCAAAGCAAAGTACTTTTTAGGATTTAGGTAGTGTATTCTACATGTCACATTCAGGATTAACTGTGTGTGCTGGTTGTATTCTCACTGTGAGGAAACAATTGGGGCCAGCAGTTAAGTCACGGATATGTGGGATATGAAATTGAGGACAGACCTACCACTGCAGTTGAGTGTGACTAATTTGGGAGATAATGGCAAAAATGCAACGTTTGACAAAGCAAACCCATAAACTATGTGTGTGTGTGTGTGTGTGTGTGTGTGTGTGTATGCGCGCTTTGCGCTCACATAGACTGCCTTTCTCTCTGTGTCCTGGGTCTGTATGCGCACAGTGAGGTCTCAGTGCACAGCAAATCTCATGACTGAACGGGAGGTCTGTTCCTGCTTGCAGGACTTTTTGACTGATGTAATTATAGGATGTTACCAGATTAACCCTTAACTGCAGTGAGGTTAATATGAAATTAAAAAAGAAAGAAAAAAAAGTCAATTCTGAAGCAAGCAGAAACAGTTAAAGTTAAATCAGTTAAAGGGCTTACCATGAGGGTATAGCGTTTTAGAAATTTCTAATGAGACATAAATAAGAAAGTGAAGGAGGAGGAGCTTTGGTGGGCTACTTACCAGCAGATTTAAGTCTCTCATTGGAACTAGGTGACTGGATTGGGAATGTGGTCCTGGAAGAGAGGTCACCTGAGTCCAGAAGAGACTGACTCTCTCTCTGCTCACAGAAACCTGGCCAAACACACAAACACAGAGTCTGACTAACGGATGTATAAATCTCTGAGAAGCCTGAGTTTCATACAAGCATGATATACTGTGTGCTAGAAGAATGTCCCTGCAGTGCGAACAGTATGAGTAAATCATTTTGTGAGAGAATGTGTTTTATATAGCAGAGCCACAGGCTAGCTTTAAACAGAACAGTATGGTGATATAAAAAACAAAAAAAAAGTTGTAGAAGAAGTCATCCTTTTCTTAGTAGAACTCACTGTGAAGAGTGTTTGGCAGTATAATGCTTTTTTTTGTTGATGAACTTCAGCTCATCTCTTATGAGAATTAAACGAGTGTTTGCAAGCAATGGTTATTATGTTTGTCTCTCACAGTTTTGATATTGCTAATACAACAGGAACCTGTAATCTCATGATCAAGAGAATAACAACTATAGTTGGCAAGCAATATGTAACCCTAAGACAAAAATGGTATTATACTGATGTAACATCTACTAAGTATAGTTAGCATTCGACCAGTAATTTTAAAAAGTAGTATTTTCCATAGTAAAAGCAAAAAAATGTTTCAAGTGTTTCAGGATATCATTACCTTAACACTGTTTTTTTTTGTGCAGCAAAGAACATATCAAACCATACTTCAATTAACAAACTTATACAGGCTACAAATTTAATTTCTGGCTTCAGTGCTTTTTAAGCTACACTGTTAACAATGAAAGTAAAAGAAGGAAACTGAGACCATGTATGGTGCAGAAGCTCATTATAGCTTAACGGATGGAGGATATTAAGTCTGGAGGTTTTTCCTCCATGTTCAACTCCTGCCTCAGTAGCTTCTGAAAACGAGTCTGGATCAGCCTTTTTGACCTGGCATGTGATCTGACTCTAAACTAGTTGAGTGGGATGGGAAAGTGATCTGCAACCCGCAGCTCTTTCACACAGCACTGTTCACAATGACATTCACTAGGACACAGGACAAGGACTTTTATAAAATTTTTGTTTTTGTTTTAAAGGACAAAAAAAATAATAACTGCAGGAAGAATTCCTTTGGGAGTGGGCAAACACACTTCTTGCAAAGTCATGTCAAGTCAAGTGTTAAGTGTTCACGATCCATTAAAATCAATCAAATAAAACAAAACAGACTTCCCAGCACGGTTTTGTGCAATTGACTGTAGAATTGGCTTCATCTAGTCAGAAATATTTTCAAATTAACATACATTTAGTCTGCTTTCTGTACCACCTACCTGCATCTCCTCACTGTCTGCTTCACTACTGTTTTCTCCCCACATCTGTGACTAGTGAATGTATTAACCTACTAGTTGACTAGCCTGTGCAATCCCTATTAGCATGAAGTACCACAATAAAATGACAACAGTTACCATAACATACAGTAGTAAAATCATAGTGTTTCATATTAAAGGAACAGGATCTTTTTTTTTTTTTTAGGGAAAATATCAAGCAAGCTGATAATCTATTACTCACATCATGTTTTTCTAAGAAAGATATTACCATGGTTAAAAGGATCCCATGGTCAACTTCACTTAATGAATACTGAGAACATACCGTAAACTACACAGTAAATACTATTTATGCTGTTGTGATCTCATATGCTCCATGTTATGCCAGTCAGGACTTTAAACTCTATCTGAGCCATGTAGTGCTGAGATGAGTGAGCTGAGATGTGGGCTTGATGTCATATACAGACATTTTAGGCTTTAGTTGTCCTTTAGGCAGCTGGTAAGTTTTTGCTCACATTCAGATGCAAGGTCTCAAGGTTTTCTCCTCATGTCATCTCTGAGTTTATTTTTTTTCCCTCTCACTGTCACCTCACTGTCAAGCTCATTATGGATTTCTACATCCGTATTTCTGTAAAGCTGATTTAATTTTATTAAATTGATTTAAATTGAATCAATGCAAGCAGAATAACTGATAAGTTTATAACTGGTTGAGTTACAGAGCAGTGAGATGAGGTGTACCTGAACTTGTATCTCCTGTGTCTGTGAGGTGCTCCACTGAGCTGGTCTCTGTATCCACTCTCAGTTCTCCAACCTGCTGCTGAAGAACTGCCATCAAACCCTACATCCACACACACACACACACACACACAAACACACACAATGATAACATGGTGAATTTTAGAGAAGTCACTCACACAGAGTTGCTCTACATTGAGAAAGTAAAGGCAAAACCTTATGTTGGTGAAAGTTTCATGAACAGTGCAGCAGTGTCCAAATGCCTGGCTGACTCATCAGGGAGGGAATGGAGATGTAGTAATGTGTGGTAACTTGCTTCAATCTAGCATGCTGAAAAAACATTCATGCCTGTATTTATTGGCTGCTTAATTAGTGTAAAAAAACTTCAACTGATCTCCTTTATTATTCAGCATCCTTTTCAGTATTTTGTGTGCAGAGCACTGGCTACAGTAGCAGGCAAAGCTGCTATAATACCGTGGCTATGTTAAGCTCTAGCCAACACACAAGAGGAAAATATAACAGCAGGCGAACACTTTCATGTCCCAGATTATTATTCAGTTATTCATCTTCAAGCTTATTATTCTGGAGCTGCTGTGAATTATTTAGTAATTGCAGTGAAATTAATAATAGAGTTGTCTGGACCCACTAATGGGGTTTAAGGGCTTAGCATTCTTGGTAAAGTAATAGTTAATTGATTGTTAAAAGTCTCTAATATCAGCAAGTGTCCACCAGAATGCTAACATTACCATTCATATAATCTCCTACAAGATGCAGTTTTGGATAATTTTGATTCTGTAATATAACAGATAGTGATGTATTTTTCGCCCATCTCTCTAGTCAGACATGATTGTGTAAAACAGGTTTTAAAAAAAACAAAAAACAATAGTAAAAGTAATAGTAAAAAGCTGTTTGAATCCTGCAAGAATGAAGCCCTTCATGACATAAGCCCTGACATAAAATTTCTATTAAGGCTTATTCCAATAGGAATCCAACTGTATTTGTCAATTTGTCAAATGACATTTAATTTTGTGGACATATTTGTGTTGTGACACTTACAGGGCTGACTTACGCTAGAATATGTCATCTGAGTAGCTTTGTATTTCTACAATATCAGTCACATAATGATGATTATCTGATACCAAACATCAAATCCAAACTTACTGTCTCGACAGTGTCACGGCATTGTCATACATTTTAATGATAATTTATGCGATAGTAATATCGCACTTTACTTAAGGAATAGAGAAAGAATAGACAACTCTATAATGACATTATTGTATATTTTTGTATAAATATTACAAACAGTATGTCATGTGGCAGCAGTGCACTGACACAACATGCAGATGCAGATCAATGGCTTCAGGTAATGTTCACAACAAACATAATATTGGAGGAATTCAGTGACCATGTTTTCTTTGGCTTTGCACTGTTGCCAGATGGGTTTGCACTGAGTATTTCAGAAACTGCTAATCTCCTGGCATTTTCATGCACAACAGTCTCTGTTTACACAGAATGACACAGAAACAATAAAAACATCTAGTGAGCAGTGGTTCTGATGGCAGAAGTGTCTTGGTGATGACAGAGATCAAAGGAGAATATCCAGAATTGCTCATGCTGACAGGAAGACCATGATAACGCAAATAACAACTCTTTACAACCGTGATGAGCAGAAAAGCATCTCAGAATCCATATCAAACGAGTCCGATGGGCTACAACAGCAAGAAGACCACATCAGGGTTCCACTCCTGTCTTCGAAGAACAGGAATCTGAGGCTACAGTCAGCACAGGCTCACCAAAACTGATTAGTTGAAGAATGGAAAAAAGGCTAGGTAACGTTTGATCCTCGAATGGGAAATTTAGGGAAACTTGTTATGTCAGAAGTGGGATTCAGCTCCACACCTCCATTTGGAGACCACACTCCTTCATCACAGCAGAAGGTTTGCAGATGCTTGACCACCCTGACAATACTGCCATAGATTTTAAAAATAATTTTATAAAAATGAAACACACTGTACTTAAGAATCAGAGATAATATGCATAACTCTGTTGTTACAGTGTAAGGGTTTTCACAGCCATATTATTTCATCCTTTGTCCCTTCAGTAGGTTTTCATGTTTCAATGTTTTCACTATGAGCTGAGTTCAGGAGACACTTTGTTCACTTTTCCATCATCACCCATCACCATTTTGTGACATACCAGAACACTGAGCTACAAGGTCAGATGTCATGATGTTCTGATGTAAGTCAGCCCTGTACTTGTCATTACACAAACTCATAACATGTCTAAGGGCAGCTGATGCCTGTTAGAATAACTCTAATGTTTCTGTTGGTTTATGTCTGTTGTCATTAAGGGCTAATGGAGTTATTATGTAGCCCTATAAACACTGCCCTTAGCATTACCAATAAATATAATGAGATCTGAATCCTCCTATACAAGACAAGAAATTAGCAAGCTATCAAGCTAATATAATCTATTTAACACACGTCACTGACAGATCCCTAGCTTTTAAATGTTAATCAATATTTCCAGTCACTGTAGTTCACTGGGTGAGGCTAAAAACTGAAAGCTCAGATGGACATTCCAAAGAGATCAGGAATGAAGCTGATTATTAACAAAATGAATGTAGGAACTAAACAGTCTATAAACACTGTATACAGTATGTCTGATGCCACTTTTTCCATTACTTTGAAGACCTCTGGTATCTGTGTGTGTTACATCCTGAGTGCGTAGGATTTAGGATTCCCAGATGAGTGAGAAAGAGAGGGTGAATCAGCGTCCCATCAATGCACTCAGTCATGCACTATGAGATGTCTGGGAAGGAACACAACGTCTCATTTATGAAAGAATGGGAAATTGCATCTCAGCCTTATCTCCCAAAATGAGTTCATTTGTCACCCGATTGCTCTTTTCTAAATATCTGACTGTAGATGACATAATAATGTGTCAGACAGGGAAAAAAAATAAATGAATCTCAGGCATCGTGTGAAAATTAAAAAAAAAAAAATTAAACAAAGGCTTGATTTCATATTCCAGCCCTATTGCATTTTTGCATATGTGGCACTGCTAACAGCTACACCCTCACCCACACACCCTGATTCACTGTATTAACAACGCTTAAGTGTAAAATGACACGTAGGAGTGAGAGAGTGCATGTGGCCCAGAGGAACTGAGGGAATTTTCACTGCAAAATGAAAATGTTTCAAAGACACTCATGGATAGTTGACTAATTGAACTTGGACAAAAAAGATGTGAGACGTTATCTTCAGGTTTGTTTGTTACATATTATTATTATTATTATTATTATTATTATTATTATTCAGAAGACTAAAAAGCATTCCATTAAATTATGCTAAATGATGTATTGAGGAGTTATAACTTTCTTGAGACATCAGATTTTGAGATAGACAATTTTTGCCTATTGGTCAGTTTTCTGTACTACTTAAACACTTAACACATGGACAATGGCATCATGTGCATACTGAAGCAGACAGCTGCAGCTCCAACGTACTGTAGCTAGAAGTGTTTGCCTAAATTAGCATACCATGCTCTGCAAGGCTGTAAAAGCAATCCCATGCAGATGATTTTGCCCTCGATCTGCTAAAACACTTACCTACATAGGTTCAGTGATGTATTAAATATGCAATGTCTTTTATGAATTGTTTTTTTTTTTCACTCTGCCATTTCTCTTCATAGCAGAAATAAGAGCTGTTGCTGTGCGCTCATCTAAATGTGCTAATGCAAGTGTTGGCTTAGGCTCTGTGGTTAAGGGGCTCCTATGAGGCCACTGCCTCAATGATCATTTGTTTCTCCGCAGAGCACCCCCCCATTCACACACTCAGCCAATCTACACTGCTCTGCTGTTCCCATACTGCTCTGGTCAGCACCTACTTCTACACCAAAACTGCTGGTACCTAGACTTGGGTGGCAAAAATGTCTCCTATTCTCATTGGCAGGGTTTTGTCATGTCAAAAATGTCATGTAATTGACTGATGAGTCTGGAACAGTGTTGACCTAAATAAACCTAGCAATCTTGCTAGGCAGTAGATGTATGTGTGTGTGTGTGTGTGTGTGTGTGTGTGTGCAGTCCATATTTGTAGGTACCAGGGACTAAAAAGAGTCTTTAACCACATTTTCTATGAAAAGCCATAATTGGTGACAAGCAGTCCTTATGATTCTTCATCAGGCACAATGATGAAGTGGTACATCTGCTCTGTTAGTGCAGCAGGAAATAACTGAGCTGGAATTCTGAACATAAAGGCTCTGTGGTTCTATTCTACCCATGATTCTCTCGCAATGATGTCATTTCACAGGAATACAAAGAATACAGCGACGACAATAAAGGCTTTTTATCTTCACTTGCGCATTCCTTAATAGAGCTGCACCCATGTATGGTGCTGTTGGCCGTTGATGTTTGACTGATTAGCAGTTTAGCCAAAGTCAAGAAATAAAGATATTTTCAGGAGATTCCCAGGTCTGAAATTATCGTATGTGTAAATAGAGAAATGGACACGTGCCAAAAACCATCATAATGCCTAAATTTTTTGGATGAAGCACAAATAGTTGAAGTTTAACAACGCCATTATTGTCTGAAATGTCCAAGCAGATGATGTAATGAACAAATTCCATCGCCGCATGCAAAGCTGCATGGATCTCATTCTCAATTTCAAAGTCTGCTTCACTCCTCCACACTCAAAGACAGACTCCATTTGACTAATCTACACCACTCATCCATGGAAGAGAGTTGGCTGGAGTCTGAACCATGTCTGTAACCTTACCCTACAGCCCTACACCCCCACACCTACACACCCTTCCCCCTGGCCTCAGACCAAATCAGCCTGTTAACCAACATGAGGTCATCACACAAATTAACAAGGGAACAGCATGGAAGGGCGTAACTGGATGCAGAGAAGGACTGAGAGGAAGATGCCTATACATAACATGCAAGCAAGACTGTATTGAACATTGATATTATCATCTCACAGCTCTATTGCGCTTCTGCTCCTCTATCTCGCTTCTCATTTGCTCTTCTGCTCTTTCAGTGCTTAGCTGGCAGGGAGGCTGATTGTGGTAATTAGAACAGCAAGCCAACAGCTACAACACAGGTCTCCTCCTAGGCCCCATACACAACCCTCCAGAGTCCACTAAATGAGTTTAGCCAGGGATAAAAGTTGGAGAAGCTGCCACAAGACAAAAGGAATTATACTAAAAAAAATAAGTTCTAAAAGCAGCTCTCTAGAAGAAGAAACACTGATCATAAATGATCTTCAGCTCAGGAAATAACTGCCAGGCAGACAGTCACAAGATCCCACATCTGAAAATTGTTCACTTAGATGAAAAACTAAAGGTCTGCACCCAGGACACGCTGCCTGAACCTCAAGGAGCCCGCTTAAACCTTCCACAATCTAATACATTTTTCATGACCAGTCAATCAGAACACAATGGCACGTGCACATATAATCTCTGTCCTGCACTCAGGCACCTCTGTGCAGCCGAACGTGTGAGCGAATACTGATAGAGTGCACATGACACATTGCCACAGTTGCACAATGAGGTTCAATGCAGCGCAATACATGCACATGCATGCACGCATACTCATACCCAGATTGCGGACAGTACGAACGGTGCTTTCCCAGCTGTCGCCTGCTGTCAGATTGCTGTCAGCACTACGATGCCAGGAATAAACTGGTCTGGTGTGTTTGAGTGTGTTTGTTGAACAGCAGGCCTACTGCATATCTTTACTAGCCTTGATATCCCCCTGGCCCCCACCACACACACACACACAAACACATGGTGGCTTGCTGGTACACAGACCCCCCACTTCTTTCCACCAGGGCCTGTCACATACTCAAACAATGAGATTAGGCCTCTGCAGACGCTCTTTCTCTGCGAAAGAGATAACAAACCTACAGGAACAGAAGGGATGCAGCAGTGACCTGCAGTTTGAGGCTTCCAGTACCATTACACTATCCAAATACCACCTAATTTTTTCTTCATTTCTTTCTCTTTTTTGACAAACGTTGACTTTTATACAAAAATAACTTCTAAGAGCAGCTCTCTGCTTCAAAGTAATGAAATACATTTGCTGCAAATTATATTTAGCTTAGGAAATAATTGCTTGCCACAAGAGTCGCAAGATCCCATATCTGAAAATTGCTACAGTGGGATTGCCCACTTAAATGAAAAACTATACATTGCACCCAGGAAATACTGTTATTATTCACTTGGGGACAGCATTGCTGGGATCCAGTAGTAAAGTGTTAGTGTGTGGTTTTGTGGCAAATGCTGACAGTCATCATTTGGTCACCCATAAGAATTACACTTTCCATGGTTTAGAGAGCTGACAGGAGCCTCATGCATGACTTTCTGGCTCGTGAGCAAGCAATTATGTTGATTTCATTCATTTTCTTAATTGAATCATGTCTTTTAGTCTATGTTATTTATTTTGATTATACAAACATTTGAATTAATGTTATTTAATTCTGTTCAACCAATAAATGTTCATTTGGCCTCAGTGTCATAAAACGTAACTGTATCTAGTAATGTAGTTTGAATGCTCCTACATAAAAGGTCCCATTTTGTGGTAAGGTAACATTCCTCTCATTGCGTGGTTCCTAAAGGGTTCTTCAGTTTGTTTATGACTGGGAAAACTTAAAGGTGCTATGGAGAACTGCTTTAGAAAGCTACAACCATTAACCATCCAAAGAACTCTTAAGAAGCCACTTTTTCTTCCATACACAAGCAGAGTGTTTATCTCAATAAACATGAGATGCAAATGTTTATACATTTCGAAATAACCTTAGCTGGATTAAAAAAAAAAAAGAAAAAAAAAAGAAAAAAGAAAAAAAAGAAAGTGCTTCTATTAATTCAGGTCCAGGATATTAAAGTGGACCAGTTTCCACTTTTCCCTCCATACAGTAGCCTGTAAATGAGTGTGCACTTTCTCTGAACCGTATCACTTTTACCTGCTGGTGTGCTGATCCTGACTGCTCGTGCTCCAGGTTTGCAGAACTAGGGAAGCAGTGTCGGATTAGTGGCCACGGCGCGCGCGCGCAGCCCGGGCCTGAGTCTCCGAGACTGAGCGCGCTGAGCACGAGACTCTCCTGCCGCTGTTTCAGCATCTCCAGCTCACACAAACCCGCCAGGGTCGCCTCCAGTCTCTCCTTATACCGGCTCCGTTCCGCCGCCATCGCAAACGAGAAGGCGCGGTGCATCCTCAAACCGCTGTTTTTTTTTTTTGTTTTGTTTTTAAACTAAACACCCTGGAACAACTAAAAAAAAAAAAAAAACTACTCTACATGCACGTTCCTGCTGTCCCGAGACTTGTGTTAACACCCGACCCTGTTACCCATGCTCAAAACCCGCAGCTTGAGACTGCACGACAATAATCCCCCTCTTCCCAAAACTCCAACTCCATCCTCCATCTCCGCTCTAGCTACGCCTGGACTGGATGGGATTCTTCTGCAGCTGTCAATTGCTAATTAGCATACCACCCATATGCAACTCTTATTGGTCAGAGTTCTTCCCGCTTAATTAATATTCATAAGCTAACCCCGCCCCCCGCCCCCTCTCTCTGAACGTCGGCTGGTTAGGGTTTGGTGGTTGTATGATTTGACAGCTTAAAAATGCAAAACTGTCCAGAGCAGAAATTTGGGCGTGATTTGATAAATTCAGGCGCACTTCAAAACCCACTTTTTCCTCACAGAAGGTCTGGAAAAGTTCATGATATTCATTAGCTCTGTTAGAGGGAAATACAGTTTTATGCTTTCCTCTACATCAAAAGTTTTTACTGATGTAGTAATAAAGCTGTAATTGTGAATCTGGGTAGTGTGACAAGGTCGGATTGTTTTCTTCAATATTGCATCAAATACAATCACACAGATTCAATTAATTTCTTTCTGTGGAGAAGTCACTCACTAACACATTTAAATGAAACATATTTTGTGAGTCCCAGCCAGACTTTACACTCTACTACCAACAGCTTTGCACCCAGTGCTCCAGTGATAGGCTCTGGATTCACCCTGACCAGGAAAAAGTCTTTACTAAAGATGAGTGAGGTGAATGAACATTTCTGCAATTTCACAATAATCATATTTCCATAATTCTGTTATAATAATATCAGATTAAATCTCAACTATTTTGCAGTTTAGTATTCACTCACATGCTTATATGATGATACAAATGAATTTTATGCGTGTCATATCCAGGATGCATCTGTCTTGCATTGAGTGAATTCACCACAGCCCTGATCAGGATAAAGCACTTACTGAAGATAAATGAGTATTATTCATGTCTCCCACATTTAAGAATTTTACATCAGAACCTGTCATGTATTTCTAAGAGTAGGTCAGCAGTGCAGGAGAGTGTTCTGTCACAGTGGGTTATTGCTGCATGCATGGAGGCTTGGACAGACCTGGACTGTAAAAACAGAGTCCATGACACACAGCTGTCTTTAACAGTAACTGGCTTTCTAAGCAGATAAGTACCAAAACATAAAACATAACTGAAAGGTAATTATTTAGTTTCTGGATTCCTCAGCAGTAACTGAAGTGGTCTGCAGGCCCAGGATGAAAGCTTTAAGCTGTATTATTTTAAAATTATTACTCTGCCTAAAACACAAACTAAACCTGCTCTTCACGTGCCAAAATTCAGACATTTCAATGTGCAGTTTCTCAAATGTACTGTCAAAGATAGTATGACATCTGAAGCCGTACACACTGGTGGTCGTTTCATGTTTCCTGTAATAATGCAAGAGCGCCCCCAAGGGGGGAGGGAACAAATGTTGTGTGACTAATAACAATGTAATCAACATGGACACAAAAGGTTAAATGTTGCAGATTCAAAGCAAATCGCATCAATGAGACACTGGTGTGATAGTTGGTAAGTGCATTTATTGTTTTCCCTGTTACATCCTTATTGATTAACACAGCATTACAGAACTTAGCATGGTGATATTGACAAACATCACAACTTTCTGGCTACTGCTGAAATGAATGACGTGGAGATCAGGACTGGGGCGCCTAGCCTGGAGGCCAGCCCAGCTGACGGCCACCCAGAACATGAAGGTGGACGTGGTAGACAGACTGACCCCCATGAGGGCCTTCATTCACCACCATTCGATAGCCATCGGACAATCCCACCTGCTCAGCACACTTCTTGCCAACAAGCATCAAATGTCCAAGAAGCTACACACAGAGAGAGAGAGAGAGAGAGAGACTTAGATTACCACATGACATTGGGCTTTATAAACATGTTTTGGAATAATAATGCATGAAATACACTGCTGAATGGAATTCTACCTACACAGTTTTTTTTTTTAATTTTAATTAATAAATAATTTATATAAATATTGTCTAAGTAAACAAACTAGCAAAATGAATCATTTTATTTAACCTACATTATAGGGAAAGTGTTTTTATTTAACCTATATATAACAAAAGTAAAAACTGGAAGAAAAAACTGGATATTGCTGCAGCAAATAAACTTACATTGGCAAGTTTTAGTTTGAGAAGCCAATGCAGTCTTACTATGAAAAGAGAAATACACTATAACTGCAAATTTCATTTCAGTTTAATTCAGTTGCTTCCTTTCTTTCGTCGCTGTTGTTGCATGCTTCCAGAATTAAAGTCTACTCACTAAGCTGCTGAAAAGCGAAATCTTACTTTGGGTTGTAATTTCATCCCATCAACAGGGTGCAGATGTGACTAAGATGCATGTCTAAGTGTGCTAGACAGAAAAATAAAATCTGAGTAGATATCTGAGTTGCTGCAGCTGTGGTATGGCAATTAAACAGGCTTAATTGGACAACTCGCACTATTACAGTGTTGGGAAACAGCCAGATGGCAGGACAGATGAACTAATCCACAAGTCCCTGCACTGCTCATAGGCATTTGTTAAATGTGATGTGACGGCAACAAGTCAGAAGTGTCAACATATCCCATAATAATCAGGTCAGCACATATCTAGTCCCAGAAGAGTTAATGTTTCCACTGGAAATTCAAGCTGTGTCTTAGTTCCCAGTCCCATGTGTCTAGTTGTTTACCTGAGGATTACAAGGACTCTGTCGGTGAGCTAACTGCTGCGAACGATTATAAAATTCAGCACATACATGCAACCGTCTCAGAATATGTAGAACAGGATCCACTTACTGCTGCATCACTGTCCTCAGCTTTCGAGATCTGGGAAATGGGTTTTCTGGGGACTACTAAAAAATGAGTAGGAGCCTGCGGAGCCACGTCATGGAAGACTATGCACTTGAAAACAGAGAGAACAGAACAGTGTAATGAATGCACAGAATATGAAAACATTTGCAGTAGCATTTCACTGAGCACCTCTCTCGAGTTTTCGAATCAATATTCAGAGGATTAGATCACACTTGATCATGTTTATACAGAATTCACAGGAAGTGCCGTGTCAGGAAGGACGTGGATTTGAGTGTCACAGATCATTTGTGTGCCTTAATGCAAAGCGTCTTTGCTACTTTACATGTTTTTTTTTTTTGTTTGTTTGTTTGTTTTCCCCCAAGAGCACATCAGTATGTGTCTCCCCATGTCCGGAGGATGTCCAGCACAATGACTTGAGTGCAAGTGATGCAAACAGCCATGCGTTCATGTATATCCTGACAGGGAAACACACAGAGACAAAAGCTTACAGTTTTGATCACATATTGTAAATGATTTCTTTGGTCATAAAACAGATGTGATGTGCTCACTGGCGGCTTATGTAGTGCCACTGCGATCAAAGACAGCCGACGACAAAGTTCTGGCAGTGTCAGTTTGTCTCTGAGCGTGACTGATGCTATGAAGTTTGTCTAAATCCCACCAATAAGAGGAAGGCATAAGATGGCATGAAATTCACAGGATGGCTAGGAATACGGTAGTGGCAATGGCGAAATATAAACAAAACATTCTAATGGACAGAAAACTACCCCTATTCTTCAAAGTGAGCTTGAGGTGATTTTTCTGCTTATGTGAACCCATTTTCTGCATGAGCCCATGTCACGCTGATTGACGACGTAATCAGAACATAGTAATCATCTATCGTTAGAGGATCTTCATCGTATAATCTGACCTAAAGAACATGTCATCGGACAGTCTTCTATAATTCAGACAAGATTTTGCCTGGATACCATACAATCTGAGAAGTAATTCTCTTAAAACTAAATAAACAAGTAGGCCTATAAATAACGTCAACTTGGACCTAATGTATGCTTTAAATGGAAATTTCAAGAATAGAACTTAGATAGACAAAATTTTACTGTACACATTTAAACAATGTACATGAAATAAAGCCGTACTAAGGGGTGAGTGGAATTTATTTTACAGTTAAAGGGCTCCTTGCAGGTTTGAGAATGAATTACAGCTGCCACTATTCTTTAATAGCCAATTATAACATGCAGTATCACAAGATAAACACTTACACACACTTAGACACACAACATTACAAGAAACACAGCCGCAGTTAAATATAAACTTTGATAACACGGCCGATCTGTTGCTACAAATGCGAATCAGGTCAAATGGCGTAATCATCTAATAAAACGTAATAAAGATCTTGACATTACTTTCCAAACATGACCTGTTTGCTTTAGGCAACTCTGTTTTGAGCTTGCTATTCTTGCCGAGAAAATTTGCTCGACTTGTTACGAAGCTTAACATTCAAGACACGGTTCATACTTTCAGTTTCAGTGGTTTTAGTTTCACTGGATTCTTTATAATGAGTTTTACAATGCATAGTCTGCATTTTGTCTCTGGTTATCTGTAAGATATGCAACTATGAGGTACACTATACAGCCAAAAATTTGTGGACACCTGACCATCACACCCATATGTGGTACTTCCCCAAACTGTTTCCAAAAAAACTGTAAACACACTATTGTTTAAAATGACTCTGTATGCTGTAGTATTAAGATTTCCCTTAATACTAACCAGAGCTTTTTTCATTATAACAATGCCTCTGTGCACAAAGGGAGCTCTATAAAGACATGATTTGCCGAGGCTGGAGTGGAAGAACTGGAGTGGCCTGCACAGAGCCCTGACCTCCACCCCACTGAACACCTCTGGGATGAAATGAAACCCCGACTGCACCTCAGGCCTCCTCGAACATCAGTGCCCGATCTCACTACTGCTCTTGTGGCTGAATGAGCAAATCCCCACAGCCACGCTCCAAAATCTAGTGGAAAGCCTTCCCAGAAGAGTGGAGGTTATTATAACAGCAAAAGGGGACCAACTCCATGTTAATGCCCATGGTTTTGGAATGGGAATATATGGGTGTGATGGTCAGGTGTCCACATACTTTTGGCCATATAGTGTATATGAGATAATGGGGCCCTTAAGGACTAGCGGTTAGGCCATTGCGCTCTCACCGCAGCGGCCCGGGTTTGATTCCTGGCCAGAGAACTACGCCAGTGCACTTCCAGTGCCGGTCCTAAGCCCAGATAAAATTGGGGAGGGTTGCGTCAGGAAGGGCATCTGGCATAAAAACGATGCCAAATCAAATATGCAGACCAAAGATCCGCTGTAGCGAGCCCTAATGAGAGCAGCCGAAAGAAGAACAACAACAACGACAGTGTATGAGATAATCTGGGTAGGTCTGGAATAATTTCACTTGTATTTGGTCTTACAAAATTATGGGATACTTCAGTATGCTCTACAATAGCCTTTAATATGCAGTATATCAAATAATGCTAAGAAGAAGAAGGACGACATGAATTTCTGCCTGCATTCAGTTACCCACAAGCTAAAACTGGTTTGTCCAAATTTCTTTTTGGGCAGATCTCAGATCTGCATGTTTCCATATTTTACTGCAGGGATTCTCAAACTTTTTCCTTCCCTTTAACAGAAAGATAAATTCTGCAAACCTTCTCAGACCATAATCCAACTATTCAAACATTAGGCTTATGATATAAATATGTATTATCATATTCTGGCTATTTATTACAGCCAGAGAGTTTTATATTCCTCAACTTTCCACCGAAACAACACATTAGATCCAAGTGAGTTATTAAGGTTTCTGACCAAACAAGCTAATAACTATAAATGATTACTTATATTTAGCTAGAATTTGAAAGTTTGGATAAAGTTGGGTTGTAATTTTGAGCATTTTAATAAAATAAATTTATTTATTTATTTTTAAATCAAGGAGCCTACACTAATGCTACCTTCAAGTGCTATCCGAATTATCGTAAATACGGGTTTTCCACTATGAAGTGGCACATGAATGACCCCTCAAGTGGTAATTACTACTGGGGAACGCGGAGATTTTTAAAGTTTATTTAATTAAATTTATGTTTAACACCCGAGTTTCCGAGATAGGAGAAGTCCTAAACTTTCAACATGGCGGAGGAGAGTACAGTTTTGTTCATTTTCCTAGCTGTTAGCGCTTGCTGTTTTGGTCATATTCATGTATGTATATCAGCAGCCATCCTTATGCATAGTGTACATTTTTACACCGTGAAAATAGCTTGTATTTGGGAATATTTTGTAATTTCACACGTCAGTAAACTAGCTAACTGAGTAATGTGTTGTGGTGTCAAAATAAAAAGTAAAATTTAAAAAAAAAATCAAAAAGAAAGAATAAATTCATTTTTTCCGACAAGAGCGCATGTGAACACGACATCGTCGTAATTACGGCATCAGTAGTGGGAAACAGGGGAATTGCCGGAGCCCTTGAAGGCTGCATAAGCTAACAGCCGCCTGAGGCAGTCTGAGGAAACTCATGGTTTCAGGAGGTTACCATCTCAGCTAACGCTAAATACGACTTCTCCAACGCTAGCTGATTAGCAGCTCTGGATAAATCTGTTCAAAGACGTCGACGCCACGACTGTTTTTATTAGAAATGCACGGATTTTTACTGTTTACATGCAGAACAGTTTAACGCTAATGCGCCTGTTATATCTGCACGCGCGCAGCTAACACAAGCTAGCTAACAAACATGTACACACACCTGGTCATCTTCGTATATTATATTAGCAGGAATCTCCTTCCGAATTATTTTGCCGAAAATTGTATCTCCTCCGGGTTGTGCAGTTTGCGCCTTGGCTACTTCGTCAGCCATGGCGCTGAATCTGGCAGCCTTTACCAGCTACTGCAGCTTGTTGATGCAACCGCTCTGTCTTTACCTGATCTCCAAACTGTTTCCGCTGGACGGGTGGGTCACGTGCTTCAGCTGCAGTAGCGCGAGTGTATGACGCAACATGCGGTGGAGATGGCTTGAAGATCAATAAAAAAGGCATTCACACAGCCTGTCAAACTGAAACATGCATTAAGCAAGATGACCATCCAGAGGTTGATCATTTTCCTCTAACAGCATGCCCTGGAGTTCTTTATTCCTCTTATATCACAGCAATTTGCCATACATTTTTAATTATTGCTATTTTTTTTCCCATTTATACATATTAGTGTTGTGGAACGACTGTGAAGTTAGTTCCTGTTATCATTTCATGACTTGCAGCAGCTATAAACTCTCTTCCCCTCACTTTCTCTTAAAGGTAATAAGACAAAAAAAATGCACCACTGATTATTTTCCCATAACATCACTTCTAAAGCAGCAAAGTGTTTCACTCCTCTTACACCACAGCAATTTGCCAAATTTTATCTATTAAATTAAGAACGTCATACTCTTGTTATCACTTACCTTACAGCAGTCGTTCCCTCACCAACCTTTGTTTTTCTCCATCTTAAAGTTAATAAGACAAATAATACAGCTTGTTATTGAGAAAAGCACAATGCCTTTGCTCCTGAAGACTTTCCGGGTGCAGAAAACCTAAAGCTTTACCTTTGACCAGGGCTGTTTCTCAATCTAGGGACCCTACTGCTAGACTGTCCCAAAGCACTGACACTGGAGACTCCTTCCATAAAAATGTTAAATAAACATCTCGTTACAAAAAACAAAAAAACAAAAAAAAAACTCAACATATCAAGGATTATATGTTCTTTGTTAAATGACAACACATTTTGTTTATTACTAGACTTGGATTATGTGGAGCATTCACTATGCATGTACCTGTTTAGAATTAGCTGTTACTATAGAAAGGTGTTCAGTAGGGTTGAGATCAGAGCTCCGTGCAGGACACTCCAGTTCTTCCACACCAATGTTGTCAAGCCCTGTCTTTATGGAGCTCGCTTTGTGCACAGAGGCATTGTCATGCTGGAACAGGTTTGGGCCTGTTGAAGGGAAGGGAAATTGTAATGCTACAGCTTACACTGTCATCCTGTACAATTGTGTGCTTCCAACTTTGTGACAACAAAGGCCCATATATGGGTGTGATGGTCAGGTGTCCACAAACATTTGGCCATATAGTGTGTGTGAAAGTGGATAGTGTATGGATTGCTGTCAGTAGAGAAAGTGCTGTCAGTGTTAGCAGTTGTACCATATTTTTGCTTGTAAAATTAGGAGCAGTCATGGCAATTACTGCAGGCTGTTATTAGTAGCATGAGGTGTGTATATATATATATATATATATATATATATACACACACACACACCATTGTCAAATCTCAAATTGCAGTATCATATATTTTCTGCAAATAGTTCTTTTAGCAAGGTGCTAAAATAGTATGCACATGCATTGTCAGAAATAGCTTTGAGAATGAGTAGATCCAATTAGTTTAGTGAGAAGTTTAGGGGTGTTAGGCATTTTCATGGGGTCCGGTAAGTATAGGATTTGGACATAAATTATTTTGATTGAATGTAGAATGTATTTAATTTTCTAATGTATATACCTAATTAATTAGTATGTGAAACACCCAAGCCCCAACATGCAGGAAAAACTGCTTGCGAATTTGCTCACACTGAGTAGGTAGCTCTAATAGGCAGCTCTTAGTATTACTGCACACACTGCATATGAAAGGCTATTGTAGAACATGCTGATGATTCGCTGTGGCGACCCCTGAAGGGAAAAGCCGAAAGAAGAAGTAGAACATGCTGAACACAGTGAAATACACGTCAAACCGTACCATAACTATGCAGATTCTCTCATATATATCATACTACATAGTGTACCGGCTGCTAGTGAACTTACAGATGACCAGGGACGCAGCACAGGTTTATGCATTTCAACATTTATTATAAATAATCAACTGAAAGCTTATTTTAGTTGCCATAAAATTAACTTTTGTCACAAAGCAAAAACTGATAAGAGATGCACTTTGTTCGCTGCAGCAGAGCTTAAAAAATAACAAAAGAAAAAAGACCGAATACATCAAATGTCGGAAGGCAACCAGTACCTTAACATAATGATCCTACTGCAACTAGAAAATAAAGGTTACAGTAACTTTAAAAATACTGCAGAAATAAAAAATATTTTATTAGTATAAAGAACATTTTATTTTTCTTCTGTCCCCTTTAAAGCACATTAATGGTACTTTCATTAATATTGTCCCCATGGAAATATATTAATTTATTAATAATTTATTTATTCATGGTGGTGTTTGTGTCCACTTTAACCTGGAAACAAGAGCACTTCTCATACGGCTTTAATGGCAAGGATAATACTGAACATTCACAGACTGTGGTCATGTGATGAGAAATATGCTCCTGAGTAAATTAGCAGATTTCATGTTTTCAACAACGAGCACAAAACAAATGGTATTAACATTTTCCTAAATGACCTTTGGAAGACGCTGTGAAAGAGTCGACTGCACAAATAAATATGCTGCGCCAAACACTGCTAGAGTACCATTAATTTCACACGCTTGCTTACACTTTAGACATACAGACACACACAATCGGTCTTTTGCGTTCAGGTTTTGAGGAACTGAGGTAATCTCCAGTGACACTGACAGATAGCCAGAATGTCAGGAGGAAGTTCTGTTCCTGTATCCTACGCCTAAATGTTTCTCCAGCCACAGTTCAGCTAACTGCATCGCAGATGCATACGTACTCGCTTTGGACCCCAGGCACATTTTGTATTGCTTGGGCTCTAGATTAGTATCGCATTGGACAGGATGATAAACATGCACTATGCCGGGTTCTTGTGAACGGAACACTGTTAAATCAGAGTTGATGATCTTTGTGAATAAGTCGACATCCTCCAGCCCCCAGCCTTGTATTGAAGTGTCAAAACCTCCAACTTTTAGCAAGTCACTTTTAAATATGCAGGTGATGCCGAAGCCGTAATCTCGCCAGAAGCCAGTTTTTTTGGTGAAGACAAAGTTGCTGTCTTCAGTATGGCTCCCAGCAAAGACGATTTTGGGATTGTACTGGCTGAATACGACAGGAAAATAGACCTGTCTCCCTTCAATGGTATTGTCTCTACATCGCTGGAGTGCGTCACTACTGAAGACCAGATCCACATCACAGAAGAACAGCAGGGAGTTATTATTAAGACCAGAGGCACCCATTTCTAAGGCGAGACCTCTAGAAAACTCTCCTGCCATTGGTATTACAGACAGATCTGCTTTGGGATATTTATTATGGTACTCCTTAATCAAGTCCAAATGCTTCTCCTTGTCTTGGTTGCTATCATTATCCACCAGGATGATGACTAGTTTTACATTCTGGTTAGAAATAAGGCAGACCTTCTCAAAGTTGTCCATGAAGCGCACGAATGTATCATAGCGACCTGTAAGCGGTACGAGGATGTGCAGCTTCTTTTGACCTTGCTCTCGCATCTCCCTGTTAGACTCTGAAAACTGAAAAGGGTAAAAGATCTTGAGTGAATTAGACAGAAGCGAAAAAGACTGAAAGTCACTATTGATTGCCTCCACTAGCTCAGCTACATCTAGCTGCTCAGGTTCATTAAAATAAGGCCTACTGAAGGACTGCTGAAGGTAGACATGTCTCCGGACTGGCACTGTCACTTTTCGTCCTTTGTGCCTCTTATAGAGCAGCATAAGATCCAGGACGTACTCAGCGCCATGTAGAGGATTCACCCTCCTATAACCATACTGGATCTTTTTGAAGTCAATGACACGGCCTCGAACTTTGGAGTTCTCATTGATCATCTCCATCACCTGGAGCACCGTGTCCTCTAAGGCAGAGCGCAGCACGTTCCCGAGACCCTGTCGAGGCATGTTCTTTTCGCTAGTAGAGTACAGGTACCTCCCGTTAAGGAAATCCCACTCGATGACATCTGCTCGTTCGGATGGCTGGTAGCGGGCGTAGGAAGGGGGTGCACCTAGCTGCTGGTCCTCCCACTGCACCTCTGTGTTGCTGAGGTGGCTCATGCTCATGCTCTCACGATGCAGCTGGATGGTGTGGTAGCGCAGCTGCGAGATCTGCCGGCTCAGCATGTAGTTGTGCAGCCGGTACTGGTAAGCTGGACGCTTATTGGGGTGCAGAGTGATGGCGTTGTGAATCTTACTGCTGTGCAGTTCCTCAATGAAACCTTTCTTGTGCTCATAGTTTTCGTAGAACAGCTCCTGCATCTGCACAGGGAGGGGAAAAAAAACAGACAATAGCAGGATGAGATTTTCAGTGGCAATACAAGTTACGTGATCTATTAAACACATGATTAGGAACCAAACTGCACTTTATCCTGTTGCTGACGTGGGACCATCAAGGGTACATATTTTCTACTTTTAGTATGCATCTTTTTTCTGGGAAGGTGCATGTGATGTACCTTTACGTAGTTTTGGGATAAAGCTTTAAAGGTACATCAGTGGTCTTTAAGGTCTAATTAAATTTATTTTATTTTTAAAGATACACACTAAAGTTACAGACGATGTACCCTCAGTGGTACCACCTCAGTGACAGTTTGGCATCCTATTTTATGTTTCTGAAAGTGAACTATCTTCATGGTGCTTTAGCTATTAATAATAGTAGATTATGTCTGAGGAATCTGAAAGCCAACTTAAAAAATGTATTCGCTTGTTTGACCAGAGGCTGTGCAGTCTATAACCACATGCTGCACTTTTTTTTTTTCAGTTTAACAGTTTGTACAACATCTGCATGAGATTTGTCTTCATACCGAGTCCGACAACAGTCTTAGCACAAGACTGTAATTGAAGAGTTGGGACTGTGGGGGGCGATAGATACACGTGATATGTGTGATAAATGACGGCATCAACATTGTCTGTTTTATATGGACAGAGGCTTAAAACATCAAATTGTACAATCGTTGTACCAAACATGTACAGTATACATAAAAATGCCATGATAACATCAGTTATTTCCATTACCAAAAGTGAAGAAAGTTTACTTAGTAAGCCTGTATGTGATATTCAGTGTGTTTGAATACTTGAGGATTTCATTAATTATGTCTTGACATTTTTACTACAAAAGAGCTAATTTAAATCTTGCTTTAATGTAAGCAGTTCATGTGTCTGTTTAGGAAACCTGCAAAATAAACAGAATGTCTTGGCCAGTCTTCGAGTGGGTACTGGGGAACTTGTTTTTTCTCTTTCTTGAAGGTAATAAGACAGAAAATGCAGCTGTTACCAATTGCAGTTACCAAGAAACTGCAAAGTACTCTGTACTGAAGATCTTCCTGCGAAGCAAAGCTTAAAATGACACTTTCACCTCTGACATTTACAAAGGTCTCACAGTGGAGACTCCTTCCAAAAATGCTAAATAAACATCTCCTCACATAAAAGAAGAAGAAACCTTTATTTGCCACATACACATTACAGCAAAATTCTTTTCCCACATATTCCAGCTTGTTAGGAAGCTGGGGTCAGACATGATACAGCTCTCTCACATTGCCACTGTTGGGCCCTTGAGAGCACTGAGGCTTAAACCACCACCCTTCCAATCAGTAACCCAGAGCCTTGACTGTTGAGCCACCACAGCCCTGAATATCACCCTCTCAACAGTACACACAGAAACATAGAAACTACTACCTGAGCCATAGATGATATTAATCAACACCTTTGGTCTAATCAGAATTGAGAACTCAACACTGGTGCGGTGCAGTCATTTATCTTTAATCAACAAAGAACATTTAAATGAGTTGAGGGGGAAATTATTCTCTCTATAATTATATGGCTCTCAGGACCAAATAATAATTAACTGCACAATAAACCTAATATTATATCAAGTTAAAAGTCATATTATTGGGGCATATTCAAACACAATCAGGGTACATTCACTCCTGCATTCTAACATGGCTACTTGAGTAAAATGTATCGTTTAAAGCAGAGGAGGAGCCAGGAGTTATGATCTGGACACTTATATTGATAAGCGCGACATGCTCGTGTCTTTTCGGTGCAGACAGGAGTAGGAGCGCTGAATCACCATCAACCAATCTTGCCATATTTATAACCTAGCCATAAAATACCTTTATGACAGTTCCACTGAACATGATTAAAATAAGATACTAGTAATGGGGGACAATTACATTTCATCTTATAAAACCCGATCTACCCTTCTTTTTCTCCTCCTGCATTAAACCTGTAGTTCGTCACCTGTCACCTTGATATACCTGAGCTCACAGTGGAGCAAGCTGGCTAGCTGCTTTCAGGCAGAAACAGAAAAATGCATGATTCTGTCTGATTAATCCTGTTTCTCTCCATAACAGCAAATAAGCAATTAAATACGATTAAACAAACTAGAGGCATTAAATATTGAATCGTAATGATGACTCAGCTGACCTTAACATCATTAGAGCACAATTACTGCAAAAAGAATGACAATCAAACCTCCGACTAAGCAATTAGATCTGTCGTGAAATATTTCCAGCTATTCCAGCTATAAAGGCAGTTTAATAACAAAAAGTGCTCGTCTCCCTTCACATAAACATGACTGAACCTTTGTGAACAGCACATGATTTCATTACTCCCTCAGGGGGAAATGAAGGTGTCACAGCAGCAGGATATTAAGAATAAGAATAGTGAGGCAGAGAAGAAATAAATAAATATAAATATGACAGTGGACAATGGCAAACGTGCATGAACAAAAGAAAAGCTCTCAAAAAGAAGCCATCAAAACTGTAAGGAAGTCATGACACCACCAACAGCAGGCAATTGTAACATAGCTGGTTAGTCAATAAACGGAAAAAAAATCCTTGCTTGTGTGTGAGATTTTCACATGTCTGAGGAGATAAGTAATGTTGTCTTTAAGTCCTTTTCGTGAAGAAGGAAGATCATGTTTAGGACATTCCTTGGCTGCAGCATAATTCCTCCATTTTCACACGAGTGTTCCACACATTAGCAAGCACATTTTCTCTGCTCGATTCCTCCACTGATCTGCAGAGTGCTGCTCCACTTTAGACTGCCAGATGAACTGAATACAGCTTAATCTTTAATTAAGTGTGACCCAGAGCAATGCGAGTTATTATTCACCCAAGAATTAAAACAAAAGTGGCTGAACAATACTAAAATGAACTCGAAGTAAGTGAATGTAGGGAATTTTAATGTTCTCACAAGGGTAAATTGATGACTATTTATGCGCATTATAATCCCCTGATTTAACACAAACGTTCTGTCTGATTCTGTGCATAAAACAAAATTTGTCCCAGTAAACTAGCATCACCTCTGTAGCCATTTAGGTACGAGCATTATGAGAAATTCTCTCATTTTGTAAAAGGCTCTTTGTGTACAGAAACTTTCAGCAACTGCTGTTAGATGAACCCGAACATGTAATTCATGATGGCATTACTTCAGACAGTCCTTCTGTTAGTCTAGCTTTCCAGCCAATCCTCGACAAATGCAGCAAAACTTATCATATCTTTCCAACATTATTCTCTCTTCATCCTGAATCCATGACTGTTTCCATAAAATCATTGAAGCTCAATTTCCCTTTAGACCACACTTTACAAGCCTAATATGTTTTTCTGTATTTTTATGGTTCATTTAGTAGTGCATTAAACTCTTCATTATTTTGTACTTCTATTCATGCCCTTATGGTTAAAGCGTAGAGGGAACATTGGCACGTCAAGTTCTATGGTCATTTTTATCCATTCACAATTTCCCAACGAAACAGCATTTGCTGATAGTGTCATGGAAATTTCGTGATACCACTAAGTAGCTGATACTAATCACACGCGTAAGGCCCTTAGGAATAGAAGTCTAAGAAGTAAGTCCAAGGCTAGCGCATTTAGAAAGCAAGCAAACACCAGGCTGCACAGCACAATGATCTTCGTACAAGTAAAAAATAAATTCAAAACATGATGATAACCCAGTCACGCCACTCACACTCAGTATTTTCTGTGATTACTGATTTGGAAAGCAATATAGTAGACTGAAAAATCACTGTGTCCTGAAAGCTGTGGTGCAGATTGCCACTCAGTCACTAATTCGATTTAGTTGGAGTATACTAAACGGGTGAACACTGCTACATCTGGCGTTTGACAAACCTGTGATACGATACACTGAGGATCTATGTGGCCCTGACTGTCTGACTGTTGCTGAGCTTCTCATGGAGGCTTTTGTAAGGAACACACTTCGGGACATGATGTTATACGTAAATACTCAAGAACAGGGTGGTGTGATTTCATTACCACCCTGATCTTGATTGCTTTCCTATAACAGCATGTCTGGAAATGGTTTATTCCTATTACTGTATATCACAGCAATTTGACAATCATTCACTGGAGAATAAAGAGGTAATGTCGCATGAACAAGAGTGCTGCTGTAGGGAATATCAGCACGGTTGTGATTCGGCTGTGGGTTTTTTTTTTATACAACAGTTTTATAAACAATACAATAATATTGAGTAACTGACCTTTCAGACACAATATAGCCAAATATTTTTTTATTTTTGCTCCGCTACCGGAAACAGATTCCGCAGAAGCCACAGATGGACAGAGTGTTGCCATGCAACACACAGACTGCAGCTAGCTTGCTGCTCATTGGGCCCACATTGCATTTGTACATTCCCATTAAAAGTGCATCCAGTGACACCGGCGTCCCTTCTTGCTTTTCATCCTCATCAGATGAGCTTTCATATTTGAAGTCAAAAGTTGTCCTCATGATAATGTATCGTTTGCCGTGTCTGCTGATGATGTCGCTAACTCTACTGTAGTTTCAGTGTAAAAAACTCTTGCTAGAATTGGAATTTTTGTGGTGAACACAGACTAGTGGAGTGATTAAAAACAGTGAAACATATCTGTGCTGTTATACTAAATATTAGCACTCTTGGAATGCTGCCAATCAAATTAGTGGACCGGAACAAACTGTTGTATAAAAAGCATTAACGCTTCTTATCATGTGGTCACTGATGATTGGTTAGAAACTGATCTAGATGAGGTAAAGCACTTCCAAATCTTTCTTTCAAAGGTTGTAACACATGCGAACAGTCAGAAGCAAGTGCAGTTTTTCTCTTTGGCTTAATCCATTCTGGTCACAATACATAAAGGGATCAGGTCACAGGTAGACCAGGTCAAAAATTCAAAACAAGAAACCACATTAACTAGGAACTTGGATGAGGAATTGAGGAGCTAAGGAAAGTCACAGGCAACGTACAAATTTCTCATGAGATCATGCTGACAGCATTAATACTGTATCACACAGGAGCTTTCTGCACAATTTTGCACTGCATTTCTCTTTCTCATATCTGTGTTCCGTTCCTGAGCAAAATCCATAAATGTCGCAGTGGGTTTTGACTATAGATATTTTGAAGGTCATTGCTGTCAGTGCAATTTGCTTGATTATGCTTTGGGTTTTAAAGTTGCCTTGAACAGCACATCTCTACTAACTGCTCTACATCTAAATGATACCTGACAGTGCAAACACAATGCCATATGGGTATATTACTAATTATCATTTATTCAGGATGTGACACAATTTGCATCAATAACTGACAAAAAAGTGAGAAAAACACAACATGAAGCCACAAGGATAAAAATATTGTGCGTGGAGGCTTTTAGGCAAAAACACCCACACAACAGAACTGTCAAAACACTATTTGTTATTTCTCTGTTCATAATTCAATTAAGACATCTAGACAACACCTTTTGCATCAACACAATGCTGTTGTCTGGATGAAAAATAAGGTTATTGGCAGGTAGTGTTTATTCCTTTTTAGGACCCTGCTCAAGTCTGTGCTTTTTCACAAGATACAGAATGTCTCATCAGAAGAAGCATTATTGATTGGATGTGTTGCTTATGCTGATGCTTTCCTGTCTTAGCTTAAATCTATTAATGTCTGAAGAAAATGAGTTCATCCACATCCTGCTCTTTATCATTTGATTACTACAGCAGTGTATAATGTCACAAATAAATGTCCTGTTAAATGCAGAGTTTCTAAGCGGAGGTGGCTTGATAGATAGACCATAGATTTTGGTGTGGAAGGACGACAGTAATAATGTCATAGCCTCAAATAAACTTAAGTTGAGAGGCTATCACACTTGACTTATTGTGTAAGCTAATATCTAGTGAATGTTTTAGAGTAACCCCATAATAAGCAGTTAAGAGTCGACAACAGTCATCCAGCATACAGATTAGCATCTTGTTTTGAGTGGTTTTAGATGTCCATTTGTTCTAATGTGTTCAAGGTAATATCATTAATCAGGGTTGTAATTTCTAGCCCAACTACATCTCAAAAACCACATAAAAAATTCAGGAATTGGAAAAGGGGGATATTTTTCTTCTTTTGCTCAGCTTTTCACTGTGATCACTTCCACAAGATCACTGTGGTGCACTAACATTTCTGATGTACAGACATTATGCAAATGGAGAATCCCCCTTTCCAATCTCCCAATCTTTGCTATAGAGCTTACAACAGAAATAGTTCTGTACATCATAGACACACTGTCCGCACTTACACTTTGACTTTATCAGATTTAATTCTGATTATTTGCTACAAAACAACATGGTGCCAGCTGCAGAGTTTTTAAACTAGCACACCCTGGCAACCCTGTCATTACTTGTCCTGTCCACTGCTCCTCCCCTGAGCATGGGGCAGTGTGATTCTTTCCTCAGTGGGCCTCTATTAGCACTTGTTGCAGTTCCCATTTTTGACCACAAGATAAAATCAACCTTAGCTTATAATCTGTCAAACAGGAACATTTTTTAATCGCTGGTTTCTCCAAAGAGGGGGGCATGGTGGCTTAGTGGTTAGCCTTACACCTTCAGGGATGGGGGTTGGATTCCTGCCTCTGCCGTGTGTGCATGGAGTTTGCATGTTCTCCCTGTGCTTCAGGGGTTTTCTCCCCAGCCCAAAGACATGCGTTGTAGGCTGACTGGCATCTCTAAATTTTCTGTGGTGTGTGTGTGCACGATTGTGCCCTGCACCCAGTCCACAGTGTCCCCCACCTTGTGACCAACGCCCCCTGGAATGGCCTCCAGGCTCCCCGCAACCCTGTGTAGGAAAAATGGATGGATGGTTTCTCCAAAAGAGGTAATTAGTGTTTCAACAGAATTTACAACGTGGAGTTTATGTGAATGAGAAGTGTATGAAGCTTAATTTGCTGAGCAGCTGATAAACACACGAACCACCACCATTCCTAAGCAAAATGCGTAAAGGTTGGCAGGTCTGCCCTGGGCATTCGGTTCACAGCATGTCACATTCATTTTCTCTGGAATAATACAACACTTAGACTATACCTGGAGAAAACCACAGAGATTTCTAAACTTTCTGAATATTTCTGCTTAGCTGCAAAATATAAAACTGATAAAAACCATCCACTAATTAAATTATCTGTCACACCATTTACTGGAGGATTCTTTATATATTGGTGTTAGGATGGATCTGGATCTGAGAATCTGTAATGAGTGGGATGAATTAACAGCTTTTTATTGTGGATGTGCCTGCCTGTGCAAAGCAGTGGGACCTGAGCTTATTCATGTGAAGAAGAGGGATTAATTTCAAAAGGAAGGCCTTTGAAGGCTCAGCCTGTGGGGAGGATCACTGAGCGCTGTGTGGTTTCAGCTTGATGAGTATTCAGAATGAATTGACTTCACATACTGTTTCTCGAGCTCCTCTTTTAAGGCAGTGGCATACTGACTGTATCCTTCACAGGCAGGCGTCGAGGTGAGATTACAGAAGAGAAATTGATGTACCACAAACCATCCGTGCACCCGCTCTGCTTCAACATTCCATGCTGTCTGAGTGCTGAGGGTTTAAAGAGGAAAGAGCATTGCAATAAAATCCTACAGGCTCTCTGATATGTTTCCCAGTTTGTTATGGTTTATTGAAGGTAAAGGGCATGCCAGGCCCGACAATCAAAAATAATCTCAATGTTAGACTATTATAACATGCCATTAGTGTAATTCTTTCCACTGCATATTGATTTCTGCAAAGAGTCGTTCCACTGCACATTAAGGCTTCAAGTGTGGCTAATGTGCAATTAGTGGAAGAAGAGTGAAGGGCATGAAAATGGCACAATGGTGTTATTTAATTTCACTGGATGTACTGTATATCGGACTAGAACCCACACAACAGAATAAATGCAACTGCTTTTTTTACAGGGTGCCCCAAAAGTCTCCATACATAGGGAAAATTAACACTTTTTCGCAAAATGTCTTCCAAAGAACATCCACTGATGAAGGCACAACTGACGTGGTGCTGGTATACGTAGTCCCCTGTGTATGGAGACTTTTGGGACACCTATTTTGCATTGTTTATTGCAAATACCTGTCACAAAAGTGTATCTTTTTCTTTCAATAGAAATTGATGAAATCTGTTCCTTTGAACCCATGAAAATATCTGCACCTAATATGCAGTATTACCATTCACAGGCAAGACAATTTGGAGCAAAGGACTCTGAACTCACAATATTCTCATCTGTTAACTAGAATCTTAACTATACAGCCACCACTACATCCAGGAGCAGCTGGTATAAATGAGTTGGCAGGGCTAAACCCCACCTTGATAAACAAAGACATCAATATATGGTTTCATTTTTGGCATTCACATCATATTATTTGCTGGTAAGGTATCTCTTAAAGTGGATTACTTTGTATTTTTGTTGAGAAAAGTGCCAAAACACCACCAAGGTTTGTCAGAATAATACACTGTATGGTATGATGAAGCAAGACTGGGGCTGATTTCTTTCTAGCTCAGACTGTAGATCCATGCATCCTATCAGTGACGCTCGTGCCAGGTGATTACACAGACACCCCTAGATCTGATCTTCATTTGGGCTGCTATCTTTCATCCGAAACATGTCATCAGCAGTGATTGAGAAGGTGCATCTACAATACAGTGGCAGGTGTAATGAACGTGAATAAGGTGGATTATTTACTCTGTCATACGTTTCCCCCAAAATGCCTTGGGAGAAATGGGAGAATCTAAATGTAGCTATACTAAACAGACATTGTCCAATCAAAGTACAAATTACACAAAAGACACATGACTGTAATTCTAATGTTGTTTGGTTTGAATGAAAAGTTTACAGCTTTTCTGTTTAACATGTTTAATATTCAGAAAAAAAGCATTAAAAATCATGAACACTGTAGGATATTACAGACTTGAAAAAAAAATAGAATCATGAATGCAACTACTTATCCACCTTTAAGTGTGTGTATTAGTCATTATTATTATGCCATCTATGTGACCCCATGATGTTATGCATTGCTCTGCCCTTATAGTTAGTTTCCCATCTAATATCACAACTATCCATCACTGACTAAATTGTAGGAAATCCTCAACCAAATCCTGAGCCACCAATCATCAGTGCTATTGCGTGTTCAAGTAAGAGATACGAGCCAATCACAGTGCATAGGCGGGATTTAACAATATTGTATTCAACATACAGTACATGACTTTCAAATCTTTTTCAAAGTACATATTCAGGGTCACTTTAAACTTACTACAAATACAATTTGACCTAGCTATGGTTACATGCTTTTTTGTAGTTAAATGCAGTTTGAATTTAAGCTCTCCTCACGTTGTCTTGCAAACAAACTCTAATGCAAGGCATTTTTGTCGCTGTAATTCTGAATTGAAGAATGATTACCTACATTTTCGTTAATATATTCATTTCTAGCAGTAGAGTTATGCACCTGTCTGGCTTCCTTCTGCCCTTATCAAATATCTTTTGTAGTCTTTTGTGCACCTCAAAAAATGTATTATCAGGGATTTTTCCCCCAGTATCTACACCCTAGAGACGACTATGTCACCACTGTAAAAGGCAAGTAGGCATGTTTACAACAGAGGTATGGAAGGTTAAATTTTAAAATTTGTCTGGAATGTCCCTTTAAGCGGCTTTCAGTCCACACAGGCTGCTTAAGGCATTAAAGTGTATCTTAACAGAGGTCATAATTCAGTGACATGCACTGCTTCCTGCCTGTAAAAACATTTTCCAGCTTCAGTTCAGCTGGGAATAAAGAAGGGTATTGGAAAGCATCACTACTCGAACATTTCTAGCATACATTATTATAACTTTAGAGGCAGTGAGAGATGTCTTTTTCTCAAACTTCGAAACGGCATCACAAGCGCACTTTCAAAATGCTCTTCCATTAAGGTCTAAAAAGATATCATATATTGTCGATTTTCTCAGTGAAAGAAAATGGCACAGTTGTACATAGAAGTTAACACAGCTGAGGATGTATTGTAACAGAGCGTGTGCTGATGTCATAGTAGGCAAATCTTCCTGAGGTTCAAACTGCTTCAAGTGAACATCTGGTTTAAAATCTCTGATGATAAATCACTTGCACAGCAACTGCTTAAACCCACAGTACTAATGTATTTTTCATTGGAACCTTCATAATAAATTCTGTTTTTGTGAAACAAAAAAAGAATCCTTCACGAAAAAAAAAAAGGCCAAAGATTTCATCAGGCACAAAATTGGTCTCCTACTTGATTAGAAATCCAGAAGCCAGTGTCTCCTCTCTTCTAGGAATACCACAGAGTGGTGAAATAAATACAAATCACTCATGTTAATGGAAGAAGTTATATTATACTGTAATTATATTTTAGACTTATCATGCGGCAGCAGCGTCTGGGATTTTCACACACCACAATCTCTAGAGTTTACACAGAATGGCGAAAAACAAAAAACATCCGCTGAGAGGCAGCTCTGCTGGCAGAAACGCCTTGCTGATGACGGAAGTCAGAGGAAAATGGCCAGACTGGTTGAGCTGACAGGAAAGCTAGAGTAATTCAAATAACCACTCTTTATACCCGTGGTGAGCAGAAAAGCAGTTGAAGAGAAACATTGCCTGGTCAGATGAATCTCATTTTGTCATCAGCTGCTTGAATCCATGTACCCAACTTGCCTTATGTCAAGCTTGTGGTGGTGGTGGTATAAATGTGTGGGGAAATATACAGCTAACAGATCTACAGCAATTATATGATATAATTATGTCAACATGGACCAGAATCTCAAAGGAACGTTTCCAACCCATTGTGGAATCCATGCCATGAAGAACTGAGGCACTGAGGAGCTGAGGAATTAATACTCAGTATTAGTATGGTGTTCCCAATATAGTGTGTGTAACTGGTTAACAGTTGTAGTTCTTTTTTAAAATCATAACCTATTATTTTTCTCTAGATTATTACCTACCATTCTGTCAGCCAAAAATATTTTGAAATGCAGTTCAGGTGTAAAACAAAGCACTCTAACCACTTCCCATGGCATAAACATACTTTTATGTTCTCGAGAAAACCACAGAACGTTCACTGTGTTGGAAAGTTAAAAGGTTTTTAGTTATAGTCAGAGTAGATAGCAAGTAAATTTAATGCCATACTTATTAATAAAGATGTATCTTTCGAGTGACTGAGGTTAATTTGATGGCCCAAATATAACATTTCAGAAGTGTGTACATAGATTTTAATCTAGTAATTAAAAATGTAACTGCTGGGTTTATCCATCGTGTTCTCAGGGCCTCTGCTGAACAAAGTCCACATCCGCAGACAGGAAATGCCAATGGCACGACTCTAATCTGTGAACTTATGATATGAAAGAGATGGGTTTTTTTTGTTTGTTTCATTCTTGCAGTGTTGCAATGTCATGCTTGGCCCCTACACTGCAGGGATAAGCAACAGAGCTCCAATCAGTGTTCTGTGCCTGAGTGCACTAATAAAGATGGATGGGAGACTTAATCGACACGCATTATTCCCACTTGAGGGAACACCACAGCAATGTCCTTCTTTCCAGGGACACCATGATACAAGATTAATGCATATCTATATATCTGGCATGTGTGACAAACATTAATGATTCTCAGCACCAGTGAGACATGGTTTATAGGGCAATGTAAAAAAAAATTTAATTAAACTGAACAAGTCGGCAGGTTACTGAGGTTTAATTGATTCTAATGTTAAGGCTTCAAGGGCACTTCATCAACCCTTTCCTTAAGCTTAGTCGTCCATCACAAAGAATCATCTGGCTGCTTGACAAGTCACTTTTTGCCTGGATTATAAAAAGACAACATCCAAAATAGGCAACATCATTTGCAATATAATCGTTTTCTCCACCAGCAGCAAATGACATTATTTATTTATGATCAGTCGGTACTGCAGTGCTTCAACGATTCAAGTGAAATTATAGCTGTTTGTTAAGAATACATAGTACCTTTATAATTTAATTATCTATGAAGAATTAACGAGAATGGGAAAAAAAATCATCAATTCTTAGATGCACTGGGATTCTCGCTAATGATTCTGCATTAATAACAGAGACATTCATTCTGACAGCTGTAATGTTAATATATTATGCTATTGTTGTTCATGATAGATGAGAATTATAATGTCTATTAAAAGAAACAAAGGGGAAATGGGAAAATCATAACATAGGCTAGAAGAATAAAAAAATAAGATGATAAAGAATCATTTTAGAACATCATCATGGCATAGTATTCATCGTCAGTACCTGCTTTATCCTGGTCAGGGTCACAGTGGATTGGGAGTCTATCCCAAGAACACAAGGCACGAGTTGAGAACGCACCCTACATGAAACACTAGTCCATCGCAGTGAACCAGGCACACACACTTTCACACACTCAATTATAATTAGGGGTAATTTAGATCTGCCATTCCACCTACGGCATGTTTCTGTGAAGCGGAAGGAAAACCGGAGAACCCGAAGGAAGCCCATGAGAACACGAGGAGAACATGAACGCCATGCAGACACTAATGAAAGCTCCATGGCAGCCCAAACACTGATGTTGAAAATAGTTCACAACATTCAGGAGAGATCCTTTTTTTACAGTTTATTTATGTAAATCAGTAATCTAACCACAACATAAAATCTGTCTGAAATAATGACCTTGTTCGGTAAAAATAGCATGTGAGCTAAAGTTCTACTGACGTCTGCTGAGTGATCTAATCACCTCACTGAAGAGGAATTTAGTTTACATACAGCACACCAAACTGGGTCATAGCTAAACTTGTACCAACTAGCACTCTGGGGTATATTTTGGGGAAAAACTCAACGTTTCATATTTCCTTTAAGGTTGAAATTGTTTTAGAAATGCATAATCTAATATCAAGACATGTAATGCAATTTTTAGTCCACAATGAACTATTCCAGCACTAAACCAGAGCTCCAAAGAGCTCCAAGTGTCAGTTTTGGTCCACTGCACAGCTTTTCTGGTTTGCAGGAGAAAAACAGTGATTTTTGACCTGTGGGTTTAAAGGTTACATTCCATTACAAACCACAGACCTTCAGGCAGACAACGTGCTATTAGTATCAGACGAGAGGAAAGAATGATGATCTAAGCGTCGCTCCATGCCAGTGCTAAATGGGCAGAGGCTATATAACTGACAAGCACTCTGCTGGTGCTTCATGTCCCAGGAGGATGAGAAAGGTGATGAGTGCACGCAGGAGTAGGCGGTGGAACAGTGCAACCAGCACAAAGGCAGCAACGTTTTCAGCCATGTTCACGCATCTTTTTAACCATGTTTGGTTAACTAGGTTTAATATATTGAGCCGTATTCAGTGGAAATTCCACACTCCGTCATACAAACTGCCGTGAATTCTAATGAGCAACTCATTTAAAATAAAATAAAATCAATTGTAGTACATTATACAAGATACAAGTCAGATTATGCATTTAAATGAGGAATATTCAAATAAGGAGCAGTAACCAAGCAATCTTTCTTATTATAATTCAGTCACTAGATCTACATCAGGCATTCAAATCTCCTCTCACCTTCTAGGACAGTCCTATGTGGGGTCAAATAAAGATGTCAGATACATACAAAGTAAATTCATCTCATTCCTATGCCACTTCCATTGCTTGTGTGACAGCTTTAGTCCACTTAAAATAACTTTTAATAACAGTGATAAAACCTGTCTACAGTACTTAGGATTTTGCCTGTCTCAGTCCACTATAATGGCACTTTACCTTGAAATATAATAAGTAAAATAATTAAAAATTTGTAATATTTTTGCATTAATGTGTGAATCTGTGCAACATCCCAAGCTTGAAACATCCACTCTGAGTTGTCCTTTATAGATTATGAAAAATGTAAATTTCATTTTCACAGCATTCACTGGACCCTGTTACACAAACCCTTTCACCCCTCTTAAATATTTACAGTATTCCACAAGTTTAACAGAAACTCATCATCCGGAGCATCATCCGAATTTCCTGAAAATTAGGGGAAGAAGAAAATTAGGTTTTCCCTTCTTTATTTCTTTCAATGATACTGTGATATTGACTTTTGAGGTCACGTCGAACTTATATCCCTGATACCCGAATTATAGATTCAGAGTAAATTATTAATTAAACCAGTACCAATCAGTAAAATGTTCCTAATGTCTAATGCTAGTTAACCACATTTTGTGGTTTTGCTAATTCTATGCTAAAAAAAAAAAAAAAAAAATCAACCCTTACGTACAGTTGGGGTCATAAGTTTACATACGCCTTGCAGAATCTTCAAAATGTTAATAATTTATATTAAAAAAGGGATCATAAAAATTGCATTTTGTTTTTTATTTAGTAAAAATTGCATATTGTTTTTATTTTTTGTCTTCTGGGAAACATGTAAATATCTTATGTACCTTCTGAAGATCTGTATTAAATGAAAAAAAAAAAAAAGATCTTTAAACAAATTAATAACAATTTACACCAATCATCCTGTTCGAAACTGACTCTTAATGTAGTGTGTTGCCTTCTGGAATATCAGTGAATGTTTGCACCTTTTGTAATAGTTGTGTCTGAGTCGCTCAGTTGTCCTCAGTGTGAAAAGCTGGATCTCAACATCATATAGCCGTGTTGGAAAGGGGTCAAATATGCAGAAGATGCTGGAAAAGCAAATAATGTGCAGGACCTGGAGGATTTCTCTGAACAACAGTAGGCAGTTTAACTGCTCAGGACAAACAAAGGACTCATGAACAGCTATCACAAAACATAAAAACAGTCATCGATTATCCAGGTAACAACACACAGTATTAAGAATCAAGCGTATGTAAATTTTTAAACTGGTTCATTTGGGTAAATCAGGTTATTACTTTGTCTTGTGGACTATATATATATATATATATTGTATAAGTGCAGCCAATGTCAGCAAAGAGACGTAGATATCAGATAATGAGATTGCTTAACACGTTTTTTTGAACTGTTAAATGCATGTTTTCTTGGATACAGTGTTGCAAAATGATACGCTGATACAAATCCACAAGGGTTTGTCATGTATTCCCCTTCTCAGCACGTGCTGCGCATCTCAGTCCACGCTGCAGATCCCGGCGTGCAGTGCAGCTGTCAGCACAAACAGCGCTGCTTCCTAGTTTTGTGTGTTTGTTTATATGTCCATTTGCATACTGGTTTGGTTCATGTCTTGTCTCCACCTCTGTCTTGTCACCAGGTGTCTTCCTAAAGTATTGCTCTCACCTGTTTTCAGTTCTTCCCTTGATTAGTCTGTGTATTTAAGCCCTTGCGTTTCTTTGTTCCGGTGTAAAATCTCGTCAATTGCGTTGTGTGTTTCTGAGCCTTGTTTCTTGTTCCCTAGTTCAAGTTCATGGTTTTTCTGATCAACGCTTGTTTACCTGGTTTACGATTATGAATTTTCCTCGGATGATGATGTCCACCTGTGTTTTGACGTTTGATGCAGACTTTGAAAACGATTCCTGGTTTGCCCTAATTAATAAAGTGCACACTGCTCTTATGCGCTTGGGTCCTGCCTTTTCCCCTCAGCACACTTTAGAGGGTTAATGGCACTGCGATTGTGGAATAATCACCCAGGTGCTATGAGCAGTCTATACGACAGCACACACATACTTGTAAAGGAAAAAAAGGGCTTTCGTGAACTTGGAGAAAAAGTCTTTATTCCCAAATAAAAGCACCCAAATCCTTGACTGTTTCCACAAACTCTGAAGCACATAATTGTATAGGATGTCTTTGTATGGATTCAAACATGTTCCAGAATGACAATGCCCCTGTGCACAAAGTGAGGTCCATGAAGACATGGCTTGCCAAGGCTGAAGAACTCGAACACTGCTGGGATGAACTGTAACGCCGACTGCACCAGGTGTCCTCACTCGACATCAGTGTCTGACCTCACTAATGCTCTTGTGTCTGAATGAGCAAAGTCCCCACACCCACGCTCCAAAATCTAGTGAAAAGCCTTCCCAGAAGAGTGAAGGTTATTATAACAGCAAAGAGGGAACTAAATCTGGAATGGGATGTTCAACAAGCACATACGGGTGTGATGGTCAGGTGTCCACAAACTTTGTGAGGACACATTGTGGAAAAATATTAAGCTTTTAATGGTCTTAACAACAAATCACTGGTCAGGAAATTAGCAAGAATTAAACAAATGGATAAAGGAATAATCCCAGAAGATATTTTTGGAAAATTCTGCACATGCAGACATGTGTTAGAATTTTACAATTATCATGATTTTACCTTCGCATACAAGAAGACTATATAAGTGAATTTCCCTGTTTCTAGCTTTTCCCCAAACAGTTCACTGCAGCAAAAGTAAACCAGCAAATAGTGGCACAGGAGCTCTCAGGAGTGCATTTGTTTGATTCTTGCTAATTTTCTAACCAATGACCACTAAAAGCTTAAGATTTGCCATTTTTGGTCTTGGCCCATTTTTTTGCCCAGGACTGTATATTGCCATCTGCATTATCATTTATAAATGCTTACACAAGATGTAGTTTCTCATTTTTGTTCTGTAGAGCAGCAGAAGAAAATAAGGACAAAAACAGCATCATGACCTGCCATAGGCTTATTAGCTTTCCTAACAACACAAGTCATTTAGAAACAATATAAATATTCAAGCACTGGGCTATGTCTTTTCATGGTACAATAAACAACGTTTAGAGGCATGAGCTTTAAGAAATAAGTGGGTCTTGATTGAAGGACACTATGACAGTGATGTTTTTTTCTATTTACAACATGTCCACTGTCTCCTTGCAAATACGGGATTCTGAGGTAATTTTGAACCATACGTATGCACAGATAAACTTCTGAACTTTTGCAAAGCTTGGGATGGATTTTACAGAGCTGCAATAAAGGCATTGCCTAGTTCTGTTTGCTCTGGGAACGCTATATATGGTGTGAGTAAACTGAAAAGTTTTTAAGAATCTTTAGACAGATCTTTGTTCATAAAGATGGATGATCTGGCTCAAATGACTGTGTATATCCAGGTGAGTTCAAAATACACTAAATCATAATGATAAGGCTTTGCCATGGTATAATGGTCCACAAAGTACCGCAGTCCTCCTCTGCTGTCTGAGAGTAATGCTTTAAAAGTCCCATATTGCACATTTTTGTACCTTTTTAATATAAAAAAAAATAGGCTTAATGCATTTCTACATTTTTCTTATGGTATTAATTCTTGTAAGTTTAACCGCAGCAGCTGTGCTGTTGAAATTCGTGTTCAAATGTGTGATGCTATTCAAAATTATATTTTGTTCATATGCATTTTATATGCGTTATGAATATGATAATTTTGTCTTATATTATTCCATGGCTGTATATTAATCTGCTTGCTCTAATATGTTTAAAAAAATTTTTTAACAACAATTCATTCACAAGGGTCTAACTTTTGGGGTGGATGCTCACAAAATTTAAACCTAACAATAAATGTGACGCTATCTCTAATTAATCTCTAATTACTGCCTCCTTCTCAATTATTATGTAAATACATATGCATATCTCCTTATTTATACAACTGTATATAGAGTAAATAATGCATAAATCTGTACATAAATCTTCTGTTCCAGATTCATAAACATTAGTTAAGTGTTTAACTTCAACTATTTAAAGTTTTTTTTTTTTTTTTTCTGCTCTCATGCCAGATATGTATGCATGTACCAAGAGCACCTTAAAAACCACAACAAATTCCTTGTGTGTCTGCGCACACACTTGGCAAATAAAGCTAATTCTGATTCTGATTCTGATTTAACAGCAAAAAATCATAAATAAATGTATAAACATTGCTATGGCAAATATGTCTGTACAGAGATTTGTTTAACATTTCAGTCAGCGTCAGCACTTTGAGGTAAAGAGGTTCCTTTAAGTTTTCCACCGCAGGGAAAGTCTTCAGGACGGAGGACTTTTTTTTTTTACTAGTTATGCTTTACTAGTTATGTGACAGCATCATTAGCTCCAAGACAGAGAAAGAAGAGACTGGTGAGGTTTATGACACTGTTCGGGTGGAGCCATGCTGATGCACGCGGACACAAATGTCTTCATGGATATGACATCACAAAGATTTGGAAGCTCGTAGCTCATAAAGCAGTTCAGAAAACAAGCTTAGTTTCTTCTTATGGACAGAACTGGATTAATGTGAGTGCTGAGGATTTTGATACTTTCACAGTGTTGGTAGATTATATTCAACACTTAAGTGAACCGATCCAAAGGGGTTAAATACTATTTTCTGCAATCTGGGATTATTTACACAGGGGCAGCCTCAGTACGAGTCAATGAAAAGAGTGCAGGCACGTGTTAAACCTGCTTTTAACTACAGAACAGCGTGACTTACTCAGGCTCATCTTTTTTTTAAGAGTGTGGTTATACTTATCGTTTGATATCGCCCAGTGCTACTGTATAAACTGCTTAGGAGAGTCACAGTTCTAGCAAAATATATTACTTGTACTATATACTGCTCATGTAAAATTAAAGATTTAATTTTCCAGTCAGGCAGGATCGTCATTCCTCTCACCTTCCTCTCAACTATTTTGGACTATGCGGAGCTGAGCAATTTCTGTAGAGAAAGAGGTTTCGTTAGATATCATGCTCATTAGTTCATTAGTCCTCCCCCTCATAATAATAAGTTTAGACTGTTCTATTGAACCCACAATCATTGTATGTTGTGAAAAAAGGGCAAATCTATTAAAGCTTACAGCTCCAGCGCCGCAAAAGCATAACCACAGCAATGCTGATGCAGTGAGACGCAACCGCAAAGGTCACTGAACATACAGGGAATGAGGTCTACTGCTCGCTAACAAAACTCTTACGCTCCCTGACTACAAATGCTCTAATGTACTTACATGAACCTGAAACCAAGGTTCCTAGCGACATTATAGTCTTAACCGTATTATACTATTATACTGCTGAATTCTCTAATCTGATCATGGTCAGAAGGTGTTGAATAATTTTCTATAGCAGCTCTGACAGCAGTTCAGTTACAAGGTGCTCATTGTAATTTAGCATTTCGATAGTAACAACTTTTACAGGGACTCGTACAGTGTAGAAACTTTTAGACATGGTGAGGTTTTCTGTACGGAGAAAAATCTTTGTTTTTTGTAACAGTGCTTTGTAACAGTCAGAAGTAAAATTGTAACTTCAAGTTGTCAGGAAATAAAACCCAGTTTAGGTACAGTAATACACTTTACTGCTTTAGCCAGATTATAAACTATACACACAGAGATCATAATAATAATAATAATAATAATAATAATAATAATAATAATAAATAGCCTATCCAGTGCATACATTGTCTGCATCAACACTCAGATATCAATCAATTATAACAGAAATCATATTAACTAGTGTCTTTTTTAGTGAGACCCAACAGTATAACCCCAACAGAGCTGTTCTATGGGAAGTAGCTTTACATTTCTCTCATTGAGATGGTTAAGGTATATTTCTTTTTATAAAAATGAGCTGTCCACTGCACTCCTGCTGAGTCATTATTATGGTGCAATACTGGACGCAAGGGATTATGGACTTTTGTCTTGTTATTCGTCAGAATGATAGCATAGACTGGCCCAGTGGCAGTTCAACATAATGACCATCTTTTTTTTCTTTTTTTAGTAAGCCTGAACACAGGTGGTGAATGTTGTATATAATCCCCTCAAAATTGCTCAAATACACTTTTAGGAGCATCTCCGAAATGTCAGTCGCCCACGCTAATAATCTGCCCACGCTAATTATCCCCTCACACCAATCATCCACCCACACTAATAATCTACCTACAGCAATAATCCACTGACAAAGTGATATAGCACTTACATGATCCTTATTAGATTTTCAAGTGCAAGCTTTCAGGTCTCAAACATCACATGATACACAGCAGCTTTAAAAGGCAATTCCCTCTACCAGCACAGAGACTGAAACAAAATGTCCATGTTCTGATTCTATTCTGCAGTTCAAGTAAGTAATTACAAGAAAGCTGTTCTTGATTTCATTGAAGCATTTAATGTATGCGTGTGCACCAACCTGTAACACTGGACGAAGCACTTTATTTGAACAAATTATAATTGTGCTGCGTTGCCAAACCAGAGAAAAGACAAAATTTGAAAGTCTGAATCAAGATGAGAGACTCTTGAGAAGGAGTTAGACTGTCGCAGTTTATGACTTCACTTTCATTGAACAATTATGCCTCCTTTGTGTGGTTTTAAATATGCAGCGTCAAAGCCGCTGCATGCAGTTTCGAAAGCATTCCAGTTGAGGATTACAGAAATAGGCTTTTGAGACTTCATCTAGTATACTGATTGTAATTCCTCTTAGACCTGTATGGAACACTTTGCTTGAAAAAAACTAAATATTAAATAGATTCCACACAGAATGTGACAAAGCAAAAATAATGAAAAATGTAAAAAATAAATAAATATTAAAAAAAAAAACATGAGGACATGATTTTCTCTTTCATTATCCATGCTTTTGGCCTGCAACAATAAACCCAGCTTGACCTTGCTCAGTACCTGAAAATCACTTTGTCACTATTTCAGCCACTTTTCATTCGTCTACTCTCATTTCCAGAGTAATCAAATTCAGATGATGAAATCTAATAGAGAAGAAAATATTATAAAGTGTATTTGTATTGATGGGAAAAGGTAATGTCTTGTGTAATCTGTGCTACAGACTGTGCTATTGCACAGAATCTATAAAGGCTGCTGCAGGAAAAATACACAGATACTGATGACATAAACATCTGTATTTTTATAGATATGGCCTTATACACAATGAGAATAAGATGATCATTTTCATTTAGAAACAGGACAAAATGCACTGTTTGTACGTGATCGGCTTGCGCCTTGGTGTTTTGCGACTAAAAACACAGAGTTAGTTTTGTACAGAGCCATTTCACTTACTCATATCTATAACACACCTATAACAAACAACACCAAGCTAGCTGTTTATTTTCATAACACCTAATGATGAAGCTGTTCATTCCATAGTTTTTTAGCCTTTTTCTGCAACAAGAAAATGCATTTAAAGGACAATATTAATGTGAAGTTTAGTTACATTTTGTATTGGTTCTTACTGTATGTGGAAGCAAAGAACTTGAAATGAATACTAAACTTATTAATACCAAATGCATGATTTCTATCAGCAGCCTAATTTCAGCATGTAGTGTTAACGAGTGTATCTATCCATTATTTTATATAATACAAATATTATACTACTTTCATTTCAATGTGAAGTGGCATGGGAAAACCCTTCACATCATGAAATTCTGACATCTTCTACCACACATTTTGAAAAATACAGTCTTACCTACACTGAAACGTTTATAATTTGCAAGTATCTCAACTAGAAGGAGGAAATTGCATTTCTAGATTTCATCCCGACAACGGCACAATCTTAAAGAAGGGTCATATATAGCCATAAAATGCAGTTTTCTGGTCTCTCTAATGCAGTCTCTACTTCTTTGGCTGTTTTCTGCCAAACCTCAGCCACAGTGACATCCAAAGGGTTTTCCCAGACCACCATATTAACATGTCATTGTGAAATTAAAGGCACGTCACACTATACTGGGATTTACTATATTGATTCTGTGAGAATTTTAACCTATACCATGCTATACATTTTTGATCCTAATGCCCACTGCTATGGTGAGGTGAATTATTCCTTTAATGTCATGTGGAAATTATCATCAGCTTAATCAGCTACCCTGGGCCACGTTTGGTCCACAGTAATAATCCTGTTTTGTGTTGTTGAATGATGTCATGCTATAAAATTAATATTTCTGACCTTCTAAATATATTAGCACTCCATCTGGTTTCTGTAACAGCCACCTTCCTGAAGGATGGATGATTTCTGTGGTAGTGACATTAGCCTATTAATTGGCAGCAGCTCGGCTACAGCTAGAGTACAAAGACGGCACCTAGAAGTGGCCTGTACTTAATTAAACAACTCTGGCATACACTTCTGATAAGCAAGGCAATTAATTTCAAGTCGCTGCTATCAATTAGAATGTGACATTTATGGAAAATTGCTGCTATTTTCAAAATGGAATAGCAAAATCTTCAGTGTTGTTATCGAATAAATACCTGACAATCATGTAAGGAGACTGCTGTTGTTGACAGTATTTTAGTCTGTGCTTTTTCCTTTCCAAGTTTTCTGAAGCTGTTTCCTGGTGCAGTCTCCAAAGCTCTACATACACTGCATCTATCCATCACCAACTGCTGTACTGACAGGTCCGAGGTGCTGAGTAGGGATCCATTTAGGTTGCTCTGAGGCTTTGTGGCACAATGCATTAGTCAGAATAACGCTGTGTCAGTGGAGCTCTCGGTGGATTACCCACTCTTTCCTGGACTGAATGACAAACACACTTGGGCCGGAATCTGTCATTCTGAAGTGTTGCAGTCATCACCATGTTGTCTTTTCTGGCACCTCAAAGGACAAATATGCAACAAACATACAAATTGTGCATTCCCAGACCCGTGTGTGCATCTTAGCAAATACCAACAGTTAAAATAGGGCTAACACCATTTCAGTAGCTTACAAAATGTAAAAGCTGCACTACTCTACCACCTGGCACTTTAGTCTATTTATATCATAACTGTACTTGTTGAGACATTATTGGCTCCACAATAGCATGGATACTAAAAGCTTTTAGAGATCATAAAGGTGAGTGCCTTCCAAAAAAGGATCCACTTCAATCCCTCAGGCTTTAGTTAGAACATTACAGTGCATGTAATCCTTTTACAGCTACAGATCTCAGGCTGTGACTGAGTTTGATGATTGAATTTCAGCTATAGTTTGCTCACACTTAATATGCAATTCTGAAATATTACCACATTGCACAATATATCCTGTCATGCTTTGTGAACATCATCTCTCCTTAGCTATCACCGTTTTACTCCATTACTTGCACCCCAGTTTCCTGATGGTAATAGTTACTGATCATTAATTGCATTGAAAGCACAAAGTCTTGTTTTATGAAGTGCATATCCATTATAGTTAAAAAAAATAATAATAATCCAACATCGAACAAATAGAAAGGACAAAACATTGTGTCTATACTGATGTGCTGAGTAATCTGTACAAAAGCATGCAGGTGATCAGCCTTTACTGCACAGGATTAGCCTTAGCGTCTGGGCAGCTAGGTGAGCTGAGCTCAGCGCATGCTAATGCAGGCCCTGCAGGCAGTCTGGCATCGGAGAACACAGAGAAAGTCGAGCACAGAGCCTACCTCAGTGCCCTCCACTAAGACTCTCATTAACATGCCCCGCTCCAGCTGCCTCAGCACCATAAATCATACTTCTCTCCTCTACATGCTGAATACTTAAACAGTACCATTCAGAGAAAGAGAGAGGGAAAAAAAATAAAGAGGGAAATGAAGCGACAGTTGAGGTGTACAAGAAAACCAGGGGTTTATAAACTTCTGTAACACACGACTCACTGTATAGCTTGATCCAATTGGTCCAACTAATTCAACTGTTCAAATACACCATATATTTAGCTTACATTTATATCATTTATAATCTTGTACAGTATGTTATTATATAGAAATATATAAAATCTTATACTAAGGCTGGGCAATAGACAAAATGTTCTATCATGATATGGATAATTTCATATTTTGAATATCACAATATATTATGTTTTCTCTAGAATTGATGAAAAAATTACATATACAAAATAACTGCATGCGTTCATGACTGCTTTTTGATAATTCTGTGAACTAAATACCAGTGAAAGACATGTTTTCTTTTTTCCTTTTCTTTGGAAGTGACATTGAACAGAACTCTCAGAAACATATTAAAGGTAAATATTAAAAAGCTCTATTCAACTTCAAGTTTCAGGAATCCAAATGCGAGAAATACCTCCCTTTTTAGGCACAAGGTCCTCGTCTTTTAGTTGGGCTGATGCCTGTTCTGTGTAGTGTTGCGGGGAGTTTCGCTGTGTGTCACGCTCCTCTATACTTGTTTTTGTTTTTGTTACAGCACACCGCTTAGAGCTCCTAGCTCTGAACTTAGTAATGTAAACCAGCTGCCTTTACTTAAGTGGCTTTAACAACATTGGCAGAATAGACGATATATGAAAATATCTACCTGCAGACAATTTTCTATCGTCCTACGGTATGAGTCGCCATATCACATAGCCCTGTCTTATAGCGCAGCAATTTGACAGTTACTACATTTTTTATCTATTAAAGAACCATATGTTGTACTTTTAACCATTTATACTTACATTTGATGTTGTAGAACCTCCACGAGACAGGTTATCACTTATGTTATTACAGATACAAACAGTTGTTCTCTCACCACTCCCCCCCCCGTGAAGTTAATAAGACAAAAAAGAAAGAAAACGCAGCTTGTCATGTTACTGAGAAACTGGAAAGTGCAAAGCTCTCTGTCCTGAAGAGTTTCCTGTATCGGAAAGTCTTACTGACTGCTACAAGGCACTGATACTGGACACTCCTTCCATAAATGTTAAATAATCGTCTCCTTACCAAAATTTCACTATATCAACAATTATACTTTTTTTCCTTGGTAAATAACAGCACAGTCTTAGAATATGTGGAGCTTCTGCCATACAAGACTCTGTGAATTAGCTGTTACTATAGAAACAATAAGGTATCTTTTCTGTATACCTCAACTCTGTCTTTGTATAATATATTCCTTGAAGGAGAGTTGCTATAGTAATTGAATTGGGTGACTGTGTAAAAGAATCCTGTGCGGTATAAAGCCGCCTCAGAGGACCTGCTGAAATCCACATTAAACTTTTGCCAAGGCTTGTAATGGAGAGGGACAGCTTGGAGTGTAACACAGCACGAAACTGAAACATTCATCAGATGTATTTTAACCACCCTTGATTAGTAGGATTCACATTGCTGGCCTGTTGTGCCCATTTTTGACCACAATCAACATTTAGAGGTCATAAATCCACATGCAGTGGGTATAAATAGTGCCCATGGCTTCCATTAGTGAAACCACTGCTGCTTGCAATGGGATTGACATGATTAGATGTGTGCCACTAAACATGAGTGAGTGTTTAGAGGCACAAGCCAAAAGCAAGGTTTACGTCCATTTGGCCTTGCTGCAAATCAAGGTAACTCCACCCTTAAAGCTCAAGGCTGGAGACACAGTGTTTGTTTTCCACCATCAACCACCTTTACAGCAAAGTGCTGCACAATGTTCCAAAATTTCAAATGCCCTCCAAAAACAAAGAATTACTTCCATAGCTGAAGTTCAAGCTGTCTGGTTCAACATGATGGATTCATCCAAAAAGGTGTCATCTATACAAAAGTGGAAAAGGATGAAATATGAACTATGAAACATGAACGAGGCGCTAAAGGTGTACGGGCATTATTAACGCTGACCTCAGCATGTGCAGCGCTTTCATGCTAGTGCTTAAACGTTGCATGCAGGTGGACTGAGAAAGGTTGACAAGTTGACACTGGGCAAGACAATAAATAAAACATAAGTGTAAGTCATACATATGGATTAATGCAAAGCTCCATGTCTGCCTTCAGCACATCACCCTGGAGCGAGAGAGGAGCTGAATCTGAAGTAACATGAAGATGTCATTGTCATTCAGCTTCACTGTGCACTGACACATACATCAGTATATACACACCAGTGCTCGCTATATAGTACTGCCATGATATCTCAAAAAAAAAAGATCAAAACCAAAAAGATAAAATAAGATATTCCTGAAGAACGGGAAATGCCATTAATTCCATAGTTAGAGCACTCTCATCTATGTGAGCTCCTATCGTGCTTCTCCAACGATGTGTTGAAATGATTTAATGACAGTAATGGGAACATAGTCTAACGCTATAAACACATCGATCACACAATAAAACGCAAGTAATGGTGTTTCCAGATGTTTAGAAAAAGCTAAGATTCTGAGTGCAGAAGAATCTAATCTTTGTGAAATATGGCTTATTGCTATGGCAGGAGAGGCAACTCATTTGGGCTGAAGTGAGGCCAGTGTGTGTGTGTGTGTGAAAATGTGGACTGGGCAAAGTCAGCACAGCTCCCACATACAGGCTCTGCCACTGTTGCTGCGGTGCAGGGAGCCACGTTTGCAAACATAGAGTGTGAATCAATACACACCAGTCAGATCCACAGCTGGCAGCAGCAAACACAGACATACCAAAGTCAATGCAGTAAGAAAAAATAGACTCAGGAGTAGTGAGGGTTCATTAGTACCCAAGGTGTCAACGGTATATTGAAAGTCATGTGGAGAACTCATACTGTGTGTGTGTGTGTGTGTGTGTGTGTGTGTGTGTGTGTGTGTGTGTGTGTGACAGCTCTTCACCATCATTCTGCTCTTCTGCACATCACTCAGCACAAGCCTGGCTTTGGTCGGGGCCATACCAGAGATACATGTTTTGCAACAGATGGACAATGCTTTTTATAAATGCCACATGCTTCATTTCCAAAACAGAAAGTGTAAAACCATTTCACTGTGGTTACTTAAACTTAGGGTTAAATTTAGGATTAGGTGTAGAAACTTCTATTACATACATTCACCAACCACTTTATAAGGAAAGAAGAAAAATTCATGCAGTTATCCAATCAGCCAATAAGGTGGCAGCAGCACTGTATATAAAATCACGCAGATAAAGGTTAAGAGCTTCATTTAATGTTCACATCAAACATCAGAATGGTGAAAAACGTCATCTCAGTGAGTTTGACCATGGCCTGGTTGCTGGTTTGAGTATTTCAGATACTCCTGATCTCCTTTGATGTTCATGCATAACACAGTTTACATAGAATCATGCGAAAAACAGAAGACATCCAGTGAGCAGTGGTTCTGCAGAAATGCCTTGATATTGAGAGAGGTCACAGAAGAATGGCCAGAATGGTTTGAGCTGGTTTGAGAAAGGCTACGGTAAGTCAAATAACCACCATTTACAACCATGGTGAGCATAAAAACATCACAAAATGCACAATATGTCAACGTTTGAAGTGGATGGACTACAACAGCAGAAGACCACATCAGGTTCCACTTCTGTCCAGGCAAGAACAAGAATCTGAGGCTCCAGCAGGCACAGACTCACCAAAACTACACAGTTGAAAAACACTGCCTGCTCTTTTTCTAATCTTTTTCCAATCTGTTTTCATTTTGATGTTTGATTTGCATGCATAAATGATCCTAATAACATGGTTGGTACAATGCATATAAAATTCTACACACCCCTCCAAAATTTACAAAAGCACATGACAAAAAATTACCTGCCAATAGACCCACAGCAACATTAAAGGCGCTGTAGGAATATCTGACAAGTACTAAATGTGACATCATTCTCTCATATTCAGACTTGAATCCAACTAAAAATCTGTGGGGTGACCTGAAGTGGGCTGTGCACAGGAGATGCCCTTACAATTTGATGGATCTAGAAGGTTTCTGCGAGAAAGAGTGGGAAAATACTGCCAAGACAAGATGTGCCATGCTGACAGACTCTTATCCAAACAGACTGAGTGGTTTAATAAAATCAAAAGGTGCTTCAACAACGTATTAGTTTTGGGGTGTGCACACTTAGGCAACTAGGTTATTGTAAGTTTTTTATTTTTACTATTTTTTCGCTAAAATGTTATTGATTGTTTTTCACTTAATTTTTACACGTTGTAAAAAGTTCTGACATTGTTTATCCTGGTTTCATTTTTTACATCAGAAAAACCTGCCATTTTAACAGGAGTGTGTAGACTTTTTATATCCACTGTGGAACACAGTGAAGACAGTCATCAACAAGTGGAGAAAATAAGGCACAACAGTGACATTACCAAGAACAGGAAATCCCTCCAAAATTGATGAGAAAACAAAGAGACAACCGGTCAGGGAGGTTGTCAAGAGGCCTACAGCAACATTAAAGAAGCTGCAGCTCCTTCTGGCAAGTACTGGCTGCTCCCTGCATGTGACAACTATCTCCTGTATTCTTCATCTGTCTGGGCTATGGGCCAGGGTGGCAAGACGTAAGCCTTGTCTAACGAAAAAACATATCCAAGCCCGGCTAAACTTTGCAAAAACATATATCCATCCATATGGCCATAATATTAAAAAGTATGTTTGGTGCAAAAACAACACAGTACATCAGCAAAGGAACACCATACCCACGGTGAAGCATGGTGGTGGCAGCATCATGCTTTGGGGCTGCTTTTCTTCAGCCGGAACTGGGGCTTTAGTGAAGGTGGAAAGAATCATGAATAGCTCGAAGTACTGGGCAATTTTGGCACAGAACCTTCTGGCATCTTCTAGAAAGCTGAAGATGAAGAGGACTTTCACATTTCAGCATGACAATGATCCAAAGCACACATCCAAATCAACAAAAGAATGGTGTCAGCAAAAAAGATGAATGTTTTGGAATGGCCCAGCTAGAGTCCAGACCTGAATCCTATAGGAAATCTTTGGGGGGATCTAAAGTGAGCTGTGCACTCACGAGACTGTAATAAAATTAAAGGGTGCTTCAGCAAAGTATTAGCTCAGGGGTGTGCACACTTTTGCAATTAGGTTATTTTAAGTTTTTTATTTTCATCTTTATTTCTCTGAAATGTGTCAGTTTGGTTTTCAGTGCCATTGTACAGGTATTTGTGCGGCAGCCTGGGAAAACCTTTCACGTGATCAGATTTTGACATTTTATACTACATATAGTTCTGAAAATTACAGACTTTCCTGATGTTCCCGAAGTACAGTATGTTTCTCTTTTCTAGCATTTTCTAGCGTTCTAGCATTTAAAATTCTGGCTACCCGACAGTGAAAAAAGGAAACATTTAATCCAAAATTCCAATTTACAACCTAATCTGATGAAATATCTCACAAATTTAAAATAATTACAAGTTTTCAATGGGAAATGGTGGTGAATTCTCACTTTGATTATCAGAATCAGTCTATGTCTCATCACCGAGGCAAAAGTCACGCATTTGCATTTTAACATAAACCTAATCCTGTCATCTCTTCACTCAACTGAGCTCTTTTCAAGCTAACCTCTGTGCTGAAATAATACCTGATTTAATTCAGTCAGTGCTGTTCTGTTTACTATTTCTTATTAATGTCTCTTTATTAGGTCATTTAAACATTTAAAACTGTCTGCTCGCATCGGTACAGTGTTTAAGCGCTCTTCTCTGTTTTAATGATAATGATGATGTGATAGAGCAGGTACGTTACTGACATTTTGACAGCCGGTGTTTGATCATAAACTGAATTTATAAAACTTGTCTCTGTTATGCTATTTACCGCTGTGTGTGTTAAATTAGCTCCTTGCGCATCAGGATTTTTGCAGACAGAAGCCCCAGCATGGTTAGAATGTAGTCAAAATAAAAATATTTCTATACTGCTTTGGTAAAATATCTTTATATTTTCAGTAGAAAGTGAAATGTATATTAGTGGCAGAAAAACTCATTTTGGTTAAAACACATTTTTTTCAGATATTATAATTACAGATTATACTATCAGAAAATATTTCAGATTATAATTTTACAAAAAGAAGTGTGTGTGTGTATGTGTGTGTGTGTGTGTGTGTTTGTGTGTGTGTGTGTGTGCTTGCTCTTCAGACACACTCTCACACTTCATCTTACTTTTTTGTTTGTGTAAAGCTGCTTTGAGACAATGACATTGTAAAAAGCGCTATACAAATAAACTGAATTGAATTGAATTGAATTGTGCATGTTCTTGTGCTGGTAACTCAAAGCAAAAGCATGAACTAAAGCATGAGGTGGTAAACTCCCCATTGTGTCTTTATTATTCATGATGGAAAAGAAAATACAAGAACAAGAGATTTAATTAGGGCTTTTTTTTTTTACAAATATATTTTTCATGAGGAACTTTACTATTTATAGTGATGCATAAAAAAACAAGAAACTAGCATTCATTTAGCACAACCTTTAGATGTCTTAGAAGAGGATGAAATGCTCAGATAAATATTTCCGCTGGGGTCTTAGTGTTACAAATCAATGTGGGGAATATGCTCTGGTGACAAATATGTATCAAATATATTCGGTTTGAGGCTCTGAGTCCCCGGGTGTATGCTGTATACAGCAGCCTTGGTGTGACATGCTGCATTCTTAAAAAGTGTATTCATTGTAGGTTCTTGTATACACATGCACACACCAGCCACTTTAAAATGAACGGCTGTACACCTGCTCATTCACACGATTATCCAATCTGCCAATCATGTGGCAAAAGCTCAATGCATAATATCATGCAAAATCATGATCATGCAATCATACAGATCAAGAGTGTCGGTTATACATCAGAATGGGGAAAAATGTTATCTCTGTGACTTTGTCCGTGGTATAATTGTTGGTGCAGCTGGGCTGGTTTGAGAAACTACTGATCTCCTGACATTTTCACGCACAACAGTGCCAAGAGTTTACACAGAATTGTGCGAAAAACAAAGAACATCCAGTGAGCATGGATCTACAGTTGGAAATCCCTTGTTGAATAGAGAGTTCAGTGGAGAATGGCCAGACTACGTTAACTCAAACACTCTTTACAACCATGGTGAACAGAAAAACATCACGTACGCACAGCACGTCAAACCTTGAAGTGGATGGGCTACAACAGCAGAAGACCACAAGAACAGGAATCTGAGGCTACAGCGGGCACAGGCTCACTGAAACTGGACAGCTGAAGATTATAAAACCATCGCCTGTTCTTTTCTTCATAGGTAGAAAAGCAAACTCATATTTACACCTAGATGATGTCATTCAGAGCTATTAATTTTTTTAATCAATCTGACAGGGCACACATGGGCAACAAGAAACACCTGTTCCAATATTTTTGACCACTTGAAAAATGGGTGGGTTCAAACAAAAGGTGCCATGTTCTAAGCTGTTTAACACATCTAGATGTAAATAACAGGAAATTCAAAGCTGAAATGATTGCTTCGTATTTTTCTTTTGATCTCAAATCCAAATATCTTCAGTGCATAGCAAAAACTGGTCTTGCCATTCCAATACTTACGGAGGAGACTATATACACATACATACACACATACATGCATACCATGCTTTCACACAGTAGCCATCTGTCCGGGCTTTTAGCACAGCCATGCTAACACACTGCACCTTTATGTGTCTCACAACGAGTTCTCGGCTCGAGCACAGGAACCCCAGTATACATGCTCATGTAATGATATTCTGCACATATTTACACAACACTACACTGCACCACACCACACCATCATCCACTGAGAATTCTACCACACATATTTGCAAACTCTAAGAATTATAAACACAGAGCTGATTTGATACTTTCAGCCCTGATAAATATTGTGTATATAATTTGTGAACTAGTTATGTGCTTCCATGGTGTACGGTACCAAATGTGCTGAGAGCCCTGTACATGACACGTTTCTCTGGAAGACAAATTATTCTGACTCTGTTCAGTGCTCCTCTAATGGGGCAAAGGATTCACACATTAGACTGGAAGCGCTCGGCATTTCTGAAATGGTAGGCAGTGAGACTTTACCACTTGTGCCATATGAACTCAAATACTGACTTAAAGGTAAAACACTGGTACTGTTGCTTGTATTAAGGGAGCAGTTTAATCACACACAAGGACATATGCCTGAAGGATGACATTTACACCGTTAAGCCATACGGGAGGCACATGCCAGCACAATGTCGGCTTTTTTACTTACAACAGGGGGCATCATGACTTTACTGAGGTAACCAGTGAAGGTATTGATGGCTCATAACAGCAGAGATTCAGCTTTCTGAGATTGGTTCACAGAGCAATCAAAATGGCTTTAACTGAACTATTCTCCTCTTCTTTTTTTTTTTACACTGGATTTTCATCTTTCACCCAATTTATTCGTCTTCATTCCTCTTGGCTCCCAGCAGCTGCCTTATGAAATAGTCTATTTCCTATTAAAAGGCAGCAGTCCCATGATCACATCACACCAGAACGCACATATAAGCACAGCTTTAACCTTGGATTTGTGAAGTGCATAGGGCTACACGTGCACTTAATCATTTTTCTAAACCTTCATTTTCAGCCAGTGAGAAAAGCATTTGAAAGGGAGCAGAAGGAGATAGTAAAGACCTTGAAGTCCAACACACGACATGTAGAAATGAAGCTCCATCATCCTGGCGTGTATATTTGGCTCTCATTTAAGGGCAGATGGCAAGATTAGCACTTTCAGTGCCGTTCCAGAGGGGAGGTAGGCGGAAAAAGGAGGAGGAGGGGCTTCTCTCAAATCGTTCCTTTTTCTCAATCGATATGGCACATTTCACTAAACGAAAACAGTCAATGCTCTCAAAGCAATTACCACAGCCATCAAAAAAACACACTTACTTAGGCAGAAAGGTGCAATTTCACTGCAAAATGTGATGCTGCTTTCTTCATGTGTTGTATTTGGCTAACAAGATGTATTTATTCTGTAAATTGTATTGAAAATATACAAAGTATTCTGCACAATTAGGGAACTTGCTTTGGAGAAATGTGTTATATCAGCTTAAAAATATCTGTAGCACTACACTGCTACTTGTTTTTATCAGAGGCTGAAATGACAGCAATGTGGTGCTTATGCAGTCCACTTCCACGTCCTTCTCAGCTCATGAATGGCACAGGATAAGAACCCTTCACTCGCTGACTAAAGTACCTTAAAAGCAATCCTCACGGTTTTGAAGATCTAACTACAGCACAGCATTAAATGACCAGAGGATACATCATTGCATTATTAGGCATGCATGTGCTGTTTTGAATTGTCCATCTGGTAGAATTTAGCACCTTGTTCTTAGATTAAAGGTACAGTGCCTTTTCGATTTTCTTTATTCTGTTGGGGTTTTTTTCATGATTGCAAACCTGTCTTGCCAGGTGTGGACAAATCATAAGCCCAGGCTCCTGGGATATTAGCTTTTAATTAGTAGATGCCTGATGGAGAAGTAGGTTCAAAAATCAGAAAAAAAAAACCCTACTCCTTACTGAGTTTTGCCATATTGTCTTTTGAAAAGTTTTCATTTAGTATATACACTATATGGTCAAAAGTTTGTGGACACCTGACCATCACACCCATATGTGGGCCTTTCCCAAACTGTTACCACAAAGTTGGAAATACACAATTGTATAGGATGTCTTTGCATGCTGTAGCATTACAGTTTCCTTTCACTGAAGCCCAAATGACAATGCCCTGTGCACAAAGCAAGGTTTATAAAGACATTTATTGCCAAAGTTAAACTGGAAGAACTCAAGTAGCCTGCACAGAACACTGACTTCAACTGCACTGAACACCACTGAGATGAACTCGTATGCCATCTACAAGCCAGGCCTCCTCACCCGACATCAGTGTCTGACCTCACTAACGCTCTTGTGGCTGAGCACAAATCGCCACAGCGACGCTCCAAATGTAGTGGAAAGCCTTCCCAGAAGACTAGAGATTATTCCAACAGCAAAAGGGGGAGTAAATGGGATGTTCAACAAGTACATATGGGTGTGATGGCCATATAGTGTAGCTATGGTTAAATGTAGGTCGATGATAAAACTATGTTTACTTGCTGGATTAATCAGCACACACAGACAACAGATCATCTTTTCAGAATCAGAATGCACGCAGACAAATGGAAAAAATGACAAAACCAAGCAAAAATCAACTGCAGTGCAAAGCTGTCATATATGTGATTGTCCTGCTAGTACCACACACAGTCATTTTGCAGTTAAACATGTCGTAACGTAAATGTGTCAAAACGTTGGCCAATGCAAAGGCACAGAGTCAATGTGGCACATGACCTTGGATTATTGTCCTGTTTTCAAATTAGCTACAGGAGTTGAATGACCAACTACAGATGTCCTTTTCTGAGGTTTATAGCCAATCAGAGACATTTCCTCCACCACCAAATCTCAGCCATTTCCACAGCTTGAGCAGTGACTAAGCGCTGACATAAACGATTCTCACTTCATAATCACACAAAAACCATTCAGAATAATGGCAGCTTGTATTCTGTCATAATGAAACAGTCCTAGTTTATGTATTCACTTATAACAACTGAGCACAGCTTTTAGCAGTCAACCCAACAAACACAAACACATTCTTAAGCCCAGCTGTGATGACTGCAGGAGACAGGTTATTACATTTTATCCCAGTCATGTCCAAACAGAGAAGAATAAAATAGAGCTTTTCCTGGACTTCCATGAAACAGAAAACCTCAGAAGCAAGACTAACTGCTATAATGTAAAATGTCACTATCATTTATGCTTGAGTGGAAACAAAATTTTAGCTGTCGACTATCACCGTCTACCACTTTTTATATGTGGTCCCCACTTTTTAAGGGACCAAAAGTAATTGCACATTTGGCTGCTCAGCTGTTCCATGACCAGGTGTGCGTTATTCCCTCATTATTTCACTTAAAAGTAAGCAGATAAAAGGTGTAGAATTGATTTCAAGTGTGGTATTTGCATTTGGAATCTGTTAACTCTCATTAACTTTCAAAATGAAGTCCAAAGAGCTGTCAATGCCAGTGAAGCAATCCATCATTAGGCTGAAAAATCAAAGGAAAACCCATAATAGAGATAGCAAAAACATTAGGTGTGGCCAAATCATTTTAAATTATTTGATACATTCTTACAAAGAAAAAAAAAACACAGTGGTGAGCTCAGGAACACCGAAAGGCCTGGAAGAACACAGAAAACAACTTTCTCTGGTGAAGAAAAAAAAAAACTTCACAACAGCTGGCCAGATCAAGAACATCCTCCAGGAGTTAGATGTACCTGTATCAAAGTCAACAAGCAAGAGAAGACTTCACCAGAGTAAATACAGAGGGTTTTCTACAAGACGTAAACCACTGGTAAGCCTTAACAACAGGAATACCAGATTAAAGTCTGGCAAAACATCTACAAAAAAAAGCCCTTATAGTTCAGGACAAAGATCAACTTGTAGCAGAATGGGAAGAGAAGCGAATGAAGAAGGGAAGGAACTGCACGTGATCTGAAGCATGCCACCTCATCTTACGGCATGGGCATGTATGGCTTTCAATGGAACTGGTTCCTTTGTATTTGCTGATGATGTGAAAGCTGACAAAAGCAGCAGGAAGAAACCCAGCATCTGGTGAGGTTTATGGGTTCCAGACTTCAGGCACACATTGACTGCAAAGGATCTGCAACTAAGTGTTAAAAACAACAATTTAATTTATGATTATGCTAGTTTATCCAACTATTTTTGGTGCCTAAAAAAAGGGGGGGCCGCATATAAACAGCGCTGTAATTCCTACAACATGCATCTGATTTGGATTTAAATACCCAAATCAAATTAAATCAAGCTGAAAGTCTGAATAATGAATATAAGCCTGTGTGCTCATATTCATTATTTAATTTCAACTTCAATATCCTGTGGTAGACAGCTAAAATAACAATAACTTTGCCAATATCCAAATATTTATGTGCCTGGCTGTATAGCATCCTTCACATACCTTTGGTCACTTTGTTCCTTGTCAAATTTCATACATTGTTTCATACATTGTTTTAATTTAATCATTTATTTTATTTACTGCACATTCAAAATGGAGTCACATATTATTTACCATTTACTATTACTTAACCGAGCAGAGGAAGTGGAAAGTTTATGTACAAATCTTGTAATCGTTTCTTCTCTGTTGTATGGGGAATAACTGCATTGTGCACAGAAAAGACGCGGCATTGCTGTGTCTAGCTTAAACAAATAAGTGATCTAGCATTTATTATATCTATACAACTGGGTGCTATGATAAGTAGTGATGTTACACAACATTTAAACTGTTAGTCCCCTTCACACATACCTGCCAAGTAAGCTTATTTATAAAGCACTCTACAGAAGTCTTACTCTGCACATTTCTACTTATTTCCATGTTAAATATATGTTTCGTTTGCCTTTTTAAGGAAAGGTTATGATGAAGTCTGAGTCAGCATACTGCAAAATCCAGCAACTGGGACGTTTTTTCATCCCAGTAGCACAAACATATTTCTTCTCATAATATGGACATTAATGCATATCTACCACTTGAACATCCAATAGACTATTATGTAGTATTACCAGTATTTGATTCAAGTTGATTTTATTTGTACAGCCCTTTAAACAGTAGACAATGAGGCACTGTCACAAATGCAGCTTTACAGAAATGTGGGCCCTAGTGAACAAGACAAATGTTGCAGTGGCAAGAAAAACATCCCTAACATGGCATAAGGACAAAACCTTAAGAGGAAACAGATGTATAGCAGTTAAGCCTACTATCATTATTTCCATGTAACGACGTACAGTTAGATTACTAACCAATCTGGCAATTAAAATTGAGTTGCCTTTGTATACTACCCATTCCTGAGCCTCAGTCTGAGGACCTTGCCTAACTTCCTGATCGCAATCTTACAAATGTCGTCAGTTGAACGGATACCAGTATGGAGCAAAACCTTTCACAAACATGATTTGCATGCTCTTGTTTTCTATTTACAGCCAGGCCTCTGCATCAAAGATTTGTCAGTTTGTCTGAAAATGATGAAAGTTGTAGGAGTGAGTACAGGCAAATTGTTGTTCTTGTGATTACACACCCCCAGACGCAGTGCAGCTCAATACGAGCACAGCAGAATCAGTATTATAGAATTATCACTGTCGCCTGGGTTACAGTGCTAAAACTGTAGTTGAATTTAAAGGCTTGAATAATGCTTTCTGAGCACTGCCGAGTGGTACAGCACAGACGGCCCAATGCAACAAAACGAGTTCAATCATTATGCCCTTGAATACAAAGAATAATGATGAAGTCTACAAAAGTCAATCAGCCCTCAAATAAAGAC